>CM066324.1:111356881-112560984 GCA_033807775.1 Saussurea involucrata
GTAGGCCGGCCCGGCCCGCGCAAAATACGGATGTCGGCACCTTCTTCCGTCCCGTTTACCGGCAAAAAAAAAAGAGTAAGTTTGCAATACGAGTACTCCCAACGGCCACTAAAAAGCACGACGGCGAGCCAAAAAGGGGTGCAACACGAGGACTTCCCAGGGGGTCACCCATCCTAGTACTACTCTCGCCCAAGCACGCTTAACTGCGGAGTTCTGATGGGATCCGGTGCATTAGTGCTGGTATGATCGCACCCGAAATACTTCCCCCACTTTATTCCTTTATGCCTTCGCCAACCACGCCCGCTCCTCCCCCCGTCTCCCGGTTCGCTCCCACGGACCGGGCCCAAAGGAGGCCGGCCCGGCCCGCGCAAAATACGGATGTCGGCAACGGCCACTAAAAAGCACGACGGCGAGCCAAAAAGGGGTGCAACACGAGGACTTCCCAGGGGGTCACCCATCCTAGTACTACTCTCGCCCAAGCACGCTTAACTGCGGAGTTCTGATGGGATCCGGTGCATTAGTGCTGGTATGATCGCACCCGAAATACTTCCCCCACTTTATTCCTTTATGCCTTCGCCATCCACGCCCGCTCCTCCCCCCGTCTCCCGGTTCGCTCCCACGGACCGGGCCCAAAGGAGGCCGACCCGGCCCGCGCAAAATACGGATGTCGGCACCTTCTTCCGTCCCGTTTACCGACAAAAAAAAAGAGTAAGTTTGCAAGACGAGTACTCCCAACGGCCACTAAAAAGCACGACGGCGAGCCAAAAAGGGGTGCAACACGAGGACTTCCCAGGGGGTCACCCATCCTAGTACTACTCTCGCCCAAGCACGCTTAACTGCGGAGTTCTGATGGGATCCGGTGCATTAGTGCTGGTATGATCGCACCCGAAATACTTCCCCCACTTTATTCCTTTATGCCTTCGCCAACCACGCCCGCTCCTCCCCCCGTCTCCCGGTTCGCTCCCACGGACCGGGCCCAAAGGAGGCCGGCCCGGCCCGCGCAAAATACGGATGTTGGCACCTTCTTCCGTCCCGTTTACCGGCAAAAAAAAAGAGTAAGTTTGCAATACGAGTACTCCCAACGGCCACTAAAAAACACGACGGCGAGCCAAAAAGGGGTGCAACACGAGGACTTCCCAGGGGGTCACCCATCCTAGTACTACTCTCGCCCAAGCACGCTTAACTGCGGAGTTCTGATGGGATCCGGTGCATTAGTGCTGGTATGATCGCACCCGAAATACTTCCCCCACTTTATTCCTTTATGCCTTCGCCAACCACGCCCGCTCCTCCCCCCGTCTCCCGGTTTGCTCCCAATGACCGGGCCCAAAGGAGGCCGGCCCGGCCCGCGCAAAATACGGATGTCGGCACCTTCTTCCGTCCCGTTTACCGGCAAAAAAAAAGAGTAAGTTTGCAATACGAGTACTCCCAACGGCCACTAAAAAGCACGACGGCGAGCCAAAAAGGGGTGCAACACGAGGACTTCCCAGGGAGTCACCCATCCTAGTACTACTCTCGCCCAAGCACGCTTAACTGCGGAGTTCTGATGGGATCCGGTGCATTAGTGCTGGTATGATCGCACCCGAAATACTTCCCCCACTTTATTCTTTTATGCCTTCGCCAACCACGCCCGCTCCTCCCCCCGTCTCCCGGTTCGCTCCCACGGACCGGGCCCAAAGTAGGCCGGCCCGGCCCGCGCAAAATACGGATGTCGGCACCTTCTTCCGTCCCGTTTACCGGCAAAAAAAAAGAGTAAGTTTGCAATACGAGTACTCCCAACGGCCACTAAAAAGCACGACGGCGAGCCAAAAAGGGGTGCAACACGAGGACTTCCCAGGGGGTCACCCATCCTAGTACTACTCTCGCCCAAGCACGCTTAACTGCGGAGTTCTGATGGGATCCGGTGCATTAGTGCTGGTATGATCGCACCCGAAATACTTCCCCCACTTTATTCCTTTATGCCTTCGCCAACCACGCCCGCTCCTCCCCCCGTCTCCCGGTTCGCTCCCACGGACCGGGCCCAAAGGAGGCCGGCCCGGCCCGCGCAAAATACGGATGTCGGCAACGGCCACTAAAAAGCACGACGGCGAGCCAAAAAGGGGTGCAACACGAGGACTTCCCAGGGGGTCACCCATCCTAGTACTACTCTCGTCCAAGCACGCTTAACTGCGGAGTTCTGATGGGATCCGGTGCATTAGTGCTGGTATGATCGCACCCGAAATACTTCCCCCACTTTATTCCTTTATGCCTTCGCCAACCACGCCCGCTCCTCCCCCCGTCTCCCGGTTCGCTCCCACGGACCGGGCCCAAAGGAGGCCGGCCCGGCCCGCGCAAAATACGGATGTCGGCACCTTCTTCCGTCCCGTTTACCGACAAAAAAAAAAGAGTAAGTTTGCAAGACGAGTACTCCCAACGGCCACTAAAAAGCACGACGGCGAGCCAAAAAGGGGTGCAACACGAGGACTTCCCAGGGGGTCACCCATCCTAGTACTACTCTCGCCCAAGCACGCTTAACTGCGGAGTTCTGATGGGATCCGGTGCATTAGTGCTGGTATGATCGCACCCGAAATACTTCCCCCACTTTATTCCTTTATGCCTTCGCCAACCACGCCCGCTCCTCCCCCCGTCTCCCGGTTCGCTCCCACGGACCGGGCCCAAAGGAGGCCGGCCCGGCCCGCGCAAAATACGGATGTTGGCACCTTCTTCCGTCCCGTTTACCGGCAAAAAAAAAGAGTAAGTTTGCAATACGAGTACTCCCAACGGCCACTAAAAAACACGACGGCGAGCCAAAAAGGGGTGCAACACGAGGACTTCCCAGGGGGTCACCCATCCTAGTACTACTCTCGCCCAAGCACGCTTAACTGCGGAGTTCTGATGGGATCCGGTGCATTAGTGCTGGTATGATCACACCCGAAATACTTCCCCCACTTTATTCCTTTATGCCTTCGCCAACCACGCCCGCTCCTCCCCCCGTCTCCCGGTTTGCTCCCAATGACCGGGCCCAAAGGAGGCCGGCCCGGCCCGCGCAAAATACGGATGTCGGCACCTTCTTCCGTCCCGTTTACCGGCAAAAAAAAAGAGTAAGTTTGCAATACGAGTACTCCCAACGGCCACTAAAAAGCACGACGGCGAGCCAAAAAGGGGTGCAACACGAGGACTTCCCAGGGAGTCACCCATCCTAGTACTACTCTCGCCCAAGCACGCTTAACTGCGGAGTTCTGATGGGATCCGGTGCATTAGTGCTGGTATGATCGCACCCGAAATACTTCCCCCACTTTATTCCTTTATGCCTTCGCCAACCACGCCCGCTCCTCCCCCCGTCTCCCGGTTCGCTCCCAATGACCGGGCCCAAAGGAGGCCGGCCCGGCCCGCGCAAAATACGGATGTCGGCACCTTCTTCCGTCCCGTTTACCGGCAAAAAAAAAGAGTAAGTTTGCAATACGAGTACTCCCAACGGCCACTAAAAAGCACGACGGCGAGCCAAAAAGGGGTGCAACACGAGGACTTCCCAGGGAGTCACCCATCCTAGTACTACTCTCGCCCAAGCACGCTTAACTGCGGAGTTCTGATGGGATCCGGTGCATTAGTGCTGGTATGATCGCACCCGAAATACTTCACCCACTTTATTCCTTTATGCCTTCGCCAACCACGCCCGCTCCTCCCCCAGTCTCCCGGTTCGCTCCCAATGACCGGGCCCAAAGGAGGCCGGCCCGGCCCCCGCAAAATACGGATGTCGGCACCTTCTTCCGTCCCGTTTACCGGCAAAAAAAAAGAGTAAGTTTGCAAGACGAGTACTCCCAACGGCCACTAAAAAGCACGACGGCGAGCCAAAAAGGGGTGCAACACGAGGACTTCCCAGGGGGTCACCCATCCTAGTACTACTCTCGCCCAAGCACGCTTAACTGCGGAGTTCTGATGGGATCCGGTGCATTAGTGCTGGTATGATCGCACCCGAAATACTTCCCCCACTTTATTCCTTTATGCCTTCGCCAACCACGCCCGCTCCTCCCCCCGTCTCCCGGTTCGCTCCCACGGACCAGGCCCAAAGGAGGCCGGCCCGGCCCGCGCAAAATACGGATGTCGGCACCTTCTTCCGTCCCGTTTACCGGCAAAAAAAAAGAGTAAGTTTGCAATACGAGTACTCCCAACGGCCACTAAAAAGCACGACGGCGAGCCAAAAAGGGGTGCAACACGAGGACTTCCCAGGGGGTCACCCATCCTAGTACTACTCTCGCCCAAGCACGCTTAACTGCGGAGTTCTGATGGGATCCGGTGCATTAGTGCTGGTATGATCGCACCCGAAATACTTCACCCACTTTATTCCTTTATGCCTTCGCCAACCACGCCCGCTCCTCCCCCCGTCTCCCGGTTCGCTCCCAATGACCGGGCCCAAAGGAGGCCGGCCCGGCCCCCGCAAAATACGGATGTCGGCACCTTCTTCCGTCCCGTTTACCGGCAAAAAAAAAAGAGTAAGTTTGCAAGACGAGTACTCCCAACGGCCACTCAAAAGCACGACGGCGAGCCAAAAAGGGGTGCAACACGAGGACTTCCCAGGGGGTCACCCATCCTAGTACTACTCTCGCCCAAGCACGCTTAACTGCGGAGTTCTGATGGGATCCGGTGCATTAGTGCTGGTATGATCGCACCCGAAATACTTCCCCCACTTTATTCCTTTATGCCTTCGCCAACCACGCCCGCTCCTCCCCCCGTCTCCCGGTTCGCTCCCACGGACCAGGCCCAAAGGAGGCCGGCCCGGCCCGCGCAAAATACGGATGTCGGCACCTTCTTCCGTCCCGTTTACCGGCAAAAAAAAAGAGTAAGTTTGCAATACGAGTACTCCCAACGGCCACTAAAAAGCACGACGGCGAGCCAAAAAGGGGTGCAACACGAGGACTTCCCAGGGGGTCACCCATCCTAGTACTACTCTCGCCCAAGCACGCTTAACTGCGGAGTTCTGATGGGATCCGGTGCATTAGTGCTGGTATGATCGCACCCGAAATACTTCCCCCACTTTATTCCTTTATGCCTTCGCCATCCACGCCCGCTCCTCCCCCCGTCTCCCGGTTCGCTCCCACGGACCGGGCCCAAAGGAGGCCGACCCGGCCCGCGCAAAATACGGATGTCGGCACCTTCTTCCGTCCCGTTTACCGACAAAAAAAAAGAGTAAGTTTGCAAGACGAGTACTCCCAACGGCCACTAAAAAGCACGACGGCGAGCCAAAAAGGGGTGCAACACGAGGACTTCCCAGGGGGTCACCCATCCTAGTACTACTCTCGCCCAAGCACGCTTAACTGCGGAGTTCTGATGGGATCCGGTGCATTAGTGCTGGTATGATCGCACCCGAAATACTTCCCCCACTTTATTCCTTTATGCCTTCGCCAACCACGCCCGCTCCTCCCCCCGTCTCCCGGTTCGCTCCCACGGACCGGGCCCAAAGGAGGCCGGCCCGGCCCGCGCAAAATACGGATGTTGGCACCTTCTTCCGTCCCGTTTACCGGCAAAAAAAAAGAGTAAGTTTGCAATACGAGTACTCCCAACGGCCACTAAAAAACACGACGGCGAGCCAAAAAGGGGTGCAACACGAGGACTTCCCAGGGGGTCACCCATCCTAGTACTACTCTCGCCCAAGCACGCTTAACTGCGGAGTTCTGATGGGATCCGGTGCATTAGTGCTGGTATGATCGCACCCGAAATACTTCCCCCACTTTATTCCTTTATGCCTTCGCCAACCACGCCCGCTCCTCCCCCCGTCTCCCGGTTTGCTCCCAATGACCGGGCCCAAAGGAGGCCGGCCCGGCCCGCGCAAAATACGGATGTCGGCACCTTCTTCCGTCCCGTTTACCGGCAAAAAAAAAGAGTAAGTTTGCAATACGAGTACTCCCAACGGCCACTAAAAAGCACGACGGCGAGCCAAAAAGGGGTGCAACACGAGGACTTCCCAGGGAGTCACCCATCCTAGTACTACTCTCGCCCAAGCACGCTTAACTGCGGAGTTCTGATGGGATCCGGTGCATTAGTGCTGGTATGATCGCACCCGAAATACTTCCCCCACTTTATTCTTTTATGCCTTCGCCAACCACGCCCGCTCCTCCCCCCGTCTCCCGGTTCGCTCCCACGGACCGGGCCCAAAGTAGGCCGGCCCGGCCCGCGCAAAATACGGATGTCGGCACCTTCTTCCGTCCCGTTTACCGGCAAAAAAAAAGAGTAAGTTTGCAATACGAGTACTCCCAACGGCCACTAAAAAGCACGACGGCGAGCCAAAAAGGGGTGCAACACGAGGACTTCCCAGGGGGTCACCCATCCTAGTACTACTCTCGCCCAAGCACGCTTAACTGCGGAGTTCTGATGGGATCCGGTGCATTAGTGCTGGTATGATCGCACCCGAAATACTTCCCCCACTTTATTCCTTTATGCCTTCGCCAACCACGCCCGCTCCTCCCCCCGTCTCCCGGTTCGCTCCCACGGACCGGGCCCAAAGGAGGCCGGCCCGGCCCGCGCAAAATACGGATGTCGGCAACGGCCACTAAAAAGCACGACGGCGAGCCAAAAAGGGGTGCAACACGAGGACTTCCCAGGGGGTCACCCATCCTAGTACTACTCTCGTCCAAGCACGCTTAACTGCGGAGTTCTGATGGGATCCGGTGCATTAGTGCTGGTATGATCGCACCCGAAATACTTCCCCCACTTTATTCCTTTATGCCTTCGCCAACCACGCCCGCTCCTCCCCCCGTCTCCCGGTTCGCTCCCACGGACCGGGCCCAAAGGAGGCCGGCCCGGCCCGCGCAAAATACGGATGTCGGCACCTTCTTCCGTCCCGTTTACCGACAAAAAAAAAAGAGTAAGTTTGCAAGACGAGTACTCCCAACGGCCACTAAAAAGCACGACGGCGAGCCAAAAAGGGGTGCAACACGAGGACTTCCCAGGGGGTCACCCATCCTAGTACTACTCTCGCCCAAGCACGCTTAACTGCGGAGTTCTGATGGGATCCGGTGCATTAGTGCTGGTATGATCGCACCCGAAATACTTCCCCCACTTTATTCCTTTATGCCTTCGCCAACCACGCCCGCTCCTCCCCCCGTCTCCCGGTTCGCTCCCACGGACCGGGCCCAAAGGAGGCCGGCCCGGCCCGCGCAAAATACGGATGTTGGCACCTTCTTCCGTCCCGTTTACCGGCAAAAAAAAAGAGTAAGTTTGCAATACGAGTACTCCCAACGGCCACTAAAAAACACGACGGCGAGCCAAAAAGGGGTGCAACACGAGGACTTCCCAGGGGGTCACCCATCCTAGTACTACTCTCGCCCAAGCACGCTTAACTGCGGAGTTCTGATGGGATCCGGTGCATTAGTGCTGGTATGATCACACCCGAAATACTTCCCCCACTTTATTCCTTTATGCCTTCGCCAACCACGCCCGCTCCTCCCCCCGTCTCCCGGTTTGCTCCCAATGACCGGGCCCAAAGGAGGCCGGCCCGGCCCGCGCAAAATACGGATGTCGGCACCTTCTTCCGTCCCGTTTACCGGCAAAAAAAAAGAGTAAGTTTGCAATACGAGTACTCCCAACGGCCACTAAAAAGCACGACGGCGAGCCAAAAAGGGGTGCAACACGAGGACTTCCCAGGGAGTCACCCATCCTAGTACTACTCTCGCCCAAGCACGCTTAACTGCGGAGTTCTGATGGGATCCGGTGCATTAGTGCTGGTATGATCGCACCCGAAATACTTCCCCCACTTTATTCCTTTATGCCTTCGCCAACCACGCCCGCTCCTCCCCCCGTCTCCCGGTTCGCTCCCAATGACCGGGCCCAAAGGAGGCCGGCCCGGCCCGCGCAAAATACGGATGTCGGCACCTTCTTCCGTCCCGTTTACCGGCAAAAAAAAAGAGTAAGTTTGCAATACGAGTACTCCCAACGGCCACTAAAAAGCACGACGGCGAGCCAAAAAGGGGTGCAACACGAGGACTTCCCAGGGAGTCACCCATCCTAGTACTACTCTCGCCCAAGCACGCTTAACTGCGGAGTTCTGATGGGATCCGGTGCATTAGTGCTGGTATGATCGCACCCGAAATACTTCACCCACTTTATTCCTTTATGCCTTCGCCAACCACGCCCGCTCCTCCCCCAGTCTCCCGGTTCGCTCCCAATGACCGGGCCCAAAGGAGGCCGGCCCGGCCCCCGCAAAATACGGATGTCGGCACCTTCTTCCGTCCCGTTTACCGGCAAAAAAAAAGAGTAAGTTTGCAAGACGAGTACTCCCAACGGCCACTAAAAAGCACGACGGCGAGCCAAAAAGGGGTGCAACACGAGGACTTCCCAGGGGGTCACCCATCCTAGTACTACTCTCGCCCAAGCACGCTTAACTGCGGAGTTCTGATGGGATCCGGTGCATTAGTGCTGGTATGATCGCACCCGAAATACTTCCCCCACTTTATTCCTTTATGCCTTCGCCAACCACGCCCGCTCCTCCCCCCGTCTCCCGGTTCGCTCCCACGGACCAGGCCCAAAGGAGGCCGGCCCGGCCCGCGCAAAATACGGATGTCGGCACCTTCTTCCGTCCCGTTTACCGGCAAAAAAAAAGAGTAAGTTTGCAATACGAGTACTCCCAACGGCCACTAAAAAGCACGACGGCGAGCCAAAAAGGGGTGCAACACGAGGACTTCCCAGGGGGTCACCCATCCTAGTACTACTCTCGCCCAAGCACGCTTAACTGCGGAGTTCTGATGGGATCCGGTGCATTAGTGCTGGTATGATCGCACCCGAAATACTTCACCCACTTTATTCCTTTATGCCTTCGCCAACCACGCCCGCTCCTCCCCCCGTCTCCCGGTTCGCTCCCAATGACCGGGCCCAAAGGAGGCCGGCCCGGCCCCCGCAAAATACGGATGTCGGCACCTTCTTCCGTCCCGTTTACCGGCAAAAAAAAAAGAGTAAGTTTGCAAGACGAGTACTCCCAACGGCCACTCAAAAGCACGACGGCGAGCCAAAAAGGGGTGCAACACGAGGACTTCCCAGGGGGTCACCCATCCTAGTACTACTCTCGCCCAAGCACGCTTAACTGCGGAGTTCTGATGGGATCCGGTGCATTAGTGCTGGTATGATCGCACCCGAAATACTTCCCCCACTTTATTCCTTTATGCCTTCGCCAACCACGCCCGCTCCTCCCCCCGTCTCCCGGTTCGCTCCCACGGACCAGGCCCAAAGGAGGCCGGCCCGGCCCGCGCAAAATACGGATGTCGGCACCTTCTTCCGTCCCGTTTACCGGCAAAAAAAAAGAGTAAGTTTGCAATACGAGTACTCCCAACGGCCACTAAAAAGCACGACGGCGAGCCAAAAAGGGGTGCAACACGAGGACTTCCCAGGGGGTCACCCATCCTAGTACTACTCTCGCCCAAGCACGCTTAACTGCGGAGTTCTGATGGGATCCGGTGCATTAGTGCTGGTATGATCGCACCCGAAATACTTCCCCCACTTTATTCCTTTATGCCTTCGCCAACCACGCCCGCTCCTCCCCCCGTCTCCCGGTTCGCTCCCACGGACCGGGCCCAAAGGAGGCCGGCCCGGCCCGCGCAAAATACGGATGTCGGCACCTTCTTCCGTCCCGTTTACCGGCAAAAAAAAGAGTAAGTTTGCAAGACGAGTACTCCCAACGGCCACTAAAAAGCACGACGGCGAGCCAAAAAGGGGTGCAACACGAGGACTTCCCAGGGGGTCACCCATCCTAGTACTACTCTCGCCCAAGCACGCTTAACTGCGGAGTTCTGATGGGATCCGGTGCATTAGTGCTGGTATGATCGCACCCGAAATACTTCCCCCACTTTATTCCTTTATGCCTTCGCCAACCACGCCCGCTCCTCCCCCCGTCTCCCGGTTCGCTCCCAATGACCGGGCCCAAAGGAGGCCGGCCCGGCCCGCGCAAAATACGGATGTCGGCACCTTCTTCCGTCCCGTTTACCGGCAAAAAAAAAGAGTAAGTTTGCAAGACGAGTACTCCCAACGGCCACTAAAAAGCACGACGGCGAGCCAAAAAGGGGTGCAACACGAGGACTTCCCAGGGGGTCACCCATCCTAGTACTACTCTCGCCCAAGCACGCTTAACTGCGGAGTTCTGATGGGATCCGGTGCATTAGTGCTGGTATGATCGCACCCGAAATACTTCCCCCACTTTATTCCTTTATGCCTTCGCCAACCACGCCCGCTCCTCCCCCCGTCTCCCGGTTCGCTCCCACGGACCTGGCCCAAAGGAGGCCGGCCCGGCCCGCGCAAAATACAGATGTCGGCACCTTCTTCCGTCCCGTTTACCGGCAAAAAAAAAGAGTAAGTTTGCAAGACGAGTACTCCCAACGGCCACTAAAAAGCACGACGGCGAGCCAAAAAGGGGTGCAACACGAGGACTTCCCAGGGGGTCACCCATCCTAGTACTACTCTCGCCCAAGCACGCTTAACTGCGGAGTTCTGATGGGATCCGGTGCATTAGTGCTGGTATGATCGCACCCGAAATACTTCCCCCACTTTATTCCTTTATGCCTTCGCCAACCACGCCCGCTCCTCCCCCCGTCTCCCGGTTCGCTCCCACGGACCGGGCCCAAAGGAGGCCGGCCCGGCCCGCGCAAAATACGGATGTCGGCACCTTCTTCCGTCCCGTTTACCGGCAAAAAAAAAGAGTAAGTTTGCAAGACGAGTACTCCCAACGGCCACTAAAAAGCACGACGGCGAGCCAAAAAGGGGTGCAACACGAGGACTTCCCAGGGGGTCACCCATCCTAGTACTACTCTCGCCCAAGCACGCTTAACTGCGGAGTTCTGATGGGATCCGGTGCATTAGTGCTGGTATGATCGCACCCGAAATACTTCCCCCACTTTATTCCTTTATGCCTTCGCCAACCACGCCCGCTCCTCCCCCCGTCTCCCGGTTCGCTCCCAATGACCGGGCCCAAAGGAGGCCGGCCCGGCCCGCGCAAAATACGGATGTCGGCACCTTCTTCCGTCCCGTTTACCGGCAAAAAAAAAGAGTAAGTTTGCAAGACGAGTACTCCCAACGGCCACTAAAAAGCACGACGGCGAGCCAAAAAGGGGTGCAACACGAGGACTTCCCAGGGGGTCACCCATCCTAGTACTACTCTCGCCCAAGCACGCTTAACTGCGGAGTTCTGATGGGATCCGGTGCATTAGTGCTGGTATGATCGCACCCGAAATACTTCCCCCACTTTATTCCTTTATGCCTTCGCCAACCACGCCCGCTCCTCCCCCCGTCTCCCGGTTCGCTCCCACGGACCGGGCCCAAAGGAGGCCGACCCGGCCCGCGCAAAATACGGATGTCGGCACCTTCTTCCGTCCCGTTTACCGGCAAAAAAAAAGAGTAAGTTTGCAAGACGAGTACTCCCAACGGCCACTAAAAAGCACGACGGCGAGCCAAAAAGGGGTGCAACACGAGGACTTCCCAGGGGGTCACCCATCCTAGTACTACTCTCGCCCAAGCACGCTTAACTGCGGAGTTCTGATGGGATCCGGTGCATTAGTGCTGGTATGATCGCACCCGAAATACTTCCCCCACTTTATTCCTTTATGCCTTCGCCAACCACGCCCGCTCCTCCCCCCGTCTCCCGGTTCGCTCACACGGACCGGGCCCAAAGGAGGCCGGCCCGGCCCGCGCAAAATACGGATGTCGGCACCTTCTTCCGTCCCGTTTACCGGCAAAAAAAAAGAGTAAGTTTGCAATACGAGTACTCCCAACGGCCACTAAAAAGCACGACGGCGAGCCAAAAAGGGGTGCAACACGAGGACTTCCCAGGGGGTCACCCATCCTAGTACTACTCTCGCCCAAGCACGCTTAACTGCGGAGTTCTGATGGGATCCGGTGCATTAGTGCTGGTATGATCGCACCCGAAATACTTCCCCCACTTTATTCCTTTATGCCTTCGCCAACCACGCCCGCTCCTCCCCCCGTCTCCCGGTTCGCTCCCAATGACCGGGCCCAAAGGAGGCCGGCCCGGCCCGCGCAAAATACGGATGTCGGCACCTTCTTCCGTCCCGTTTACCGGCAAAAAAAAAGAGTAAGTTTGCAAGACGAGTACTCCCAACGGCCACTAAAAAGCACGACGGCGAGCCAAAAAGGGGTGCAACACGAGGACTTCCCCGGGGGTCACCCATCCTAGTACTACTCTCGCCCAAGCACGCTTAACTGCGGAGTTCTGATGGGATCCGGTGCATTAGTGCTGGTATGATCGCACCCGAAATACTTCCCCCACTTTATTCCTTTATGCCTTCGCCAACCACGCCCGCTCCTCCCCCCGTCTCCCGGTTCGCTCCCACGGACCGGGCCCAAAGGAGGCCGGCCTGGCCCGCGCAAAATACGGATGTCGGCACCTTCTTCCGTCCCGTTTACCGGCAAAAAAAAAGAGTAAGTTTGCAAGACGAGTACTCCCAACGGCCACTAAAAAGCACGACGGCGAGCCAAAAAGGGGTGCAACACGAGGACTTCCCAGGGGGTCACCCATCCTAGTACTACTCTCGCCCAAGCACGCTTAACTGCGGAGTTCTGATGGGATCCGGTGCATTAGTGCTGGTATGATCGCACCCGAAATACTTCCCCCACTTTATTCCTTTATGCCTTCGCCAACCACGCCCGCTCCTCCCCCCGTCTCCCGGTTCGCTCACACGGACCGGGCCCAAAGGAGGCCGGCCCGGCCCGCGCAAAATACGGATGTCGGCACCTTCTTCCGTCCCGTTTACCGGCAAAAAAAAGAGTAAGTTTGCAATACGAGTACTCCCAACGGCCACTAAAAAGCACGACGGCGAGCCAAAAAGGGGTGCAACACGAGGACTTCCCAGGGGGTCACCCATCCTAGTACTACTCTCGCCCAAGCACGCTTAACTGCGGAGTTCTGATGGGATCCGGTGCATTAGTGCTGGTATGATCGCACCCGAAATACTTCCCCCACTTTATTCCTTTATGCCTTCGCCAACCACGCCCGCTCCTCCCCCCGTCTCCCGGTTCGCTCCCACGGACCGGGCCCAAAGGAGGCCGGCCCGGCCCGCGCAAAATACGGATGTCGGCACCTTCTTCCGTCCCGTTTACCGGCAAAAAAAAGAGTAAGTTTGCAAGACGAGTACTCCCAACGGCCACTAAAAAGCACGACGGCGAGCCAAAAAGGGGTGCAACACGAGGACTTCCCAGGGGGTCACCCATCCTAGTACTACTCTCGCCCAAGCACGCTTAACTGCGGAGTTCTGATGGGATCCGGTGCATTAGTGCTGGTATGATCGCACCCGAAATACTTCCCCCACTTTATTCCTTTATGCCTTCGCCAACCACGCCCGCTCCTCCCCCCGTCTCCCGGTTCGCTCCCAATGACCGGGCCCAAAGGAGGCCGGCCCGGCCCGCGCAAAATACGGATGTCGGCACCTTCTTCCGTCCCGTTTACCGGCAAAAAAAAAGAGTAAGTTTGCAAGACGAGTACTCCCAACGACCACTAAAAAGCACGACGGCGAGCCAAAAAGGGGTGCAACACGAGGACTTCCCAGGGGGTCACCCATCCTAGTACTACTCTCGCCCAAGCACGCTTAACTGCGGAGTTCTGATGGGATCCGGTGCATTAGTGCTGGTATGATCGCACCCGAAATACTTCCCCCACTTTATTCCTTTATGCCTTCGCCAACCACGCCCGCTCCTCCCCCCGTCTCCCGGTTCGCTCCCACGGACCGGGCCCAAAGGAGGCCGGCCCGGCCCGCGCAAAATACGGATGTCGGCACCTTCTTCCGTCCCGTTTACCGGCAAAAAAAAAGAGTAAGTTTGCAAGACGAGTACTCCCAACGGCCACTAAAAAGCACGACGGCGAGCCAAAAAGGGGTGCAACACGAGGACTTCCCAGGGGGTCACCCATCCTAGTACTACTCTCGCCCAAACACGCTTAACTGCGGAGTTCTGATGGGATCCGGTGCATTAGTGCTGGTATGATCGCACCCGAAATACTTCCCCCACTTTATTCCTTTATGCCTTCGCCAACCACGCCCGCTCCTCCCCCCGTCTCCCGGTTCGCTCACACGGACCGGGCCCAAAGGAGGCCGGCCCGGCCCGCGCAAAATACGGATGTCGGCACCTTCTTCCGTCCCGTTTACCGGCAAAAAAAAAGAGTAAGTTTGCAATACGAGTACTCCCAACGGCCACTAAAAAGCACGACGGCGAGCCAAAAAGGGGTGCAACACGAGGACTTCCCAGGGGGTCACCCATCCTAGTACTACTCTCGCCCAAGCACGCTTAACTGCGGAGTTCTGATGGGATCCGGTGCATTAGTGCTGGTATGATCGCACCCGAAATACTTCCCCCACTTTATTCCTTTATGCCTTCGCCAACCACGCCCGCTCCTCCCCCCGTCTCCCGGTTCGCTCCCAATGACCGGGCCCAAAGGAGGCCGGCCCGGCCCGCGCAAAATACGGATGTCGGCACCTTCTTCCGTCCCGTTTACCGGCAAAAAAAAGAGTAAGTTTGCAAGACGAGTACTCCCAACGGCCACTAAAAAGCACGACGGCGAGCCAAAAAGGGGTGCAACACGAGGACTTCCCCGGGGGTCACCCATCCTAGTACTACTCTCACCCAAGCACGCTTAACTGCGGAGTTCTGATGGGATCCGGTGCATTAGTGCTGGTATGATCGCACCCGAAATACTTCCCCCACTTTATTCCTTTATGCCTTCGCCAACCACGCCCGCTCCTCCCCCGTCTCCCGGTTCGCTCCCAATGACCGGGCCCAAAGGAGGCTGGCCCGGCCCGCGCAAAATACGGATGTCGGCACCTTCTTCCGTCCCGTTTACCGGCAAAAAAAAAGAGTAAGTTTGCAATACGAGTACTCCCAACGGCCACTAAAAAGCACGACGGCGAGCCAAAAAGGGGTGCAACACGAGGACTTCCCAGGGAGTCACCCATCCTAGTACTACTCTCGCCCAAGCACGCTTAACTGCGGAGTTCTGATGGGATCCGGTGCATTAGTGCTGGTATGATCGCACCCGAAATACTTCCCCCACTTTATTCCTTTATGCCTTCGCCAACCACGCCCGCTCCTCCCCCCGTCTCCCGGTTCGCTCCCAATGACCGGGCCCAAAGGAGGCCGGCCCGGCCCGCGCAAAATACGGATGTCGGCACCTTCTTCCGTCCCGTTTACCGGCAAAAAAAAGAGTAAGTTTGCAATACGAGTACTCCCAACGGCCACTAAAAAGCACGACGGCGAGCCAAAAAGGGGGGTGCAACACGAGGACTTCCCAGGGAGTCACCCATCCTAGTACTACTCCCGCCCAAGCACGCTTAACTGCGGAGTTCTGATGGGATCCGGTGCATTAGTGCTGGTATGATCGCACCCGAAATACTTCCCCCACTTTATTCCTTTATGCCTTCGCCAACCACGCCCGCTCCTCCCCCCGTCTCCCGGTTCGCTCCCACGGACCGGGCCCAAAGGAGGCCGGCCCGGCCCGCGCAAAATACGGATGTCGGCACCTTCTTCCGTCCCGTTTACCGGCAAAAAAAAAGAGTAAGTTTGCAAGACGAGTACTCCCAACGGCCACTAAAAAGCACGACGGCGAGCCAAAAAGGGGTGCAACACGAGGACTTCCCAGGGGGTCACCCATCCTAGTACTACTCTCGCCCAAGCACGCTTAACTGCGGAGTTCTGATGGGATCCGGTGCATTAGTGCTGGTATGATCGCACCCGAAATACTTCCCCCACTTTATTCCTTTATGCCTTCGCCAACCACGCCCGCTCCTCCCCCCGTCTCCCGGTTCGCTCACACGGACCGGGCCCAAAGGAGGCCGGCCCGGCCCGCGCAAAATACGGATGTCGGCACCTTCTTCCGTCCCGTTTACCGGCAAAAAAAAGAGTAAGTTTGCAATACGAGTACTCCCAACGGCCACTAAAAAGCACGACGGCGAGCCAAAAAGGGGTGCAACACGAGGACTTCCCAGGGGGTCACCCATCCTAGTACTACTCTCGCCCAAGCACGCTTAACTGCGGAGTTCTGATGGGATCAGGTGCATTAGTGCTGGTATGATCGCACCCGAAATACTTCCCCCACTTTATTCCTTTATGCCTTCGCCAACCACGCCCGCTCCTCCCCCCGTCTCCCGGTTCGCTCACACGGACCGGGCCCAAAGGAGGCCGGCCCGGCCCGCGCAAAATACGGATGTCGGCACCTTCTTCCGTCCCGTTTACCGGCAAAAAAAAAGAGTAAGTTTGCAATACGAGTACTCCCAACGGCCACTAAAAAGCACGACGGCGAGCCAAAAAGGGGTGCAACACGAGGACTTCCCAGGGGGTCACCCATCCTAGTACTACTCTCGCCCAAGCACGCTTAACTGCGGAGTTCTGATGGGATCCGGTGCATTAGTGCTGGTATGATCGCACCCGAAATACTTCCCCCACTTTATTCCTTTATGCCTTCGCCAACCACGCCCGCTCCTCCCCCCGTCTCCCGGTTCGCTCCCAATGACCGGGCCCAAAGGAGGCCGGCCCGGCCCGCGCAAAATACGGATGTCGGCACCTTCTTCCGTCCCGTTTACCGGCAAAAAAAAAGAGTAAGTTTGCAATACGAGTACTCCCAACGGCCACTAAAAAGCACGACGGCGAGCCAAAAAGGGGTGCAACACGAGGACTTCCCAGGGAGTCACCCATCCTAGTACTACTCTCGCCCAAGCACGCTTAACTGCGGAGTTCTGATGGGATCCGGTGCATTAGTTCTGGTATGATCGCACCCGAAATACTTCCCCCACTTTATTCCTTTATGCCTTCGCCAACCACGCCCGCTCCTCCCCCCGTCTCCCGGTTCGCTCCCAATGACCGGGCCCAAAGGAGGCCGGCCCGGCCCGCGCAAAATACGGATGTCGGCACCTTCTTCCGTCCCGTTTACCGGCAAAAAAAAAGAGTAAGTTTGCAATACGAGTACTCCCAACGGCCACTAAAAAGCACGACGGCGAGCCAAAAAGGGGTGCAGCACGAGGACTTCCCAGGGAGTCACCCATCCTAGTACTACTCTCGCCCAAGCACGCTTAACTGCGGAGTTCTGATGGGATCCGGTGCATTAGTGCTGGTATGATCGCACCCGAAATACTTCCCCCACTTTATTCCTTTATGCCTTCGCCAACCACGCCCGCTCCTCCCCACGTCTCCCGGTTCGCTCCCAATGACCGGGCCCAAAGGAGGTCGGCCCGGCCCGCGCAAAATACGGATGTCGGCACCTTCTTCCGTCCCGTTTACCGGCAAAAAAAAGAGTAAGTTTGCAAGACGAGTACTCCCAACGGCCACTAAAAAGCACGACGGCGAGCCAAAAAGGGGTGCAACACGAGGACTTCCCAGGGGGTCACCCATCCTAGTACTACTCTCGCCCAAGCACGCTTAACTGCGGAGTTCTGATGGGATCCGGTGCATTAGTGCTGGTATGATCGCACCCGAAATACTTCCCCCACTTTATTCCTTTATGCCTTCGCCAACCACGCCCGCTCCTCCCCCCGTCTCCCGGTTCGCTCCCACGGACCGGGCCCAAAGGAGGCCGGCCCGGCCCGCGCAAAATACGGATGTCGGCACCTTCTTCCGTCCCGTTTACCGGCAAAAAAAAGAGTAAGTTTGCAAGACGAGTACTCCCAACGGCCACTAAAAAACACGACGGCGAGCCAAAAAGGGGTGCAACACGAGGACTTCCCAGGGGGTCACCCATCCTAGTACTACTCTCGCCCAAGCACGCTTAACTGCGGAGTTCTGATGGGATCCGGTGCATTAGTGCTGGTATGATCGCACCCGAAATACTTCCCCCACTTTATTCCTTTATGCCTTCGCCAACCACGCCCGCTCCTCCCCCCGTCTCCCGGTTCGCTCCCAATGACCGGGCCCAAAGGAGGCCGGCCCGGCCCGCGCAAAATACGGATGTCGGCACCTTCTTCCGTCCCGTTTACCGGCAAAAAAAAAGAGTAAGTTTGCAAGACGAGTACTCCCAACGGCCACTAAAAAGCACGACGGCGAGCCAAAAAGAGGTGCAACACGAGGACTTCCCAGGGGGTCACCCATCCTAGTACTACTCTCGCCCAAGCACGCTTAACTGCGGAGTTCTGATGGGATCCGGTGCATTAGTGCTGGTATGATCGCACCCGAAATACTTCCCCCACTTTATTCCTTTATGCCTTCGCCAACCACGCCCGCTCCTCCCCCCGTCTCCCGGTTCGCTCCCACGGACCGGGCCCAAAGGAGGCCGGCCCGGCCCGCGCAAAATACGGATGTCGGCACCTTCTTCCGTCCCGTTTACCGGCAAAAAAAAAGAGTAAGTTTGCAAGACGAGTACTCCCAACGGCCACTAAAAAGCACGACGGCGAGCCAAAAAGGGGTGCAACACGAGGACTTCCCAGGGGGTCACCCACCCTAGTACTACTCTCGCCCAAGCACGCTTAACTGCGGAGTTCTGATGGGATCCGGTGCATTAGTGCTGGTATGATCGCACCCGAAATACTTCCCCCACTTTATTCCTTTATGCCTTCGCCAACCACGCCCGCTCCTCCCCCCGTCTCCCGGTTCGCTCCCAATGACCGGGCCCAAAGGAGGCCGGCCCGGCCCGTGCAAAATACGGATGTCGGCACCTTCTTCCGTCCCGTTTACCGGCAAAAAAAAAGAGTAAGTTTGCAATACGAGTACTCCCAACGGCCACTAAAAAGCACGACGGCGAGCCAAAAAGGGGTGCAACACGAGGACTTCCCAGGGGGTCACCCATCCTAGTACTACTCTCGCCCAAGCACGCTTAACTGCGGAGTTCTGATGGGATCCGGTGCATTAGTGCTGGTATGATCGCACCCGAAATACTTCCCCCACTTTATTCCTTTATGCCTTCGCCAACCACGCCCGCTCCTCCCCCCGTCTCCCGGTTCGCTCCCAATGACCGGGCCCAAAGGAGGCCGGCCCGGCCCGCGCAAAATACGGATGTCGGCACCTTCTTCCGTCCCGTTTACCGGCAAAAAAAAAGAGTAAGTTTGCAATACGAGTACTCCCAACGGCCACTAAAAAGCACGACGGCGAGCCAAAAAGGGGTGCAACACGAGGACTTCCCAGGGAGTCACCCATCCTAGTACTACTCTCGCCCAAGCACGCTTAACTGCGGAGTTCTGATGGGATCCGGTGCATTAGTGCTGGTATGATCGCACCCGAAATACTTCCCCCACTTTATTCCTTTATGCCTTCGCCAACCACGCCCGCTCCTCCCCCCGTCTCCCGGTTCGCTCCCACGGACCGGGCCCAAAGGAGGCCGGCCCGGCCCGCGCAAAATACGGATGTCGGCACCTTCTTCCGTCCCGTTTACCGGCAAAAAAAAAAGAGTAAGTTTGCAAGACGAGTACTCCCAACGGCCACTAAAAAGCACGACGGCGAGCCAAAAAGGGGTGCAACACGAGGACTTCCCAGGGGGTCACCCATCCTAGTACTACTCTCGCCCAAGCACGCTTAACTGCGGAGTTCTGATGGGATCCGGTGCATTAGTGCTGGTATGATCGCACCCGAAATACTTCCCCCACTTTATTCCTTTATGCCTTCGCCAACCACGCCCGCTCCTCCCCCCGTCTCCCGGTTCGCTCCCAATGACCGGGCCCAAAGGAGGCCGGCCCGGCCCGCGCAAAATACGGATGTCGGCACCTTCTTCCGTCCCGTTTACCGGCAAAAAAAAAGAGTAAGTTTGCAATACGAGTACTCCCAACGGCCACTAAAAAGCACGACGGCGAGCCAAAAAGGGGTGCAACACGAGGACTTCCCAGGGGGTCACCCATCCTAGTACTACTCTCGCCCAAGCACGCTTAACTGCGGAGTTCTGATGGGATCCGGTGCATTAGTGCTGGTATGATCGCACCCGAAATACTTCCCCCACTTTATTCCTTTATGCCTTCGCCAACCACGCCCGCTCCTCCCCCCGTCTCCCGGTTCGCTCCCAATGACCGGGCCCAAAGGAGGCCGGCCCGGCCCGCGCAAAATACGGATGTCGGCACCTTCTTCCGTCCCGTTTACCGGCAAAAAAAAAGAGTAAGTTTGCAATACGAGTACTCCCAACGGCCACTAAAAAGCACGACGGCGAGCCAAAAAGGGGTGCAACACGAGGACTTCCCAGGGAGTCACCCATCCTAGTACTACTCTCGCCCAAGCACGCTTAACTGCGGAGTTCTGATGGGATCCGGTGCATTAGTGCTGGTATGATCGCACCCGAAATACTTCCCCCACTTTATTCATTTATGCCTTCGCCAACCACGCCCGCTCCTCCCCCCGTCTCCCGGTTCGCTCCCACGGACCGGGCCCAAAGGAGGCCGGCCCGGCCCGCGCAAAATACGGATGTCGGCACCTTCTTCCGTCCCGTTTACCGGCAAAAAAAAAAGAGTAAGTTTGCAAGACGAGTACTCCCAACGGCCACTAAAAAGCACGACGGCGAGCCAAAAAGGGGTGCAACACGAGGACTTCCCAGGGGGTCACCCATCCTAGTACTACTCTCGCCCAAGCACGCTTAACTGCGGAGTATGATCGCACCCGAAATACTTCCCCCACTTTATTCCTTTATGCCTTCGCCAACCACGCCCGCTCCTCCCCCCGTCTCCCGGTTCGCTCCCAATGACCGGGCCCAAAGGAGGCCGGCCCGGCCCGCGCAAAATACGGATGTCGGCACCTTCTTCCGTCCCGTTTACCGGCAAAAAAAAAGAGTAAGTTTGCAAGACGAGTACTCCCAACGGCCACTAAAAAGCACGACGGCGAGCCAAAAAGGGGTGCAACACGAGGACTTCCCAGGGGGTCACCCATCCTAGTACTACTCTCGCCCAAGCACGCTTAACTGCGGAGTTCTGATGGGATCCGGTGCATTAGTGCTGGTATGATCGCACCAGAAATACTTCCCCCACTTTATTCCTTTATGCCTTCGCCAACCACGCCCGCTCCTCCCCCCGTCTCCCGGTTCGCTCCCACGGACCGGGCCCAAAGGAGGCCGGCCCGGCCCGCGCAAAATACGGATGTCGGCACCTTCTTCCGTCCCATTTACCGGCAAAAAAAAAGAGTAAGTTTGCAAGACGAGTACTCCCAACGGCCACTAAAAAGCACGACGGCGAGCCAAAAAGGGGTGCAACACGAGGACTTCCCAGGGGGTCACCCATCCTAGTACTACTCTCGCCCAAGCACGCTTAACTGCGGAGTTCTGATGGGATCCGGTGCATTAGTGCTGGTATGATCGCACCCGAAATACTTCCCCCACTTTATTCCTTTATGCCTTCGCCAACCACGCCCGCTCCTCCCCCCGTCTCCCGGTTCGCTCCCACGGACCGGGCCCAAAGGAGGCCGGCCCGGCCCGCGCAAAATACGGATGTCGGCACCTTCTTCCGTCCCGTTTACCGGCAAAAAAAAAGAGTAAGTTTGCAATACGAGTACTCCCAACGGCCACTAAAAAGCACGACGGCGAGCCAAAAAGGGGTGCAACACGAGGACTTCCCAGGGGGTCACCCATCCTAGTACTACTCTCGCCCAAGCACGCTTAACTGCGGAGTTCTGATGGGATCCGGTGCATTAGTGCTGGTATGATCGCACCGGAAATACTTCCCCCACTTTATTCCTTTATGCCTTCGCCAACCACGCCCGCTCCTCCCCCCGTCTCCCGGTTCGCTCCCAATGACCGGGCCCAAAGGAGGCCGGCCCGGCCCGCGCAAAATACGGATGTCGGCACCTTCTTCCGTCCCGTTTACCGGCAAAAAAAAGAGTAAGTTTGCAATACGAGTACTCCCAACGGCCACTAAAAAGCACGACGGCGAGCCAAAAAGGGGTGCAACACGAGGACTTCCCAGGGAGTCACCCATCCTAGTACTACTCTCGCCCAAGCACGCTTAACTGCGGAGTTCTGATGGGATCCGGTGCATTAGTGCTGGTATGATCGCACCCGAAATACTTCCCCCACTTTATTCCTTTATGCCTTCGCCAACCACGCCCGCTCCTCCCCCCGTCTCCCGGTTCGCTCCCAATGACCGGGCCCAAAGGAGGCCGGCCCGGCCCGCGCAAAATACGGATGTCGGCACCTTCTTCCGTCCCGTTTACCGGCAAAAAAAAGAGTAAGTTTGCAATACGAGTACTCCCAACGGCCACTAAAAAGCACGACGGCGAGCCAAAAAGGGGTGCAACACGAGGACTTCCCAGGGGGTCACCCATCCTAGTACTACTCTCGCCCAAGCACGCTTAACTGCGGAGTTCTGATGGGATCCGGTGCATTAGTGCTGGTATGATCGCACCCGAAATACTTCCCCCACTTTATTCCTTTATGCCTTCGCCAACCACGCCCGCTCCTCCCCCCGTCTCCCGATTCGCTCCCACGGACCGGGCCCAAAGGAGGCCGGCCCGGCCCGCGCAAAATACGGATGTCGGCACCTTCTTCCGTCCCGTTTACCGGCAAAAAAAAAGAGTAAGTTTGCAAGACGAGTACTCCCAACGGCCACTAAAAAGCACGACGGCGAGCCAAAAAGGGGTGCAACACGAGGACTTCCCAGGGGGTCACCCATCCTAGTACTACTCTCGCCCAAGCACGCTTAACTGCGGAGTTCTGATGGGATCCGGTGCATTAGTGCTGGTATGATCGCACCCGAAATACTTCCCCCACTTTATTCCTTTATGCCTTCGCCAACCACGCCCGCTCCTCCCCCCGTCTCCCGGTTCGCTCCCAATGACCGGGCCCAAAGGAGGCCGGCCCGGCCCGCGCAAAATACGGATGTCGGCACCTTCTTCCGTCCCGTTTACCGGCAAAAAAAAAGAGTAAGTTTGCAATACGAGTACTCCCAACGGCCACTAAAAAGCACGACGGCGAGCCAAAAAGGGGTGCAACACGAGGACTTCCCAGGGGGTCACCCATCCTAGTACTACTCTCGCCCAAGCACGCTTAACTGCGGAGTTCTGATGGGATCCGGTGCATTAGTGCTGGTATGATCGCACCCGAAATACTTCCCCCACTTTATTCCTTTATGCCTTCGCCAACCACGCCCGCTCCTCCCCCCGTCTCCCGGTTCGCTCCCAATGACCGGGCCCAAAGGAGGCCGGCCCGGCCCGCGCAAAATACGGATGTCGGCACCTTCTTCCGTCCCGTTTACCGGCAAAAAAAAAGAGTAAGTTTGCAATACGAGTACTCCCAACGGCCACTAAAAAGGACGACGGCGAGCCAAAAAGGGGTGCAACACGAGGACTTCCCAGGGAGTCACCCATCCTAGTACTACTCTCGCCCAAGCACGCTTAACTGCGGAGTTCTGATGGGATCCGGTGCATTAGTGCTGGTATGATCGCACCCGAAATACTTCCCCCACTTTATTCCTTTATGCCTTCGCCAACCACGCCCGCTCCTCCCCCCGTCTCCCGGTTCGCTCCCAATGACCGGGCCCAAAGGAGGCCGGCCCGGCCCGCGCAAAATACGGATGTCGGCACCTTCTTCCGTCCCGTTTACCGGCAAAAAAAAAGAGTAAGTTTGCAATACGAGTACTCCCAACGGCCACTAAAAAGCACGACGGCGAGCCAAAAAGGGGTGCAACACGAGGACTTCCCAGGGAGTCACCCATCCTAGTACTACTCTCGCCCAAGCACGCTTAACTGCGGAGTTCTGATGGGATCCGGTGCATTAGTGCTGGTATGATCGCACCCGAAATACTTCCCCCACTTTATTCCTTTATGCCTTCGCCAACCACGCCCGCTCCTCCCCCCGTCTCCCGGTTCGCTCCCACGGACCGGGCCCAAAGGAGGCCGGCCCGGCCCGCGCAAAATACGGATGTCGGCACCTTCTTCCGTCCCGTTTACCGGCAAAAAAAAAAGAGTAAGTTTGCAAGACGAGTACTCCCAACGGCCACTAAAAAGCACGACGGCGAGCCAAAAAGGGGTGCAACACGAGGACTTCCCAGGGGGTCACCCATCCTAGTACTACTCTCGCCCAAGCACGCTTAACTGCGGAGTTCTGATGGGATCCGGTGCATTAGTGCTGGTATGATCGCACCCGAAATACTTCCCCCACTTTATTCCTTTATGCCTTC
The DNA here is from genome assembly GCA_033807775.1 of Saussurea involucrata. Classification (NCBI taxonomy): domain Eukaryota; kingdom Viridiplantae; phylum Streptophyta; class Magnoliopsida; order Asterales; family Asteraceae; genus Saussurea; species Saussurea involucrata. Next base: position 111,380,899 of record CM066324.1, read on the forward strand.
GCCAACCACGCCCGCTCCTCCCCCCGTCTCCCGGTTCGCTCCCAATGACCGGGCCCAAAGGAGGCCGGCCCGGCCCGCGCAAAATACGGATGTCGGCACCTTCTTCCGTCCCGTTTACCGGCAAAAAAAAAGAGTAAGTTTGCAATACGAGTACTCCCAACGGCCACTAAAAAGCACGACGGCGAGCCAAAAAGGGGTGCAACACGAGGACTTCCCAGGGGGTCACCCATCCTAGTACTACTCTCGCCCAAGCACGCTTAACTGCGGAGTTCTGATGGGATCCGGTGCATTAGTGCTGGTATGATCGCACCCGAAATACTTCCCCCACTTTATTCCTTTATGCCTTCGCCAACCACGCCCGCTCCTCCCCCCGTCTCCCGGTTCGCTCCCAATGACCGGGCCCAAAGGAGGCCGGCCCGGCCCGCGCAAAATACGGATGTCGGCACCTTCTTCCGTCCCGTTTACCGGCAAAAAAAAAGAGTAAGTTTGCAATACGAGTACTCCCAACGGCCACTAAAAAGCACGACGGCGAGCCAAAAAGGGGTGCAACACGAGGACTTCCCAGGGAGTCACCCATCCTAGTACTACTCTCGCCCAAGCACGCTTAACTGCGGAGTTCTGATGGGATCCGGTGCATTAGTGCTGGTATGATCGCACCCGAAATACTTCCCCCACTTTATTCATTTATGCCTTCGCCAACCACGCCCGCTCCTCCCCCCGTCTCCCGGTTCGCTCCCACGGACCGGGCCCAAAGGAGGCCGGCCCGGCCCGCGCAAAATACGGATGTCGGCACCTTCTTCCGTCCCGTTTACCGGCAAAAAAAAAAGAGTAAGTTTGCAAGACGAGTACTCCCAACGGCCACTAAAAAGCACGACGGCGAGCCAAAAAGGGGTGCAACACGAGGACTTCCCAGGGGGTCACCCATCCTAGTACTACTCTCGCCCAAGCACGCTTAACTGCGGAGTATGATCGCACCCGAAATACTTCCCCCACTTTATTCCTTTATGCCTTCGCCAACCACGCCCGCTCCTCCCCCCGTCTCCCGGTTCGCTCCCAATGACCGGGCCCAAAGGAGGCCGGCCCGGCCCGCGCAAAATACGGATGTCGGCACCTTCTTCCGTCCCGTTTACCGGCAAAAAAAAAGAGTAAGTTTGCAAGACGAGTACTCCCAACGGCCACTAAAAAGCACGACGGCGAGCCAAAAAGGGGTGCAACACGAGGACTTCCCAGGGGGTCACCCATCCTAGTACTACTCTCGCCCAAGCACGCTTAACTGCGGAGTTCTGATGGGATCCGGTGCATTAGTGCTGGTATGATCGCACCCGAAATACTTCCCCCACTTTATTCCTTTATGCCTTCGCCAACCACGCCCGCTCCTCCCCCCGTCTCCCGGTTCGCTCCCACGGACCGGGCCCAAAGGAGGCCGGCCCGGCCCGCGCAAAATACGGATGTCGGCACCTTCTTCCGTCCCATTTACCGGCAAAAAAAAAGAGTAAGTTTGCAAGACGAGTACTCCCAACGGCCACTAAAAAGCACGACGGCGAGCCAAAAAGGGGTGCAACACGAGGACTTCCCAGGGGGTCACCCATCCTAGTACTACTCTCGCCCAAGCACGCTTAACTGCGGAGTTCTGATGGGATCCGGTGCATTAGTGCTGGTATGATCGCACCCGAAATACTTCCCCCACTTTATTCCTTTATGCCTTCGCCAACCACGCCCGCTCCTCCCCCCGTCTCCCGGTTCGCTCCCACGGACCGGGCCCAAAGGAGGCCGGCCCGGCCCGCGCAAAATACGGATGTCGGCACCTTCTTCCGTCCCGTTTACCGGCAAAAAAAAAGAGTAAGTTTGCAATACGAGTACTCCCAACGGCCACTAAAAAGCACGACGGCGAGCCAAAAAGGGGTGCAACACGAGGACTTCCCAGGGGGTCACCCATCCTAGTACTACTCTCGCCCAAGCACGCTTAACTGCGGAGTTCTGATGGGATCCGGTGCATTAGTGCTGGTATGATCGCACCGGAAATACTTCCCCCACTTTATTCCTTTATGCCTTCGCCAACCACGCCCGCTCCTCCCCCCGTCTCCCGGTTCGCTCCCAATGACCGGGCCCAAAGGAGGCCGGCCCGGCCCGCGCAAAATACGGATGTCGGCACCTTCTTCCGTCCCGTTTACCGGCAAAAAAAAGAGTAAGTTTGCAATACGAGTACTCCCAACGGCCACTAAAAAGCACGACGGCGAGCCAAAAAGGGGTGCAACACGAGGACTTCCCAGGGAGTCACCCATCCTAGTACTACTCTCGCCCAAGCACGCTTAACTGCGGAGTTCTGATGGGATCCGGTGCATTAGTGCTGGTATGATCGCACCCGAAATACTTCCCCCACTTTATTCCTTTATGCCTTCGCCAACCACGCCCGCTCCTCCCCCCGTCTCCCGGTTCGCTCCCAATGACCGGGCCCAAAGGAGGCCGGCCCGGCCCGCGCAAAATACGGATGTCGGCACCTTCTTCCGTCCCGTTTACCGGCAAAAAAAAGAGTAAGTTTGCAATACGAGTACTCCCAACGGCCACTAAAAAGCACGACGGCGAGCCAAAAAGGGGTGCAACACGAGGACTTCCCAGGGGGTCACCCATCCTAGTACTACTCTCGCCCAAGCACGCTTAACTGCGGAGTTCTGATGGGATCCGGTGCATTAGTGCTGGTATGATCGCACCCGAAATACTTCCCCCACTTTATTCCTTTATGCCTTCGCCAACCACGCCCGCTCCTCCCCCCGTCTCCCGGTTCGCTCCCAATGACCGGGCCCAAAGGAGGCCGGCCCGGCCCGCGCAAAATACGGATGTCGGCACCTTCTTCCGTCCCGTTTACCGGCAAAAAAAAAGAGTAAGTTTGCAATACGAGTACTCCCAACGGCCACTAAAAAGGACGACGGCGAGCCAAAAAGGGGTGCAACACGAGGACTTCCCAGGGAGTCACCCATCCTAGTACTACTCTCGCCCAAGCACGCTTAACTGCGGAGTTCTGATGGGATCCGGTGCATTAGTGCTGGTATGATTGCACCCGAAATACTTCCCCCACTTTATTCCTTTATGCCTTCGCCAACCACGCCCGCTCCTCCCCCCGTCTCCCGGTTCGCTCCCAATGACCGGGCCCAAAGGAGGCCGGCCCGGCCCGCGCAAAATACGGATGTCGGCACCTTCTTCCGTCCCGTTTACCGGCAAAAAAAAAAGAGTAAGTTTGCAAGACGAGTACTCCCAACGGCCACTAAAAAGCACGACGGCGAGCCAAAAAGGGGTGCAACACGAGGACTTCCCAGGGGGTCACCCATCCTAGTACTACTCTCGCCCAAGCACGCTTAACTGCGGAGTTCTGATGGGATCCGGTGCATTAGTGCTGGTATGATCGCACCCGAAATACTTCCCCCACTTTATTCCTTTATGCCTTCGCCAACCACGCCCGCTCCTCCCCCCGTCTCCCGGTTCGCTCCCACGGACCGGGCCCAAAGGAGGCCGGCCCGGCCCGCGCAAAATACGGATGTCGGCACCTTCTTCCGTCCCGTTTACCGGCAAAAAAAAAAGAGTAAGTTTGCAAGACGAGTACTCCCAACGGCCACTAAAAAGCACGACGGCGAGCCAAAAAGGGGTGCAACACGAGGACTTCCCAGGGGGTCACCCATCCTAGTACTACTCTCGCCCAAGCACGCTTAACTGCGGAGTTCTGATGGGATCCGGTGCATTAGTGCTGGTATGATCGCACCCGAAATACTTCCCCCACTTTATTCCTTTATGCCTTCGCCAACCACGCCCGCTCCTCCCCCCGTCTCCCGGTTCGCTCCCAATGACCGGGCCCAAAGGAGGCCGGCCCGGCCCGCGCAAAATACGGATGTCGGCACCTTCTTCCGTCCCGTTTACCGGCAAAAAAAAAGAGTAAGTTTGCAAGACGAGTACTCCCAACGGCCACTAAAAAGCACGACGGCGAGCCAAAAAGGGGTGCAACACGAGGACTTCCCAGGGGGTCACCCATCCTAGTACTACTCTCGCCCAAGCACGCTTAACTGCGGAGTTCTGATGGGATCCGGTGCATTAGTGCTGGTATGATCGCACCCGAAATACTTCCCCCACTTTATTCCTTTATGCCTTCGCCAACCACGCCCGCTCCTCCCCCCGTCTCCCGGTTCGCTCCCAATGACCGGGCCCAAAGGAGGCTGGCCCGGCCCGCGCAAAATACGGATGTCGGCACCTTCTTCCGTCCCGTTTACCGGCAAAAAAAAAGAGTAAGTTTGCAATACGAGTACTCCCAACGGCCACTAAAAAGCACGACGGCGAGCCAAAAAGGGGTGCAACACGAGGACTTCCCAGGGGGTCACCCATCCTAGTACTACTCTCGCCCAAGCACGCTTAACTGCGGAGTTCTGATGGGATCCGGTGCATTAGTGCTGGTATGATCGCACCCGAAATACTTCCCCCACTTTATTCCTTTATGCCTTCGCCAACCACGCCCGCTCCTCCCCCCGTCTCCCGGTTCGCTCCCAATGACCGGGCCCAAAGGAGGCCGGCCCGGCCCGCGCAAAATACGGATGTCGGCACCTTCTTCCGTCCCGTTTACCGGCAAAAAAAAAGAGTAAGTTTGCAAGACGAGTACTCCCAACGGCCACTAAAAAGCACGACGGCGAGCCAAAAAGGGGTGCAACACGAGGACTTCCCAGGGGGTCACCCATCCTAGTACTACTCTCGCCCAAGCACGCTTAACTGCGGAGTTCTGATGGGATCCGGTGCATTAGTGCTGGTATGATCGCACCCGAAATACTTCCCCCACTTTATTCCTTTATGCCTTCGCCAACCACGCCCGCTCCTCCCCCCGTCTCCCGGTTCGCTCCCACGGACCGGGCCCAAAGGAGGCCGGCCCGGCCCGCGCAAAATACGGATGTCGGCACCTTCTTCCGTCCCGTTTACCGGCAAAAAAAAAGAGTAAGTTTGCAAGACGAGTACTCCCAACGGCCACTAAAAAGCACGACGGCGAGCCAAAAAGGGGTGCAACACGAGGACTTCCCAGGGGGTCACCCATCCTAGTACTACTCTCGCCCAAGCACGCTTAACTGCGGAGTTCTGATGGGATCCGGTGCATTAGTGCTGGTATGATCGCACCCGAAATACTTCCCCCACTTTATTCCTTTATGCCTTCGCCAACCACGCCCGCTCCTCCCCCCGTCTCCCGGTTCGCTCCCAATGACCGGGCCCAAAGGAGGCCGGCCCGGCCCGCGCAAAATACGGATGTCGGCACCTTCTTCCGTCCCGTTTACCGGCAAAAAAAAAGAGTAAGTTTGCAATACGAGTACTCCCAACGGCCACTAAAAAGGACGACGGCGAGCCAAAAAGGGGTGCAACACGAGGACTTCCCAGGGAGTCACCCATCCTAGTACTACTCTCGCCCAAGCACGCTTAACTGCGGAGTTCTGATGGGATCCGGTGCATTAGTGCTGGTATGATTGCACCCGAAATACTTCCCCCACTTTATTCCTTTATGCCTTCGCCAACCACGCCCGCTCCTCCCCCCGTCTCCCGGTTCGCTCCCAATGACCGGGCCCAAAGGAGGCCGGCCCGGCCCGCGCAAAATACGGATGTCGGCACCTTCTTCCGTCCCGTTTACCGGCAAAAAAAAAAGAGTAAGTTTGCAAGACGAGTACTCCCAACGGCCACTAAAAAGCACGACGGCGAGCCAAAAAGGGGTGCAACACGAGGACTTCCCAGGGGGTCACCCATCCTAGTACTACTCTCGCCCAAGCACGCTTAACTGCGGAGTTCTGATGGGATCCGGTGCATTAGTGCTGGTATGATCGCACCCGAAATACTTCCCCCACTTTATTCCTTTATGCCTTCGCCAACCACGCCCGCTCCTCCCCCCGTCTCCCGGTTCGCTCCCACGGACCGGGCCCAAAGGAGGCCGGCCCGGCCCGCGCAAAATACGGATGTCGGCACCTTCTTCCGTCCCGTTTACCGGCAAAAAAAAAAGAGTAAGTTTGCAAGACGAGTACTCCCAACGGCCACTAAAAAGCACGACGGCGAGCCAAAAAGGGGTGCAACACGAGGACTTCCCAGGGGGTCACCCATCCTAGTACTACTCTCGCCCAAGCACGCTTAACTGCGGAGTTCTGATGGGATCCGGTGCATTAGTGCTGGTATGATCGCACCCGAAATACTTCCCCCACTTTATTCCTTTATGCCTTCGCCAACCACGCCCGCTCCTCCCCCCGTCTCCCGGTTCGCTCCCAATGACCGGGCCCAAAGGAGGCCGGCCCGGCCCGCGCAAAATACGGATGTCGGCACCTTCTTCCGTCCCGTTTACCGGCAAAAAAAAAGAGTAAGTTTGCAAGACGAGTACTCCCAACGGCCACTAAAAAGCACGACGGCGAGCCAAAAAGGGGTGCAACACGAGGACTTCCCAGGGGGTCACCCATCCTAGTACTACTCTCGCCCAAGCACGCTTAACTGCGGAGTTCTGATGGGATCCGGTGCATTAGTGCTGGTATGATCGCACCCGAAATACTTCCCCCACTTTATTCCTTTATGCCTTCGCCAACCACGCCCGCTCCTCCCCCCGTCTCCCGGTTCGCTCCCAATGACCGGGCCCAAAGGAGGCTGGCCCGGCCCGCGCAAAATACGGATGTCGGCACCTTCTTCCGTCCCGTTTACCGGCAAAAAAAAAGAGTAAGTTTGCAATACGAGTACTCCCAACGGCCACTAAAAAGCACGACGGCGAGCCAAAAAGGGGTGCAACACGAGGACTTCCCAGGGGGTCACCCATCCTAGTACTACTCTCGCCCAAGCACGCTTAACTGCGGAGTTCTGATGGGATCCGGTGCATTAGTGCTGGTATGATCGCACCCGAAATACTTCCCCCACTTTATTCCTTTATGCCTTCGCCAACCACGCCCGCTCCTCCCCCCGTCTCCCGGTTCGCTCCCAATGACCGGGCCCAAAGGAGGCCGGCCCGGCCCGCGCAAAATACGGATGTCGGCACCTTCTTCCGTCCCGTTTACCGGCAAAAAAAAAGAGTAAGTTTGCAAGACGAGTACTCCCAACGGCCACTAAAAAGCACGACGGCGAGCCAAAAAGGGGTGCAACACGAGGACTTCCCAGGGGGTCACCCATCCTAGTACTACTCTCGCCCAAGCACGCTTAACTGCGGAGTTCTGATGGGATCCGGTGCATTAGTGCTGGTATGATCGCACCCGAAATACTTCCCCCACTTTATTCCTTTATGCCTTCGCCAACCACGCCCGCTCCTCCCCCCGTCTCCCGGTTCGCTCCCACGGACCGGGCCCAAAGGAGGCCGGCCCGGCCCGCGCAAAATACGGATGTCGGCACCTTCTTCCGTCCCGTTTACCGGCAAAAAAAAAGAGTAAGTTTGCAAGACGAGTACTCCCAACGGCCACTAAAAAGCACGACGGCGAGCCAAAAAGGGGTGCAACACGAGGACTTCCCAGGGGGTCACCCATCCTAGTACTACTCTCGCCCAAGCACGCTTAACTGCGGAGTTCTGATGGGATCCGGTGCATTAGTGCTGGTATGATCGCACCCGAAATACTTCCCCCACTTTATTCCTTTATGCCTTCGCCAACCACGCCCGCTCCTCCCCCCGTCTCCCGGTTCGCTCCCAATGACCGGGCCCAAAGGAGGCTGGCCCGGCCCGCGCAAAATACGGATGTCGGCACCTTCTTCCGTCCCGTTTACCGGCAAAAAAAAAGAGTAAGTTTGCAATACGAGTACTCCCAACGGCCACTAAAAAGCACGACGGCGAGCCAAAAAGGGGTGCAACACGAGGACTTCCCAGGGGGTCACCCATCCTAGTACTACTCTCGCCCAAGCACGCTTAACTGCGGAGTTCTGATGGGATCCGGTGCATTAGTGCTGGTATGATCGCACCCGAAATACTTCCCCCACTTTATTCCTTTATGCCTTCGCCAACCACGCCCGCTCCTCCCCCCGTCTCCCGGTTCGCTCCCAATGACCGGGCCCAAAGGAGGCCGGCCCGGCCCGCGCAAAATACGGATGTCGGCACCTTCTTCCGTCCCGTTTACCGGCAAAAAAAAAGAGTAAGTTTGCAAGACGAGTACTCCCAACGGCCACTAAAAAGCACGACGGCGAGCCAAAAAGGGGTGCAACACGAGGACTTCCCAGGGGGTCACCCATCCTAGTACTACTCTCGCCCAAGCACGCTTAACTGCGGAGTTCTGATGGGATCCGGTGCATTAGTGCTGGTATGATCGCACCCGAAATACTTCCCCCACTTTATTCCTTTATGCCTTCGCCAACCACGCCCGCTCCTCCCCCCGTCTCCCGGTTCGCTCCCACGGACCGGGCCCAAAGGAGGCCGGCCCGGCCCGCGCAAAATACGGATGTCGGCACCTTCTTCCGTCCCGTTTACCGGCAAAAAAAAAGAGTAAGTTTGCAAGACGAGTACTCCCAACGGCCACTAAAAAGCACGACGGCGAGCCAAAAAGGGGTGCAACACGAGGACTTCCCAGGGGGTCACCCATCCTAGTACTACTCTCGCCCAAGCACGCTTAACTGCGGAGTTCTGATGGGATCCGGTGCATTAGTGCTGGTATGATCGCACCCGAAATACTTCCCCCACTTTATTCCTTTATGCCTTCGCCAACCACGCCCGCTCCTCCCCCCGTCTCCCGGTTCGCTCCCAATGACCGGGCCCAAAGGAGGCCGGCCCGGCCCGCGCAAAATACGGATGTCGGCACCTTCTTCCGTCCCGTTTACCGGCAAAAAAAAAGAGTAAGTTTGCAAGACGAGTACTCCCAACGGCCACTAAAAAGCACGACGGCGAGCCAAAAAGGGGTGCAACACGAGGACTTCCCAGGGGGTCACCCATCCTAGTACTACTCTCGCCCAAGCACGCTTAACTGCGGAGTTCTGATGGGATCCGGTGCATTAGTGCTGGTATGATCGCACCCGAAATACTTCCCCCACTTTATTCCTTTATGCCTTCGCCAACCACGCCCGCTCCTCCCCCCGTCTCCCGGTTCGCTCCCACGGACCGGGCCCAAAGGAGGCCGGCCCGGCCCGCGCAAAATACGGATGTCGGCACCTTCTTCCGTCCCGTTTACCGGCAAAAAAAAAGAGTAAGTTTGCAAGACGAGTACTCCCAACGGCCACTAAAAAGCACGACGGCGAGCCAAAAAGGGGTGCAACACGAGGACTTCCCAGGGGGTCACCCATCCTAGTACTACTCTCGCCCAAGCACGCTTAACTGCGGAGTTCTGATGGGATCCGGTGCATTAGTGCTGGTATGATCGCACCCGAAATACTTCCCCCACTTTATTCCTTTATGCCTTCGCCAACCACGCCCGCTCCTCCCCCCGTCTCCCGGTTCGCTCCCACGGACCGGGCCCAAAGGAGGCCGGCCCGGCCCGCGCAAAATACGGATGTCGGCACCTTCTTCCGTCCCGTTTACCGGCAAAAAAAAAGAGTAAGTTTGCAATACGAGTACTCCCAACGGCCACTAAAAAGCACGACGGCGAGCCAAAAAGGGGTGCAACACGAGGACTTCCCAGGGGGTCACCCATCCTAGTACTACTCTCGCCCAAGCACGCTTAACTGCAGAGTTCTGATGGGATCCGGTGCATTAGTGCTGGTATGATCGCACCCGAAATACTTCCCCCACTTTATTCCTTTATGCCTTCGCCAACCACGCCCGCTCCTCCCCCCGTCTCCCGGTTCGCTCCCAATGACCGGGCCCAAAGGAGGCCGGCCCGGCCCCCGCAAAATACGGATGTCGGCACCTTCTTCCGTCCCGTTTACCGGCAAAAAAAAAGAGTAAGTTTGCAAGACGAGTACTCCCAACGGCCACTAAAAAGCACGACGGCGAGCCAAAAAGGGGTGCAACACGAGGACTTCCCAGGGGGTCACCCATCCTAGTACTACTCTCGCCCAAGCACGCTTAACTGCGGAGTTCTGATGGGATCCGGTGCATTAGTGCTGGTATGATCGCACCCGAAATACTTCCCCCACTTTATTCCTTTATGCCTTCGCCAACCACGCCCGCTCCTCCCCCCGTCTCCCGGTTCGCTCCCACGGACCGGGCCCAAAGGAGGCCGGCCCGGCCCGCGCAAAATACGGATGTCGGCACCTTCTTCCGTCCCGTTTACCGGCAAAAAAAAAGAGTAAGTTTGCAAGACGAGTACTCCCAACGGCCACTAAAAAGCACGACGGCGAGCCAAAAAGGGGTGCAACACGAGGACTTCCCAGGGGGTCACCCATCCTAGTACTACTCTCGCCCAAGCACGCTTAACTGCGGAGTTCTGATGGGATCCGGTGCATTAGTGCTGGTATGATCGCACCCGAAATACTTCCCCCACTTTATTCCTTTATGCCTTCGCCAACCACGCCCGCTCCTCCCCCCGTCTCCCGGTTCGCTCCCACGGACCGGGCCCAAAGGAGGCCGGCCCGGCCCGCGCAAAATACGGATGTCGGCACCTTCTTCCGTCCCGTTTACCGGCAAAAAAAAAGAGTAAGTTTGCAATACGAGTACTCCCAACGGCCACTAAAAAGCACGACGGCGAGCCAAAAAGGGGTGCAACACGAGGACTTCCCAGGGGGTCACCCATCCTAGTACTACTCTCGCCCAAGCACGCTTAACTGCGGAGTTCTGATGGGATCCGGTGCATTAGTGCTGGTATGATCGCACCCGAAATACTTCCCCCACTTTATTCCTTTATGCCTTCGCCAACCACGCCCGCTCCTCCCCCCGTCTCCCGGTTCGCTCCCAATGACCGGGCCCAAAGGAGGCTGGCCCGGCCCGCGCAAAATACGGATGTCGGCACCTTCTTCCGTCCCGTTTACCGGCAAAAAAAAAGAGTAAGTTTGCAATACGAGTACTCCCAACGGCCACTAAAAAGCACGACGGCGAGCCAAAAAGGGGTGCAACACGAGGACTTCCCAGGGAGTCACCCATCCTAGTACTACTCTCGCCCAAGCACGCTTAACTGCGGAGTTCAGATGGGATCCGGTGCATTAGTGCTGGTATGATCGCACCCGAAATACTTCCCCCACTTTATTCCTTTATGCCTTCGCCAACCACGCCCGCTCCTCCCCCCGTCTCCCGGTTCGCTCCCAATGACCGGGCCCAAAGGAGGCCGGCCCGGCCCGCGCAAAATACGGATGTCGGCACCTTCTTCCGTCCCGTTTACCGGCAAAAAAAAAGAGTAAGTTTGCAATACGAGTACTCCCAACGGCCACTAAAAAGCACGACGGCGAGCCAAAAAGGGGGGTGCAACACGAGGACTTCCCAGGGAGTCACCCATCCTAGTACTACTCTCGCCCAAGCACGCTTAACTGCGGAGTTCTGATGGGATCCGGTGCATTAGTGCTGGTATGATCGCACCCGAAATACTTCCCCCACTTTATTCCTTTATGCCTTCGCCAACCACGCCCGCTCCTCCCCCCGTCTCCCGGTTCGCTCCCACGGACCGGGCACAAAGGAGGCCGGCCCGGCCCGCGCAAAATACGGATGTCGGCACCTTCTTCCGTCCCGTTTACCGGCAAAAAAAAGGAGTAAGTTTGCAAGACGAGTACTCCCAACGGCCACTAAAAAGCACGACGGCGAGCCAAAAAGGGGTGCAACACGAGGACTTCCCAGGGGGTCACCCATCCTAGTACTACTCTCGCCCAAGCACGCTTAACTGCGGAGTTCTGATGGGATCCGGTGCATTAGTGCTGGTATGATCGCACCCGAAATACTTCCCCCACTTTATTCCTTTATGCCTTCGACAACCACGCCCGCTCCTCCCCCCGTCTCCCGGTTCGCTCCCACGGACCGGGCCCAAAGGAGGCCGGCCCGGCCCGCGCAAAATACGGATGTCGGCACCTTCTTCCGTCCCGTTTACCGGCAAAAAAAAAGAGTAAGTTTGCAATACGAGTACTCCCAACGGCCACTAAAAAGCACGACGGCGAGCCAAAAAGGGGTGCAACACGAGGACTTCCCAGGGGGTCACCCATCCTAGTACTACTCTCGCCCAAGCACGCTTAACTGCGGAGTTCTGATGGGATCCGGTGCATTAGTGCTGGTATGATCGCACCCGAAATACTTCCCCCACTTTATTCCTTTATGCCTTCGCCAACCACGCCCGCTCCTCCCCCCGTCTCCCGGTTCGCTCCCAATGACCGGGCCCAAAGGAGGCTGGCCCGGCCCGCGCAAAATACGGATGTCGGCACCTTCTTCCGTCCCGTTTACCGGCAAAAAAAAGAGTAAGTTTACAATACGAGTACTCCCAACGGCCACTAAAAAGCACGACGGCGAGCCAAAAAGGGGTGCAACACGAGGACTTCCCAGAGAGTCACCCATCCTAGTACTACTCTCGCCCAAGCACGCTTAACTGCGGAGTTCAGATGGGATCCGGTGCATTAGTGCTGGTATGATCGCACCCGAAATACTTCCCCCACTTTATTCCTTTATGCCTTCGCCAACCACGCCCGCTCCTCCCCCCGTCTCCCGGTTCGCTCCCAATGACCGGGCCCAAAGGAGGCCGGCCCGGCCCGCGCAAAATACGGATGTCGGCACCTTCTTCCGTCCCGTTTACCGGCAAAAAAAAGAGTAAGTTTGCAATACGAGTACTCCCAACGGCCACTAAAAACAACGACGGCGAGCCAAAAAGGGGGGTGCAACACGAGGACTTCCCAGGGAGTCACCCATCCTAGTACTACTCTCGCCCAAGCACGCTTAACTGCGGAGTTCTGATGGGATCCGGTGCATTAGTGCTGGTATGATCGCACCCGAAATACTTCCCCCACTTTATTCCTTTATGCCTTCGCCAACCACGCCCGCTCCTCCCCACGTCTCCCGGTTCGCTCCCACGGACCGGGCCCAAAGGAGGTCGGCCCGGCCCGCGCAAAATACAGATGTCGGCACCTTCTTCCGTCCCGTTTACCGGAAAAAAAAAAGAGTAAGTTTGCAAGACGAGTACTCCCAACGGCCACTAAAAAGCACGACGGCGAGCCAAAAAGGGGTGCAACACGAGGACTTCCCAGGGGGTCACCCATCCTAGTACTACTCTCGCCCAAGCACGCTTAACTGCGGAGTTCTGATGGGATCCGGTGCATTAGTGCTGGTATGATCGCACCCGAAATACTTCCCCCACTTTATTCCTTTATGCCTTCGCCAACCACGCCCGCTCCTCCCCCCGTCTCCCGGTTCGCTCCCAATGACCGGGCCCAAAGGAGGCCGGCCCGGCCCGCGCAAAATACGGATGTCGGCACCTTCTTCCGTCCCGTTTACCGGCAAAAAAAAAGAGTAAGTTTGCAAGACGAGTACTCCCAACGGCCACTAAAAAGCATGACGGCGAGCCAAAAAGGGGTGCAACACGAGGACTTCCCAGGGGGTCACCCATCCTAGTACTACTCTCGCCCAAGCACGCTTAACTGCGGAGTTCTGATGGGATCCGGTGCATTAGTGCTGGTATGATCGCACCCGAAATACTTCCCCCACTTTATTCCTTTATGCCTTCGCCAACCACGCCCGCTCCTCCCCCCGTCTCCCGGTTCGCTCCCACGGACCGGGCCCAAAGGAGGCCGGCCCGGCCCGCGCAAAATACGGATGTCGGCACCTTCTTCCGTCCCGTTTACCGGCAAAAAAAAAGAGTAAGTTTGCAAGACGAGTACTCCCAACGGCCACTAAAAAGCACGACGGCGAGCCAAAAAGGGGTGCAACACGAGGACTTCCCAGGGGGTCACCCATCCTAGTACTACTCTCGCCCAAGCACGCTTAACTGCGGAGTTCTGATGGGATCCGGTGCATTAGTGCTGGTATGTTCGCACCCGAAATACTTCCCCCACTTTATTCCTTTATGCCTTCGCCAACCACGCCCGCTCCTCCCCCCGTCTCCCGGTTCGCTCCCACGGACCGGGCCCAAAGGAGGCCGGCCCGGCCCGCGCAAAATACGGATGTCGGCACCTTCTTCCGTCCCGTTTACCGGCAAAAAAAAGAGTAAGTTTGCAATACGAGTACTCCCAACGGCCACTAAAAAGCACGACGGCGAGCCAAAAATGGGTGCAACACGAGGACTTCCCAGGGGGTCACCCATCCTAGTACTACTCTCGCCCAAGCACGCTTAACTGCGGAGTTCTGATGGGATCCGGTGCATTAGTGCTGGTATGATCGCACCCGAAATACTTCCCCCACTTTATTCCTTTATGCCTTCGCCAACCACGCCCGCTCCTCCCCCCGTCTCCCGGTTCGCTCCCAATGACCGGGCCCAAAGGAGGCCGGCCCGGCCCGCGCAAAATACGGATGTCGGCACCTTCTTCCGTCCCGTTTACCGGCAAAAAAAAAGAGTAAGTTTGCAATACGAGTACTCCCAACGGCCACTAAAAAGCACGACGGCGAGCCAAAAAGGGGTGCAACACGAGGACTTCCCAGGGAGTCACCCATCCTAGTACTACTCTCGCTCAAGCACGCTTAACTGCGGAGTTCTGATGGGATCCGGTGCATTAGTGCTGGTATGTTCGCACCCGAAATACTTCCCCCACTTTATTCCTTTATGCCTTCGCCAACCACGCCCGCTCCTCCCCCCGTCTCCCGGTTCGCTCCCACGGACCGGGCCCAAAGGAGGCCGGCCCGGCCCGCGCAAAATACGGATGTCGGCACCTTCTTCCGTCCCGTTTACCGGCAAAAAAAAGAGTAAGTTTGCAAGACGAGTACTCCCAACGGCCACTAAAAAGCACGACGGCGAGCCAAAAAGGGGTGCAACACGAGGACTTCCCAGGGAGTCACCCATCCTAGTACTACTCTCGCTCAAGCACGCTTAACTGCGGAGTTCTGATGGGATCCGGTGCATTAGTGCTGGTATGATCGCACCCGAAATACTTCCCCCACTTTATTCCTTTATGCCTTCGCCAACCACGCCCGCTCCTCCCCCCGTCTCCCGGTTCGCTCCCAATGACCGGGCCCAAAGGAGGCCGGCCCGGCCCGCGCAAAATACGGATGTCGGCACCTTCTTCCGTCCCGTTTACCGGCAAAAAAAAAGAGTAAGTTTGCAATACGAGTACTCCCAACGGCCACTAAAAAGGACGACGGCGAGCCAAAAAGGGGTGCAACACGAGGACTTCCCAGGGAGTCACCCATCCTAGTACTACTCTCGCCCAAGCACGCTTAACTGCGGAGTTCTGATGGGATCCGGTGCATTAGTGCTGGTATGATCGCACCCGAAATACTTCCCCCACTTTATTCCTTTATGCCTTCGCCAACCACGCCCGCTCCTCCCCCCGTCTCCCGGTTCGCTCCCAATGACCGGGCCCAAAGGAGGCCGGCCCGGCCCGCGCAAAATACGGATGTCGGCACCTTCTTCCGTCCCGTTTACCGGCAAAAAAAAAAGAGTAAGTTTGCAAGACGAGTACTCCCAACGGCCACTAAAAAGCACGACGGCGAGCCAAAAAGGGGTGCAACACGAGGACTTCCCAGGGGGTCACCCATCCTAGTACTACTCTCGCCCAAGCACGCTTAACTGCGGAGTTCTGATGGGATCCGGTGCATTAGTGCTGGTATGATCGCACCCGAAATACTTCCCCCACTTTATTCCTTTATGCCTTCGCCAACCACGCCCGCTCCTCCCCCCGTCTCCCGGTTCGCTCCCACGGACCGGGCCCAAAGGAGGCCGGCCCGGCCCGCGCAAAATACGGATGTCGGCACCTTCTTCCGTCCCGTTTACCGGCAAAAAAAAAAGAGTAAGTTTGCAAGACGAGTACTCCCAACGGCCACTAAAAAGCACGACGGCGAGCCAAAAAGGGGTGCAACACGAGGACTTCCCAGGGGGTCACCCATCCTAGTACTACTCTCGCCCAAGCACGCTTAACTGCGGAGTTCTGATGGGATCCGGTGCATTAGTGCTGGTATGATCGCACCCGAAATACTTCCCCCACTTTATTCCTTTATGCCTTCGCCAACCACGCCCGCTCCTCCCCCCGTCTCCCGGTTCGCTCCCAATGACCGGGCCCAAAGGAGGCCGGCCCGGCCCGCGCAAAATACGGATGTCGGCACCTTCTTCCGTCCCGTTTACCGGCAAAAAAAAAGAGTAAGTTTGCAAGACGAGTACTCCCAACGGCCACTAAAAAGCACGACGGCGAGCCAAAAAGGGGTGCAACACGAGGACTTCCCAGGGGGTCACCCATCCTAGTACTACTCTCGCTCAAGCACGCTTAACTGCGGAGTTCTGATGGGATCCGGTGCATTAGTGCTGGTATGATCGCACCCGAAATACTTCCCCCACTTTATTCCTTTATGCCTTCGCCAACCACGCCCGCTCCTCCCCCCGTCTCCCGGTTCGCTCCCAATGACCGGGCCCAAAGGAGGCCGGCCCGGCCCGCGCAAAATACGGATGTCGGCACCTTCTTCCGTCCCGTTTACCGGCAAAAAAAAAGAGTAAGTTTGCAATACGAGTACTCCCAACGGCCACTAAAAAGGACGACGGCGAGCCAAAAAGGGGTGCAACACGAGGACTTCCCAGGGAGTCACCCATCCTAGTACTACTCTCGCCCAAGCACGCTTAACTGCGGAGTTCTGATGGGATCCGGTGCATTAGTGCTGGTATGATCGCACCCGAAATACTTCCCCCACTTTATTCCTTTATGCCTTCGCCAACCACGCCCGCTCCTCCCCCCGTCTCCCGGTTCGCTCCCAATGACCGGGCCCAAAGGAGGCCGGCCCGGCCCGCGCAAAATACGGATGTCGGCACCTTCTTCCGTCCCGTTTACCGGCAAAAAAAAAAGAGTAAGTTTGCAAGACGAGTACTCCCAACGGCCACTAAAAAGCACGACGGCGAGCCAAAAAGGGGTGCAACACGAGGACTTCCCAGGGGGTCACCCATCCTAGTACTACTCTCGCCCAAGCACGCTTAACTGCGGAGTTCTGATGGGATCCGGTGCATTAGTGCTGGTATGATCGCACCCGAAATACTTCCCCCACTTTATTCCTTTATGCCTTCGCCAACCACGCCCGCTCCTCCCCCCGTCTCCCGGTTCGCTCCCACGGACCGGGCCCAAAGGAGGCCGGCCCGGCCCGCGCAAAATACGGATGTCGGCACCTTCTTCCGTCCCGTTTACCGGCAAAAAAAAAAGAGTAAGTTTGCAAGACGAGTACTCCCAACGGCCACTAAAAAGCACGACGGCGAGCCAAAAAGGGGTGCAACACGAGGACTTCCCAGGGGGTCACCCATCCTAGTACTACTCTCGCCCAAGCACGCTTAACTGCGGAGTTCTGATGGGATCCGGTGCATTAGTGCTGGTATGATCGCACCCGAAATACTTCCCCCACTTTATTCCTTTATGCCTTCGCCAACCACGCCCGCTCCTCCCCCCGTCTCCCGGTTCGCTCCCAATGACCGGGCCCAAAGGAGGCCGGCCCGGCCCGCGCAAAATACGGATGTCGGCACCTTCTTCCGTCCCGTTTACCGGCAAAAAAAAAGAGTAAGTTTGCAAGACGAGTACTCCCAACGGCCACTAAAAAGCACGACGGCGAGCCAAAAAGGGGTGCAACACGAGGACTTCCCAGGGGGTCACCCATCCTAGTACTACTCTCGCCCAAGCACGCTTAACTGCGGAGTTCTGATGGGATCCGGTGCATTAGTGCTGGTATGATCGCACCCGAAATACTTCCCCCACTTTATTCCTTTATGCCTTCGCCAACCACGCCCGCTCCTCCCCCCGTCTCCCGGTTCGCTCCCACGGACCGGGCCCAAAGGAGGCCGGCCCGGCCCGCGCAAAATACGGATGTCGGCACCTTCTTCCGTCCCGTTTACCGGCAAAAAAAAGAGTAAGTTTGCAAGACGAGTACTCCCAACGGCCACTAAAAAGCACGACGGCGAGCCAAAAAGGGGTGCAACACGAGGACTTCCCAGGGGGTCACCCATCCTAGTACTACTCTCGCCCAAGCACGCTTAACTGCGGAGTTCTGATGGGATCCGGTGTATTAGTGCTGGTATGATCGCACCCGAAATACTTCCCCCACTTTATTCCTTTATGCCTTCGCCAACCACGCCCGCTCCTCCCCCCGTCTCCCGGTTCGCTCCCACGGACTGGGCCCAAAGGAGGCCGGCCCGGCCCGCGCAAAATACGGATGTCGGCACCTTCTTCCGTCCCGTTTACCGGCAAAAAAAAAAGAGTAAGTTTGCAAGACGAGTACTCCCAACGGCCACTAAAAAGCACGACGGCGAGCCAAAAAGGGGTGCAACACGAGGACTTCCCAGGGGGTCACCCATCCTAGTACTACTCTCGCCCAAGCACGCTTAACTGCGGAGTTCTGATGGGATCCGGTGCATTAGTGCTGGTATGATCGCACCCGAAATACTTCCCCCACTTTATTCCTTTATGCCTTCGCCAACCACGCCCGCTCCTCCCCCCGTCTCCCGGTTCGCTCCCAATGACCGGGCCCAAAGGAGGCCGGCCCGGCCCGCGCAAAATACGGATGTCGGCACCTTCTTCCGTCCCGTTTACCGGCAAAAAAAAAGAGTAAGTTTGCAAGACGAGTACTCCCAACGGCCACTAAAAAGCACGACGGCGAGCCAAAAAGGGGTGCAACACGAGGACTTCCCAGGGGGTCACCCATCCTAGTACTACTCTCGCCCAAGCACGCTTAACTGCGGAGTTCTGATGGGATCCGGTGCATTAGTGCTGGTATGATCGCACCCGAAATACTTCCCCCACTTTATTCCTTTATGCCTTCGCCAACCACGCCCGCTCCTCCCCCCGTCTCCCGGTTCGCTCCCACGGACCGGGCCCAAAGGAGGCCGGCCCGGCCCGCGCAAAATACGGATGTCGGCACCTTCTTCCGTCCCGTTTACCGGCAAAAAAAAAGAGTAAGTTTGCAAGACGAGTACTCCCAACGGCCACTAAAAAGCACGACGGCGAGCCAAAAAGGGGTGCAACACGAGGACTTCCCAGGGGGTCACCCATCCTAGTACTACTCTCGCCCAAGCACGCTTAACTGCGGAGTTCTGATGGGATCCGGTGCATTAGTGCTGGTATGATCGCACCCGAAATACTTCCCCCACTTTATTCCTTTATGCCTTCGCCAACCACGCCCGCTCCTCCCCCCGTCTCCCGGTTCGCTCCCACGGACCGGGCCCAAAGGAGGCCGGCCCGGCCCGCGCAAAATACGGATGTCGGCACCTTCTTCCGTCCCGTTTACCGGCAAAAAAAAGAGTAAGTTTGCAATACGAGTACTCCCAACGGCCACTAAAAAGCACGACGGCGAGCCAAAAAGGGGTGCAACACGAGGACTTCCCAGGGGGTCACCCATCCTAGTACTACTCTCGCCCAAGCACGCTTAACTGCAGAGTTCTGATGGGATCCGGTGCATTAGTGCTGGTATGATCGCACCCGAAATACTTCCCCCACTTTATTCCTTTATGCCTTCGCCAACCACGCCCGCTCCTCCCCCCGTCTCCCGGTTCGCTCCCAATGACCGGGCCCAAAGGAGGCCGGCCCGGCCCCCGCAAAATACGGATGTCGGCACCTTCTTCCGTCCCGTTTACCGGCAAAAAAAAAGAGTAAGTTTGCAAGACGAGTACTCCCAACGGCCACTAAAAAGCACGACGGCGAGCCAAAAAGGGGTGCAACACGAGGACTTCCCAGGGGGTCACCCATCCTAGTACTACTCTCGCCCAAGCACGCTTAACTGCGGAGTTCTGATGGGATCCGGTGCATTAGTGCTGGTATGATCGCACCCGAAATACTTCCCCCACTTTATTCCTTTATGCCTTCGCCAACCACGCCCGCTCCTCCCCCCGTCTCCCGGTTCGCTCCCACGGACCGGGCCCAAAGGAGGCCGGCCCGGCCCGCGCAAAATACGGATGTCGGCACCTTCTTCCGTCCCGTTTACCGGCAAAAAAAAAGAGTAAGTTTGCAAGACGAGTACTCCCAACGGCCACTAAAAAGCACGACGGCGAGCCAAAAAGGGGTGCAACACGAGGACTTCCCAGGGGGTCACCCATCCTAGTACTACTCTCGCCCAAGCACGCTTAACTGCGGAGTTCTGATGGGATCCGGTGCATTAGTGCTGGTATGATCGCACCCGAAATACTTCCCCCACTTTATTCCTTTATGCCTTCGCCAACCACGCCCGCTCCTCCCCCCGTCTCCCGGTTCGCTCCCAATGACCGGGCCCAAAGGAGGCTGGCCCGGCCCGCGCAAAATACGGATGTCGGCACCTTCTTCCGTCCCGTTTACCGGCAAAAAAAAAGAGTAAGTTTGCAATACGAGTACTCCCAACGGCCACTAAAAAGCACGACGGCGAGCCAAAAAGGGGTGCAACACGAGGACTTCCCAGGGAGTCACCCATCCTAGTACTACTCTCGCCCAAGCACGCTTAACTGCGGAGTTCTGATGGGATCCGGTGCATTAGTGCTGGTATGATCGCACCCGAAATACTTCCCCCACTTTATTCCTTTATGCCTTCGCCAACCACGCCCGCTCCTCCCCCCGTCTCCCGGTTCGCTCCCAATGACCGGGCCCAAAGGAGGCCGGCCCGGCCCGCGCAAAATACGGATGTCGGCACCTTCTTCCGTCCCGTTTACCGGCAAAAAAAAAGAGTAAGTTTGCAATACGAGTACTCCCAACGGCCACTAAAAAGCACGACGGCGAGCCAAAAAGGGGGGTGCAACACGAGGACTTCCCAGGGAGTCACCCATCCTAGTACTACTCTCGCCCAAGCACGCTTAACTGCGGAGTTCTGATGGGATCCGGTGCATTAGTGCTGGTATGATCGCACCCGAAATACTTCCCCCACTTTATTCCTTTATGCCTTCGCCAACCACGCCCGCTCCTCCCCCCGTCTCCCGGTTCGCTCCCACGGACCGGGCCCAAAGGAGGCCGGCCCGGCCCGCGCAAAATACGGATGTCGGCACCTTCTTCCGTCCCGTTTACCGGCAAAAAAAAAGAGTAAGTTTGCAAGACGAGTACTCCCAACGGCCACTAAAAAGCACGACGGCGAGCCAAAAAGGGGTGCAACACGAGGACTTCCCAGGGGGTCACCCATCCTAGTACTACTCTCGCCCAAGCACGCTTAACTGCGGAGTTCTGATGGGATCCGGTGCATTAGTGCTGGTATGATCGCACCCGAAATACTTCCCCCACTTTATTCCTTTATGCCTTCGCCAACCACGCCCGCTCCTCCCCCCGTCTCCCGGTTCGCTCCCACGGACCGGGCCCAAAGGAGGCCGGCCCGGCCCGCGCAAAATACGGATGTCGGCACCTTCTTCCGTCCCGTTTACCGGCAAAAAAAAAGAGTAAGTTTGCAATACGAGTACTCCCAACGGCCACTAAAAAGCACGACGGCGAGCCAAAAAGGGGTGCAACACGAGGACTTCCCAGGGGGTCACCTATCCTAGTACTACTCTCGCCCAAGCACGCTTAACTGCGGAGTTCTGATGGGATCCGGTGCATTAGTGCTGGTATGATCGCACCCGAAATACTTCCCCCACTTTATTCCTTTATGCCTTCGCCAACCACGCCCGCTCCTCCCCCCGTCTCCCGGTTCGCTCCCAATGACCGGGCCCAAAGGAGGCTGGCCCGGCCCGCGCAAAATACGGATGTCGGCACCTTCTTCCGTCCCGTTTACCGGCAAAAAAAAAGAGTAAGTTTGCAATACGAGTACTCCCAACGGCCACTAAAAAGCACGACGGCGAGCCAAAAAGGGGTGCAACACGAGGACTTCCCAGGGAGTCACCCATCCTAGTACTACTCTCGCCCAAGCACGCTTAACTGCGGAGTTCAGATGGGATCCGGTGCATTAGTGCTGGTATGATCGCACCCGAAATACTTCCCCCACTTTATTCCTTTATGCCTTCGCCAACCACGCCCGCTCCTCCCCCCGTCTCCCGGTTCGCTCCCAATGACCGGGCCCAAAGGAGGCCGGCCCGGCCCGCGCAAAATACGGATGTCGGCACCTTCTTCCGTCCCGTTTACCGGCAAAAAAAAAGAGTAAGTTTGCAATACGAGTACTCCCAACGGCCACTAAAAAGCACGACGGCGAGCCAAAAAGGGGGGTGCAACACGAGGACTTCCCAGGGAGTCACCCATCCTAGTACTACTCTCGCCCAAGCACGCTTAACTGCGGAGTTCTGATGGGATCCGGTGCATTAGTGCTGGTATGATCGCACCCGAAATACTTCCCCCACTTTATTCCTTTATGCCTTCGCCAACCACGCCCGCTCCTCCCCCCGTCTCCCGGTTCGCTCCCACGGACCGGGCCCAAAGGAGGCCGGCCCGGCCCGCGCAAAATACGGATGTCGGCACCTTCTTCCGTCCCGTTTACCGGCAAAAAAAAGGAGTAAGTTTGCAAGACGAGTACTCCCAACGGCCACTAAAAAGCACGACGGCGAGCCAAAAAGGGGTGCAACACGAGGACTTCCCAGGGGGTCACCCATCCTAGTACTACTCTCGCCCAAGCACGCTTAACTGCGGAGTTCTGATGGGATCCGGTGCATTAGTGCTGGTATGATCGCACCCGAAATACTTCCCCCACTTTATTCCTTTATGCTTTCGACAACCACGCCCGCTCCTCCCCCCGTCTCCCGGTTCGCTCCCACGGACCGGGCCCAAAGGAGGCCGGCCCGGCCCGCGCAAAATACGGATGTCGGCACCTTCTTCCGTCCCGTTTACCGGCAAAAAAAAAGAGTAAGTTTGCAATACGAGTACTCCCAACGGCCACTAAAAAGCACGACGGCGAGCCAAAAAGGGGTGCAACACGAGGACTTCCCAGGGGGTCACCCATCCTAGTACTACTCTCGCCCAAGCACGCTTAACTGCGGAGTTCTGATGGGATCCGGTGCATTAGTGCTGGTATGATCGCACCCGAAATACTTCCCCCACTTTATTCCTTTATGCCTTCGCCAACCACGCCCGCTCCTCCCCCCGTCTCCCGGTTCGCTCCCAATGACCGGGCCCAAAGGAGGCTGGCCCGGCCCGCGCAAAATACGGATGTCGGCACCTTCTTCCGTCCCGTTTACCGGCAAAAAAAAGAGTAAGTTTACAATACGAGTACTCCCAACGGCCACTAAAAAGCACGACGGCGAGCCAAAAAGGGGTGCAACACGAGGACTTCCCAGAGAGTCACCCATCCTAGTACTACTCTCGCCCAAGCACGCTTAACTGCGGAGTTCAGATGGGATCCGGTGCATTAGTGCTGGTATGATCGCACCCGAAATACTTCCCCCACTTTATTCCTTTATGCCTTCGCCAACCACGCCCGCTCCTCCCCCCGTCTCCCGGTTCGCTCCCAATGACCGGGCCCAAAGGAGGCCGGCCCGGCCCGCGCAAAATACGGATGTCGGCACCTTCTTCCGTCCCGTTTACCGGCAAAAAAAAGAGTAAGTTTGCAATACGAGTACTCCCAACGGCCACTAAAAACAACGACGGCGAGCCAAAAAGGGGGGTGCAACACGAGGACTTCCCAGGGAGTCACCCATCCTAGTACTACTCTCGCCCAAGCACGCTTAACTGCGGAGTTCTGATGGGATCCGGTGCATTAGTGCTGGTATGATCGCACCCGAAATACTTCCCCCACTTTATTCCTTTATGCCTTCGCCAACCACGCCCGCTCCTCCCCACGTCTCCCGGTTCGCTCCCACGGACCGGGCCCAAAGGAGGTCGGCCCGGCCCGCGCAAAATACAGATGTCGGCACCTTCTTCCGTCCCGTTTACCGGAAAAAAAAAAGAGTAAGTTTGCAAGACGAGTACTCCCAACGGCCACTAAAAAGCACGACGGCGAGCCAAAAAGGGGTGCAACACGAGGACTTCCCAGGGGGTCACCCATCCTAGTACTACTCTCGCCCAAGCACGCTTAACTGCGGAGTTCTGATGGGATCCGGTGCATTAGTGCTGGTATGATCGCACCCGAAATACTTCCCCCACTTTATTCCTTTATGCCTTCGCCAACCACGCCCGCTCCTCCCCCCGTCTCCCGGTTCGCTCCCAATGACCGGGCCCAAAGGAGGCCGGCCCGGCCCGCGCAAAATACGGATGTCGGCACCTTCTTCCGTCCCGTTTACCGGCAAAAAAAAAGAGTAAGTTTGCAAGACGAGTACTCCCAACGGCCACTAAAAAGCACGACGGCGAGCCAAAAAGGGGTGCAACACGAGGACTTCCCAGGGGGTCACCCATCCTAGTACTACTCTCGCCCAAGCACGCTTAACTGCGGAGTTCTGATGGGATCCGGTGCATTAGTGCTGGTATGATCGCACCCGAAATACTTCCCCCACTTTATTCCTTTATGCCTTCGCCAACCACGCCCGCTCCTCCCCCCGTCTCCCGGTTCGCTCCCACGGACCGGGCCCAAAGGAGGCCGGCCCGGCCCGCGCAAAATACGGATGTCGGCACCTTCTTCCGTCCCGTTTACCGGCAAAAAAAAAGAGTAAGTTTGCAAGACGAGTACTCCCAACGGCCACTAAAAAGCACGACGGCGAGCCAAAAAGGGGTGCAACACGAGGACTTCCCAGGGGGTCACCCATCCTAGTACTACTCTCGCCCAAGCACGCTTAACTGCGGAGTTCTGATGGGATCCGGTGCATTAGTGCTGGTATGTTCGCACCCGAAATACTTCCCCCACTTTATTCCTTTATGCCTTCGCCAACCACGCCCGCTCCTCCCCCCGTCTCCCGGTTCGCTCCCACGGACCGGGCCCAAAGGAGGCCGGCCCGGCCCGCGCAAAATACGGATGTCGGCACCTTCTTCCGTCCCGTTTACCGGCAAAAAAAAGAGTAAGTTTGCAATACGAGTACTCCCAACGGCCACTAAAAAGCACGACGGCGAGCCAAAAATGGGTGCAACACGAGGACTTCCCAGGGGGTCACCCATCCTAGTACTACTCTCGCCCAAGCACGCTTAACTGCGGAGTTCTGATGGGATCCGGTGCATTAGTGCTGGTATGATCGCACCCGAAATACTTCCCCCACTTTATTCCTTTATGCCTTCGCCAACCACGCCCACTCCTCCCCCCGTCTCCCGGTTCGCTCCCAATGACCGGGCCCAAAGGAGGCCGGCCCGGCCCGCGCAAAATACGGATGTCGGCACCTTCTTCCGTCCCGTTTACCGGCAAAAAAAAAGAGTAAGTTTGCAATACGAGTACTCCCAACGGCCACTAAAAAGCACGACGGCGAGCCAAAAAGGGGTGCAACACGAGGACTTCCCAGGGAGTCACCCATCCTAGTACTACTCTCGCTCAAGCACGCTTAACTGCGGAGTTCTGATGGGATCCGGTGCATTAGTGCTGGTATGTTCGCACCCGAAATACTTCCCCCACTTTATTCCTTTATGCCTTCGCCAACCACGCCCGCTCCTCCCCCCGTCTCCCGGTTCGCTCCCACGGACCGGGCCCAAAGGAGGCCGGCCCGGCCCGCGCAAAATACGGATGTCGGCACCTTCTTCCGTCCCGTTTACCGGCAAAAAAAAGAGTAAGTTTGCAATACGAGTACTCCCAACGGCCACTAAAAAGCACGACGGCGAGCCAAAAAGGGGTGCAACACGAGGACTTCCCAGGGGGTCACCCATCCTAGTACTACTCTCGCCCAAGCACGCTTAACTGCGGAGTTCTGATGGGATCCGGTGCATTAGTGCTGGTATGATCGCACCCGAAATACTTCCCCCACTTTATTCCTTTATGCCTTCGCCAACCACGCCCGCTCCTCCCCCCGTCTCCCGGTTCGCTCCCAATGACCGGGCCCAAAGGAGGCCGGCCCGGCCCGCGCAAAATACGGATGTCGGCACCTTCTTCCGTCCCGTTTACCGGCAAAAAAAAAGAGTAAGTTTGCAATACGAGTACTCCCAACGGCCACTAAAAAGCACGACGGCGAGCCAAAAAGGGGTGCAACACGAGGACTTCCCAGGGAGTCACCCATCCTAGTACTACTCTCGCTCAAGCACGCTTAACTGCGGAGTTCTGATGGGATCCGGTGCATTAGTGCTGGTATGATCGCACCCGAAATACTTCCCCCACTTTATTCCTTTATGCCTTCGCCAACCACGCCCGCTCCTCCCCCCGTCTCCCGGTTCGCTCCCAATGACCGGGCCCAAAGGAGGCCGGCCCGGCCCGCGCAAAATACGGATGTCGGCACCTTCTTCCGTCCCGTTTACCGGCAAAAAAAAAGAGTAAGTTTGCAATACGAGTACTCCCAACGGCCACTAAAAAGCACGACGGCGAGCCAAAAAGGGGTGCAACACGAGGACTTCCCAGGGAGTCACCCATCCTAGTACTACTCTCGCCCAAGCACGCTTAACTGCGGAGTTCTGATGGGATCCGGTGCATTAGTGCTGGTATGATCGCACCCGAAATACTTCCCCCACTTTATTCCTTTATGCCTTCGCCAACCACGCCCGCTCCTCCCCCCGTCTCCCGGTTCGCTCCCAATGACCGGGCCCAAAGGAGGCCGGCCCGGCCCCCGCAAAATACGGATGTCGGCACCTTCTTCCGTCCCGTTTACCGGCAAAAAAAAAAGAGTAAGTTTGCAAGACGAGTACTCCCAACGGCCACTAAAAAGCACGACGGCGAGCCAAAAAGGGGTGCAACACGAGGACTTCCCAGGGGGTCACCCATCCTAGTACTACTCTCGCCCAAGCACGCTTAACTGCGGAGTTCTGATGGGATCCGGTGCATTAGTGCTGGTATGATCGCACCCGAAATACTTCCCCCACTTTATTCCTTTATGCCTTCGCCAACCACGCCCGCTCCTCCCCCCGTCTCCCGGTTCGCTCCCACGGACCGGGCCCAAAGGAGGCCGGCCCGGCCCGCGCAAAATACGGATGTCGGCACCTTCTTCCGTCCCGTTTACCGGCAAAAAAAAAGAGTAAGTTTGCAAGACGAGTACTCCCAACGGCCACTAAAAAGCACGACGGCGAGCCAAAAAGGGGTGCAACACGAGGACTTCCCAGGGGGTCACCCATCCTAGTACTACTCTCGCCCAAGCACGCTTAACTGCGGAGTTCTGATGGGATCCGGTGCATTAGTGCTGGTATGATCGCACCCGAAATACTTCCCCCACTTTATTCCTTTATGCCTTCGCCAACCACGCCCGCTCCTCCCCCCGTCTCCCGGTTCGCTCCCACGGACCGGGCCCAAAGGAGGCCGGCCCGGCCCGCGCAAAATACGGATGTCGGCACCTTCTTCCGTCCCGTTTACCGGCAAAAAAAAAGAGTAAGTTTGCAATACGAGTACTCCCAACGGCCACTAAAAAGCACGACGGCGAGCCAAAAAGGGGTGCAACACGAGGACTTCCCAGGGGGTCACCCATCCTAGTACTACTCTCGCCCAAGCACGCTTAACTGCAGAGTTCTGATGGGATCCGGTGCATTAGTGCTGGTATGATCGCACCCGAAATACTTCCCCCACTTTATTCCTTTATGCCTTCGCCAACCACGCCCGCTCCTCCCCCCGTCTCCCGGTTCGCTCCCAATGACCGGGCCCAAAGGAGGCCGGCCCGGCCCCCGCAAAATACGGATGTCGGCACCTTCTTCCGTCCCGTTTACCGGCAAAAAAAAAGAGTAAGTTTGCAAGACGAGTACTCCCAACGGCCACTAAAAAGCACGACGGCGAGCCAAAAAGGGGTGCAACACGAGGACTTCCCAGGGGGTCACCCATCCTAGTACTACTCTCGCCCAAGCACGCTTAACTGCGGAGTTCTGATGGGATCCGGTGCATTAGTGCTGGTATGATCGCACCCGAAATACTTCCCCCACTTTATTCCTTTATGCCTTCGCCAACCACGCCCGCTCCTCCCCCCGTCTCCCGGTTCGCTCCCACGGACCGGGCCCAAAGGAGGCCGGCCCGGCCCGCGCAAAATACGGATGTCGGCACCTTCTTCCGTCCCGTTTACCGGCAAAAAAAAAGAGTAAGTTTGCAAGACGAGTACTCCCAACGGCCACTAAAAAGCACGACGGCGAGCCAAAAAGGGGTGCAACACGAGGACTTCCCAGGGGGTCACCCATCCTAGTACTACTCTCGCCCAAGCACGCTTAACTGCGGAGTTCTGATGGGATCCGGTGCATTAGTGCTGGTATGATCGCACCCGAAATACTTCCCCCACTTTATTCCTTTATGCCTTCGCCAACCACGCCCGCTCCTCCCCCCGTCTCCCGGTTCGCTCCCACGGACCGGGCCCAAAGGAGGCCGGCCCGGCCCGCGCAAAATACGGATGTCGGCACCTTCTTCCGTCCCGTTTACCGGCAAAAAAAAAGAGTAAGTTTGCAATACGAGTACTCCCAACGGCCACTAAAAAGCACGACGGCGAGCCAAAAAGGGGTGCAACACGAGGACTTCCCAGGGGGTCACCCATCCTAGTACTACTCTCGCCCAAGCACGCTTAACTGCGGAGTTCTGATGGGATCCGGTGCATTAGTGCTGGTATGATCGCACCCGAAATACTTCCCCCACTTTATTCCTTTATGCCTTCGCCAACCACGCCCGCTCCTCCCCCCGTCTCCCGGTTCGCTCCCAATGACCGGGCCCAAAGGAGGCTGGCCCGGCCCGCGCAAAATACGGATGTCGGCACCTTCTTCCGTCCCGTTTACCGGCAAAAAAAAAGAGTAAGTTTGCAATACGAGTACTCCCAACGGCCACTAAAAAGCACGACGGCGAGCCAAAAAGGGGTGCAACACGAGGACTTCCCAGGGAGTCACCCATCCTAGTACTACTCTCGCCCAAGCACGCTTAACTGCGGAGTTCAGATGGGATCCGGTGCATTAGTGCTGGTATGATCGCACCCGAAATACTTCCCCCACTTTATTCCTTTATGCCTTCGCCAACCACGCCCGCTCCTCCCCCCGTCTCCCGGTTCGCTCCCAATGACCGGGCCCAAAGGAGGCCGGCCCGGCCCGCGCAAAATACGGATGTCGGCACCTTCTTCCGTCCCGTTTACCGGCAAAAAAAAAGAGTAAGTTTGCAATACGAGTACTCCCAACGGCCACTAAAAAGCACGACGGCGAGCCAAAAAGGGGGGTGCAACACGAGGACTTCCCAGGGAGTCACCCATCCTAGTACTACTCTCGCCCAAGCACGCTTAACTGCGGAGTTCTGATGGGATCCGGTGCATTAGTGCTGGTATGATCGCACCCGAAATACTTCCCCCACTTTATTCCTTTATGCCTTCGCCAACCACGCCCGCTCCTCCCCCCGTCTCCCGGTTCGCTCCCACGGACCGGGCCCAAAGGAGGCCGGCCCGGCCCGCGCAAAATACGGATGTCGGCACCTTCTTCCGTCCCGTTTACCGGCAAAAAAAAGGAGTAAGTTTGCAAGACGAGTACTCCCAACGGCCACTAAAAAGCACGACGGCGAGCCAAAAAGGGGTGCAACACGAGGACTTCCCAGGGGGTCACCCATCCTAGTACTACTCTCGCCCAAGCACGCTTAACTGCGGAGTTCTGATGGGATCCGGTGCATTAGTGCTGGTATGATCGCACCCGAAATACTTCCCCCACTTTATTCCTTTATGCCTTCGACAACCACGCCCGCTCCTCCCCCCGTCTCCCGGTTCGCTCCCACGGACCGGGCCCAAAGGAGGCCGGCCCGGCCCGCGCAAAATACGGATGTCGGCACCTTCTTCCGTCCCGTTTACCGGCAAAAAAAAAGAGTAAGTTTGCAATACGAGTACTCCCAACGGCCACTAAAAAGCACGACGGCGAGCCAAAAAGGGGTGCAACACGAGGACTTCCCAGGGGGTCACCCATCCTAGTACTACTCTCGCCCAAGCACGCTTAACTGCGGAGTTCTGATGGGATCCGGTGCATTAGTGCTGGTATGATCGCACCCGAAATACTTCCCCCACTTTATTCCTTTATGCCTTCGCCAACCACGCCCGCTCCTCCCCCCGTCTCCCGGTTCGCTCCCAATGACCGGGCCCAAAGGAGGCTGGCCCGGCCCGCGCAAAATACGGATGTCGGCACCTTCTTCCGTCCCGTTTACCGGCAAAAAAAAGAGTAAGTTTACAATACGAGTACTCCCAACGGCCACTAAAAAGCACGACGGCGAGCCAAAAAGGGGTGCAACACGAGGACTTCCCAGAGAGTCACCCATCCTAGTACTACTCTCGCCCAAGCACGCTTAACTGCGGAGTTCAGATGGGATCCGGTGCATTAGTGCTGGTATGATCGCACCCGAAATACTTCCCCCACTTTATTCCTTTATGCCTTCGCCAACCACGCCCGCTCCTCCCCCCGTCTCCCGGTTCGCTCCCAATGACCGGGCCCAAAGGAGGCCGGCCCGGCCCGCGCAAAATACGGATGTCGGCACCTTCTTCCGTCCCGTTTACCGGCAAAAAAAAGAGTAAGTTTGCAATACGAGTACTCCCAACGGCCACTAAAAACAACGACGGCGAGCCAAAAAGGGGGGTGCAACACGAGGACTTCCCAGGGAGTCACCCATCCTAGTACTACTCTCGCCCAAGCACGCTTAACTGCGGAGTTCTGATGGGATCCGGTGCATTAGTGCTGGTATGATCGCACCCGAAATACTTCCCCCACTTTATTCCTTTATGCCTTCGCCAACCACGCCCGCTCCTCCCCACGTCTCCCGGTTCGCTCCCACGGACCGGGCCCAAAGGAGGTCGGCCCGGCCCGCGCAAAATACAGATGTCGGCACCTTCTTCCGTCCCGTTTACCGGAAAAAAAAAAGAGTAAGTTTGCAAGACGAGTACTCCCAACGGCCACTAAAAAGCACGACGGCGAGCCAAAAAGGGGTGCAACACGAGGACTTCCCAGGGGGTCACCCATCCTAGTACTACTCTCGCCCAAGCACGCTTAACTGCGGAGTTCTGATGGGATCCGGTGCATTAGTGCTGGTATGATCGCACCCGAAATACTTCCCCCACTTTATTCCTTTATGCCTTCGCCAACCACGCCCGCTCCTCCCCCCGTCTCCCGGTTCGCTCCCAATGACCGGGCCCAAAGGAGGCCGGCCCGGCCCGCGCAAAATACGGATGTCGGCACCTTCTTCCGTCCCGTTTACCGGCAAAAAAAAAGAGTAAGTTTGCAAGACGAGTACTCCCAACGGCCACTAAAAAGCACGACGGCGAGCCAAAAAGGGGTGCAACACGAGGACTTCCCAGGGGGTCACCCATCCTAGTACTACTCTCGCCCAAGCACGCTTAACTGCGGAGTTCTGATGGGATCCGGTGCATTAGTGCTGGTATGATCGCACCCGAAATACTTCCCCCACTTTATTCCTTTATGCCTTCGCCAACCACGCCCGCTCCTCCCCCCGTCTCCCGGTTCGCTCCCACGGACCGGGCCCAAAGGAGGCCGGCCCGGCCCGCGCAAAATACGGATGTCGGCACCTTCTTCCGTCCCGTTTACCGGCAAAAAAAAAGAGTAAGTTTGCAAGACGAGTACTCCCAACGGCCACTAAAAAGCACGACGGCGAGCCAAAAAGGGGTGCAACACGAGGACTTCCCAGGGGGTCACCCATCCTAGTACTACTCTCGCCCAAGCACGCTTAACTGCGGAGTTCTGATGGGATCCGGTGCATTAGTGCTGGTATGTTCGCACCCGAAATACTTCCCCCACTTTATTCCTTTATGCCTTCGCCAACCACGCCCGCTCCTCCCCCCGTCTCCCGGTTCGCTCCCACGGACCGGGCCCAAAGGAGGCCGGCCCGGCCCGCGCAAAATACGGATGTCGGCACCTTCTTCCGTCCCGTTTACCGGCAAAAAAAAGAGTAAGTTTGCAATACGAGTACTCCCAACGGCCACTAAAAAGCACGACGGCGAGCCAAAAATGGGTGCAACACGAGGACTTCCCAGGGGGTCACCCATCCTAGTACTACTCTCGCCCAAGCACGCTTAACTGCGGAGTTCTGATGGGATCCGGTGCATTAGTGCTGGTATGATCGCACCCGAAATACTTCCCCCACTTTATTCCTTTATGCCTTCGCCAACCACGCCCGCTCCTCCCCCCGTCTCCCGGTTCGCTCCCAATGACCGGGCCCAAAGGAGGCCGGCCCGGCCCGCGCAAAATACGGATGTCGGCACCTTCTTCCGTCCCGTTTACCGGCAAAAAAAAAGAGTAAGTTTGCAATACGAGTACTCCCAACGGCCACTAAAAAGCACGACGGCGAGCCAAAAAGGGGTGCAACACGAGGACTTCCCAGGGAGTCACCCATCCTAGTACTACTCTCGCTCAAGCACGCTTAACTGCGGAGTTCTGATGGGATCCGGTGCATTAGTGCTGGTATGTTCGCACCCGAAATACTTCCCCCACTTTATTCCTTTATGCCTTCGCCAACCACGCCCGCTCCTCCCCCCGTCTCCCGGTTCGCTCCCACGGACCGGGCCCAAAGGAGGCCGGCCCGGCCCGCGCAAAATACGGATGTCGGCACCTTCTTCCGTCCCGTTTACCGGCAAAAAAAAGAGTAAGTTTGCAATACGAGTACTCCCAACGGCCACTAAAAAGCACGACGGCGAGCCAAAAAGGGGTGCAACACGAGGACTTCCCAGGGGGTCACCCATCCTAGTACTACTCTCGCCCAAGCACGCTTAACTGCGGAGTTCTGATGGGATCCGGTGCATTAGTGCTGGTATGATCGCACCCGAAATACTTCCCCCACTTTATTCCTTTATGCCTTCGCCAACCACGCCCGCTCCTCCCCCCGTCTCCCGGTTCGCTCCCAATGACCGGGCCCAAAGGAGGCCGGCCCGGCCCGCGCAAAATACGGATGTCGGCACCTTCTTCCGTCCCGTTTACCGGCAAAAAAAAAGAGTAAGTTTGCAATACGAGTACTCCCAACGGCCACTAAAAAGCACGACGGCGAGCCAAAAAGGGGTGCAACACGAGGACTTCCCAGGGAGTCACCCATCCTAGTACTACTCTCGCTCAAGCACGCTTAACTGCGGAGTTCTGATGGGATCCGGTGCATTAGTGCTGGTATGATCGCACCCGAAATACTTCCCCCACTTTATTCCTTTATGCCTTCGCCAACCACGCCCGCTCCTCCCCCCGTCTCCCGGTTCGCTCCCAATGACCGGGCCCAAAGGAGGCCGGCCCGGCCCGCGCAAAATACGGATGTCGGCACCTTCTTCCGTCCCGTTTACCGGCAAAAAAAAAGAGTAAGTTTGCAATACGAGTACTCCCAACGGCCACTAAAAAGCACGACGGCGAGCCAAAAAGGGGTGCAACACGAGGACTTCCCAGGGAGTCACCCATCCTAGTACTACTCTCGCCCAAGCACGCTTAACTGCGGAGTTCTGATGGGATCCGGTGCATTAGTGCTGGTATGATCGCACCCGAAATACTTCCCCCACTTTATTCCTTTATGCCTTCGCCAACCACGCCCGCTCCTCCCCCCGTCTCCCGGTTCGCTCCCAATGACCGGGCCCAAAGGAGGCCGGCCCGGCCCCCGCAAAATACGGATGTCGGCACCTTCTTCCGTCCCGTTTACCGGCAAAAAAAAAAGAGTAAGTTTGCAAGACGAGTACTCCCAACGGCCACTAAAAAGCACGACGGCGAGCCAAAAAGGGGTGCAACACGAGGACTTCCCAGGGGGTCACCCATCCTAGTACTACTCTCGCCCAAGCACGCTTAACTGCGGAGTTCTGATGGGATCCGGTGCATTAGTGCTGGTATGATCGCACCCGAAATACTTCCCCCACTTTATTCCTTTATGCCTTCGCCAACCACGCCCGCTCCTCCCCCCGTCTCCCGGTTCGCTCCCACGGACCAGGCCCAAAGGAGGCCGGCCCGGCCCGCGCAAAATACGGATGTCGGCACCTTCTTCCGTCCCGTTTACCGGCAAAAAAAAAGAGTAAGTTTGCAATACGAGTACTCCCAACGGCCACTAAAAAGCACGACGGCGAGCCAAAAAGGGGTGCAACACGAGGACTTCCCAGGGGCTCACCCATCCTAGTACTACTCTCGCCCAAGCACGCTTAACTGCGGAGTTCTGATGGGATCCGGTGCATTAGTGCTGGTATGATCGCACCCGAAATACTTCCCCCACTTTATTCCTTTATGCCTTCGCCAACCACGCCCGCTCCTCCCCCCGTCTCCCGGTTCGCTCCCAATGACCGGGCCCAAAGGAGGCCGGCCCGGCCCGCGCAAAATACGGATGTCGGCACCTTCTTCCGTCCCGTTTACCGGCAAAAAAAAAGAGTAAGTTTGCAATACGAGTACTCCCAACGGCCACTAAAAAGCACGACGGCGAGCCAAAAAGGGGTGCAACACGAGGACTTCCCAGGGAGTCACCCATCCTAGTACTACTCTCGCTCAAGCACGCTTAACTGCGGAGTTCTGATGGGATCCGGTGCATTAGTGCTGGTATGTTCGCACCCGAAATACTTCCCCCACTTTATTCCTTTATGCCTTCGCCAACCACGCCCGCTCCTCCCCCCGTCTCCCGGTTCGCTCCCACGGACCGGGCCCAAAGGAGGCCGGCCCGGCCCGCGCAAAATACGGATGTCGGCACCTTCTTCCGTCCCGTTTACCGGCAAAAAAAGAGTAAGTTTGCAATACGAGTACTCCCAACGGCCACTAAAAAGCACGACGGCGAGCCAAAAAGGGGTGCAACACGAGGACTTCCCAGGGGGTCACCCATCCTAGTACTACTCTCGCCCAAGCACGCTTAACTGCGGAGTTCTGATGGGATCCGGTGCATTAGTGCTGGTATGATCGCACCCGAAATACTTCCCCCACTTTATTCCTTTATGCCTTCGCCAACCACGCCCGCTCCTCCCCCCGTCTCCCGGTTCGCACCCAATGACCGGGCCCAAAGGAGGCCGGCCCGGCCCGCGCAAAATACGGATGTCGGCACCTTCTTCCGTCCCGTTTACCGGCAAAAAAAAAGAGTAAGTTTGCAATACGAGTACTCCCAACGGCCACTAAAAAGCACGACGGCGAGCCAAAAAGGGGTGCAACACGAGGACTTCCCAGGGAGTCACCCATCCTAGTACTACTCTCGCTCAAGCACGCTTAACTGCGGAGTTCTGATGGGATCCGGTGCATTAGTGCTGGTATGATCGCACCCGAAATACTTCCCCCACTTTATTCCTTTATGCCTTCGCCAACCACGCCCGCTCCTCCCCCCGTCTCCCGGTTCGCTCCCAATGACCGGGCCCAAAGGAGGCCGGCCCGGCCCGCGCAAAATACGGATGTCGGCACCTTCTTCCGTCCCGTTTACCGGCAAAAAAAAAGAGTAAGTTTGCAATACGAGTACTCCCAACGGCCACTAAAAAGCACGACGGCGAGCCAAAAAGGGGTGCAACACGAGGACTTCCCAGGGAGTCACCCATCCTAGTACTACTCTCGCCCAAGCACGCTTAACTGCGGAGTTCTGATGGGATCCGGTGCATTAGTGCTGGTATGATCGCACCCGAAATACTTCCCCCACTTTATTCCTTTATGCCTTCGCCAACCACGCCCGCTCCTCCCCCCGTCTCCCGGTTCGCTCCCAATGACCGGGCCCAAAGGAGGCCGGCCCGGCCCCCGCAAAATACGGATGTCGGCACCTTCTTCCGTCCCGTTTACCGGCAAAAAAAAAAGAGTAAGTTTGCAAGACGAGTACTCCCAACGGCCACTAAAAAGCACGACGGCGAGCCAAAAAGGGGTGCAACACGAGGACTTCCCAGGGGGTCACCCATCCTAGTACTACTCTCGCCCAAGCACGCTTAACTGCGGAGTTCTGATGGGATCCGGTGCATTAGTGCTGGTATGATCGCACCCGAAATACTTCCCCCACTTTATTCCTTTATGCCTTCGCCAACCACGCCCGCTCCTCCCCCCGTCTCCCGGTTCGCTCCCACGGACCAGGCCCAAAGGAGGCCGGCCCGGCCCGCGCAAAATACGGATGTCGGCACCTTCTTCCGTCCCGTTTACCGGCAAAAAAAAGAGTAAGTTTGCAATACGAGTACTCCCAACGGCCACTAAAAAGCACGACGGCGAGCCAAAAAGGGGTGCAACACGAGGACTTCCCAGGGGCTCACCCATCCTAGTACTACTCTCGCCCAAGCACGCTTAACTGCGGAGTTCTGATGGGATCCGGTGCATTAGTGCTGGTATGATCGCACCCGAAATACTTCCCCCACTTTATTCCTTTATGCCTTCGCCAACCACGCCCGCTCCTCCCCCCGTCTCCCGGTTCGCTCCCAATGACCGGGCCCAAAGGAGGCCGGCCCGGCCCGCGCAAAATACGGATGTCGGCACCTTCTTCCGTCCCGTTTACCGGCAAAAAAAAAGAGTAAGTTTGCAATACGAGTACTCCCAACGGCCACTAAAAAGCACGACGGCGAGCCAAAAAGGGGTGCAACACGAGGACTTCCCAGGGAGTCACCCATCCTAGTACTACTCTCGCCCAAGCACGCTTAACTGCGGAGTTCTGATGGGATCCGGTGCATTAGTGCTGGTATGATCGCACCCGAAATACTTCCCCCACTTTATTCCTTTATGCCTTCGCCAACCACGCCCGCTCCTCCCCCCGTCTCCCGGTTCGCTCCCAATGACCGGGCCCAAAGGAGGCCGGCCCGGCCCGCGCAAAATACGGATGTCGGCACCTTCTTCCGTCCCGTTTACCGGCAAAAAAAAAGAGTAAGTTTGCAATACGAGTACTCCCAACGGCCACTAAAAAGCACGACAGCGAGCCAAAAAGGGGTGCAACACGAGGACTTCCCAGGGAGTCACCCATCCTAGTACTACTCTCGCCCAAGCACGCTTAACTGCGGAGTTCTGATGGGATCCGGTGCATTAGTGCTGGTATGATCGCACCCGAAATACTTCCCCCACTTTATTCCTTTATGCCTTCGCCAACCACGCCCGCTCCTCCCCCCGTCTCCCGGTTCGCTCCCAATGACCGGGCCCAAAGGAGGCCGGCCCGGCCCCCGCAAAATACGGATGTCGGCACCTTCTTCCGTCCCGTTTACCGGCAAAAAAAAAGAGTACGTTTGCAAGACGAGTACTCCCAACGGCCACTAAAAAGCACGACGGCGAGCCAAAAAGGGGTGCAACACGAGGACTTCCCAGGGGGTCACCCATCCTAGTACTACTCTCGCCCAAGCACGCTTAACTGCGGAGTTCTGATGGGATCCGGTGCATTAGTGCTGGTATGATCGCACCCGAAATACTTCCCCCACTTTATTCCTTTATGCCTTCGCCAACCACGCCCGCTCCTCCCCCCGTCTCCCGGTTCGCTCCCACGGACCAGGCCCAAAGGAGGCCGGCCCGGCCCGCGCAAAATACGGATGTCGGCACCTTCTTCCGTCCCGTTTACCGGCAAAAAAAAAGAGTAAGTTTGCAATACGAGTACTCCCAACGGCCACTAAAAAGCACGACGGCGAGCCAAAAAGGGGTGCAACACGAGGACTTCCCAGGGGCTCACCCATCCTAGTACTACTCTCGCCCAAGCACGCTTAACTGCGGAGTTCTGATGGGATCCGGTGCATTAGTGCTGGTATGATCGCACCCGAAATACTTCCCCCACTTTATTCCTTTATGCCTTCGCCAACCACGCCCGCTCCTCCCCCCGTCTCCCGGTTCGCTCCCAATGACCGGGCCCAAAGGAGGCCGGCCCGGCCCGCGCAAAATACGGATGTCGGCACCTTCTTCCGTCCCGTTTACCGGCAAAAAAAAAGAGTAAGTTTGCAATACGAGTACTCCCAACGGCCACTAAAAAGCACGACGGCGAGCCAAAAAGGGGTGCAACACGAGGACTTCCCAGGGAGTCACCCATCCTAGTACTACTCTCGCCCAAGCACGCTTAACTGCGGAGTTCTGATGGGATCCGGTGCATTAGTGCTGGTATGATCGCACCCGAAATACTTCCCCCACTTTATTCCTTTATGCCTTCGCCAACCACGCCCGCTCCTCCCCCCGTCTCCCGGTTCGCTCCCAATGACCGGGCCCAAAGGAGGCCGGCCCGGCCCGCGCAAAATACGGATGTCGGCACCTTCTTTCGTCCCGTTTACCGGCAAAAAAAAAGAGTAAGTTTGCAATACGAGTACTCCCAACGGCCACTAAAAAGCACGACAGCGAGCCAAAAAGGGGTGCAACACGAGGACTTCCCAGGGAGTCACCCATCCTAGTACTACTCTCGCCCAAGCACGCTTAACTGCGGAGTTCTGATGGGATCCGGTGCATTAGTGCTGGTATGATCGCACCCGAAATACTTCCCCCACTTTATTCCTTTATGCCTTCGCCAACCACGCCCGCTCCTCCCCCCGTCTCCCGGTTCGCTCCCAATGACCGGGCCCAAAGGAGGCCGGCCCGGCCCCCGCAAAATACGGATGTCGGCACCTTCTTCCGTCCCGTTTACCGGCAAAAAAAAAGAGTACGTTTGCAAGACGAGTACTCCCAACGGCCACTAAAAAGCACGACGGCGAGCCAAAAAGGGGTGCAACACGAGGACTTCCCAGGGGGTCACCCATCCTAGTACTACTCTCGCCCAAGCACGCTTAACTGCGGAGTTCTGATGGGATCCGGTGCATTAGTGCTGGTATGATCGCACCCGAAATACTTCCCCCACTTTATTCCTTTATGCCTTCGCCAACCACGCCCGCTCCTCCCCCCGTCTCCCGGTTCGCTCCCACGGACCAGGCCCAAAGGAGGCCGGCCCGGCCCGCGCAAAATACGGATGTCGGCACCTTCTTCCGTCCCGTTTACCGGCAAAAAAAAGAGTAAGTTTGCAATACGAGTACTCCCAACGGCCACTAAAAAGCACGACGGCGAGCCAAAAAGGGGTGCAACACGAGGACTTCCCAGGGGGTCACCCATCCTAGTACTACTCTCGCCCAAGCACGCTTAACTGCGGAGTTCTGATGGGATCCGGTGCATTAGTGCTGGTATGATCGCACCCGAAATACTTCCCCCACTTTATTCCTTTATGCCTTCGCCAACCACGCCCGCTCCTCCCCCCGTCTCCCGGTTCGCTCCCAATGACCGGGCCCAAAGGAGGCCGGCCCGGCCCGCGCAAAATACGGATGTCGGCACCTTCTTCCGTCCCGTTTACCGGCAAAAAAAAAGAGTAAGTTTGCAATACGAGTACTCCCAACGGCCACTAAAAAGCACGACGGCGAGCCAAAAAGGGGGGTGCAACACGAGGACTTCCCAGGGAGTCACCCATCCTAGTACTACTCTCGCCCAAGCACGCTTAACTGCGGAGTTCTGATGGGATCCGGTGCATTAGTGCTGGTATGATCGCACCCGAAATACTTCCCCCACTTTAATCCTTTATGCCTTCGCCAACCACGCCCGCTCCTCCCCCCGTCTCCCGGTTCGCTCCCAATGACCGGGCCCAAAGGAGGCCGGCCCGGCCCGCGCAAAATACGGATGTCGGCACCTTCTTCCGTCCCGTTTACCGGCAAAAAAAAAGAGTAAGTTTGCAATACGAGTACTCCCAACGGCCACTAAAAAGCACGACGGCGAGCCAAAAAGGGGTGCAACACGAGGACTTCCCAGGGAGTCACCCATCCTAGTACTACTCTCGCCCAAGCACGCTTAACTGCAGAGTTCTGATGGGATCCGGTGCATTAGTGCTGGTATGATCGCACCCGAAATACTTCCCCCACTTTATTCCTTTATGCCTTCGCCAACCACGCCCGCTCCTCCCCCCGTCTCCCGGTTCGCTCCC
This sequence comes from Saussurea involucrata, assembly GCA_033807775.1. Classification (NCBI taxonomy): domain Eukaryota; kingdom Viridiplantae; phylum Streptophyta; class Magnoliopsida; order Asterales; family Asteraceae; genus Saussurea; species Saussurea involucrata. Next base: position 111,420,479 of record CM066324.1, read on the forward strand.
AATGACCGGGCCCAAAGGAGGCCGGCCCGGCCCCCGCAAAATACGGATGTCGGCACCTTCTTCCGTCCCGTTTACCGGCAAAAAAAAAGAGTAAGTTTGCAAGACGAGTACTCCCAACGGCCACTAAAAAGCACGACGGCGAGCCAAAAAGGGGTGCAACACGAGGACTTCCCAGGGGGTCACCCATCCTAGTACTACTATCGCCCAAGCATGCTTAACTGCGGAGTTCTGATGGGATCCGGTGCATTAGTGCTGGTATGATCGCACCCGAAATACTTCCCCCACTTTATTCCTTTATGCCTTCGCCAACCACGCCCGCTCCTCCCCCCGTCTCCCGGTTCGCTCCCACGGACCAGGCCCAAAGGAGGCCGGCCCGGCCCGCGCAAAATACGGATGTCGGCACCTTCTTTCGTCCCGTTTACCGGCAAAAAAAAAGAGTAAGTTTGCAATACGAGTACTCCCAACGGCCACTAAAAAGCACGACAGCGAGCCAAAAAGGGGTGCAACACGAGGACTTCCCAGGGAGTCACCCATCCTAGTACTACTCTCGCCCAAGCACGCTTAACTGCGGAGTTCTGATGGGATCCGGTGCATTAGTGCTGGTATGATCGCACCCGAAATACTTCCCCCACTTTATTCCTTTATGCCTTCGCCAACCACGCCCGCTCCTCCCCCCGTCTCCCGGTTCGCTCCCAATGACCGGGCCCAAAGGAGGCCGGCCCGGCCCCCGCAAAATACGGATGTCGGCACCTTCTTCCGTCCCGTTTACCGGCAAAAAAAAAGAGTACGTTTGCAAGACGAGTACTCCCAACGGCCACTAAAAAGCACGACGGCGAGCCAAAAAGGGGTGCAACACGAGGACTTCCCAGGGGGTCACCCATCCTAGTACTACTCTCGCCCAAGCACGCTTAACTGCGGAGTTCTGATGGGATCCGGTGCATTAGTGCTGGTATGATCGCACCCGAAATACTTCCCCCACTTTATTCCTTTATGCCTTCGCCAACCACGCCCGCTCCTCCCCCCGTCTCCCGGTTCGCTCCCACGGACCAGGCCCAAAGGAGGCCGGCCCGGCCCGCGCAAAATACGGATGTCGGCACCTTCTTCCGTCCCGTTTACCGGCAAAAAAAAAGAGTAAGTTTGCAATACGAGTACTCCCAACGGCCACTAAAAAGCACGACGGCGAGCCAAAAAGGGGTGCAACACGAGGACTTCCCAGGGGCTCACCCATCCTAGTACTACTCTCGCCCAAGCACGCTTAACTGCGGAGTTCTGATGGGATCCGGTGCATTAGTGCTGGTATGATCGCACCCGAAATACTTCCCCCACTTTATTCCTTTATGCCTTCGCCAACCACGCCCGCTCCTCCCCCCGTCTCCCGGTTCGCTCCCAATGACCGGGCCCAAAGGAGGCCGGCCCGGCCCGCGCAAAATACGGATGTCGGCACCTTCTTCCGTCCCGTTTACCGGCAAAAAAAAAGAGTAAGTTTGCAATACGAGTACTCCCAACGGCCACTAAAAAGCACGACGGCGAGCCAAAAAGGGGTGCAACACGAGGACTTCCCAGGGAGTCACCCATCCTAGTACTACTCTCGCCCAAGCACGCTTAACTGCGGAGTTCTGATGGGATCCGGTGCATTAGTGCTGGTATGATCGCACCCGAAATACTTCCCCCACTTTATTCCTTTATGCCTTCGCCAACCACGCCCGCTCCTCCCCCCGTCTCCCGGTTCGCTCCCAATGACCGGGCCCAAAGGAGGCCGGCCCGGCCCGCGCAAAATACGGATGTCGGCACCTTCTTTCGTCCCGTTTACCGGCAAAAAAAAAGAGTAAGTTTGCAATACGAGTACTCCCAACGGCCACTAAAAAGCACGACAGCGAGCCAAAAAGGGGTGCAACACGAGGACTTCCCAGGGAGTCACCCATCCTAGTACTACTCTCGCCCAAGCACGCTTAACTGCGGAGTTCTGATGGGATCCGGTGCATTAGTGCTGGTATGATCGCACCCGAAATACTTCCCCCACTTTATTCCTTTATGCCTTCGCCAACCACGCCCGCTCCTCCCCCCGTCTCCCGGTTCGCTCCCAATGACCGGGCCCAAAGGAGGCCGGCCCGGCCCCCGCAAAATACGGATGTCGGCACCTTCTTCCGTCCCGTTTACCGGCAAAAAAAAAGAGTACGTTTGCAAGACGAGTACTCCCAACGGCCACTAAAAAGCACGACGGCGAGCCAAAAAGGGGTGCAACACGAGGACTTCCCAGGGGGTCACCCATCCTAGTACTACTCTCGCCCAAGCACGCTTAACTGCGGAGTTCTGATGGGATCCGGTGCATTAGTGCTGGTATGATCGCACCCGAAATACTTCCCCCACTTTATTCCTTTATGCCTTCGCCAACCACGCCCGCTCCTCCCCCCGTCTCCCGGTTCGCTCCCACGGACCAGGCCCAAAGGAGGCCGGCCCGGCCCGCGCAAAATACGGATGTCGGCACCTTCTTCCGTCCCGTTTACCGGCAAAAAAAAGAGTAAGTTTGCAATACGAGTACTCCCAACGGCCACTAAAAAGCACGACGGCGAGCCAAAAAGGGGTGCAACACGAGGACTTCCCAGGGGGTCACCCATCCTAGTACTACTCTCGCCCAAGCACGCTTAACTGCGGAGTTCTGATGGGATCCGGTGCATTAGTGCTGGTATGATCGCACCCGAAATACTTCCCCCACTTTATTCCTTTATGCCTTCGCCAACCACGCCCGCTCCTCCCCCCGTCTCCCGGTTCGCTCCCAATGACCGGGCCCAAAGGAGGCCGGCCCGGCCCGCGCAAAATACGGATGTCGGCACCTTCTTCCGTCCCGTTTACCGGCAAAAAAAAAGAGTAAGTTTGCAATACGAGTACTCCCAACGGCCACTAAAAAGCACGACGGCGAGCCAAAAAGGGGGGTGCAACACGAGGACTTCCCAGGGAGTCACCCATCCTAGTACTACTCTCGCCCAAGCACGCTTAACTGCGGAGTTCTGATGGGATCCGGTGCATTAGTGCTGGTATGATCGCACCCGAAATACTTCCCCCACTTTAATCCTTTATGCCTTCGCCAACCACGCCCGCTCCTCCCCCCGTCTCCCGGTTCGCTCCCAATGACCGGGCCCAAAGGAGGCCGGCCCGGCCCGCGCAAAATACGGATGTCGGCACCTTCTTCCGTCCCGTTTACCGGCAAAAAAAAAGAGTAAGTTTGCAATACGAGTACTCCCAACGGCCACTAAAAAGCACGACGGCGAGCCAAAAAGGGGTGCAACACGAGGACTTCCCAGGGAGTCACCCATCCTAGTACTACTCTCGCCCAAGCACGCTTAACTGCAGAGTTCTGATGGGATCCGGTGCATTAGTGCTGGTATGATCGCACCCGAAATACTTCCCCCACTTTATTCCTTTATGCCTTCGCCAACCACGCCCGCTCCTCCCCCCGTCTCCCGGTTCGCTCCCAATGACCGGGCCCAAAGGAGGCCGGCCCGGCCCCCGCAAAATACGGATGTCGGCACCTTCTTCCGTCCCGTTTACCGGCAAAAAAAAAGAGTAAGTTTGCAAGACGAGTACTCCCAACGGCCACTAAAAAGCACGACGGCGAGCCAAAAAGGGGTGCAACACGAGGACTTCCCAGGGGGTCACCCATCCTAGTACTACTATCGCCCAAGCATGCTTAACTGCGGAGTTCTGATGGGATCCGGTGCATTAGTGCTGGTATGATCGCACCCGAAATACTTCCCCCACTTTATTCCTTTATGCCTTCGCCAACCACGCCCGCTCCTCCCCCCGTCTCCCGGTTCGCTCCCACGGACCAGGCCCAAAGGAGGCCGGCCCGGCCCGCGCAAAATACGGATGTCGGCACCTTCTTCCGTCCCGTTTACCGGCAAAAAAAAAGAGTAAGTTTGCAATACGAGTACTCCCAACGGCCACTAAAAAGCACGACAGCGAGCCAAAAAGGGGTGCAACACGAGGACTTCCCAGGGAGTCACCCATCCTAGTACTACTCTCGCCCAAGCACGCTTAACTGCGGAGTTCTGATGGGATCCGGTGCATTAGTGCTGGTATGATCGCACCCGAAATACTTCCCCCACTTTATTCCTTTATGCCTTCGCCAACCACGCCCGCTCCTCCCCCCGTCTCCCGGTTCGCTCCCAATGACCGGGCCCAAAGGAGGCCGGCCCGGCCCCCGCAAAATACGGATGTCGGCACCTTCTTCCGTCCCGTTTACCGGCAAAAAAAAAGAGTAAGTTTGCAAGACGAGTACTCCCAACGGCCACTAAAAAGCACGACGGCGAGCCAAAAAGGGGTGCAACACGAGGACTTCCCAGGGGGTCACCCATCCTAGTACTACTCTCGCCCAAGCACGCTTAACTGCGGAGTTCTGATGGGATCCGGTGCATTAGTGCTGGTATGATCGCACCCGAAATACTTCCCCCACTTTATTCCTTTATGCCTTCGCCAACCACGCCCGCTCCTCCCCCCGTCTCCCGGTTCGCTCCCACGGACCAGGCCCAAAGGAGGCCGGCCCGGCCCGCGCAAAATACGGATGTCGGCACCTTCTTCCGTCCCGTTTACCGGCAAAAAAAAAGAGTAAGTTTGCAATACGAGTACTCCCAACGGCCACTAAAAAGCACGACGGCGAGCCAAAAAGGGGTGCAACACGAGGACTTCCCAGGGGGTCACCCATCCTAGTACTACTCTCGCCCAAGCACGCTTAACTGCGGAGTTCTGATGGGATCCGGTGCATTAGTGCTGGTATGATCGCACCCGAAATACTTCCCCCACTTTATTCCTTTATGCCTTCGCCAACCACGCCCGCTCCTCCCCCCGTCTCCCGGTTCGCTCCCAATGACCGGGCCCAAAGGAGGCCGGCCCGGCCCGCGCAAAATACGGATGTCGGCACCTTCTTCCGTCCCGTTTACCGGCAAAAAAAAAGAGTAAGTTTGCAATACGAGTACTCCCAACGGCCACTAAAAAGCACGACGGCGAGCCAAAAAGGGGGGTGCAACACGAGGACTTCCCAGGGAGTCACCCATCCTAGTACTACTCTCGCCCAAGCACGCTTAACTGCGGAGTTCTGATGGGATCCGGTGCATTAGTGCTGGTATGATCGCACCCGAAATACTTCCCCCACTTTATTCCTTTATGCCTTCGCCAACCACGCCCGCTCCTCCCCCCGTCTCCCGGTTCGCTCCCACGGACCGGGCCCAAAGGAGGCCGGCCCGGCCCGCGCAAAATACGGATGTCGGCACCTTCTTCCGTCCCGTTTACCGGCAAAAAAAAAGAGTAAGTTTGCAAGACGAGTACTCCCAACGGCCACTAAAAAGCACGACGGCGAGCCAAAAAGGGGTGCAACACGAGGACTTCCCAGGGGGTCACCCATCCTAGTATTACTCTCGCCCAAGCACGCTTAACTGCGGAGTTCTGATGGGATCCGGTGCATTAGTGCTGGTATGATCGCACCCGAAATACTTCCCCCACTTTATTCCTTTATGCCTTCGCCAACCACGCCCGCTCCTCCCCCCGTCTCCCGGTTCGCTCCCACGGACCGGGCCCAAAGGAGGCCGGCCCGGCCCGCGCAAAATACGGATGTCGGCACCTTCTTCCGTCCCGTTTACCGGCAAAAAAAAAAGAGTAAGTTTGCAAGACGAGTACTCCCAACGGCCACTAAAAAGCACGACGGCGAGCCAAAAAGGGGTGCAACACGAGGACTTCCCAGGGGGTCACCCATCCTAGTACTACTCTCACCCAAGCACGCTTAACTGCGGAGTTCTGATGGGATCCGGTGCATTAGTGCTGGTATGATCGCACCCGAAATACTTCCCCCACTTTATTCCTTTATGCCTTCGCCAACCACGCCCGCTCCTCCCCCCGTCTCCCGGTTCGCTCCCAATGACCGGGCCCAAAGGAGGCCGGCCCGGCCCGCGCAAAATACGGATGTCGGCACCTTCTTCCGTCCCGTTTACCGGCAAAAAAAAAAGAGTAAGTTTGCAAGACGAGTACTCCCAACGGCCACTAAAAAGCACGACGGCGAGCCAAAAAGGGGTGCAACACGAGGACTTCCCAGGGGGTCACCCATCCTAGTACTACTCTCGCCCAAGCACGCTTAACTGCGGAGTTCTGATGGGATCCGGTGCATTAGTGCTGGTATGATCGCACCCGAAATACTTCCCCCACTTTATTCCTTTATGCCTTCGCCAACCACGCCCGCTCCTCCCCCTGTCTCCCGGTTCGCTCCCACGGACCGGGCCCAAAGGAGGCCGGCCCGGCCCGCGCAAAATACGGATGTCGGCACCTTCTTCCGTCCCGTTTACCGGCAAAAAAAAGAGTAAGTTTGCAAGACGAGTACTCCCAACGGCCACTAAAAAGCACGACGGCGAGCCAAAAAGGGGTGCAACACGAGGACTTCCCAGGGGGTCACCCATCCTAGTACTACTCTCGCCCAAGCACGCTTAACTGCGGAGTTCTGATGGGATCCGGTGCATTAGTGCTGGTATGATCGCACCCGAAATACTTCCCCACTTTATTCCTTTATGCCTTCGCCAACCACGCCCGCTCCTCCCCCCGTCTCCCGGTTCGCTCCCACGGACCGGGCCCAAAGGAGGCCGGCCCGGCCCGCGCAAAATACGGATGTCGGCACCTTCTTCCGTCCCGTTTACCGGCAAAAAAAAAGTGTAAGTTTGCAATACGAGTACTCCCAACGGCCACTAAAAAGCACGACGGCGAGCCAAAAAGGGGTGCAACACGAGGACTTCCCAGGGGGTCACCCATCCTAGTACTACTCTCGCCCAAGCACGCTTAACTGCGGAGTTCTGATGGGATCCGGTGCATTAGTGCTGGTATGATCGCACCCGAAATACTTCCCCCACTTTATTCCTTTATGCCTTCGCCAACCACGCCCGCTCCTCCCCCCGTCTCCCGGTTCGCTCCCAATGACCGGGCCCAAAGGAGGCCGGCCCGGCCCGCGCAAAATACGGATGTCGGCACCTTCTTCCGTCCCGTTTACCGGCAAAAAAAAAAGAGTAAGTTTGCAAGACGAGTACTCCCAACGGCCACTAAAAAGCACGACGGCGAGCCAAAAAGGGGTGCAACACGAGGACTTCCCAGGGGGTCACCCATCCTAGTATTACTCTCGCCCAAGCACGCTTAACTGCGGAGTTCTGATGGGATCCGGTGCATTAGTGCTGGTATGATCGCACCCGAAATACTTCCCCCACTTTATTCCTTTATGCCTTCGCCAACCACGCCCGCTCCTCCCCCCGTCTCCCGGTTCGCTCCCACGGACCGGGCCCAAAGGAGGCCAGCCCGGCCCGCGCAAAATACGGATGTCGGCACCTTCTTCCGTCCCGTTTACCGGCAAAAAAAAAAAGAGTAAGTTTGCAATACGAGTACTCCCAACGGCCACTAAAAAGCACGACGGCGAGCCAAAAAGGGGTGCAACACGAGGACTTCCCAGGGGGTCACCCATCCTAGTACTACTCTCGCCCAAGCACGCTTAACTGCGGAGTTCTGATGGGATCCGGTGCATTAGTGCTGGTATGATCGCACCCGAAATACTTCCCCCACTTTATTCCTTTATGCCTTCGCCAACCACGCCCGCTCCTCCCCCCGTCTCCCGGTTCGCTCCCAATGACCGGGCCCAAAGGAGGCCGGCCCGGCCCGCGCAAAATACGGATGTCGGCACCTTCTTCCGTCCCGTTTACCGGCAAAAAAAAGAGTAAGTTTGCAATACGAGTACTCCCAACGGCCACTAAAAAGCACGACGGCGAGCCAAAAAGGGGTGCAACACGAGGACTTCCCAGGGAGTCACCTATCCTAGTACTACTCTCGCCCAAGCACGCTTAACTGCGGAGTTCTGATGGGATCCGGTGCATTAGTGCTGGTATGATCGCACCCGAAATACTTCCCCCACTTTATTCCTTTATGCCTTCGCCAACCACGCCCGCTCCTCCCCCCGTCTCCCGGTTCGCTCCCAATGACCGGGCCCAAAGGAGGCCGGCCCGGCCCGCGCAAAATACGGATGTCGGCACCTTCTTCCGTCCCGTTTACCGGCAAAAAAAAAAGAGTAAGTTTGCAATACGAGTACTCCCAACGGCCACTAAAAAGCACGACGGCGAGCCAAAAAGGGGTGCAACACGAGGACTTCCCAGGGAGTCACCCATCCTAGTACTACTCTCGCCCAAGCACGCTTAACTGCGGAGTTCTGATGGGATCCGGTGCATTAGTGCTGGTATGATCGCACCCGAAATACTTCCCCCACTTTATTCCTTTATGCCTTCGCCAACCACGCCCGCTCCTCCCCCCGTCTCCCGGTTCGCTCCCAATGACCGGGCCCAAAGGAGGCCGGCCCGGCCCCCGCAAAATACGGATGTCGGCACCTTCTTCCGTCCCGTTTACCGGCAAAAAAAAAGAGTAAGTTTGCAAGACGAGTACTCCCAACGGCCACTAAAAAGCACGACGGCGAGCCAAAAAGGGGTGCAACACGAGGACTTCCCAGGGGGTCACCCATCCTAGTACTACTCTCGCCCAAGCACGCTTAACTGCGGAGTTCTGATGGGATCCGGTGCATTAGTGCTGGTATGATCGCACCCGAAATACTTCCCCCACTTTATTCCTTTATGCCTTCGCCAACCACGCCCGCTCCTCCCCCCGTCTCCCGGTTCGCTCCCACGGACCAGGCCCAAAGGAGGCCGGCCCGGCCCGCGCAAAATACGGATGTCGGCACCTTCTTCCGTCCCGTTTACCGGCAAAAAAAAAGAGTAAATTTGCAATACGAGTACTCCCAACGGCCACTAAAAAGCACAACGGCGAGCCAAGAAGGGGTGCAACACGAGGACTTCCCAGGGGGTCACCCATCCTAGTACTACTCTCGCCCAAGCACGCTTAACTGCGGAGTTCTGATGGGATCCGGTGCATTAGTGCTGGTATGATCGCACCCGAAATACTTCCCCCACTTTATTCCTTTATGCCTTCGCCAACCACGCCCGCTCCTCCCCCCGTCTCCCGGTTCGCTCCCAATGACCGGGCCCAAAGGAGGCCGGCCCGGCCCCCGCAAAATACGGATGTCGGCACCTTCTTCCGTCCCGTTTACCGGCAAAAAAAAAAGAGTAAGTTTGCAAGACGAGTACTCCCAACGGCCACTAAAAAGCACGACGGCGAGCCAAAAAGGGGTGCAACACGAGGACTTCCCAGGGGGTCACCCATCCTAGTACTACTCTCGCCAAAGCACGCTTAACTGCGGAGTTCTGATGGGATCCGGTGCATTAGTGCTGGTATGATCGCACCCGAAATACTTCCCCCACTTTATTCCTTTATGCCTTCGCCAACCACGCCCGCTCCTCCCCCCGTCTCCCGGTTCGCTCCCACGGACCGGGCCCAAAGGAGGCCGGCCCGGCCCGCGCAAAATACGGATGTCGGCACCTTCTTCCGTCCCGTTTACCGGCAAAAAAAAAGAGTAAGTTTGCAATACGAGTACTCCCAACGGCCACTAAAAAGCACGACGGCGAGCCAAAAAGGGGTGCAACACGAGGACTTCCCAGGGGGTCACCCATCCTAGTACTACTCTCGCCCAAGCACGCTTAACTACGGAGTTCTAATGGGATCCGGTGCATTAGTGCTGGTATGATCGCACCCGAAATACTTCCCCCACTTTATTCCTTTATGCCTTCGCCAACCACGCCCGCTCTTCCCCCCGTCTCCCGGTTCGCTCCCACGGACCGGGCCCAAAGGAGGCCGGCCCGGCCCCCGCAAAATACGGATGTCGGCACCTTCTTCCGTCCCGTTTACCGGCAAAAAAAAAGAGTAAGTTTGCAAGACGAGTACTCCCAACGGCCACTAAAAAGCACGACGGCGAGCCAAAAAGGGGTGCAACACGAGGACTTCCCAGGGGGTCACCCATCCTAGTACTACTCTCGCCAAAGCACGCTTAACTGCGGAGTTCTGATGGGATCCGGTGCATTAGTGCTGGTATGATCGCACCCGAAATACTTCCCCCACTTTATTCCTTTATGCCTTCGCCAACCACGCCCGCTCCTCCCCCCGTCTCCCGGTTCGCTCCCACGGACCGGGCCCAAAGGAGGCCGGCCCGGCCCGCGCAAAATACGGATGTCGGCACCTTCTTCCGTCCCGTTTACCGGCAAAAAAAAAGAGTAAGTTTGCAATACGAGTACTCCCAACGGCCACTAAAAAGCACGACGGCGAGCCAAAAAGGGGTGCAACACGAGGACTTCCCAAGGGGTCACCCATCCTAGTACTACTCTCGCCCAAGCACGCTTAACGGCGGAGTTCTGATGGGATCCGGTGCATTAGTGCTGGTATGATCGCACCCGAAATACTTCCCCCACTTTATTCCTTTATGCCTTCGCCAACCACGCCCGCTCCTCCCCCCGTCTCCCGGTTCGCTCCCACGGACCGGGCCCAAAGGAGGCCGGCCCGGCCCCCGCAAAATACGGATGTCGGCACCTTCTTCCGTCCCGTTTACCGGCAAAAAAAAAGAGTAAGTTTGCAAGACGAGTACTCCCAACGGCCACTAAAAAGCACGACGGCGAGCCAAAAAGGGGTGCAACACGAGGACTTCCCAGGGGGTCACCCATCCTAGTACTACTCTCGCCAAAGCACGCTTAACTGCGGAGTTCTGATGGGATCCGGTGCATTAGTGCTGGTATGATCGCACCCGAAATACTTCCCCCACTTTATTCCTTTATGCCTTCGCCAACCACGCCCGCTCCTCCCCCCGTCTCCCGGTTCGCTCCCACGGACCGGGCCCAAAGGAGGCCGGCCCGGCCCGCGCAAAATACGGATGTCGGCACCTTCTTCCGTCCCGTTTACCGGCAAAAAAAAAGAGTAAGTTTGCAATACGAGTACTCCCAACGGCCACTAAAAAGCACGACGGCGAGCCAAAAAGGGGTGCAACACGAGGACTTCCCAGGGGGTCACCCATCCTAGTACTACTCTCGCCCAAACACGCTTAACTGCGGAGTTCTGATGGGATCCGGTGCATTAGTGCTGGTATGATCGCACCCGAAATACTTCCCCCACTTTATTCCTTTATGCCTTCGCCAACCACGCCCGCTCCTCCCCCCGTCTCCCGGTTCGCTCCCACGGACCGGGCCCAAAGGAGGCTGGCCCGGCCCCCGCAAAATACGGATGTCGGCACCTTCTTCCGTCCCGTTTACCGGCAAAAAAAAAAGAGTAAGTTTGCAAGACGAGTACTCCCAACGGCCACTAAAAAGCACGACGGCGAGCCAAAAAGGGGTGCAACACGAGGACTTCCCAGGGGGTCACCCATCCTAGTACTACTCTCGCCCAAGCACGCTTAACTGCGGAGTTCTGATGGGATCCGGTGCATTAGTGCTGGTATGATCGCACCCGAAATACTTCCCCCACTTTATTCCTTTATGCCTTCGCCAACCACGCCCGCTCCTCCCCCCGTCTCCCGGTTCGCTCCCACGGACCGGGCCCAAAGGAGGCCGACCCGGCCCGCGCAAAATACGGATGTCGGCACCTTCTTCCGTCCCGTTTACCGGCAAAAAAAAAAGAGTAAGTTTGCAAGACGAGTACTCCCAACGGCCACTAAAAAGCACGACGGCGAGCCAAAAAGGGGTGCAACACGAGGACTTCCCAGGGGGTCACCCATCCTAGTACTACTCTCGCCCAAGCACGCTTAACTGCGGAGTTCTGATGGGATCCGGTGCATTAGTGCTGGTATGATCGCACCCGAAATACTTCCCCCACTTTATTCCTTTATGCCTTCGCCAACCACGCCCGCTCCTCCCCCCGTCTCCCGGTTCGCTCCCAATGACCGGGCCCAAAGGAGGCCGGCCCGGCCCGCGCAAAATACGGATGTCGGCACCTTCTTCCGTCCCGTTTACCGGCAAAAAAAAGAGTAAGTTTGCAAGACGAGTACTCCCAACGGCCACTAAAAAGCACGACGGCGAGCCAAAAAGGGGTGCAACACGAGGACTTCCCAGGGGGTCACCCATCCTAGTACTACTCTCGCCCAAGCACGCTTAACTGCGGAGTTCTGATGGGATCCGGTGCATTAGTGCTGGTATGATCGCACCCGAAATACTTCCCCCACTTTATTCCTTTATGCCTTCGCCAACCACGCCCGCTCCTCCCCCCGTCTCCCGGTTCGCTCCCACGGACCGGGCCCAAAGGAGGCCGGCCCGGCCCGCGCAAAATACGGATGTCGGCACCTTCTTCCGTCCCGTTTACCGGCAAAAAAAAAGAGTAAGTTTGCAAGACGAGTACTCCCAACGGCCAATAAAAAGCACGACGGCGAGCCAAAAAGGGGTGCAACACGAGGACTTCCCAGGGGGTCACCCATCCTAGTACTACTCTCGCCCAAGCACGCTTAACTGCGGAGTTCTGATGGGATCCGGTGCATTAGTGCTGGTATGATCGCACCCGAAATACTTCCCCCACTTTATTCCTTTATGCCTTCGCCAACCACGCCCGCTCCTCCCCCCGTCTCCCGGTTCGCTCCCACGGACCGGGCCCAAAGGAGGCCGGCCCGGCCCTCGCAAAATACGGATGTCGGCACCTTCTTCCGTCCCGTTTACCGGCAAAAAAAAAGAGTAAGTTTGCAAGACGAGTACTCCCAACGGCCACTAAAAAGCACGACGGCGAGCCAAAAAGGGGTGCAACACGAGGACTTCCCAGGGGGTCACCCATCCTAGTACTACTCTCGCCCAAGCACGCTTAACTGCGGAGTTCTGATGGGATCCGGTGCATTAGTGCTGGTATGATCGCACCCGAAATACTTCCCCCACTTTATTCCTTTATGCCTTCGCCAACCACGCCCGCTCCTCCCCCCGTCTCCCGGTTCGCTCCCACGGACCGGGCCCAAAGGAGGCCGGCCCGGCCCGCGCAAAATACGGATGTCGGCACCTTCTTCCGTCCCGTTTACCGGCAAAAAAAAAAGAGTAAGTTTGCAAGACGAGTACTCCCAACGGCCACTAAAAAGCACGACGGCGAGCCAAAAAGGGGTGCAACACGAGGACTTCCCAGGGGGTCACCCATCCTAGTACTACTCTCGCCCAAGCACGCTTAACTGCGGAGTTCTGATGGGATCCGGTGCATTAGTGCTGGTATGATCGCACCCGAAATACTTCCCCCACTTTATTCCTTTATGCCTTCGCCAACCACGCCCGCTCCTCCCCCCGTCTCCCAGTTCGCTCCCAATGACCGGGCCCAAAGGAGGCCGGCCCGGCCCGCGCAAAATACGGATGTCGGCACCTTCTTCCGTCCCGTTTACCGGGAAAAAAAAAGAGTAAGTTTGCAAGACGAGTACTCCCAACGGCCACTAAAAAGCACGACGGCGAGCCAAAAAGGGGTGCAACACGAGGACTTCCCAGGGGGTCACCCATCCTAGTACTACTCTCGCCCAAGCACGCTTAACTGCGGAGTTCTGATGGGATCCGGTGCATTAGTGCTGGTATGATCGCACCCGAAATACTTCCCCCACTTTATTCCTTTATGCCTTCGCCAACCACGCCCGCTCCTCCCCCCGTCTCCCGGTTCGCTCCCAATGACCGGGCCCAAAGGAGGCCGGCCCGGCCCGCGCAAAATACGGATGTCGGCACCTTCTTCCGTCCCGTTTACCGGCAAAAAAAAAGAGTAAGTTTGCAATACGAGTACTCCCAACGGCCACTAAAAAGCACGACGGCGAGCCAAAAAGGGGTGCAACACGAGGACTTCCCAGGGAGTCACCCATCCTAGTACTACTCTCGCCCAAGCACGCTTAACTGCGGAGTTCTGATGGGATCCGGTGCATTAGTGCTGGTATGATCGCACCCGAAATACTTCCCCCACTTTATTCCTTTATGCCTTCGCCAACCACGCCCGCTCCTCCCCCCGTCTCCCGGTTCGCTCCCAATGACCGGGCCCAAAGGAGGCCGGCCCGGCCCCCGCAAAATACGGATGTCGGCACCTTCTTCCGTCCCGTTTACCGGCAAAAAAAAAGAGTAAGTTTGCAAGACGAGTACTCCCAACGGCCACTAAAAAGCACGACGGCGAGCCAAAAAGGGGTGCAACACGAGGACTTCCCAGGGGGTCACCCATCCTAGTACTACTCTCGCCCAAGCACGCTTAACTGCGGAGTTATGATGGGATCCGGTGCATTAGTGCTGGTATGATCGCACCCGAAATACTTCCCCCACTTTATTCCTTTATGCCTTCGCCAACCACGCCCGCTCCTCCCCCCGTCTCCCGGTTCGCTCCCACGGACCAGGCCCAAAGGAGGCCGGCCCGGCCCGCGCAAAATACGGATGTCGGCACCTTCTTCCGTCCCGTTTACCGGCAAAAAAAAAGAGTAAGTTTGCAATACGAGTACTCCCAACGGCCACTAAAAAGCACGACGGCGAGCCAAAAAGGGGTGCAACACGAGGACTTCCCAGGGGGTCACCCATCCTAGTACTACTCTCGCCCAAGCACGCTTAACTGCGGAGTTCTGATGGGATCCGGTGCATTAGTGCTGGTATGATCGCACCCGAAATACTTCCCCCACTTTATTCCTTTATGCCTTCGCCAACCACGCCCGCTCCTCCCCCCGTCTCCCGGTTCGCTCCCAATGACCGGGCCCAAAGGAGGCCGGCCCGGCCCCCGCAAAATACGGATGTCGGCACCTTCTTCCGTCCCGTTTACCGGCAAAAAAAAAAGAGTAAGTTTGCAAGACGAGTACTCCCAACGGCCACTAAAAAGCACGACGGCGAGCCAAAAAGGGGTGCAACACGAGGACTTCCCAGGGGGTCACCCATCCTAGTACTACTCTCGCCAAAGCACGCTTAACTGCAGAGTTCTGATGGGATCCGGTGCATTAGTGCTGGTATGATCGCACCCGAAATACTTCCCCCACTTTATTCCTTTATGCCTTCGCCAACCACGCCCGCTCCTCCCCCCGTCTCCCGGTTCGCTCCCACGGACCGGGCCCAAAGGAGGCCGGCCCGGCCCGCGCAAAATACGGATGTCGGCACCTTCTTCCGTCCCGTTTACCGGCAAAAAAAAAGAGTAAGTTTGCAATACGAGTACTCCCAACGGCCACTAAAAAGCACGACGGCGAGCCAAAAAGGGGTGCAACACGAGGACTTCCCAGGGGGTCACCCATCCTAGTACTACTCTCGCCCAAGCACGCTTAACTGCGGAGTTCTGATGGGATCCGGTGCATTAGTGCTGGTATGATCGCACCCGAAATACTTCCCCCACTTTATTCCTTTATGCCTTCGCCAACCACGCCCGCTCCTCCCCCCGTCTCCCGGTTCGCTCCCACGGACCGGGCCCAAAGGAGGCCGGCCCGGCCCCCGCAAAATACGGATGTCGGCACCTTCTTCCGTTCCGTTTACCGGCAAAAAAAAAGAGTAAGTTTGCAAGACGAGTACTCCCAACGGCCACTAAAAAGCACGACGGCGAGCCAAAAAGGGGTGCAACACGAGGACTTCCCAGGGGGTCACCCATCCTAGTACTACTCTCGCCAAAGCACGCTTAACTGCGGAGTTCTGATGGGATCCGGTGCATTAGTGCTGGTATGATCGCACCCGAAATACTTCCCCCACTTTATTCCTTTATGCCTTCGCCAACCACGCCCGCTCCTCCCCCCGTCTCCCGGTTCGCTCCCACGGACCGGGCCCAAAGGAGGCCGGCCCGGCCCGCGCAAAATACGGATGTCGGCACCTTCTTCCGTCCCGTTTACCGGCAAAAAAAAAGAGTAAGTTTGCAATACGAGTACTCCCAACGGCCACTAAAAAGCACGACGGCGAGCCAAAAAGGGGTGCAACACGAGGACTTCCCAGGGGGTCACCCATCCTAGTACTACTCTCGCCCAAGCACGCTTAACTGTGGAGTTCTGATGGGATCCGGTGCATTAGTGCTGGTATGATCGCACCCGAAATACTTCCCCCACTTTATTCCTTTATGCCTTCGCCAACCACGCCCGCTCCTCCCCCCGTCTCCCGGTTCGCTCCCACGGACCGGGCCCAAAGGAGGCCGGCCCGGCCCCCGCAAAATACGGATGTCGGCACCTTCTTCCGTCCCGTTTACCGGCAAAAAAAAAGAGTAAGTTTGCAAGACGAGTACTCCCAACGGCCACTAAAAAGCACGACGGCGAGCCAAAAAGGGGTGCAACACGAGGACTTCCCAGGGGGTCACCCATCCTAGTACTACTCTCGCCAAAGCACGCTTAACTGCGGAGTTCTGATGGGATCCGGTGCATTAGTGCTGGTATGATCGCACCCGAAATACTTCCCCCACTTTATTCCTTTATGCCTTCGCCAACCACGCCCGCTCCTCCCCCCGTCTCCCGGTTCGCTCCCACGGACCGGGCCCAAAGGAGGCCGGCCCGGCCCGCGCAAAATACGGATGTCGGCACCTTCTTCCGTCCCGTTTACCGGCAAAAAAAAAGAGTAAGTTTGCAATACGAGTACTCCCAACGGCCACTAAAAAGCACGACGGCGAGCCAAAAAGGGGTGCAACACGAGGACTTCCCAGGGGGTCACCCATCCTAGTACTACTCTCGCCCAAGCACGCTTAACTGCGGAGTTCTGATGGGATCCGGTGCATTAGTGCTGGTATGATCGCACCCGAAATACTTCCCCCACTTTATTCCTTTATGCCTTCGCCAACCACGCCCGCTCCTCCCCCCGTCTCCCGGTTCGCTCCCACGGACCGGGCCCAAAGGAGGCCGGCCCGGCCCCCGCAAAATACGGATGTCGGCACCTTCTTCCGTTCCGTTTACCGGCAAAAAAAAGAGTAAGTTTGCAAGACGAGTACTCCCAACGGCCACTAAAAAGCACGACGGCGAGCCAAAAAGGGGTGCAACACGAGGACTTCCCAGGGGGTCACCCATCCTAGTACTACTCTCGCCAAAGCACGCTTAACTGCGGAGTTCTGATGGGATCCGGTGCATTAGTGCTGGTATGATCGCACCCGAAATACTTCCCCCACTTTATTCCTTTATGCCTTCGCCAACCACGCCCGCTCCTCCCCCCGTCTCCCGGTTCGCTCCCACGGACCGGGCCCAAAGGAGGCCGGCCCGGCCCGCGCAAAATACGGATGTCGGCACCTTCTTCCGTCCCGTTTACCGGCAAAAAAAAAAGAGTAAGTTTGCAATACGAGTACTCCCAACGGCCACTAAAAAGCACGACGGCGAGCCAAAAAGGGGTGCAACACAAGGACTTCCCAGGGGGTCACCCATCCTAGTACTACTCTCGCCCAAGCACGCTTAACTGCGGAGTTCTGATGGGATCCGGTGCATTAGTGCTGGTATGATCGCACCCGAAATACTTCCCCCACTTTATTCCTTTATGCCTTCGCCAACCACGCCCGCTCCTCCCCCCGTCTCCCGGTTCGCTCCCACGGACCGGGCCCAAAGGAGGCCGGCCCGGCCCCCGCAAAATACGGATGTCGGCACCTTCTTCCGTCCCGTTTACCGGCAAAAAAAAAGAGTAAGTTTGCAAGACGAGTACTCCCAACGGCCACTAAAAAGCACGACGGCGAGCCAAAAAGGGGTGCAACACGAGGACTTCCCAGGGGGTCACCCATCCTAGTACTACTCTCGCCAAAGCACGCTTAACTGCGGAGTTCTGATGGGATCCGGTGCATTAGTGCTGGTATGATCGCACCCGAAATACTTCCCCCACTTTATTCCTTTATGCCTTCGCCAACCACGCCCGCTCCTCCCCCCGTCTCCCGGTTCGCTCCCACGGACCGGGCCCAAAGGAGGCCGGCCCGGCCCGCGCAAAATACGGATGTCGGCACCTTCTTCCGTCCCGTTTACCGGCAAAAAAAAAAGAGTAAGTTTGCAATACGAGTACTCCCAACGGCCACTAAAAAGCACGACGGCGAGCCAAAACGGGGTGCAACACGAGGACTTCCCAGGGGGTCACCCATCCTAGTACTACTCTCGCCCAAACACGCTTAACTGCGGAGTTCTGATGGGATCCGGTGCATTAGTGCTGGTATGATCGCACCCGAAATACTTCCCCCACTTTATTCCTTTATGCCTTCGCCAACCACGCCCGCTCCTCCCCCCGTCTCCCGGTTCGCTCCCACGGACCGGGCCCAAAGGAGGCCGGCCCGGCCCCCGCAAAATACGGATGTCGGCACCTTCTTCCGTCCCGTTTACCGGCAAAAAAAAAGAGTAAGTTTGCAAGACGAGTACTCCCAACGGACACTAAAAAGCACGACGGCGAGCCAAAAAGGGGTGCAACACGAGGACTTCCCAGGGGGCCCAAAGGAGGCCGGCCCGGCCCCCGCAAAATACGGATGTCGGCACCTTCTTCCGTCCCGTTTACCGGCAAAAAAAAAGAGTAAGTTTGCAAGACGAGTACTCCCAACGGCCACTAAAAAGCACGACGGCGAGCCAAAAAGGGGTGCAACACGAGGACTTCCCAGGGGGTCACCCATCCTAGTACTACTCTCGCCAAAGCACGCTTAACTGCGGAGTTCTGATGGGATCCGGTGCATTAGTGCTGGTATGATCGCACCCGAAATACTTCCCCCACTTTATTCCTTTATGCCTTCGCCAACCACGCCCGCTCCTCCCCCCGTCTCCCGGTTCGCTCCCAATGACCGGGCCCAAAGGAGGCCGGCCCGGCCCGCGCAAAATACGGATGTCGGCACCTTCTTCCGTCCCGTTTACCGGCAAAAAAAAAGAGTAAGTTTGCAAGACGAGTACTCCCAACGGCCACTAAAAAGCACGACGGCGAGCCAAAAAGGGGTGCAACACGAGGACTTCCCAGGGGGTCACCCATCCTAGTACTACTCTCGCCCAAGCACGCTTAACTGCGGAGTTCTGATGGGATCCGTTGCATTAGTGCTGGTATGATCGCACCCGAAATACTTCCCCCACTTTATTCCTTTATGCCTTCGCCAACCACGCCCGCTCCTCCCCCCGTCTTTCGGTTCGCTCCCACGGACCGGGCCCAAAGGAGGCCGGCCCGGCCCGCGCAAAATACGGATGTCGGCACCTTCTTCCGTCCCGTTTACCGGCAAAAAAAAAGAGTAAGTTTGCAAGACGAGTACTCCCAACGGCCACTAAAAAGCACGACGGCGAGCCAAAAAGGGGTGCAACACGAGGACTTCCCAGGGGGTCACCCATCCTAGTACTACTCTCGCCCAAGCACGCTTAACTGCGGAGTTCTGATGGGATCCGGTGCATTAGTGCTGGTATGATCGCACCCGAAATACTTCCCCCACTTTATTCCTTTATGCCTTCGCCAACCACGCCCGCTCCTCCCCCCGTCTCCCGGTTCGCTCCCACGGACCGGGCCCAAAGGAGGCCGGCCCGGCCCGCGCAAAATACGGATGTCGGCACCTTCTTCCGTCCCGTTTACCGGCAAAAAAAAAGAGTAAGTTTGCAATACGAGTACTCCCAACGGCCACTAAAAAGCACGACGGCGAGCCAAAAAGGGGTGCAACACGAGGACTTCCCAGGGGGTCACCCATCCTAGTACTACTCTCGCCCAAGCACGCTTAACTGCGGAGTTCTGATGGGATCCGGTGCATTAGTGCTGGTATGATCGCACCCGAAATACTTCCCCCACTTTATTCCTTTATGCCTTCGCCAACCACGCCCGCTCCTCCCCCCGTCTCCCGGTTCGCTCCCAATGACCGGGCCCAAAGGAGGCCGGCCCGGCCCGCGCAAAATACGGATGTCGGCACCTTCTTCCGTCCCGTTTACCGGCAAAAAAAAAGAGTAAGTTTGCAATACGAGTACTCCCAACGGCCACTAAAAAGCACGACGGCGAGCCAAAAAGGGGTGCAACACGAGGACTTCCCAGGGAGTCACCCATCCTAGTACTACTCTCGCCCAAGCACGCTTAACTGCGGAGTTCTGATGGGATCCGATGCATTAGTGCTGGTATGATCGCACCCGAAATACTTCCCCCACTTTATTCCTTTATGCCTTCGCCAACCACGCCCGCTCCTCCCCCCGTCTCCCGGTTCGCTCCCAATGACCGGGCCCAAAGGAGGCCGGCCCGGCCCGCGCAAAATACGGATGTCGGCACCTTCTTCCGTCACGTTTACCGGCAAAAAAAAAGAGTAAGTTTGCAATACGAGTACTCCCAACGGCCACTAAAAAGCACGACGGCGAGCCAAAAAGGGGTGCAACACGAGGACTTCCCAGGGAGTCACCCATCCTAGTACTACTCTCGCCCAAGCACGCTTAATTGCGGAGTTCTGATGGGATCCGGTGCATTAGTGCTGGTATGATCGCACCCGAAATACTTCCCCCACTTTATTCCTTTATGCCTTCGCCAACCACGCCCGCTCCTCCCCCCGTCTCCCGGTTAGCTCCCAATGACCGGGCCCAAAGGAGGCCGGCCCGGCCCCCGCAAAATACGGATGTCGGCACCTTCTTCCGTCCCGTTTACCGGCAAAAAAAAGAGTAAGTTTGCAAGACGAGTACTCCCAACGGCCACTAAAAAGCACGACGGCGAGCCAAAAAGGGGTGCAACACGAGGACTTCCCAGGGGGTCACCCATCCTAGTACTACTCTCGCCCAAGCACGCTTAACTGCGGAGTTCTGATGGGATCCGGTGCATTAGTGCTGGTATGATCGCACCCGAAATACTTCCCCCACTTTATTCCTTTATGCCTTCGCCAACCACGCCCGCTCCTCCCCCCGTCTCCCGGTTCGCTCCCACGGACCGGGCCCAAAGGAGGCCGGCCCGGCCCGCGCAAAATACGGATGTCGGCACCTTCTTCCGTCCCGTTTACCGGCAAAAAAAAAGAGTAAGTTTGCAAGACGAGTACTCCCAACGGCCACTAAAAAGCACGACGGCGAGCCAAAAAGGGGTGCAACACGAGGACTTCCCAGGGGGTCACCCATCCTAGTACTACTCTCGCCCAAGCACGCTTAACTGCGGAGTTCTGATGGGATCCGGTGCATTAGTGCTGGTATGATCGCACCCGAAATACTTCCCCCACTTTATTCCTTTATGCCTTCGCCAACCACGCCCGCTCCTCCCCCCGTCTCCCGGTTCGCTCCCAATGACCGGGCCCAAAGGAGGCTGGCCCGGCCCGCGCAAAATACGGATGTCGGCACCTTCTTCCGTCCCGTTTCCCGGCAAAAAAAAAGAGTAAGTTTGCAATACGAGTACTCCCAACGGCCACTAAAAAGCACGACGGCGAGCCAAAAAGGGGTGCAACACGAGGACTTCCCAGGGAGTCACCCATCCTAGTACTACTCTCGCCCAAGCACGCTTAACTGCGGAGTTCTGATGGGATCCGGTGCATTAGTGCTGGTATGATCGCACCCGAAATACTTCCCCCACTTTATTCCTTTATGCCTTCGCCAACCATGCCCGCTCCTCCCCCCGTCTCCCGGTTCGCTCCCAATGACCGGGCCCAAAGGAGGCCGGCCCGGCCCGCGCAAAATACGGATGTCGGCACCTTCTTCCGTCCCGTTTACCGGCAAAAAAAAAGAGTAAGTTTGCAATACGAGTACTCCCAACGGCCACTAAAAAGCACGACGGCGAGCCAAAAAGGGGTGCAACACGAGGACTTCCCAGGGAGTCACCCATCCTAGTACTACTCTCGCCCAAGCACGCTTAACTGCGGAGTTCTGATGGGATCCGGTGCATTAGTGCTGGTATGATCGCACCCGAAATACTTCCCCCACTTTATTCCTTTATGCCTTCGCCAACCACGCCCGCTCCTCCCCCCGTCTCCCGGTTCGCTCCCACGGACCGGGCCCAAAGGAGGCCGGCCCGGCCCGCGCAAAATACGGATGTCGGCACCTTCTTCCGTCCCGTTTACCGGCAAAAAAAAAGAGTAAGTTTGCAAGACGAGTACTCCCAACGGCCACTAAAAAGCACGACGGCGAGCCAAAAAGGGGTGCAACACGAGGACTTCCCAGGGGGTCACCCATCCTAGTACTACTCTCGCCCAAGCACGCTTAACTGCGGAGTTCTGATGGGATCCGGTGCATTAGTGCTGGTATGATCGCACCCGAAATACTTCCCCCACTTTATTCCTTTATGCCTTCGCCAACCACGCCCGCTCCTCCCCCCGTCTCCCGGTTCGCTCCCACGGACCGGGCCCAAAGGAGGCCGGCCCGGCCCGCGCAAAATACGGATGTCGGCACCTTCTTCCGTCCCGTTTACCGGCAAAAAAAAAAGAGTAAGTTTGCAAGACGAGTACTCCCAACGGCCACTAAAAAGCACGACGGCGAGCCAAAAAGGGGTGCAACACGAGGACTTCCCAGGGGGTCACCCATCCTAGTACTACTCTCGCCCAAGCACGCTTAACTGCGGAGTTCTGATGGGATCCGGTGCATTAGTGCTGGTATGATCGCACCCGAAATACTTCCCCCACTTTATTCCTTTATGCCTTCGCCAACCACGCCCGCTCCTCCCCCCGTCTCCCGGTTCGCTCCCAATGACCGGGCCCAAAGGAGGCCGGCCCGGCCCGCGCAAAATACGGATGTCGGCACCTTCTTCCGTCCCGTTTACCGGCAAAAAAAAGAGTAAGTTTGCAAGACGAGTACTCCCAACGGCCACTAAAAAGCACGACGGCGAGCCAAAAAGGGGTGCAACACGAGGACTTCCCAGGGGGTCACCCATCCTAGTACTACTCTCGCCCAAGCACGCTTAACTGCGGAGTTCTGATGGGATCCGGTGCATTAGTGCTGGTATGATCGCACCCGAAATACTTCCCCCACTTTATTCCTTTATGCCTTCGCCAACCACGCCCGCTCCTCCCCCCGTCTCCCGGTTCGCTCCCAATGACCGGGCCCAAAGGAGGCCGGCCCGGCCCGCGCAAAATACGGATGTCGGCACCTTCTTCCGTCCCGTTTACCGGCAAAAAAAAGAGTAAGTTTGCAAGACGAGTACTCCCAACGGCCACTAAAAAGCCCGACGGCGAGCCAAAAAGGGGTGCAACACGAGGACTTCCCAGGGGGTCACCCATCCTAGTACTACTCTCGCCCAAGCACGCTTAACTGCGGAGTTCTGATGGGATCCGGTGCATTAGTGCTGGTATGATCGCACCCGAAATACTTCCCCCACTTTATTCCTTTATGCCTTCGCCAACCACGCCCGCTCCTCCCCCCGTCTCCCGGTTCGCTCCCACGGACCGGGCCCAAAGGAGGCCGGCCCGGCCCGCGCAAAATACGGATGTCGGCACCTTCTTCCGTCCCGTTTACCGGCAAAAAAAAAAGAGTAAGTTTGCAAGACGAGTACTCCCAACGGCCACTAAAAAGCACGACGGCGAGCCAAAAAGGGGTGCAACACGAGGACTTCCCAGGGGGTCACCCATCCTAGTACTACTCTCGCCCAAGCACGCTTAACTGCGGAGTTCTGATGGGATCCGGTGCATTAGTGCTGGTATGATCGCATCCGAAATACTTCCCCCACTTTATTCCTTTATGCCTTCGCCAACCACGCCTGCTCCTCCCCCCGTCTCCCGGTTCGCTCCCACGGACCGGGCCCAAAGGAGGCCGGCCCGGCCCGCGCAAAATACGGATGTCGGCACCTTCTTCCGTCCCGTTTACCGGCAAAAAAAAGAGTAAGTTTGCAATACGAGTACTCCCAACGGCCACTAAAAAGCACGACGGCGAGCCAAAAAGGGGTGCAACACGAGGACTTCCCAGGGGGTCACCCATCCTAGTATTACTCTCGCCCAAGCACGCTTAACTGCGGAGTTCTGATGGGATCCGGTGCATTAGTGCTGGTATGATCGCACCCGAAATACTTCCCCCACTTTATTCCTTTATGCCTTCGCCAACCACGCCCGCTCCTCCCCCCGTCTCCCGGTTCGCTCCCAATGACCGGGCCCAAAGGAGGCTGGCCCGGCCCGCGCAAAATACGGATGTCGGCACCTTCTTCCGTCCCGTTTACCGGCAAAAAAAAAGAGTAAGTTTGCAATACGAGTACTCCCAACGGCCACTAAAAAGCACGACGGCGAGCCAAAAAGGGGTGCAACACGAGGACTTCCCAGGGAGTCACCCATCCTAGTACTACTCTCGCCCAAGCACGCTTAACTGCGGAGTTCTGATGGGATCCGGTGCATTAGTGCTGGTATGATCGCACCCGAAATACTTCCCCCACTTTATTCCTTTATGCCTTCGCCAACCACGCCCGCTCCTCCCCCCGTCTCCCGGTTCGCTCCCAATGACCGGGCCCAAAGGAGGCCGGCCCGGCCCGCGCAAAATACGGATGTCGGCACCTTCTTCCGTCCCGTTTACCGGCAAAAAAAAAGAGTAAGTTTGCAAGACGAGTACTCCCAACGGCCACTAAAAAGCACGACGGCGAGCCAAAAAGGGGTGCAACACGAGGACTTCCCAGGGGGTCACCCATCCTAGTACTACTCTCGCCCAAGCACGCTTAACTGCGGAGTTCTGATGGGATCCGGTGCATTAGTGCTGGTATGATCGCACCCGAAATACTTCCCCCACTTTATTCCTTTATGCCTTCGCCAACCACGCCCGCTCCTCCCCCCGTCTCCCGGTTCGCTCCCACGGACCGGGCCCAAAGGAGGCCGGCCCGGCCCGCGCAAAATACGGATGTCGGCACCTTCTTCCGTCCCGTTTACCGGCAAAAAAAAAAGAGTAAGTTTGCAAGACGAGTACTCCCAACGGCCACTAAAAAGCACGACGGCGAGCCAAAAAGGGGTGCAACACGAGGACTTCCCAGGGGGTCACCCATCCTAGTACTACTCTCGCCCAAGCACGCTTAACTGCGGAGTTCTGATGGGATCCGGTGCATTAGTGCTGGTATGATCGCACCCGAAATACTTCCCCCACTTTATTCCTTTATGCCTTCGCCAACCACGCCCGCTCCTCCCCCCGTCTCCCGGTTCGCTCCCAATGACCGGGCCCAAAGGAGGCCGGCCCGGCCCGCGCAAAATACGGATGTCGGCACCTTCTTCCGTCCCGTTTACCGGCAAAAAAAAGAGTAAGTTTGCAAGACGAGTACTCCCAACGGCCACTAAAAAGCACGACGGCGAGCCAAAAAGGGGTGCAACACGAGGACTTCCCAGGGGGTCACCCATCCTAGTACTACTCTCGCCCAAGCACGCTTAACTGCGGAGTTCTGATGGGATCCGGTGCATTAGTGCTGGTATGATCGCACCCGAAATACTTCCCCCACTTTATTCCTTTATGCCTTCGCCAACCACGCCCGCTCCTCCCCCCGTCTCCCGGTTCGCTCCCAATGACCGGGCCCAAAGGAGGCCGGCCCGGCCCGCGCAAAATACGGATGTCGGCACCTTCTTCCGTCCCGTTTACCGGCAAAAAAAAGAGTAAGTTTGCAAGACGAGTACTCCCAACGGCCACTAAAAAGCACGACGGCGAGCCAAAAAGTGGTGCAACACGAGGACTTCCCAGGGGGTCACCCATCCTAGTACTACTCTCGCCCAAGCACGCTTAACTGCGGAGTTCTGATGGGATCCGGTGCATTAGTGCTGGTATGATCGCACCCGAAATACTTCCCCCACTTTATTCCTTTATGCCTTCGCCAACCACGCCCGCTCCTCCCCCCGTCTCCCGGTTCGCTCCCACGGACCGGGCCCAAAGGAGGCCGGCCCGGCCCGCGCAAAATACGGATGTCGGCACCTTCTTCCGTCCCGTTTACCGGCAAAAAAAAAAGAGTAAGTTTGCAAGACGAGTACTCCCAACGGCCACTAAAAAGCACGACGGCGAGCCAAAAAGGGGTGCAACACGAGGACTTCCCAGGGGGTCACCCATCCTAGTACTACTCTCGCCCAAGCACGCTTAACTGCGGAGTTCTGATGGGATCCGGTGCATTAGTGCTGGTATGATCGCACCCGAAATACTTCCCCCACTTTATTCCTTTATGCCTTCGCCAACCACGCCCGCTCCTCCCCCCGTCTCCCGGTTCGCTCCCACGGACCGGGCCCAAAGGAGGCCGGCCCGGCCCGCGCAAAATACGGATGTCGGCACCTTCTTCCGTCCCGTTTACCGGCAAAAAAAAAAGAGTAAGTTTGCAAGACGAGTACTCCCAACGGCCACTAAAAAGCACGACGGCGAGCCAAAAAGGGGTGCAACACGAGGACTTCCCAGGGGGTCACCCATCCTAGTACTACTCTCGCCCAAGCACGCTTAACTGCGGAGTTCTGATGGGATCCGGTGCATTAGTGCTGGTATGATCGCACCCGAAATACTTCCCCCACTTTATTCCTTTATGCCTTCGCCAACCACGCCCGCTCCTCCCCCCGTCTCCCGGTTCGCTCCCAATGACCGGGCCCAAAGGAGGCCGGCCCGGCCCGCGCAAAATACGGATGTCGGCACCTTCTTCCGTCCCGTTTACCGGCAAAAAAAAGAGTAAGTTTGCAAGACGAGTACTCCCAACGGCCACTAAAAAGCACGACGGCGAGCCAAAAAGGGGTGCAACACGAGGACTTCCCAGGGGGTCACCCATCCTAGTACTACTCTCGCCCAAGCACGCTTAACTGCGGAGTTCTGATGGGATCCGGTGCATTAGTGCTGGTATGATCGCACCCGAAATACTTCCCCCACTTTATTCCTTTATGCCTTCGCCAACCACGCCCGCTCCTCCCCCCGTCTCCCGGTTCGCTCCCAATGACCGGGCCCAAAGGAGGCCGGCCCGGCCCGCGCAAAATACGGATGTCGGCACCTTCTTCCGTCCCGTTTACCGGCAAAAAAAAGAGTAAGTTTGCAAGACGAGTACTCCCAACGGCCACTAAAAAGCACGACGGCGAGCCAAAAAGGGGTGCAACACGAGGACTTCCCAGGGGGTCACCCATCCTAGTACTACTCTCGCCCAAGCACGCTTAACTGCGGAGTTCTGATGGGATCCAGTGCATTAGTGCTGGTATGATCGCACCCGAAATACTTCCCCCACTTTATTCCTTTATGCCTTCGCCAACCACGCCCGCTCCTCCCCCCGTCTCCCGGTTCGCTCCCACGGACCGGGCCCAAAGGAGGCCGGCCCGGCCCGCGCAAAATACGGATGTCGGCACCTTCTTCCGTCCCGTTTACCGGCAAAAAAAAAAGAGTAAGTTTGCAAGACGAGTACTCCCAACGGCCACTAAAAAGCACGACGGCGAGCCAAAAAGGGGTGCAACACGAGGACTTCCCAGGGGGTCACCCATCCTAGTACTACTCTCGCCCAAGCACGCTTAACTGCGGAGTTCTGATGGGATCCGGTGCATTAGTGCTGGTATGATCGCATCCGAAATACTTCCCCCACTTTATTCCTTTATGCCTTCGCCAACCACGCCTGCTCCTCCCCCCGTCTCCCGGTTCGCTCCCACGGACCGGGCCCAAAGGAGGCCGGCCCGGCCCGCGCAAAATACGGATGTCGGCACCTTCTTCCGTCCCGTTTACCGGCAAAAAAAAGAGTAAGTTTGCAATACGAGTACTCCCAACGGCCACTAAAAAGCACGACGGCGAGCCAAAAAGGGGTGCAACACGAGGACTTCCCAGGGGGTCACCCATCCTAGTATTACTCTCGCCCAAGCACGCTTAACTGCGGAGTTCTGATGGGATCCGGTGCATTAGTGCTGGTATGATCGCACCCGAAATACTTCCCCCACTTTATTCCTTTATGCCTTCGCCAACCACGCCCGCTCCTCCCCCCGTCTCCCGGTTCGCTCCCAATGACCGGGCCCAAAGGAGGCTGGCCCGACCCGCGCAAAATACGGATGTCGGCACCTTCTTCCGTCCCGTTTACCGGCAAAAAAAAAGAGTAAGTTTGCAATACGAGTACTCCCAACGGCCACTAAAAAGCACGACGGCGAGCCAAAAAGGGGTGCAACACGAGGACTTCCCAGGGAGTCACCCATCCTAGTACTACTCTCGCCCAAGCACGCTTAACTGCGGAGTTCTGATGGGATCCGGTGCATTAGTGCTGGTATGATCGCACCCGAAATACTTCCCCCACTTTATTCCTTTATGCCTTCGCCAACCACGCCCGCTCCTCCCCCCGTCTCCCGGTTCGCTCCCAATGACCGGGCCCAAAGGAGGCCGGCCCGGCCCGCGCAAAATACGGATGTCGGCACCTTCTTCCGTCCCGTTTACCGGCAAAAAAAAAGAGTAAGTTTGCAAGACGAGTACTCCCAACGGCCACTAAAAAGCACGACGGCGAGCCAAAAAGGGGTGCAACACGAGGACTTCCCAGGGGGTCACCCATCCTAGTACTACTCTCGCCCAAGCACGCTTAACTGCGGAGTTCTGATGGGATCCGGTGCATTAGTGCTGGTATGATCGCACCCGAAATACTTCCCCCACTTTATTCCTTTATGCCTTCGCCAACCACGCCCGCTCCTCCCCCCGTCTCCCGGTTCGCTCCCACGGACCGGGCCCAAAGGAGGCCGGCCCGGCCCGCGCAAAATACGGATGTCGGCACCTTCTTCCGTCCCGTTTACCGGCAAAAAAAAAGAGTAAGTTTGCAAGACGAGTACTCCCAACGGCCACTAAAAATCACGACGGCGAGCCAAAAAGGGGTGCAACACGAGGACTTCCCAGGGGGTCACCCATCCTAGTACTACTCTCGCCCAAGCACGCTTAACTGCGGAGTTCTGATGGGATCCGGTGCATTAGTGCTGGTATGATCGCACCCGAAATACTTCCCCCACTTTATTCCTTTATGCCTTCGCCAACCACGCTCGCTCCTCCCCCCGTCTCCCGGTTCGCTCCCACGGACCGGGCCCAAAGGAGGCCGGCCCGGCCCGCGCAAAATACGGATGTCGGCACCTTCTTCCGTCCCGTTTACCGGCAAAAAAAAAAGAGTAAGTTTGCAAGACGAGTACTCCCAACGGCCACTAAAAAGCACGACGGCGAGCCAAAAAGGGGTGCAACACGAGGACTTCCCAGGGGGTCACCCATCCTAGTACTACTCTCGCCCAAGCACGCTTAACTGCGGAGTTCTGATGGGATCCGGTGCATTAGTGCTGGTATGATCGCACCCGAAATACTTCCCCCACTTTATTCCTTTATGCCTTCGCCAACCACGCCCGCTCCTCCCCCCGTCTCCCGGTTCGCTCCCAATGACCGGGCCCAAAGGAGGCCGGCCCGGCCCGCGCAAAATACGGATGTCGGCACCTTCTTCCGTCCCGTTTACCGGCAAAAAAAAAGAGTAAGTTTGCAAGACGAGTACTCCCAACGGCCACTAAAAAGCACGACGGCGAGCCAAAAAGGGGTGCAACACGAGGACTTCCCAGGGGGTCACCCATCCTAGTACTACTCTCGCCCAAGCACGCTTAACTGCGGAGTTCTGATGGGATCCGGTGCATTAGTGCTGGTATGATCGCACCCGAAATACTTCCCCCACTTTATTCCTTTATGCCTTCGCCAACCACGCCCGCTCCTCCCCCCGTCTCCCGGTTCGCTCCCACGGACCGGGCCCAAAGGAGGCCGGCCCGGCCCGCGCAAAATACGGATGTCGGCACCTTCTTCCGTCCCGTTTACCGGCAAAAAAAAAGAGTAAGTTTGCAAGACGAGTACTCCCAACGGCCACTAAAAAGCACGATGGCGAGCCAAAAAGGGGTGCAACACGAGGACTTCCCAGGGGTCACCCATCCTAGTACTACTCTCGCCCAAGCACGCTTAACTGCGGAGTTCTGATGGGATCCGGTGCATTAGTGCTGGTATGATCGCACCCGAAATACTTCCCCCACTTTATTCCTTTATGCCTTCGCCAACCACGCCCGCTCCTCCCCCCGTCTCCCGGTTCGCTCCCACGGACCGGGCCCAAAGGAGGCCGGCCCGGCCCGCACAAAATACGGATGTCGGCACCTTCTTCCGTCCCGTTTACCGGCAAAAAAAAAGAGTAAGTTTGCAATACGAGTACTCCCAACGGCCACTAAAAAGCACGACGGCGAGCCAAAAAAGGGTGCAACACGAGGACTTCCCAGGGGGTCACCCATCCTAGTACTACTCTCGCCCAAGCACGCTTAACTGCGGAGTTCTGATGGGATCCGGTGCATTAGTGCTGGTATGATCGCACCCGAAATACTTCCCCCACTTTATTCCTTTATGCCTTCGCCAACCACGCCCGCTCCTCCCCCCGTCTCCCGGTTCGCTCCCAATGACCGGGCCCAAAGGAGGCCGGCCCGGCCCGCGCAAAATACGGATGTCGGCACCTTCTTCCGTCCCGTTTACCGGCAAAAAAAAAGAGTAAGTTTGCAATACGAGTACTCCCAACGGCCACTAAAAAGCACGACGGCGAGCCAAAAAGGGGTGCAACACGAGGACTTCCCAGGGAGTCACCCATCCTAGTACTACTCTCGCCCAAGCACGCTTAACTGCGGAGTTCTGATGGGATCCGGTGCATTAGTGCTGGTATGATCGCACCCGAAATACTTCCCCCACTTTATTCCTTTATGCCTTCGCCAACCACGCCCGCTCCTCCCCCCGTCTCCCGGTTCGCTCCCAATGACCGGGCCCAAAGGAGGCCGGCCCGGCCCGCGCAAAATACGGATGTCGGTACCTTCTTCCGTCCCGTTTACCGGCAAAAAAAAAGAGTAAGTTTGCAATACGAGTACTCCCAACGGCCACTAAAAAGCACGACGGCGAGCCAAAAAGGGGTGCAACACGAGGACTTCCCAGGGAGTCACCCATCCTAGTACTACTCTCGCCCAAGCACGCTTAACTGCGGAGTTCTGATGGGATCCGGTGCATTAGTGCTGGTATGATCGCACCCGAAATACTTCCCCCACTTTATTCCTTTATGCCTTCGCCAACCACGCCCGCTCCTCCCCCCGTCTCCCGGT
Organism: Saussurea involucrata; assembly: GCA_033807775.1. NCBI lineage: Eukaryota > Viridiplantae > Streptophyta > Magnoliopsida > Asterales > Asteraceae > Saussurea > Saussurea involucrata. Next base: position 111,451,184 of record CM066324.1, read on the forward strand.
TCGCTCCCAATGACCGGGCCCAAAGGAGGCCGGCCCGGCCCCCGCAAAATACGGATGTCGGCACCTTCTTCCGTCCCGTTTACCGGCAAAAAAAAGAGTAAGTTTGCAAGACGAGTACTCCCAACGGCCACTAAAAAGCACGACGGCGAGCCAAAAAGGGGTGCAACACGAGGACTTCCCAGGGGGTCACCCATCCTAGTACTACTCTCGCCCAAGCACGCTTAACTGCGGAGTTCTGATGGGATCCGGTGCATTAGTGCTGGTATGATCGCACCCGAAATACTTCCCCCACTTTATTCCTTTATGCCTTCGCCAACCACGCCCGCTCCTCCCCCCGTCTCCCGGTTCGCTCCCACGGACCAGGCCCAAAGGAGGCCGGCCCGGCCCGCGCAAAATACGGATGTCGGCACCTTCTTCCGTCCCGTTTACCGGCAAAAAAAAAGAGTAAGTTTGCAATACGAGTACTCCCAACGGCCACTAAAAAGCACGACGGCGAGCCAAAAAGGGGTGCAACACGAGGACTTCCCAGGGGGTCACCCATCCTAGTACTACTCTCGCCCAAGCACGCTTAACTGCGGAGTTCTGATGGGATCCGGTGCATTAGTGCTGGTATGATCGCACCCGAAATACTTCCCCCACTTTATTCCTTTATGCCTTCGCCAACCACGCCCGCTCCTCCCCCCGTCTCCCGGTTCGCTCCCAATGACCGGGCCCAAAGGAGGCCGGCCCGGCCCGCGCAAAATACGGATGTCGGCACCTTCTTCCGTCTCGTTTACCGGCAAAAAAAAAGAGTAAGTTTGCAATACGAGTACTCCCAACGGCCACTAAAAAGCACGACGGCGAGCCAAAAAGGGGGGTGCAACACGAGGACTTCCCAGGGAGTCACCCATCCTAGTACTACTCTCGCCCAAGCACGCTTAACTGCGGAGTTCTGATGGGATCCGGTGCATTAGTGCTGGTATGATCGCACCCGAAATACTTCCCCCACTTTATTCCTTTATGCCTTCGCCAACCACGCCCGCTCCTCCCCCCGTCTCCCGGTTCGCTCCCACGGACCGGGCCCAAAGGAGGCCGGCCCGGCCCGCGCAAAATACGGATGTCGGCACCTTCTTCCGTCCCGTTTACCGGCAAAAAAAAAGAGTAAGTTTGCAAGACGAGTACTCCCAACGGCCACTAAAAAGCACGACGGCGAGCCAAAAAGGGGTGCAACACGAGGACTTCCCAGGGGGTCACCCATCCTAGTACTACTCTCGCCCAAGCACGCTTAACTGCGGAGTTCTGATGGGATCCGGTGCATTAGTGCTGGTATGATCGCACCCGAAATACTTCCCCCACTTTATTCCTTTATGCCTTCGCCAACCACGCCCGCTCCTCCCCCCGTCTCCCGGTTCGCTCCCACGGACCGGGCCCAAAGGAGGCCGGCCCGGCCCGCGCAAAATACGGATGTCGGCACCTTCTTCAGTCCCGTTTACCGGCAAAAAAAAAGAGTCAGTTTGCAAGACGAGTACTCCCAACGGCCACTAAAAAGCACGAAGGCGAGCCAAAAAGGGGTGCAACACGAGGACTTCCCAGGGGGTCACCCATCCTAGTACTACTCTCGCCCAAGCACGCTTAACTGCGGAGTTCTGATGGGATCCGGTGCATTAGTGCTGGTATGATCGCACCCGAAATACTTCCCCCACTTTATTCCTTTATGCCTTCGCCAACCACGCCCGCTCCTCCCCCCGTCTCCCGGTTCGCTCCCACGGACCGGGCCCAAAGGAGGCCGGCCCGGCCCGCGCAAAATACGGATGTCGGCACCTTCTTCCGTCCCGTTTACCGGCAAAAAAAAGAGTAAGTTTGCAATACGAGTACTCCCAACGGCCACTAAAAAGCACGACGGCGAGCCAAAAAGGGGTGCAACACGAGGACTTCCCAGGGGGCCACCCATCCTAGTACTACTCTCGCCCAAGCACGCTTAACTGCGGAGTTCTGATGGGATCCGGTGCATTAGTGCTGGTATGATCGCACCCGAAATACTTCCCCCACTTTATTCCTTTATGCCTTCGCCAACCACGCCCGCTCCTCCCCCCGTCTCCCGGTTCGCTCCCAATGACCGGGCCCAAAGGAGGCCGGCCCGGCCCGCGCAAAATACGGATGTCGGCACCTTCTTCCGTCCCGTTTACCGGCAAAAAAAAAGAGTAAGTTTGCAATACGAGTACTCCCAACGACCACTAAAAAGCACGACGGCGAGCCAAAAAGGGGGGTGCAACACGAGGACTTCCCAGGGAGTCACCCATCCTAGTACTACTCTCGCCCAAGCACGCTTGACTGCGGAGTTCTGATGGGATCCGGTGCATTAGTGCTGGTATGATCGCACCCGAAATACTTCCCCCACTTTATTCCTTTATGCCTTCGCCAACCACGCCCGCTCCTCCCCCCGTCTCCCGGTTCGCTCCCACGGACCGGGCCCAAAGGAGGCCGGCCCGGCCCGCGCAAAATACGGATGTCGGCACCTTCTTCCGTCCCGTTTACCGGCAAAAAAAAAGAGTAAGTTTGCAAGACGAGTACTCCCAACGGCCACTAAAAAGCACGACGGCGAGCCAAAAAGGGGTGCAACAAGAGGACTTCCCAGGGGGTCACCCATCCTAGTACTACTCTCGCCCAAGCACGCTTAACTGCGGAGTTCTGATGGGATCCGGTGCATTAGTGCTGGTATGATCGCACCCGAAATACTTCCCCCACTTTATTCCTTTATGCCTTCGCCAACCACGCCCGCTCCTCCCCCCGTCTCCCGGTTCGCTCCCACGGACCGGGCCCAAAGGAGGCCGGCCCGGCCCGCGCAAAATACGGATGTCGGCACCTTCTTCCGTCCCGTTTACCGGCAAAAAAAAAGAGTAAGTTTGCAAGACGAGTACTCCCAACGGCCACTAAAAAGCACGACGGCGAGCCAAAAAGGGGTGCAACACGAGGACTTCCCAGGGGGTCACCCATCCTAGTACTACTCTCGCCCAAGCACGCTTAACTGCGGAGTTCTGATGGGATCCGGTGCATTAGTGCTGGTATGATCGCACCCGAAATACTTCCCCCACTTTATTCCTTTATGCCTTCGCCAACCACGCCCGCTCCTCCCCCCGTCTCCCGGTTCGCTCCCACGGACCGGGCCCAAAGGAGGCCGGCCCGGCCCGCGCAAAATACGGATGTCGGCACCTTCTTCCGTCCCGTTTACCGGCAAAAAAAAAGAGTAAGTTTGCAAGACGAGTACTCCCAACGGCCACTAAAAAGCACGACGGCGAGCCAAAAAGGGGTGCAACACGAGGACTTCTGAGGGGGTCACCCATCCTAGTACTACTCTCGCCCAAGCACGCTTAACTGCGGAGTTCTGATGGGATCCGGTGCATTAGTGCTGGTATGATCGCACCCGAAATACTTCCCCCACTTTATTCCTTTATGCCTTAGCCAACCACGCCCGCTCCTCCCCCCGTCTCCCGGTTCGCTCCCAATGACCGGGCCCAAAGGAGGCCGGCCCGGCCCGCGCAAAATACGGATGTCGGCACCTTCTTCCGTCCCGTTTACCGGCAAAAAAAAAGAGTAAGTTTGCAAGACGAGTACTCCCAACGGCCACTAAAAAGCACGACGGCGAGCCAAAAAGGGGTGCAACACGAGGACTTCCCAGGGGGTCACCCATCCTAGTACTACTCTCGCCCAAGCACGCTTAACTGCGGAGTTCTGATGGGATCCGGTGCATTAGTGCTGGTATGATCGCACCCGAAATACTTCCCCCACTTTATTCCTTTATGCCTTCGCCAACCACGCCCGCTCCTCCCCCCGTCTCCCGGTTCGCTCCCACGGACCGGGCCCAAAGGAAGCCGGCCCGGCCCGCGCAAAATACGGATGTCGGCACCTTCTTCCGTCCCGTTTACCGGCAAAAAAAAAGAGTAAGTTTGCAAGACGAGTACTCCCAACGGCCACTAAAAAGCACGACGGCGAGCCAAAAAGGGGTGCAACACGAGGACTTCCCAGGGGGTCACCCATCCTAGTACTACTCTCGCCCAAGCACGCTTAACTGCGGAGTTCTGATGGGATCCGGTGCATTAGTGCTGGTATGATCGCACCCGAAATACTTCCCCCACTTTATTCCTTTATGCCTTCGCCAACCACGCCCGCTCCTCCCCCCGTCTCCCGGTTCGCTCCCACGGACCGGGCCCAAAGGAGGCCGGCCCGGCCCGCGCAAAATACGGATGTCGGCACCTTCTTCCGTCCCGTTTACCGGCAAAAAAAAAGAGTAAGTTTGCAATACGAGTACTCCCAACGGCCACTAAAAAGCACGACGGCGAGCCAAAAAGGGGTGCAACACGAGGACTTCCCAGGGGGTCACCCATCCTAGTACTACTCTCGCCCAAGCACGCTTAACTGCGGAGTTCTGATGGGATCCGGTGCATTAGTGCTGGTATGATCGCACCCGAAATACTTCCCCCACTTTATTCCTTTATGCCTTCGCCAACCACGCCCGCTCCTCCCCCCGTCTCCCGGTTCGCTCCCAATGACCGGGCCCAAAGGAGGCCGGCCCGGCCCGCGCAAAATACGGATGTCGGCACCTTCTTCCGTCCCGTTTACCGGCAAAAAAAAAGAGTAAGTTTGCAATACGAGTACTCCCAACGGCCACTAAAAAGCACGACGGCGAGCCAAAAAGGGGTGCAACACGAGGACTTCCCAGGGAGTCACCCATCCTAGTACTACTCTCGCCCAAGCACGCTTAACTGCGGAGTTCTGATGGGATCCGGTGCATTAGTGCTGGTATGATCGCACCCGAAATACTTCCCCCACTTTATTCCTTTATGCCTTCGCCAACCACGCCCGCTCCTCCCCCCGTCTCCCGGTTCGCTCCCAATGACCGGGCCCAAAGGAGGCCGGCCCGGCCCGCGCAAAATACGGATGTCGGTACCTTCTTCCGTCCCGTTTACCGGCAAAAAAAAAGAGTAAGTTTGCAATACGAGTACTCCCAACGGCCACTAAAAAGCACGACGGCGAGCCAAAAAGGGGTGCAACACGAGGACTTCCCAGGGAGTCACCCATCCTAGTACTACTCTCGCCCAAGCACGCTTAACTGCGGAGTTCTGATGGGATCCGGTGCATTAGTGCTGGTATGATCGCACCCGAAATACTTCCCCCACTTTATTCCTTTATGCCTTCGCCAACCACGCCCGCTCCTCCCCCCGTCTCCCGGTTCGCTCCCAATGACCGGGCCCAAAGGAGGCCGGCCCGGCCCCCGCAAAATACGGATGTCGGTACCTTCTTCCGTCCCGTTTACCGGCAAAAAAAAAGAGTAAGTTTGCAAGACGAGTACTCCCAACGGCCACTAAAAAGCACGACGGCGAGCCAAAAAGGGGTGCAACACGAGGACTTCCCAGGGAGTCACCCATCCTAGTACTACTCTCGCCCAAGCACGCTTAACTGCGGAGTTCTGATGGGATCCGGTGCATTAGTGCTGGTATGATCGCACCCGAAATACTTCCCCCACTTTATTCCTTTATGCCTTCGCCAACCACGCCCGCTCCTCCCCCCGTCTCCCGGTTCGCTCCCAATGACCGGGCCCAAAGGAGGCCGGCCCGGCCCCCGCAAAATACGGATGTCGGCACCTTCTTCCGTCCCGTTTACCGGCAAAAAAAAAGAGTAAGTTTGCAAGACGAGTACTCCCAACGGCCACTAAAAAGCACGACGGCGAGCCAAAAAGGGGTGCAACACGAGGACTTCCCAGGGGGTCACCCATCCTAGTACTACTCTCGCCCAAGCACGCTTAACTGCGGAGTTCTGATGGGATCCGGTGCATTAGTGCTGGTATGATCGCACCCGAAATACTTCCCCCACTTTATTCCTTTATGCCTTCGCCAACCACGCCCGCTCCTCCCCCCGTCTCCCGGTTCGCTCCCAATGACCGGGCCCAAAGGAGGCCGGCCCGGCCCGCGCAAAATACGGATGTCGGCACCTTCTTCCGTCCCGTTTACCGGCAAAAAAAAAGAGTAAGTTTGCAATACGAGTACTCCCAACGGCCACTAAAAAGCACGACGGCGAGCCAAAAAGGGGGGTGCAACACGAGGACTTCCCAGGGAGTCACCCATCCTAGTACTACTCTCGCCCAAGCACGCTTAACTGCGGAGTTCTGATGGGATCCGGTGCATTAGTGCTGGTATGATCGCACCCGAAATACTTCCCCCACTTTATTCCTTTATGCCTTCGCCAACCACGCCCGCTCCTCCCCCCGTCTCCCGGTTCGCTCCCACGGACCGGGCCCAAAGGAGGCCGGCCCGGCCCGCGCAAAATACGGATGTCGGCACCTTCTTCCGTCCCGTTTACCGGCAAAAAAAAAGAGTAAGTTTGCAAGACGAGTACTCCCAACGGCCACTAAAAAGCACGACGGCGAGCCAAAAAGGGGTGCAACACGAGGACTTCCCAGGGGGTCACCCATCCTAGTACTACTCTCGCCCAAGCACGCTTAACTGCGGAGTTCTGATGGGATCCGGTGCATTAGTGCTGGTATGATCGCACCCGAAATACTTCCCCCACTTTATTCCTTTATGCCTTCGCCAACCACGCCCGCTCCTCCCCCCGTCTCCCGGTTCGCTCCCACGGACCGGGCCCAAAGGAGGCCGGCCCGGCCCGCGCAAAATACGGATGTCGGCACCTTCTTCCGTCCCGTTTACCGGCAAAAAAAAAGAGTAAGTTTGCAAGACGAGTACTCCCAACGGCCACTAAAAAGCACGACGGCGAGCCAAAAAGGGGTGCAACACGAGGACTTCCCAGGGGGTCACCCATCCTAGTACTACTCTCGCCCAAGCACGCTTAACTGCGGAGTTCTGATGGGATCCGGTGCATTAGTGCTGGTATGATCGCACCCGAAATACTTCCCCCACTTTATTCCTTTATGCCTTCGCCAACCACGCCCGCTCCTCCCCCCGTCTCCCGGTTCGCTCCCACGGACCGGGCCCAAAGGAGGCCGGCCCGGCCCGCGCAAAATACGGATGTCGGCACCTTCTTCCGTCCCGTTTACCGGCAAAAAAAAAGAGTAAGTTTGCAAGACGAGTACTCCCAACGGCCACTAAAAAGCACGACGGCGAGCCAAAAAGGGGTGCAACACGAGGACTTCCCAGGGGGTCACCCATCCTAGTACTACTCTCGCCCAAACACGCTTAACTGCGGAGTTCTGATGGGATCCGGTGCATTAGTGCTGGTATGATCGCACCCGAAATACTTCCCCCACTTTATTCCTTTATGCCTTCGCCAACCACGCCCGCTCCTCCCCCCGTCTCCCGGTTCGCTCCCACGGACCGGGCCCAAAGGAGGCCGGCCCGGCCCCCGCAAAATACGGATGTCGGCACCTTCTTCCGTCCCGTTTACCGGCAAAAAAAAAAGAGTAAGTTTGCAAGACGAGTACTCCCAACGGCCACTAAAAAGCACGACGGCGAGCCAAAAAGGGGTGCAACACGAGGACTTCCCAGGGGGTCACCCATCCTAGTACTACTCTCGCCCAAGCACGCTTAACTGCGGAGTTCTGATGGGATCCGGTGCATTAGTGCTGGTATGATCGCACCCGAAATACTTCCCCCACTTTATTCCTTTATGCCTTCGCCAACCACGCCCGCTCCTCCCCCCGTCTCCCGGTTCGCTCCCACGGACCGGGCCCAAAGGAGGCCGGCCCGGCCCGTGCAAAATACGGATGTCGGCACCTTCTTCCGTCCCGTTTACCGGCAAAAAAAAAGAGTAAGTTTGCAAGACGAGTACTCCCAACGGCCACTAAAAAGCACGACGGCGAGCCAAAAAGGGGTGCAACACGAGGACTTCCCAGGGGGTCACCCATCCTAGTACTACTCTCGCCCAAGCACGCTTAACTGCGGAGTTCTGATGGGATCCGGTGCATTAGTGCTGGTATGATCGCACCCGAAATACTTCCCCCACTTTATTCCTTTATGCCTTCGCCAACCACGCCCGCTCCTCCCCCCGTCTCCCGGTTCGCTCCCACGGACCGGGCCCAAAGGAGGCCGGCCCGGCCCGTGCAAAATACGGATGTCGGCACCTTCTTCCGTCCCGTTTACCGGCAAAAAAAAAAGAGTAAGTTTGCAAGACGAGTACTCCCAACGGCCACTAAAAAGCACGACGGCGAGCCAAAAAGGGGTGCAACACGAGGACTTCCCAGGGGGTCACCCATCCTAGTACTACTCTCGCCCAAGCACGCTTAACTGCGGAGTTCTGATGGGATCCGGTGCATTAGTGCTGGTATGATCGCACCCGAAATACTTCCCCCACTTTATTCCTTTATGCCTTCGCCAACCACGCCCGCTCCTCCCCCCGTCTCCCGGTTCGCTCCCAATGACCGGGCCCAAAGGAGGCCGGCCCGGCCCGCGCAAAATACGGATGTCGGCACCTTCTTCCGTCCCGTTTACCGGCAAAAAAAAAGAGTAAGTTTGCAATACGAGTACTCCCAACGGCCACTAAAAAGCACGACGGCGAGCCAAAAAGGGGGGTGCAACACGAGGACTTCCCAGGGAGTCACCCATCCTAGTACTACTCTCGCCCAAGCACGCTTAACTGCGGAGTTCTGATGGGATCCGGTGCATTAGTGCTGGTATGATCGCACCCGAAATACTTCCCCCACTTTATTCCTTTATGCCTTCGCCAACCACGCCCGCTCCTCCCCCCGTCTCCCGGTTCGCTCCCACGGACCGGGCCCAAAGGAGGCCGGCCCGGCCCGCGCAAAATACGGATGTCGGCACCTTCTTCCGTCCCGTTTACCGGCAAAAAAAAAGAGTAAGTTTGCAAGACGAGTACTCCCAACGGCCACTAAAAAGCACGACGGCGAGCCAAAAAGGGGTGCAACACGAGGACTTCCCAGGGGGTCACCCATCCTAGTACTACTCTCGCCCAAGCACGCTTAACTGCGGAGTTCTGATGGGATCCGGTGCATTAGTGCTGGTATGATCGCACCCGAAATACTTCCCCCACTTTATTCCTTTATGCCTTCGCCAACCACGCCCGCTCCTCCCCCCGTCTCCCGGTTCGTTCCCACGGACCGGGCCCAAAGGAGGCCGGCCCGGCCCGCGCAAAATACGGATGTCGGCACCTTCTTCCGTCCCGTTTACCGGCAAAAAAAAAGAGTAAGTTTGCAAGACGAGTACTCCCAACGGCCACTAAAAAGCACGACGGCGAGCCAAAAAGGGGTGCAACACGAGGACTTCCCAGGGGGTCACCCATCCTAGTACTACTCTCGCCCAAGCACGCTTAACTGCGGAGTTCTGATGGGATCCGGTGCATTAGTGCTGGTATGATCGCACCCGAAATACTTCCCCCACTTTATTCCTTTATGCCTTCGCCAACCACGCCCGCTCCTCCCCCCGTCTCCCGGTTCGCTCCCACGGACCGGGCCCAAAGGAGGCCGGCCCGGCCCGCGCAAAATACGGATGTCGGCACCTTCTTCCGTCCCGTTTACCGGCAAAAAAAAAAGAGTAAGTTTGCAAGACGAGTACTCCCAACGGCCACTAAAAAGCACGACGGCGAGCCAAAAAGGGGTGCAACACGAGGACTTCCCAGGGGGTCACCCATCCTAGTACTACTCTCGCCCAAACACGCTTAACTGCGGAGTTCTGATGGGATCCGGTGCATTAGTGCTGGTATGATCGCACCCGAAATACTTCCCCCACTTTATTCCTTTATGCCTTCGCCAACCACGCCCGCTCCTCCCCCCGTCTCCCGGTTCGCTCCCACGGACCGGGCCCAAAGGAGGCCGGCCCGGCCCCCACAAAATACGGATGTCGGCACCTTCTTCCGTCCCGTTTACCGGCAAAAAAAAAAGAGTAAGTTTGCAAGACGAGTACTCCCAACGGCCACTAAAAAGCACGACGGCGAGCCAAAAAGGGGTGCAACACGAGGACTTCCCAGGGGGTCACCCATCCTAGTACTACTCTCGCCCAAGCACGCTTAACTGCGGAGTTCTGATGGGATCCGGTGCATTAGTGCTGGTATGATCGCACCCGAAATACTTCCCCCACTTTATTCCTTTATGCCTTCGCCAACCACGCCCGCTCCTCCCCCCGTCTCCCGGTTCGCTCCCACGGACCGGGCCCAAAGGAGGCCGGCCCGGCCCGTGCAAAATACGGATGTCGGCACCTTCTTCCGTCCCGTTTACCGGCAAAAAAAAAGAGTAAGTTTGCAAGACGAGTACTCCCAACGGCCACTAAAAAGCACGACGGCGAGCCAAAAAGGGGTGCAACACGAGGACTTCCCAGGGGGTCACCCATCCTAGTACTACTCTCGCCCAAGCACGCTTAACTGCGGAGTTCTGATGGGATCCGGTGCATTAGTGCTGGTATGATCGCACCCGAAATACTTCCCCCACTTTATTCCTTTATGCCTTCGCCAACCACGCCCGCTCCTCCCCCCGTCTCCCGGTTCGCTCCCACGGACCGGGCCCAAAGGAGGCCGGCCCGGCCCGCGCAAAATACGGATGTCGGCACCTTCTTCCGTCCCGTTTACCGGCAAAAAAAAGAGTAAGTTTGCAATACGAGTACTCCCAACGGCCACTAAAAAGCACGACGGCGAGCCAAAAAGGGGTGCAACACGAGGACTTCCCAGGGGGTCACCCATCCTAGTACTACTCTCGCCCAAGCACGCTTAACTGCGGAGTTCTGATGGGATCCGGTGCAGTAGTGCTGGTATGATCGCACCCGAAATACTTCCCCCACTTTATTCCTTTATGCCTTCGCCAACCACGCCCGCTCCTCCCCCCGTCTCCCGGTTCGCTCCCAATGACCGGGCCCAAAGGAGGCCGGCCCGGCCCGCGCAAAATACGGATGTCGGCACCTTCTTCCGTCCCGTTTACCGGCAAAAAAAAAAGAGTAAGTTTGCAATACGAGTACTCCCAACGGCCACTAAAAAGCACGACGGCGAGCCAAAAAGGGGGGTGCAACACGAGGACTTCCCAGGGAGTCACCCATCCTAGTACTACTCTCGCCCAAGCACGCTTAACTGCGGAGTTCTGATGGGATCCGGTGCATTAGTGCTGGTATGATCGCACCCGAAATACTTCCCCCACTTTATTCCTTTATGCCTTCGCCAACCACGCCCGCTCCTCCCCCCGTCTCCCGGTTCGCTCCCACGGACCGGGCCCAAAGGAGACCGGCCCGGCCCGCGCAAAATACGGATGTCGGCACCTTCTTCCGTCCCGTTTACCGGCAAAAAAAAAGAGTAAGTTTGCAATACGAGTACTCCCAACGGCCACTAAAAAGCACGACGGCGAGCCAAAAAGGGGTGCAACAAGAGGACTTCCCAGGGGGTCACCCATCCTAGTACTACTCTCGCCCAAGCACGCTTAACTGCGGAGTTCTGATGGGATCCGGTGCATTAGTGCTGGTATGATCGCACCCGAAATACTTCCCCCACTTTATTCCTTTATGCCTTAGCCAACCACGCCCGCTCCTCCCCCCGTCTCCCGGTTCGCTCCCAATGACCGGGCCCAAAGGAGGCCGGCCCGGCCCCCGCAAAATACGGATGTCGGCACCTTCTTCCGTCCCGTTTACCGGCAAAAAAAAAGAGTAAGTTTGCAAGACGAGTACTCCCAACGGCCACTAAAAAGCACGACGGCGAGCCAAAAAGGGGTGCAACACGAGGACTTCCCAGGGGGTCACCCATCCTAGTACTACTCTCGCCCAAGCACGCTTAACTGCGGAGTTCTGATGGGATCCGGTGCATTAGTGCTGGTATGATCGCACCCGAAATACTTCCCCCACTTTATTCCTTTATGTCTTCGCCAACCACGCCCGCTCCTCCCCCCGTCTCCCGGTTCGCTCCCACGGACCAGGCCCAAAGGAGGCCGGCCCGGCCCGCGCAAAATACGGATGTCGGCACCTTCTTCCGTCCCGTTTACCGGCAAAAAAAAAGAGTAAGTTTGCAATACGAGTACTCCCAACGGCCACTAAAAAGCACGACGGCGAGCCAAAAAGGGGTGCAACACGAGGACTTCCCAGGGGGTCACCCATCCTAGTACTACTCTCGCCCAAGCACGCTTAACTGCGGAGTTCTGATGGGATCCGGTGCATTAGTGCTGGTATGATCGCACCCGAAATACTTCCCCCACTTTATTCCTTTATGCCTTCGCCAACCACGCCCGCTCCTCCCCCCGTCTCCCGGTTCGCTCCCAATGACCGGGCCCAAAGGAGGCCGGCCCGGCCCGCGCAAAATACGGATGTCGGCACCTTCTTCCGTCCCGTTTACCGGCAAAAAAAAAGAGTAAGTTTGCAATACGAGTACTCCCAACGGCCACTAAAAAGCACGACGGCGAGCCAAAAAGGGGGGTGCAACACGAGGACTTCCCAGGGAGTCACCCATCCTAGTACTACTCTCGCCCAAGCACGCTTAACTGCGGAGTTCTGATGGGATCCGGTGCATTAGTGCTGGTATGATCGCACCCGAAATACTTCCCCCACTTTATTCCTTTATGCCTTCGCCAACCACGCCCGCTCCTCCCCCCGTCTCCCGGTTCGCTCCCACGGACCGGGCCCAAAGGAGGCCGGCCCGGCCCGCGCAAAATACGGATGTCGGCACCTTCTTCCGTCCCGTTTACCGGCAAAAAAAAAGAGTAAGTTTGCAATACGAGTACTCCCAACAGCCACTAAAAAGCACGACGGCGAGCCAAAAAGGGGGGTGCAACACGAGGACTTCCCAGGGAGTCACCCATCCTAGTACTACTCTCGCCCAAGCACGCTTAACTGCGGAGTTCTGATGGGATCCGGTGCATTAGTGCTGGTATGATCGCACCCGAAATACTTCCCCCACTTTATTCCTTTATGCCTTCGCCAACCACGCCCGCTCCTCCCCCCGTCTCCCGGTTCGCTCCCACGGACCGGGCCCAAAGGAGGCCGGCCCGGCCCGCGCAAAATACGGATGTCGGCACCTTCTTCCGTCCCGTTTACCGGCAAAAAAAAAAGAGTAAGTTTGCAAGACGAGTACTCCCAACGGCCACTAAAAAGCACGACGGCGAGCCAAAAAGGGGTGCAACACGAGGACTTCCCAGGGGGTCACCCATCCTAGTACTACTCTCGCCCAAGCACGCTTAACTGCGGAGTTCTGATGGGATCCGGTGCATTAGTGCTGGTATGATCGCACCCGAAATACTTCCCCCACTTTATTCCTTTATGCCTTCGCCAACCACGCCCGCTCCTCCCCCCGTCTCCCGGTTCGCTCCCAATGACCGGGCCCAAAGGAGGCCGGCCCGGCCCGCGCAAAATACGGATGTCGGCACCTTCTTCCGTCCCGTTTACCGGCAAAAAAAAAGAGTAAGTTTGCAAGACGAGTACTCCCAACGGCCACTAAAAAGCACGACGGCGAGCCAAAAAGGGGTGCAACACGAGGACTTCCCAGGGGGTCACCCATCCTAGTACTACTCTCGCCCAAGCACGCTTAACTGCGGAGTTCTGATGGGATCCGGTGCATTAGTGCTGGTATGATCGCACCCGAAATACTTCCCCCACTTTATTCCTTTATGCCTTCGCCAACCACGCCCGCTCCTCCCCCCGTCTCCCGGTTCGCTCCCACGGACCGGGCCCAAAGGAGGCCGGCCCGGCCCGTGCAAAATACGGATGTCGGCACCTTCTTCCGTCCCGTTTACCGGCAAAAAAAAAGAGTAAGTTTGCAAGACGAGTACTCCCAACGGCCACTAAAAAGCACGACGGCGAGCCAAAAAGGGGTGCAACACGAGGACTTCCCAGGGGGTCACCCATCCTAGTACTACTCTCGCCCAAGCACGCTTAACTGCGGAGTTCTGATGGGATCCGGTGCATTAGTGCTGGTATGATCGCACCCGAAATACTTCCCCCACTTTATTCCTTTATGCCTTCGCCAACCACGCCCGCTCCTCCCCCCGTCTCCCGGTTCGCTCCCACGGACCGGGCCCAAAGGAGGCCGGCCCGGCCCGCGCAAAATACGGATGTCGGCACCTTCTTTCGTCCCGTTTACCGGCAAAAAAAAAGAGTAAGTTTGCAATACGAGTACTCCCAACGGCCACTAAAAAGCACGACGGCGAGCCAAAAAGGGGGGTGCAACACGAGGACTTCCCAGGGAGTCACCCATCCTAGTACTACTCTCGCCCAAGCACGCTTAACTGCGGAGTTCTGATGGGATCCGGTGCATTAGTGCTGGTATGATCGCACCCGAAATACTTCCCCCACTTTATTCCTTTATGCCTTCGCCAACCACGCCCGCTCCTCCCCCCGTCTCCCGGTTCGCTCCCACGGACCGGGCCCAAAGGAGGCCGGCCCGGCCCGCGCAAAATACGGATGTCGGCACCTTCTTCCGTCCCGTTTACCGGCAAAAAAAAAGAGTAAGTTTGCAAGACGAGTACTCCCAACGGCCACTAAAAAGCACGACGGCGAGCCAAAAAGGGGTGCAACACGAGGACTTCCCAGGGGGTCACCCATCCTAGTACTACTCTCGCCCAAGCACGCTTAACTGCGGAGTTCTGATGGGATCCGGTGCATTAGTGCTGGTATGATCGCACCCGAAATACTTCCCCCACTTTATTCCTTTATGCCTTCGCCAACCACGCCCGCTCCTCCCCCCGTCTCCCGGTTCGCTCCCAATGACCGGGCCCAAAGGAGGCCGGCCCGGCCCGCGCAAAATACGGATGTCGGCACCTTCTTCCGTCCCGTTTACCGGCAAAAAAAAAGAGTAAGTTTGCAAGACGAGTACTCCCAACGGCCACTAAAAAGCACGACGGCGAGCCAAAAAGGGGTGCAACACGAGGACTTCCCAGGGGGTCACCCATCCTAGTACTACTCTCGCCCAAGCACGCTTAACTGCGGAGTTCTGATGGGATCCGGTGCATTAGTGCTGGTATGATCGCACCCGAAATACTTCCCCCACTTTATTCCTTTATGCCTTCGCCAACCACGCCCGCTCCTCCCCCCGTCTCCCGGTTCGCTCCCACGGACCGGGCCCAAAGGAGGCCGGCCCGGCCCGTGCAAAATACGGATGTCGGCACCTTCTTCCGTCCCGTTTACCGGCAAAAAAAAAGAGTAAGTTTGCAAGACGAGTACTCCCAACGGCCACTAAAAAGCACGACGGCGAGCCAAAAAGGGGTGCAACACGAGGACTTCCCAGGGGGTCACCCATCCTAGTACTACTCTCGCCCAAGCACGCTTAACTGCGGAGTTCTGATGGGATCCGGTGCATTAGTGCTGGTATGATCGCACCCGAAATACTTCCCCCACTTTATTCCTTTATGCCTTCGCCAACCACGCCCGCTCCTCCCCCCGTCTCCCGGTTCGCTCCCACGGACCGGGCCCAAAGGAGGCCGGCCCGGCCCGCGCAAAATACGGATGTCGGCACCTTCTTCCGTCCCGTTTACCGGCAAAAAAAAGAGTAAGTTTGCAATACGAGTACTCCCAACGGCCACTAAAAAGCACGACGGCGAGCCAAAAAGGGGTGCAACACGAGGACTTCCCAGGGGGTCACCCATCCTAGTACTACTCTCGCCCAAGCACGCTTAACTGCGGAGTTCTGATGGGATCCGGTGCATTAGTGCTGGTATGATCGCACCCGAAATACTTCCCCCACTTTATTCCTTTATGCCTTCGCCAACCACGCCCGCTCCTCCCCCCGTCTCCCGGTTCGCTCCCAATGACCGGGCCCAAAGGAGGCCGGCCCGGCCCGCGCAAAATACGGATGTCGGCACCTTCTTCCGTCCCGTTTACCGGCAAAAAAAAAAGAGTAAGTTTGCAATACGAGTACTCCCAACGGCCACTAAAAAGCACGACGGCGAGCCAAAAAGGGGGGTGCAACACGAGGACTTCCCAGGGAGTCACCCATCCTAGTACTACTCTCGCCCAAGCACGCTTAACTGCGGAGTTCTGATGGGATCCGGTGCATTAGTGCTGGTATGATCGCACCCGAAATACTTCCCCCACTTTATTCCTTTATGCCTTCGCCAACCACGCCCGCTCCTCCCCCCGTCTCCCGGTTCGCTCCCACGGACCGGGCCCAAAGGAGACCGGCCCGGCCCGCGCAAAATACGGATGTCGGCACCTTCTTCCGTCCCGTTTACCGGCAAAAAAAAAGAGTAAGTTTGCAATACGAGTACTCCCAACGGCCACTAAAAAGCACGACGGCGAGCCAAAAAGGGGTGCAACACGAGGACTTCCCAGGGGGTCACCCATCCTAGTACTACTCTCGCCCAAGCACGCTTAACTGCGAAGTTCTGATGGGATCCGGTGCATTAGTGCTGGTATGATCGCACCCGAAATACTTCCCCCACTTTATTCCTTTATGCCTTCGCCAACCACGCCCGCTCCTCCCCCCGTCTCCCGGTTCGCTCCCACGGACCGGGCCCAAAGGAGGCCGGCCCGGCCCCCGCAAAATACGGATGTCGGCACCTTCTTCCGTCCCGTTTACCGGCAAAAGAAAAGAGTAAGTTTGCAAGACGAGTACTCCCAACGGCCACTAAAAAGCACGACGGCGAGCCAAAAAGGGGTGCAACACGAGGACTTCCCAGGGGGTCACCCATCCTAGTACTACTCTCGCCCAAGCACGCTTAACTGCGGAGTTCTGATGGGATCCGGTGCATTAGTGCTGGTATGATCGCACCCGAAATACTTCCCCCACTTTATTCCTTTATGCCTTCGCCAACCACGCCCGCTCCTCCCCCCGTCTCCCGGTTCGCTCCCACGGACCGGGCCCAAAGGAGGCCGGCCCGGCCCCCGCAAAATACGGATGTCGGCACCTTCTTCCGTCCCGTTTACCGGCAAAAAAAAAGAGTAAGTTTGCAAGACGAGTACTCCCAACGGCCACTAAAAAGCACGACGGCGAGCCAAAAAGGGGTGCAACACGAGGACTTCCCAGGGGGTCACCCATCCTAGTACTACTCTCGCCAAAGCACGCTTAACTGCGGAGTTCTGATGGGATCCGGTGCATTAGTGCTGGTATGATCGCACCCGAAATACTTCCCCCACTTTATTCCTTTATGCCTTCGCCAACCACGCCCGCTCCTCCCCCCGTCTCCCGGTTCGCTCCCACGGACCGGGCCCAAAGGAGGCCGGCCCGGCCCGCGCAAAATACGGATGTCGGCACCTTCTTTCGTCCCGTTTACCGGCAAAAAAAAAAGAGTAAGTTTGCAATACGAGTACTCCCAACGGCCACTAAAAAGCACGACGGCGAGCCAAAAAGGGGTGCAACACGAGGACTTCCCAGGGGGTCACCCATCCTAGTACTACTCTCGCCCAAACACGCTTAACTGCGGAGTTCTGATGGGATCCGGTGCATTAGTGCTGGTATGATCGCACCCGAAATACTTCCCCCACTTTATTCCTTTATGCCTTCGCCAACCACGCCCGCTCCTCCCCCCGTCTCCCGGTTCGCTCCCACGGACCGGGCCCAAAGGAGGCCGGCCCGGCCCCCGCAAAATACGGATGTCGGCACCTTCTTCCGTCCCGTTTACCGGCAAAAAAAAAGAGTAAGTTTGCAAGACGAGTACTCCCAACGGCCACTAAAAAGCACGACGGCGAGCCAAAAAGGGGTGCTACACGAGGACTTCCCAGGGGGTCACCCATCCTAGTACTACTCTCGCCCAAGCACGCTTAACTGCGGAGTTCTGATGGGATCCGGTGCATTAGTGCTGGTATGATCGCACCCGAAATACTTCCCCCACTTTATTCCTTTATGCCTTCGCCAACCACGCCCGCTCCTCCCCCCGTCTCCCGGTTCGCTCCCACGGACCGGGCCCAAAGGAGGCCGGCCCGGCCCGCGCAAAATACGGATGTCGGCACCTTCTTCCGTCCCGTTTACCGGCAAAAAAAAAAAGAGTAAGTTTGCAAGACGAGTACTCCCAACGGCCACTAAAAAGCGGAGTTCTGATGGGATCCGGTGCATTAGTGCTGGTATGATCGCACCCGAAATACTTCCCCCACTTTATTCCTTTATGCCTTCGCCAACCACGCCCGCTCCTCCCCCCGTCTCCCGGTTCGCTCCCAATGACCGGGCCCAAAGGAGGCCGGCCCGGCCCGCGCAAAATACGGATGTCGGCACCTTCTTCCGTCCCGTTTACCGGCAAAAAAAAAGAGTGAGTTTGCAAGACGAGTACTCCCAACGGCCACTAAAAAGCACGACGGCGAGCCAAAAAGGGGTGCAACACGAGGACTTCCCAGGGGGTCACCCATCCTAGTACTACTCTCGCCCAAGCACGCTTAACTGCGGAGTTCTGATGGGATCCGGTGCATTAGTGCTGGTATGATCGCACCCGAAATACTTCCCCCACTTTATTCCTTTATGCCTTCGCCAACCACGCCCGCTCCTCCCCCCGTCTCCCGGTTCGCTCCCACGGACCGGGCCCAAAGGAGGCCGGCCCGGCCCGCGCAAAATACGGATGTCGGCACCTTCTTCCGTCCCGTTTACCGGCAAAAAAAAAGAGTAAGTTTGCAAGACGAGTACTCCCAACGGCCACTAAAAAGCACGACGGCGAGCCAAAAAGGGGTGCAACACGAGGACTTCCCAGGGGGTCACCCATCCTAGTACTACTCTCGCCCAAGCACGCTTAACTGCGGAGTTCTGATGGGATCCGGTGCATTAGTGCTGGTATGATCGCACCCGAAATACTTCCCCCACTTTATTCCTTTATGCCTTCGCCAACCACGCCCGCTCCTCCCCCCGTCTCCCGGTTCGCTCCCACGGACCGGGCCCAAAGGAGGCCGGCCCGGCCCGCGCAAAATACGGATGTCGGCACCTTCTTCCGTCCCGTTTACCGGCAAAAAAAAAGAGTAAGTTTGCAAGACGAGTACTCCCAACGGCCACTAAAAAGCACGACGGCGAGCCAAAAAGGGGTGCAACACGAGGACTTCCCAGGGGGTCACCCATCCTAGTACTACTCTCGCCCAAGCACGCTTAACTACGGAGTTCTGATGGGATCCGGTGCATTAGTGCTGGTATGATCGCACCCGAAATACTTCCCCCACTTTATTCCTTTATGCCTTCGCCAACCACGCCCGCTCCTCCCCCCGTCTCCCGGTTCGCTCCCACGGACCGGGCCCAAAGGAGGCCGGCCCGGCCCGCGCAAAATACGGATGTCGGCACCTTCTTCCGTCCCGTTTACCGGCAAAAAAAAAAGAGTAAGTTTGCAAGACGAGTACTCCCAACGGCCACTAAAAAGCACGACGGCGAGCCAAAAAGGGGTGCAACACGAGGACTTCCCAGGGGGTCACCCATCCTAGTACTACTCTCGCCCAAGCACGCTTAACTGCGGAGTTCTGATGGGATCCGGTGCATTAGTGCTGGTATGATCGCACCCGAAATACTTCCCCCACTTTATTCCTTTATGCCTTCGCCAACCACGCCCGCTCCTCCCCCCGTCTCCCGGTTCGCTCCCAATGACCGGGCCCAAAGGAGGCCGGCCCGGCCCGCGCAAAATACGGATGTCGGCACCTTCTTCCGTCCCGTTTACCGGCAAAAAAAAAGAGTAAGTTTGCAAGACGAGTACTCCCAACGGCCACTAAAAAGCACGACGGCGAGCCAAAAAGGGGTGCAACACGAGGACTTCCCAGGGGGTCACCCATCCTAGTACTACTCTCGCCCAAGCACGCTTAACTGCGGAGTTCTGATGGGATCCGGTGCATTAGTGCTGGTATGATCGCACCCGAAATACTTCCCCCACTTTATTTCCTTTATGCCTTCGCCAACCACGCCCGCTCCTCCCCCCGTCTCCCGGTTCGCTCCCAATGACCGGGCCCAAAGGAGGCCGGCCCGGCCCGCGCAAAATACGGATGTCGGCACCTTCTTCCGTCCCGTTTACCGGCAAAAAAAAAGAGTAAGTTTGCAAGACGAGTACTCCCAACGGCCACTAAAAAGCACGACGGCGAGCCAAAAAGGGGTGCAACACGAGGACTTCCCAGGGGGTCACCCATCCTAGTACTACTCTCGCCCAAGCACGCTTAACTGCGGAGTTCTGATGGGATCCGGTGCATTAGTGCTGGTATGATCGCACCCGAAATACTTCCCCCACTTTATTCCTTTATGCCTTCGCCAACCACGCCCGCTCCTCCCCCCGTCTCCCGGTTCGCTCCCACGGACCGGGCCCAAAGGAGGCCGGCCCGGCCCGCGCAAAATACGGATGTCGGCACCTTCTTCTGTCCCGTTTACCGGCAAAAAAAAAGAGTAAGTTTGCAAGACGAGTACTCCCAACGGCCACTAAAAAGCACGACGGCGAGCCAAAAAGGGGTGCAACACGAGGACTTCCCAGGGGGTCACCCATCCTAGTACTACTCTCGCCCAAGCACGCTTAACTGCGGAGTTCTGATGGGATCCGGTGCATTAGTGCTGGTATGATCGCACCCGAAATACTTCCCCCACTTTATTCCTTTATGCCTTCGCCAACCACGCCCGCTCCTCCCCCCGTCTCCCGGTTCGCTCCCACGGACCGGGCCCAAAGGAGGCCGGCCCGGCCCGCGCAAAATACGGATGTCGGCACCTTCTTCCGTCCCGTTTACCGGCAAAAAAAAAGAGTAAGTTTGCAAGACGAGTACTCCCAACGGCCACTAAAAAGCACGACGGCGAGCCAAAAAGGGGTGCAACACGAGGACTTCCCAGGGGGTCACCCATCCTAGTACTACTCTCGCCCAAGCACGCTTAACTGCGGAGTTCTGATGGGATCCGGTGCATTAGTGCTGGTATGATCGCACCCGAAATACTTCCCCCACTTTATTCCTTTATGCCTTCGCCAACCACGCCCGCTCCTCCCCCCGTCTCCCGGTTCGCTCCCACGGACCGGGCCCAAAGGAGGCCGGCCCGGCCCGCGCAAAATACGGATGTCGGCACCTTCTTCCGTCCCGTTTACCGGCAAAAAAAAAAGAGTAAGTTTGCAAGACGAGTACTCCCAACGGCCACTAAAAAGCACGACGGCGAGCCAAAAAGGGGTGCAACACGAGGACTTCCCAGGGGGTCACCCATCCTAGTACTACTCTCGCCCAAGCACGCTTAACTGCGGAGTTCTGATGGGATCCGGTGCATTAGTGCTGGTATGATCGCACCCGAAATACTTCCCCCACTTTATTCCTTTATGCCTTCGCCAACCACGCCCGCTCCTCCCCCCGTCTCCCGGTTCGCTCCCAATGACCGGGCCCAAAGGAGGCCGTCCCGGCCCGCGCAAAATACGGATGTCGGCACCTTCTTCCGTCCCGTTTACCGGCAAAAAAAAGAGTAAGTTTGCAAGACGAGTACTCCCAACGGCCACTAAAAAGCACGACGGCGAGCCAAAAAGGGGTGCAACACGAGGACTTCCCAGGGGGTCACCCATCCTAGTACTACTCTCGCCCAAGCACGCTTAACTGCGGAGTTCTGATGGGATCCGGTGCATTAGTGCTGGTATGATCGCACCCGAAATACTTCCCCCACTTTATTCCTTTATGCCTTCGCCAACCACGCCCGCTCCTCCCCCCGTCTCCCGGTTCGCTCCCACGGACCGGGCCCAAAGGAGGCCGGCCCGGCCCGTGCAAAATACGGATGTCGGCACCTTCTTCCGTCCCGTTTACCGGCAAAAAAAAGAGTAAGTTTGCAAGACGAGTACTCCCAACGGCCACTAAAAAGCACGACGGCGAGCCAAAAAGGGGTGCAACACGAGGACTTCCCAGGGGGTCACCCATCCTAGTACTACTCTCGCCCAAGCACGCTTAACTGCGGAGTTCTGATGGGATCCGGTGCATTAGTGCTGGTATGATCGCACCCGAAATACTTCCCCCACTTTATTCCTTTATGCCTTCGCCAACCACGCCCGCTCCTCCCCCCGTCTCCCGGTTCGCTCCCACGGACCGGGCCCAAAGGAGGCCGGCCCGGCCCGCGCAAAATACGGATGTCGGCACCTTCTTCCGTCCCGTTTACCGGCAAAAAAAAGAGTAAGTTTGCAATACGAGTACTCCCAACGGCCACTAAAAAGCACGACGGCGAGCCAAAAAGGGGTGCAACACGAGGACTTCCCAGGGGGTCACCCATCCTAGTACTACTCTCGCCCAAGCACGCTTAACTGCGGAGTTCTGATGGGATCCGGTGCATTAGTGCTGGTATGATCGCACCCGAAATACTTCCCCCACTTTATTCCTTTATGCCTTCGCCAACCACGCCCGCTCCTCCCCCCGTCTCCCGGTTCGCTCCCAATGACCGGGCCCAAAGGAGGCCGGCCCGGCCCGCGCAAAATACGGATGTCGGCACCTTCTTCCGTCCCGTTTACCGGCAAAAAAAAAGAGTAAGTTTGCAATACGAGTACTCCCAACGGCCACTAAAAAGCACGACGGCGAGCCAAAAAGGGGGGTGCAACACGAGGACTTCCCAGGGAGTCACCCATCCTAGTACTACTCTCGCCCAAGCACGCTTAACTGCGGAGTTCTGATGGGATCCGGTGCATTAGTGCTGGTATGATCGCACCCGAAATACTTCCCCCACTTTATTCCTTTATGCCTTCGCCAACCACGCCCGCTCCTCCCCCCGTCTCCCGGTTCGCTCCCACGGACCGGGCCCAAAGGAGACCGGCCCGGCCCGCGCAAAATACGGATGTCGGCACCTTCTTCCGTCCCGTTTACCGGCAAAAAAAAAGAGTAAGTTTGCAATACGAGTACTCCCAACGGCCACTAAAAAGCACGACGGCGAGCCAAAAAGGGGTGCAACACGAGGACTTCCCAGGGGGTCACCCATCCTAGTACTACTCTCGCCCAAGCACGCTTAACTGCGGAGTTCTGATGGGATCCGGTGCATTAGTGCTGGTATGATCGCACCCGAAATACTTCCCCCACTTTATTCCTTTATGCCTTCGCCAACCACGCCCGCTCCTCCCCCCGTCTCCCGGTTCGCTCCCACGGACCGGGCCCAAAGGAGGCCGGCCCGGCCCCCGCAAAATACGGATGTCGGCACCTTCTTCCGTCCCGTTTACCGGCAAAAGAAAAGAGTAAGTTTGCAAGACGAGTACTCCCAACGGCCACTAAAAAGCACGACGGCGAGCCAAAAAGGGGTGCAACACGAGGACTTCCCAGGGGGTCACCCATCCTAGTACTACTCTCGCCCAAGCACGCTTAACTGCGGAGTTCTGATGGGATCCGGTGCATTAGTGCTGGTATGATCGCACCCGAAATACTTCCCCCACTTTATTCCTTTATGCCTTCGCCAACCACGCCCGCTCCTCCCCCCGTCTCCCGGTTCGCTCCCACGGACCGGGCCCAAAGGAGGCCGGCCCGGCCCCCGCAAAATACGGATGTCGGCACCTTCTTCCGTCCCGTTTACCGGCAAAAAAAAAAGAGTAAGTTTGCAAGACGAGTACTCCCAACGGCCACTAAAAAGCACGACGGCGAGCCAAAAAGGGGTGCAACACGAGGACTTCCCAGGGGGTCACCCATCCTAGTACTACTCTCGCCAAAGCACGCTTAACTGCGGAGTTCTGATGGGATCCGGTGCATTAGTGCTGGTATGATCGCACCCGAAATACTTCCCCCACTTTATTCCTTTATGCCTTCGCCAACCACGCCCGCTCCTCCCCCCGTCTCCCGGTTCGCTCCCACGGACCGGGCCCAAAGGAGGCCGGCCCGGCCCGCGCAAAATACGGATGTCGGCACCTTCTTTCGTCCCGTTTACCGGCAAAAAAAAAAGAGTAAGTTTGCAATACGAGTACTCCCAACGGCCACTAAAAAGCACGACGGCGAGCCAAAAAGGGGTGCAACACGAGGACTTCCCAGGGGGTCACCCATCCTAGTACTACTCTCGCCCAAACACGCTTAACTGCGGAGTTCTGATGGGATCCGGTGCATTAGTGCTGGTATGATCGCACCCGAAATACTTCCCCCACTTTATTCCTTTATGCCTTCGCCAACCACGCCCGCTCCTCCCCCCGTCTCCCGGTTCGCTCCCACGGACCGGGCCCAAAGGAGGCCGGCCCGGCCCCCGCAAAATACGGATGTCGGCACCTTCTTCCGTCCCGTTTACCGGCAAAAAAAAAGAGTAGGTTTGCAAGACGAGTACTCCCAACGGCCACTAAAAAGCACGACGGCGAGCCAAAAAGGGGTGCTACACGAGGACTTCCCAGGGGGTCACCCATCCTAGTACTACTCTCGCCCAAGCACGCTTAACTGCGGAGTTCTGATGGGATCCGGTGCATTAGTGCTGGTATGATCGCACCCGAAATACTTCCCCCACTTTATTCCTTTATGCCTTCGCCAACCACGCCCGCTCCTCCCCCCGTCTCCCGGTTCGCTCCCACGGACCGGGCCCAAAGGAGGCCGGCCCGGCCCGCGCAAAATACGGATGTCGGCACCTTCTTCCGTCCCGTTTACCGGCAAAAAAAAAAGAGTAAGTTTGCAAGACGAGTACTCCCAACGGCCACTAAAAAGCGGAGTTCTGATGGGATCCGGTGCATTAGTGCTGGTATGATCGCACCCGAAATACTTCCCCCACTTTATTCCTTTATGCCTTCGCCAACCACGCCCGCTCCTCCCCCCGTCTCCCGGTTCGCTCCCAATGACCGGGCCCAAAGGAGGCCGGCCCGGCCCGCGCAAAATACGGATGTCGGCACCTTCTTCCGTCCCGTTTACCGGCAAAAAAAAAGAGTGAGTTTGCAAGACGAGTACTCCCAACGGCCACTAAAAAGCGGAGTTCTGATGGGATCCGGTGCATTAGTGCTGGTATGATCGCACCCGAAATACTTCCCCCACTTTATTCCTTTATGCCTTCGCCAACCACGCCCGCTCCTCCCCCCGTCTCCCGGTTCGCTCCCACGGACCGGGCCCAAAGGAGACCGGCCCGGCCCGCGCAAAATACGGATGTCGGCACCTTCTTCCGTCCCGTTTACCGGCAAAAAAAAAGAGTAAGTTTGCAATACGAGTACTCCCAACGGCCACTAAAAAGCACGACGGCGAGCCAAAAAGGGGTGCAACACGAGGACTTCCCAGGGGGTCACCCATCCTAGTACTACTCTCGCCCAAGCACGCTTAACTGCGGAGTTCTGATGGGATCCGGTGCATTAGTGCTGGTATGATCGCACCCGAAATACTTCCCCCACTTTATTCCTTTATGCCTTCGCCAACCACGCCCGCTCCTCCCCCCGTCTCCCGGTTCGCTCCCACGGACCGGGCCCAAAGGAGACCGGCCCGGCCCGCGCAAAATACGGATGTCGGCACCTTCTTCCGTCCCGTTTACCGGCAAAAAAAAAGAGTAAGTTTGCAATACGAGTACTCCCAACGGCCACTAAAAAGCACGACGGCGAGCCAAAAAGGGGTGCAACACGAGGACTTCCCAGGGGGTCACCCATCCTAGTACTACTCTCGCCCAAGCACGCTTAACTGCGGAGTTCTGATGGGATCCGGTGCATTAGTGCTGGTATGATCGCACCCGAAATACTTCCCCCACTTTATTCCTTTATGCCTTCGCCAACCACGCCCGCTCCTCCCCCCGTCTCCCGGTTCGCTCCCACGGACCGGGCCCAAAGGAGACCGGCCCGGCCCGCGCAAAATACGGATGTCGGCACCTTCTTCCGTCCCGTTTACCGGCAAAAAAAAAGAGTAAGTTTGCAATACGAGTACTCCCAACGGCCACTAAAAAGCACGACGGCGAGCCAAAAAGGGGTGCAACACGAGGACTTCCCAGGGGGTCACCCATCCTAGTACTACTCTCGCCCAAGCACGCTTAACTGCGGAGTTCTGATGGGATCCGGTGCATTAGTGCTGGTATGATCGCACCCGAAATACTTCCCCCACTTTATTCCTTTATGCCTTCGCCAACCACGCCCGCTCCTCCCCCCGTCTCCCGGTTCGCTCCCAATGACCGGGCCCAAAGGAGGCCGGCCCGGCCCGCGCAAAATACGGATGTCGGCACCTTCTTCCGTCCCGTTTACCGGCAAAAAAAAGAGTAAGTTTGCAAGACGAGTACTCCCAACGGCCACTAAAAAGCACGACGGCGAGCCAAAAAGGGGTGCAACACGAGGACTTCCCAGGGGGTCACCCATCCTAGTACTACTCTCGCCCAAGCACGCTTAACTGCGGAGTTCTGATGGGATCCGGTGCATTAGTGCTGGTATGATCGCACCCGAAATACTTCCCCCACTTTATTCCTTTATGCCTTCGCCAACCACGCCCGCTCCTCCCCCCGTCTCCCGGTTCGCTCCCACGGACCGGGCCCAAAGGAGGCCGGCCCGGCCCGCGCAAAATACGGATGTCGGCACCTTCTTCCGTCCCGTTTACCGGCAAAAAAAAAAGAGTAAGTTTGCAAGACGAGTACTCCCAACGGCCACTAAAAAGCACGACGGCGAGCCAAAAAGGGGTGCAACACGAGGACTTCCCAGGGGGTCACCCATCCTAGTACTACTCTCGCCCAAGCACGCTTAACTGCGGAGTTCTGATGGGATCCGGTGCATTAGTGCTGGTATGATCGCATCCGAAATACTTCCCCCACTTTATTCCTTTATGCCTTCGCCAACCACGCCTGCTCCTCCCCCCGTCTCCCGGTTCGCTCCCACGGACCGGGCCCAAAGGAGGCCGGCCCGGCCCGCGCAAAATACGGATGTCGGCACCTTCTTCCGTCCCGTTTACCGGCAAAAAAAAGAGTAAGTTTGCAATACGAGTACTCCCAACGGCCACTAAAAAGCACGACGGCGAGCCAAAAAGGGGTGCAACACGAGGACTTCCCAGGGGGTCACCCATCCTAGTATTACTCTCGCCCAAGCACGCTTAACTGCGGAGTTCTGATGGGATCCGGTGCATTAGTGCTGGTATGATCGCACCCGAAATACTTCCCCCACTTTATTCCTTTATGCCTTCGCCAACCACGCCCGCTCCTCCCCCCGTCTCCCGGTTCGCTCCCACGGACCGGGCCCAAAGGAGGCCGGCCCGGCCCGCGCAAAATACGGATGTCGGCACCTTCTTCCGTCCCGTTTACCGGCAAAAAAAAAAGAGTAAGTTTGCAAGACGAGTACTCCCAACGGCCACTAAAAAGCACGACGGCGAGCCAAAAAGGGGTGCAACACGAGGACTTCCCAGGGGGTCACCCATCCTAGTACTACTCTCGCCCAAGCACGCTTAACTGCGGAGTTCTGATGGGATCCGGTGCATTAGTGCTGGTATGATCGCACCCGAAATACTTCCCCCACTTTATTCCTTTATGCCTTCGCCAACCACGCCCGCTCCTCCCCCCGTCTCCCGGTTCGCTCCCAATGACCGGGCCCAAAGGAGGCCGGCCCGGCCCGCGCAAAATACGGATGTCGGCACCTTCTTCCGTCCCGTTTACCGGCAAAAAAAAGAGTAAGTTTGCAAGACGAGTACTCCCAACGGCCACTAAAAAGCACGACGGCGAGCCAAAAAGGGGTGCAACACGAGGACTTCCCAGGGGGTCACCCATCCTAGTACTACTCTCGCCCAAGCACGCTTAACTGCGGAGTTCTGATGGGATCCGGTGCATTAGTGCTGGTATGATCGCACCCGAAATACTTCCCCCACTTTATTCCTTTATGCCTTCGCCAACCACGCCCGCTCCTCCCCCCGTCTCCCGGTTCGCTCCCAATGACCGGGCCCAAAGGAGGCCGGCCCGGCCCGCGCAAAATACGGATGTCGGCACCTTCTTCCGTCCCGTTTACCGGCAAAAAAAAGAGTAAGTTTGCAAGACGAGTACTCCCAACGGCCACTAAAAAGCACGACGGCGAGCCAAAAAGGGGTGCAACACGAGGACTTCCCAGGGGGTCACCCATCCTAGTACTACTCTCGCCCAAGCACGCTTAACTGCGGAGTTCTGATGGGATCCGGTGCATTAGTGCTGGTATGATCGCACCCGAAATACTTCCCCCACTTTATTCCTTTATGCCTTCGCCAACCACGCCCGCTCCTCCCCCCGTCTCCCGGTTCGCTCCCACGGACCGGGCCCAAAGGAGGCCGGCCCGGCCCGCGCAAAATACGGATGTCGGCACCTTCTTCCGTCCCGTTTACCGGCAAAAAAAAAAGAGTAAGTTTGCAAGACGAGTACTCCCAACGGCCACTAAAAAGCACGACGGCGAGCCAAAAAGGGGTGCAACACGAGGACTTCCCAGGGGGTCACCCATCCTAGTACTACTCTCGCCCAAGCACGCTTAACTGCGGAGTTCTGATGGGATCCGGTGCATTAGTGCTGGTATGATCGCATCCGAAATACTTCCCCCACTTTATTCCTTTATGCCTTCGCCAACCACGCCTGCTCCTCCCCCCGTCTCCCGGTTCGCTCCCACGGACCGGGCCCAAAGGAGGCCGGCCCGGCCCGCGCAAAATACGGATGTCGGCACCTTCTTCCGTCCCGTTTACCGGCAAAAAAAAGAGTAAGTTTGCAATACGAGTACTCCCAACGGCCACTAAAAAGCACGACGGCGAGCCAAAAAGGGGTGCAACACGAGGACTTCCCAGGGGGTCACCCATCCTAGTATTACTCTCGCCCAAGCACGCTTAACTGCGGAGTTCTGATGGGATCCGGTGCATTAGTGCTGGTATGATCGCACCCGAAATACTTCCCCCACTTTATTCCTTTATGCCTTCGCCAACCACGCCCGCTCCTCCCCCCGTCTCCCGGTTCGCTCCCAATGACCGGGCCCAAAGGAGGCTGGCCCGACCCGCGCAAAATACGGATGTCGGCACCTTCTTCCGTCCCGTTTACCGGCAAAAAAAAAGAGTAAGTTTGCAATACGAGTACTCCCAACGGCCACTAAAAAGCACGACGGCGAGCCAAAAAGGGGTGCAACACGAGGACTTCCCAGGGAGTCACCCATCCTAGTACTACTCTCGCCCAAGCACGCTTAACTGCGGAGTTCTGATGGGATCCGGTGCATTAGTGCTGGTATGATCGCACCCGAAATACTTCCCCCACTTTATTCCTTTATGCCTTCGCCAACCACGCCCGCTCCTCCCCCCGTCTCCCGGTTCGCTCCCAATGACCGGGCCCAAAGGAGGCCGGCCCGGCCCGCGCAAAATACGGATGTCGGCACCTTCTTCCGTCCCGTTTACCGGCAAAAAAAAAGAGTAAGTTTGCAAGACGAGTACTCCCAACGGCCACTAAAAAGCACGACGGCGAGCCAAAAAGGGGTGCAACACGAGGACTTCCCAGGGGGTCACCCATCCTAGTACTACTCTCGCCCAAGCACGCTTAACTGCGGAGTTCTGATGGGATCCGGTGCATTAGTGCTGGTATGATCGCACCCGAAATACTTCCCCCACTTTATTCCTTTATGCCTTCGCCAACCACGCCCGCTCCTCCCCCCGTCTCCCGGTTCGCTCCCACGGACCGGGCCCAAAGGAGGCCGGCCCGGCCCGCGCAAAATACGGATGTCGGCACCTTCTTCCGTCCCGTTTACCGGCAAAAAAAAAGAGTAAGTTTGCAAGACGAGTACTCCCAACGGCCACTAAAAATCACGACGGCGAGCCAAAAAGGGGTGCAACACGAGGACTTCCCAGGGGGTCACCCATCCTAGTACTACTCTCGCCCAAGCACGCTTAACTGCGGAGTTCTGATGGGATCCGGTGCATTAGTGCTGGTATGATCGCACCCGAAATACTTCCCCCACTTTATTCCTTTATGCCTTCGCCAACCACGCTCGCTCCTCCCCCCGTCTCCCGGTTCGCTCCCACGGACCGGGCCCAAAGGAGGCCGGCCCGGCCCGCGCAAAATACGGATGTCGGCACCTTCTTCCGTCCCGTTTACCGGCAAAAAAAAAAGAGTAAGTTTGCAAGACGAGTACTCCCAACGGCCACTAAAAAGCACGACGGCGAGCCAAAAAGGGGTGCAACACGAGGACTTCCCAGGGGGTCACCCATCCTAGTACTACTCTCGCCCAAGCACGCTTAACTGCGGAGTTCTGATGGGATCCGGTGCATTAGTGCTGGTATGATCGCACCCGAAATACTTCCCCCACTTTATTCCTTTATGCCTTCGCCAACCACGCCCGCTCCTCCCCCCGTCTCCCGGTTCGCTCCCAATGACCGGGCCCAAAGGAGGCCGGCCCGGCCCGCGCAAAATACGGATGTCGGCACCTTCTTCCGTCCCGTTTACCGGCAAAAAAAAAGAGTAAGTTTGCAAGACGAGTACTCCCAACGGCCACTAAAAAGCACGACGGCGAGCCAAAAAGGGGTGCAACACGAGGACTTCCCAGGGGGTCACCCATCCTAGTACTACTCTCGCCCAAGCACGCTTAACTGCGGAGTTCTGATGGGATCCGGTGCATTAGTGCTGGTATGATCGCACCCGAAATACTTCCCCCACTTTATTCCTTTATGCCTTCGCCAACCACGCCCGCTCCTCCCCCCGTCTCCCGGTTCGCTCCCACGGACCGGGCCCAAAGGAGGCCGGCCCGGCCCGCGCAAAATACGGATGTCGGCACCTTCTTCCGTCCCGTTTACCGGCAAAAAAAAAGAGTAAGTTTGCAAGACGAGTACTCCCAACGGCCACTAAAAAGCACGATGGCGAGCCAAAAAGGGGTGCAACACGAGGACTTCCCAGGGGTCACCCATCCTAGTACTACTCTCGCCCAAGCACGCTTAACTGCGGAGTTCTGATGGGATCCGGTGCATTAGTGCTGGTATGATCGCACCCGAAATACTTCCCCCACTTTATTCCTTTATGCCTTCGCCAACCACGCCCGCTCCTCCCCCCGTCTCCCGGTTCGCTCCCACGGACCGGGCCCAAAGGAGGCCGGCCCGGCCCGCACAAAATACGGATGTCGGCACCTTCTTCCGTCCCGTTTACCGGCAAAAAAAAAGAGTAAGTTTGCAATACGAGTACTCCCAACGGCCACTAAAAAGCACGACGGCGAGCCAAAAAGGGGTGCAACACGAGGACTTCCCAGGGGGTCACCCATCCTAGTACTACTCTCGCCCAAGCACGCTTAACTGCGGAGTTCTGATGGGATCCGGTGCATTAGTGCTGGTATGATCGCACCCGAAATACTTCCCCCACTTTATTCCTTTATGCCTTCGCCAACCACGCCCGCTCCTCCCCCCGTCTCCCGGTTCGCTCCCAATGACCGGGCCCAAAGGAGGCCGGCCCGGCCCGCGCAAAATACGGATGTCGGCACCTTCTTCCGTCCCGTTTACCGGCAAAAAAAAAGAGTAAGTTTGCAATACGAGTACTCCCAACGGCCACTAAAAAGCACGACGGCGAGCCAAAAAGGGGTGCAACACGAGGACTTCCCAGGGAGTCACCCATCCTAGTACTACTCTCGCCCAAGCACGCTTAACTGCGGAGTTCTGATGGGATCCGGTGCATTAGTGCTGGTATGATCGCACCCGAAATACTTCCCCCACTTTATTCCTTTATGCCTTCGCCAACCACGCCCGCTCCTCCCCCCGTCTCCCGGTTCGCTCCCAATGACCGGGCCCAAAGGAGGCCGGCCCGGCCCGCGCAAAATACGGATGTCGGTACCTTCTTCCGTCCCGTTTACCGGCAAAAAAAAAGAGTAAGTTTGCAATACGAGTACTCCCAACGGCCACTAAAAAGCACGACGGCGAGCCAAAAAGGGGTGCAACACGAGGACTTCCCAGGGAGTCACCCATCCTAGTACTACTCTCGCCCAAGCACGCTTAACTGCGGAGTTCTGATGGGATCCGGTGCATTAGTGCTGGTATGATCGCACCCGAAATACTTCCCCCACTTTATTCCTTTATGCCTTCGCCAACCACGCCCGCTCCTCCCCCCGTCTCCCGGTTCGCTCCCAATGACCGGGCCCAAAGGAGGCCGGCCCGGCCCCCGCAAAATACGGATGTCGGCACCTTCTTCCGTCCCGTTTACCGGCAAAAAAAAGAGTAAGTTTGCAAGACGAGTACTCCCAACGGCCACTAAAAAGCACGACGGCGAGCCAAAAAGGGGTGCAACACGAGGACTTCCCAGGGGGTCACCCATCCTAGTACTACTCTCGCCCAAGCACGCTTAACTGCGGAGTTCTGATGGGATCCGGTGCATTAGTGCTGGTATGATCGCACCCGAAATACTTCCCCCACTTTATTCCTTTATGCCTTCGCCAACCACGCCCGCTCCTCCCCCCGTCTCCCGGTTCGCTCCCACGGACCAGGCCCAAAGGAGGCCGGCCCGGCCCGCGCAAAATACGGATGTCGGCACCTTCTTCCGTCTCGTTTACCGGCAAAAAAAAAGAGTAAGTTTGCAATACGAGTACTCCCAACGGCCACTAAAAAGCACGACGGCGAGCCAAAAAGGGGGGTGCAACACGAGGACTTCCCAGGGAGTCACCCATCCTAGTACTACTCTCGCCCAAGCACGCTTAACTGCGGAGTTCTGATGGGATCCGGTGCATTAGTGCTGGTATGATCGCACCCGAAATACTTCCCCCACTTTATTCCTTTATGCCTTCGCCAACCACGCCCGCTCCTCCCCCCGTCTCCCGGTTCGCTCCCACGGACCGGGCCCAAAGGAGGCCGGCCCGGCCCGCGCAAAATACGGATGTCGGCACCTTCTTCCGTCCCGTTTACCGGCAAAAAAAAAGAGTAAGTTTGCAAGACGAGTACTCCCAACGGCCACTAAAAAGCACGACGGCGAGCCAAAAAGGGGTGCAACACGAGGACTTCCCAGGGGGTCACCCATCCTAGTACTACTCTCGCCCAAGCACGCTTAACTGCGGAGTTCTGATGGGATCCGGTGCATTAGTGCTGGTATGATCGCACCCGAAATACTTCCCCCACTTTATTCCTTTATGCCTTCGCCAACCACGCCCGCTCCTCCCCCCGTCTCCCGGTTCGCTCCCACGGACCGGGCCCAAAGGAGGCCGGCCCGGCCCGCGCAAAATACGGATGTCGGCACCTTCTTCAGTCCCGTTTACCGGCAAAAAAAAAGAGTCAGTTTGCAAGACGAGTACTCCCAACGGCCACTAAAAAGCACGAAGGCGAGCCAAAAAGGGGTGCAACACGAGGACTTCCCAGGGGGTCACCCATCCTAGTACTACTCTCGCCCAAGCACGCTTAACTGCGGAGTTCTGATGGGATCCGGTGCATTAGTGCTGGTATGATCGCACCCGAAATACTTCCCCCACTTTATTCCTTTATGCCTTCGCCAACCACGCCCGCTCCTCCCCCCGTCTCCCGGTTCGCTCCCACGGACCGGGCCCAAAGGAGGCCGGCCCGGCCCGCGCAAAATACGGATGTCGGCACCTTCTTCCGTCCCGTTTACCGGCAAAAAAAAAGAGTAAGTTTGCAATACGAGTACTCCCAACGGCCACTAAAAAGCACGACGGCGAGCCAAAAAGGGGTGCAACACGAGGACTTCCCAGGGGGCCACCCATCCTAGTACTACTCTCGCCCAAGCACGCTTAACTGCGGAGTTCTGATGGGATCCGGTGCATTAGTGCTGGTATGATCGCACCCGAAATACTTCCCCCACTTTATTCCTTTATGCCTTCGCCAACCACGCCCGCTCCTCCCCCCGTCTCCCGGTTCGCTCCCAATGACCGGGCCCAAAGGAGGCCGGCCCGGCCCGCGCAAAATACGGATGTCGGCACCTTCTTCCGTCCCGTTTACCGGCAAAAAAAAAGAGTAAGTTTGCAATACGAGTACTCCCAACGACCACTAAAAAGCACGACGGCGAGCCAAAAAGGGGGGTGCAACACGAGGACTTCCCAGGGAGTCACCCATCCTAGTACTACTCTCGCCCAAGCACGCTTGACTGCGGAGTTCTGATGGGATCCGGTGCATTAGTGCTGGTATGATCGCACCCGAAATACTTCCCCCACTTTATTCCTTTATGCCTTCGCCAACCACGCCCGCTCCTCCCCCCGTCTCCCGGTTCGCTCCCACGGACCGGGCCCAAAGGAGGCCGGCCCGGCCCGCGCAAAATACGGATGTCGGCACCTTCTTCCGTCCCGTTTACCGGCAAAAAAAAAGAGTAAGTTTGCAAGACGAGTACTCCCAACGGCCACTAAAAAGCACGACGGCGAGCCAAAAAGGGGTGCAACACGAGGACTTCCCAGGGGGTCACCCATCCTAGTACTACTCTCGCCCAAGCACGCTTAACTGCGGAGTTCTGATGGGATCCGGTGCATTAGTGCTGGTATGATCGCACCCGAAATACTTCCCCCACTTTATTCCTTTATGCCTTCGCCAACCACGCCCGCTCCTCCCCCCGTCTCCCGGTTCGCTCCCACGGACCGGGCCCAAAGGAGGCCGGCCCGGCCCGCGCAAAATACGGATGTCGGCACCTTCTTCCGTCCCGTTTACCGGCAAAAAAAAAGAGTAAGTTTGCAAGACGAGTACTCCCAACGGCCACTAAAAAGCACGACGGCGAGCCAAAAAGGGGTGCAACACGAGGACTTCCCAGGGGGTCACCCATCCTAGTACTACTCTCGCCCAAGCACGCTTAATTGCGGAGTTCTGATGGGATCCGGTGCATTAGTGCTGGTATGATCGCACCCGAAATACTTCCCCCACTTTATTCCTTTATGCCTTCGCCAACCACGCCCGCTCCTCCCCCCGTCTCCCGGTTCGCTCCCACGGACCGGGCCCAAAGGAGGCCGGCCCGGCCCGCGCAAAATACGGATGTCGGCACCTTCTTCCGTCCCGTTTACCGGCAAAAAAAAGAGTAAGTTTGCAAGACGAGTACTCCCAACGGCCACTAAAAAGCACGACGGCGAGCCAAAAAGGGGTGCAACACGAGGACTTCTGAGGGGGTCACCCATCCTAGTACTACTCTCGCCCAAGCACGCTTAACTGCGGAGTTCTGATGGGATCCGGTGCATTAGTGCTGGTATGATCGCACCCGAAATACTTCCCCCACTTTATTCCTTTATGCCTTAGCCAACCACGCCCGCTCCTCCCCCCGTCTCCCGGTTCGCTCCCAATGACCGGGCCCAAAGGAGGCCGGCCCGGCCCGCGCAAAATACGGATGTCGGCACCTTCTTCCGTCCCGTTTACCGGCAAAAAAAAAGAGTAAGTTTGCAAGACGAGTACTCCCAACGGCCACTAAAAAGCACGACGGCGAGCCAAAAAGGGGTGCAACACGAGGACTTCCCAGGGGGTCACCCATCCTAGTACTACTCTCGCCCAAGCACGCTTAACTGCGGAGTTCTGATGGGATCCGGTGCATTAGTGCTGGTATGATCGCACCCGAAATACTTCCCCCACTTTATTCCTTTATGCCTTCGCCAACCACGCCCGCTCCTCCCCCCGTCTCCCGGTTCGCTCCCACGGACCGGGCCCAAAGGAAGCCGGCCCGGCCCGCGCAAAATACGGATGTCGGCACCTTCTTCCGTCCCGTTTACCGGCAAAAAAAAAGAGTAAGTTTGCAAGACGAGTACTCCCAACGGCCACTAAAAAGCACGACGGCGAGCCAAAAAGGGGTGCAACACGAGGACTTCCCAGGGGGTCACCCATCCTAGTACTACTCTCGCCCAAGCACGCTTAACTGCGGAGTTCTGATGGGATCCGGTGCATTAGTGCTGGTATGATCGCACCCGAAATACTTCCCCCACTTTATTCCTTTATGCCTTCGCCAACCACGCCCGCTCCTCCCCCCGTCTCCCGGTTCGCTCCCACGGACCGGGCCCAAAGGAGGCCGGCCCGGCCCGCGCAAAATACGGATGTCGGCACCTTCTTCCGTCCCGTTTACCGGCAAAAAAAAAGAGTAAGTTTGCAATACGAGTACTCCCAACGGCCACTAA
Organism: Saussurea involucrata; assembly: GCA_033807775.1. NCBI lineage: Eukaryota > Viridiplantae > Streptophyta > Magnoliopsida > Asterales > Asteraceae > Saussurea > Saussurea involucrata. Next base: position 111,486,819 of record CM066324.1, read on the forward strand.
AAAGCACGACGGCGAGCCAAAAAGGGGTGCAACACGAGGACTTCCCAGGGGGTCACCCATCCTAGTACTACTATCGCCCAAGCACGCTTAACTGCGGAGTTCTGATGGGATCCGGTGCATTAGTGCTGGTATGATCGCACCCGAAATACTTCCCCCACTTTATTCCTTTATGCCTTCGCCAACCACGCCCGCTCCTCCCCCCGTCTCCCGGTTCGCTCCCAATGACCGGGCCCAAAGGAGGCCGGCCCGGCCCGCGCAAAATACGGATGTCGGCACCTTCTTCCGTCCCGTTTACCGGCAAAAAAAAAGAGTAAGTTTGCAATACGAGTACTCCCAACGGCCACTAAAAAGCACGACGGCGAGCCAAAAAGGGGTGCAACACGAGGACTTCCCAGGGAGTCACCCATCCTAGTACTACTCTCGCCCAAGCACGCTTAACTGCGGAGTTCTGATGGGATCCGGTGCATTAGTGCTGGTATGATCGCACCCGAAATACTTCCCCCACTTTATTCCTTTATGCCTTCGCCAACCACGCCCGCTCCTCCCCCCGTCTCCCGGTTCGCTCCCAATGACCGGGCCCAAAGGAGGCCGGCCCGGCCCGCGCAAAATACGGATGTCGGTACCTTCTTCCGTCCCGTTTACCGGCAAAAAAAAAGAGTAAGTTTGCAATACGAGTACTCCCAACGGCCACTAAAAAGCACGACGGCGAGCCAAAAAGGGGTGCAACACGAGGACTTCCCAGGGAGTCACCCATCCTAGTACTACTCTCGCCCAAGCACGCTTAACTGCGGAGTTCTGATGGGATCCGGTGCATTAGTGCTGGTATGATCGCACCCGAAATACTTCCCCCACTTTATTCCTTTATGCCTTCGCCAACCACGCCCGCTCCTCCCCCCGTCTCCCGGTTCGCTCCCAATGACCGGGCCCAAAGGAGGCCGGCCCGGCCCCCGCAAAATACGGATGTCGGTACCTTCTTCCGTCCCGTTTACCGGCAAAAAAAAAGAGTAAGTTTGCAAGACGAGTACTCCCAACGGCCACTAAAAAGCACGACGGCGAGCCAAAAAGGGGTGCAACACGAGGACTTCCCAGGGAGTCACCCATCCTAGTACTACTCTCGCCCAAGCACGCTTAACTGCGGAGTTCTGATGGGATCCGGTGCATTAGTGCTGGTATGATCGCACCCGAAATACTTCCCCCACTTTATTCCTTTATGCCTTCGCCAACCACGCCCGCTCCTCCCCCCGTCTCCCGGTTCGCTCCCAATGACCGGGCCCAAAGGAGGCCGGCCCGGCCCCCGCAAAATACGGATGTCGGCACCTTCTTCCGTCCCGTTTACCGGCAAAAAAAAAGAGTAAGTTTGCAAGACGAGTACTCCCAACGGCCACTAAAAAGCACGACGGCGAGCCAAAAAGGGGTGCAACACGAGGACTTCCCAGGGGGTCACCCATCCTAGTACTACTCTCGCCCAAGCACGCTTAACTGCGGAGTTCTGATGGGATCCGGTGCATTAGTGCTGGTATGATCGCACCCGAAATACTTCCCCCACTTTATTCCTTTATGCCTTCGCCAACCACGCCCGCTCCTCCCCCCGTCTCCCGGTTCGCTCCCAATGACCGGGCCCAAAGGAGGCCGGCCCGGCCCGCGCAAAATACGGATGTCGGCACCTTCTTCCGTCCCGTTTACCGGCAAAAAAAAAGAGTAAGTTTGCAATACGAGTACTCCCAACGGCCACTAAAAAGCACGACGGCGAGCCAAAAAGGGGGGTGCAACACGAGGACTTCCCAGGGAGTCACCCATCCTAGTACTACTCTCGCCCAAGCACGCTTAACTGCGGAGTTCTGATGGGATCCGGTGCATTAGTGCTGGTATGATCGCACCCGAAATACTTCCCCCACTTTATTCCTTTATGCCTTCGCCAACCACGCCCGCTCCTCCCCCCGTCTCCCGGTTCGCTCCCACGGACCGGGCCCAAAGGAGGCCGGCCCGGCCCGCGCAAAATACGGATGTCGGCACCTTCTTCCGTCCCGTTTACCGGCAAAAAAAAAGAGTAAGTTTGCAAGACGAGTACTCCCAACGGCCACTAAAAAGCACGACGGCGAGCCAAAAAGGGGTGCAACACGAGGACTTCCCAGGGGGTCACCCATCCTAGTACTACTCTCGCCCAAGCACGCTTAACTGCGGAGTTCTGATGGGATCCGGTGCATTAGTGCTGGTATGATCGCACCCGAAATACTTCCCCCACTTTATTCCTTTATGCCTTCGCCAACCACGCCCGCTCCTCCCCCCGTCTCCCGGTTCGCTCCCACGGACCGGGCCCAAAGGAGGTCGGCCCGGCCCGCGCAAAATACGGATGTCGGCACCTTCTTCCGTCCCGTTTACCGGCAAAAAAAAAGAGTAAGTTTGCAAGACGAGTACTCCCAACGGCCACTAAAAAGCACGACGGCGAGCCAAAAAGGGGTGCAACACGAGGACTTCCCAGGGGGTCACCCATCCTAGTACTACTCTCGCCCAAGCACGCTTAACTGCGGAGTTCTGATGGGATCCGGTGCATTAGTGCTGGTATGATCGCACCCGAAATACTTCCCCCACTTTATTCCTTTATGCCTTCGCCAACCACGCCCGCTCCTCCCCCCGTCTCCCGGTTCGCTCCCACGGACCGGGCCCAAAGGAGGCCGGCCCGGCCCGCGCAAAATACGGATGTCGGCACCTTCTTCCGTCCCGTTTACCGGCAAAAAAAAAGAGTAAGTTTGCAAGACGAGTACTCCCAACGGCCACTAAAAAGCACGACGGCGAGCCAAAAAGGGGTGCAACACGAGGACTTCCCAGGGGGTCACCCATCCTAGTACTACTCTCGCCCAAACACGCTTAACTGCGGAGTTCTGATGGGATCCGGTGCATTAGTGCTGGTATGATCGCACCCGAAATACTTCCCCCACTTTATTCCTTTATGCCTTCGCCAACCACGCCCGCTCCTCCCCCCGTCTCCCGGTTCGCTCCCACGGACCGGGCCCAAAGGAGGCCGGCCCGGCCCCCGCAAAATACGGATGTCGGCACCTTCTTCCGTCCCGTTTACCGGCAAAAAAAAAAGAGTAAGTTTGCAAGACGAGTACTCCCAACGGCCACTAAAAAGCACGACGGCGAGCCAAAAAGGGGTGCAACACGAGGACTTCCCAGGGGGTCACCCATCCTAGTACTACTCTCGCCCAAGCACGCTTAACTGCGGAGTTCTGATGGGATCCGGTGCATTAGTGCTGGTATGATCGCACCCGAAATACTTCCCCCACTTTATTCCTTTATGCCTTCGCCAACCACGCCCGCTCCTCCCCCCGTCTCCCGGTTCGCTCCCACGGACCGGGCCCAAAGGAGGCCGGCCCGGCCCGTGCAAAATACGGATGTCGGCACCTTCTTCCGTCCCGTTTACCGGCAAAAAAAAAGAGTAGGTTTGCAAGACGAGTACTCCCAACGGCCACTAAAAAGCACGACGGCGAGCCAAAAAGGGGTGCAACACGAGGACTTCCCAGGGGGTCACCCATCCTAGTACTACTCTCGCCCAAGCACGCTTAACTGCGGAGTTCTGATGGGATCCGGTGCATTAGTGCTGGTATGATCGCACCCGAAATACTTCCCCCACTTTATTCCTTTATGCCTTCGCCAACCACGCCCGCTCCTCCCCCCGTCTCCCGGTTCGCTCCCACGGACCGGGCCCAAAGGAGGCCGGCCCGGCCCGTGCAAAATACGGATGTCGGCACCTTCTTCCGTCCCGTTTACCGGCAAAAAAAAAAGAGTAAGTTTGCAAGACGAGTACTCCCAACGGCCACTAAAAAGCACGACGGCGAGCCAAAAAGGGGTGCAACACGAGGACTTCCCAGGGGGTCACCCATCCTAGTACTACTCTCGCCCAAGCACGCTTAACTGCGGAGTTCTGATGGGATCCGGTGCATTAGTGCTGGTATGATCGCACCCGAAATACTTCCCCCACTTTATTCCTTTATGCCTTCGCCAACCACGCCCGCTCCTCCCCCCGTCTCCCGGTTCACTCCCAATGACCGGGCCCAAAGGAGGCCGGCCCGGCCCGCGCAAAATACGGATGTCGGCACCTTCTTCCGTCCCGTTTACCGGCAAAAAAAAAGAGTAAGTTTGCAATACGAGTACTCCCAACGGCCACTAAAAAGCACGACGGCGAGCCAAAAAGGGGGGTGCAACACGAGGACTTCCCAGGGAGTCACCCATCCTAGTACTACTCTCGCCCAAGCACGCTTAACTGCGGAGTTCTGATGGGATCCGGTGCATTAGTGCTGGTATGATCGCACCCGAAATACTTCCCCCACTTTATTCCTTTATGCCTTCGCCAACCACGCCCGCTCCTCCCCCCGTCTCCCGGTTCGCTCCCACGGACCGGGCCCAAAGGAGGCCGGCCCGGCCCGCGCAAAATACGGATGTCGGCACCTTCTTCCGTCCCGTTTACCGGCAAAAAAAAAGAGTAAGTTTGCAAGACGAGTACTCCCAACGGCCACTAAAAAGCACGACGGCGAGCCAAAAAGGGGTGCAACACGAGGACTTCCCAGGGGGTCACCCATCCTAGTACTACTCTCGCCCAAGCACGCTTAACTGCGGAGTTCTGATGGGATCCGGTGCATTAGTGCTGGTATGATCGCACCCGAAATACTTCCCCCACTTTATTCCTTTATGCCTTCGCCAACCACGCCCGCTCCTCCCCCCGTCTCCCGGTTCGTTCCCACGGACCGGGCCCAAAGGAGGCCGGCCCGGCCCGCGCAAAATACGGATGTCGGCACCTTCTTCCGTCCCGTTTACCGGCAAAAAAAAAGAGTAAGTTTGCAAGACGAGTACTCCCAACGGCCACTAAAAAGCACGACGGCGAGCCAAAAAGGGGTGCAACACGAGGACTTCCCAGGGGGTCACCCATCCTAGTACTACTCTCGCCCAAGCACGCTTAACTGCGGAGTTCTGATGGGATCCGGTGCATTAGTGCTGGTATGATCGCAGCCGAAATACTTCCCCCACTTTATTCCTTTATGCCTTCGCCAACCACGCCCGCTCCTCCCCCCGTCTCCCGGTTCGCTCCCACGGACCGGGCCCAAAGGAGGCCGGCCCGGCCCGCGCAAAATACGGATGTCGGCACCTTCTTCCGTCCCGTTTACCGGCAAAAAAAAAGAGTAAGTTTGCAAGACGAGTACTCCCAACGGCCACTAAAAAGCACGACGGCGAGCCAAAAAGGGGTGCAACACGAGGACTTCCCAGGGGGTCACCCATCCTAGTACTACTCTCGCCCAAACACGCTTAACTGCGGAGTTCTGATGGGATCCGGTGCATTAGTGCTGGTATGATCGCACCCGAAATACTTCCCCCACTTTATTCCTTTATGCCTTCGCCAACCACGCCCGCTCCTCCCCCCGTCTCCCGGTTCGCTCCCACGGACCGGGCCCAAAGGAGGCCGGCCCGGCCCCCACAAAATACGGATGTCGGCACCTTCTTCCGTCCCGTTTACCGGCAAAAAAAAAAGAGTAAGTTTGCAAGACGAGTACTCCCAACGGCCACTAAAAAGCACGACGGCGAGCCAAAAAGGGGTGCAACACGAGGACTTCCCAGGGGGTCACCCATCCTAGTACTACTCTCGCCCAAGCACGCTTAACTGCGGAGTTCTGATGGGATCCGGTGCATTAGTGCTGGTATGATCGCACCCAAAATACTTCCCCCACTTTATTCCTTTATGCCTTCGCCAACCACGCCCGCTCCTCCCCCCGTCTCCCGGTTCGCTCCCACGGACCGGGCCCAAAGGAGGCCGGCCCGGCCCGTGCAAAATACGGATGTCGGCACCTTCTTCCGTCCCGTTTACCGGCAAAAAAAAAGAGTAAGTTTGCAAGACGAGTACTCCCAACGGCCACTAAAAAGCACGACGGCGAGCCAAAAAGGGGTGCAACACGAGGACTTCCCAGGGGGTCACCCATCCTAGTACTACTCTCGCCCAAGCACGCTTAACTGCGGAGTTCTGATGGGATCCGGTGCATTAGTGCTGGTATGATCGCACCCGAAATACTTCCCCCACTTTATTCCTTTATGCCTTCGCCAACCACGCCCGCTCCTCCCCCCGTCTCCCGGTTCGCTCCCACGGACCGGGCCCAAAGGAGGCCGGCCCGGCCCGCGCAAAATACGGATGTCGGCACCTTCTTCCGTCCCGTTTACCGGCAAAAAAAAGAGTAAGTTTGCAATACGAGTACTCCCAACGGCCACTAAAAAGCACGACGGCGAGCCAAAAAGGGGTGCAACACGAGGACTTCCCAGGGGGTCACCCATCCTAGTACTACTCTCGCCCAAGCACGCTTAACTGCGGAGTTCTGATGGGATCCGGTGCAGTAGTGCTGGTATGATCGCACCCGAAATACTTCCCCCACTTTATTCCTTTATGCCTTCGCCAACCACGCCCGCTCCTCCCCCCGTCTCCCGGTTCGCTCCCAATGACCGGGCCCAAAGGAGGCCGGCCCGGCCCGCGCAAAATACGGATGTCGGCACCTTCTTCCGTCCCGTTTACCGGCAAAAAAAAAAGAGTAAGTTTGCAATACGAGTACTCCCAACGGCCACTAAAAAGCACGACGGCGAGCCAAAAAGGGGGGTGCAACACGAGGACTTCCCAGGGAGTCACCCATCCTAGTACTACTCTCGCCCAAGCACGCTTAACTGCGGAGTTCTGATGGGATCCGGTGCATTAGTGCTGGTATGATCGCACCCGAAATACTTCCCCCACTTTATTCCTTTATGCCTTCGCCAACCACGCCCGCTCCTCCCCCCGTCTCCCGGTTCGCTCCCACGGACCGGGCCCAAAGGAGACCGGCCCGGCCCGCGCAAAATACGGATGTCGGCACCTTCTTCCGTCCCGTTTACCGGCAAAAAAAAAGAGTAAGTTTGCAATACGAGTACTCCCAACGGCCACTAAAAAGCACGACGGCGAGCCAAAAAGGGGTGCAACAAGAGGACTTCCCAGGGGGTCACCCATCCTAGTACTACTCTCGCCCAAGCACGCTTAACTGCGGAGTTCTGATGGGATCCGGTGCATTAGTGCTGGTATGATCGCACCCGAAATACTTCCCCCACTTTATTCCTTTATGCCTTAGCCAACCACGCCCGCTCCTCCCCCCGTCTCCCGGTTCGCTCCCAATGACCGGGCCCAAAGGAGGCCGGCCCGGCCCCCGCAAAATACGGATGTCGGCACCTTCTTCCGTCCCGTTTACCGGCAAAAAAAAAGAGTAAGTTTGCAAGACGAGTACTCCCAACGGCCACTAAAAAGCACGACGGCGAGCCAAAAAGGGGTGCAACACGAGGACTTCCCAGGGGGTCACCCATCCTAGTACTACTCTCGCCCAAGCACGCTTAACTGCGGAGTTCTGATGGGATCCGGTGCATTAGTGCTGGTATGATCGCACCCGAAATACTTCCCCCACTTTATTCCTTTATGTCTTCGCCAACCACGCCCGCTCCTCCCCCCGTCTCCCGGTTCGCTCCCACGGACCAGGCCCAAAGGAGGCCGGCCCGGCCCGCGCAAAATACGGATGTCGGCACCTTCTTCCGTCCCGTTTACCGGCAAAAAAAAAGAGTAAGTTTGCAATACGAGTACTCCCAACGGCCACTAAAAAGCACGACGGCGAGCCAAAAAGGGGTGCAACACGAGGACTTCCCAGGGGGTCACCCATCCTAGTACTACTCTCGCCCAAGCACGCTTAACTGCGGAGTTCTGATGGGATCCGGTGCATTAGTGCTGGTATGATCGCACCCGAAATACTTCCCCCACTTTATTCCTTTATGCCTTCGCCAACCACGCCCGCTCCTCCCCCCGTCTCCCGGTTCGCTCCCAATGACCGGGCCCAAAGGAGGCCGGCCCGGCCCGCGCAAAATACGGATGTCGGCACCTTCTTCCGTCCCGTTTACCGGCAAAAAAAAAGAGTAAGTTTGCAATACGAGTACTCCCAACGGCCACTAAAAAGCACGACGGCGAGCCAAAAAGGGGGGTGCAACACGAGGACTTCCCAGGGAGTCACCCATCCTAGTACTACTCTCGCCCAAGCACGCTTAACTGCGGAGTTCTGATGGGATCCGGTGCATTAGTGCTGGTATGATCGCACCCGAAATACTTCCCCCACTTTATTCCTTTATGCCTTCGCCAACCACGCCCGCTCCTCCCCCCGTCTCCCGGTTCGCTCCCACGGACCGGGCCCAAAGGAGGCCGGCCCGGCCCGCGCAAAATACGGATGTCGGCACCTTCTTCCGTCCCGTTTACCGGCAAAAAAAAGAGTAAGTTTGCAATACGAGTACTCCCAACAGCCACTAAAAAGCACGACGGCGAGCCAAAAAGGGGGGTGCAACACGAGGACTTCCCAGGGAGTCACCCATCCTAGTACTACTCTCGCCCAAGCACGCTTAACTGCGGAGTTCTGATGGGATCCGGTGCATTAGTGCTGGTATGATCGCACCCGAAATACTTCCCCCACTTTATTCCTTTATGCCTTCGCCAACCACGCCCGCTCCTCCCCCCGTCTCCCGGTTCGCTCCCACGGACCGGGCCCAAAGGAGGCCGGCCCGGCCCGCGCAAAATACGGATGTCGGCACCTTCTTCCGTCCCGTTTACCGGCAAAAAAAAAAGAGTAAGTTTGCAAGACGAGTACTCCCAACGGCCACTAAAAAGCACGACGGCGAGCCAAAAAGGGGTGCAACACGAGGACTTCCCAGGGGGTCACCCATCCTAGTACTACTCTCGCCCAAGCACGCTTAACTGCGGAGTTCTGATGGGATCCGGTGCATTAGTGCTGGTATGATCGCACCCGAAATACTTCCCCCACTTTATTCCTTTATGCCTTCGCCAACCACGCCCGCTCCTCCCCCCGTCTCCCGGTTCGCTCCCAATGACCGGGCCCAAAGGAGGCCGGCCCGGCCCGCGCAAAATACGGATGTCGGCACCTTCTTCCGTCCCGTTTACCGGCAAAAAAAAAGAGTAAGTTTGCAAGACGAGTACTCCCAACGGCCACTAAAAAGCACGACGGCGAGCCAAAAAGGGGTGCAACACGAGGACTTCCCAGGGGGTCACCCATCCTAGTACTACTCTCGCCCAAGCACGCTTAACTGCGGAGTTCTGATGGGATCCGGTGCATTAGTGCTGGTATGATCGCACCCGAAATACTTCCCCCACTTTATTCCTTTATGCCTTCGCCAACCACGCCCGCTCCTCCCCCCGTCTCCCGGTTCGCTCCCACGGACCGGGCCCAAAGGAGGCCGGCCCGGCCCGTGCAAAATACGGATGTCGGCACCTTCTTCCGTCCCGTTTACCGGCAAAAAAAAAGAGTAAGTTTGCAAGACGAGTACTCCCAACGGCCACTAAAAAGCACGACGGCGAGCCAAAAAGGGGTGCAACACGAGGACTTCCCAGGGGGTCACCCATCCTAGTACTACTCTCGCCCAAGCACGCTTAACTGCGGAGTTCTGATGGGATCCGGTGCATTAGTGCTGGTATGATCGCACCCGAAATACTTCCCCCACTTTATTCCTTTATGCCTTCGCCAACCACGCCCGCTCCTCCCCCCGTCTCCCGGTTCGCTCCCACGGACCGGGCCCAAAGGAGGCCGGCCCGGCCCGCGCAAAATACGGATGTCGGCACCTTCTTCCGTCCCGTTTACCGGCAAAAAAAAAGAGTAAGTTTGCAATACGAGTACTCCCAACGGCCACTAAAAAGCACGACGGCGAGCCAAAAAGGGGGGTGCAACACGAGGACTTCCCAGGGAGTCACCCATCCTAGTACTACTCTCGCCCAAGCACGCTTAACTGCGGAGTTCTGATGGGATCCGGTGCATTAGTGCTGGTATGATCGCACCCGAAATACTTCCCCCACTTTATTCCTTTATGCCTTCGCCAACCACGCCCGCTCCTCCCCCCGTCTCCCGGTTCGCTCCCACGGACCGGGCCCAAAGGAGGCCGGCCCGGCCCGCGCAAAATACGGATGTCGGCACCTTCTTCCGTCCCGTTTACCGGCAAAAAAAAAAGAGTAAGTTTGCAAGACGAGTACTCCCAACGGCCACTAAAAAGCACGACGGCGAGCCAAAAAGGGGTGCAACACGAGGACTTCCCAGGGGGTCACCCATCCTAGTACTACTCTCGCCCAAGCACGCTTAACTGCGGAGTTCTGATGGGATCCGGTGCATTAGTGCTGGTATGATCGCACCCGAAATACTTCCCCCACTTTATTCCTTTATGCCTTCGCCAACCACGCCCGCTCCTCCCCCCGTCTCCCGGTTCGCTCCCAATGACCGGGCCCAAAGGAGGCCGGCCCGGCCCGCGCAAAATACGGATGTCGGCACCTTCTTCCGTCCCGTTTACCGGCAAAAAAAAAGAGTAAGTTTGCAAGACGAGTACTCCCAACGGCCACTAAAAAGCACGACGGCGAGCCAAAAAGGGGTGCAACACGAGGACTTCCCAGGGGGTCACCCATCCTAGTACTACTCTCGCCCAAGCACGCTTAACTGCGGAGTTCTGATGGGATCCGGTGCATTAGTGCTGGTATGATCGCACCCGAAATACTTCCCCCACTTTATTCCTTTATGCCTTCGCCAACCACGCCCGCTCCTCCCCCCGTCTCCCGGTTCGCTCCCACGGACCGGGCCCAAAGGAGGCCGGCCCGGCCCGTGCAAAATACGGATGTCGGCACCTTCTTCCGTCCCGTTTACCGGCAAAAAAAAAGAGTAAGTTTGCAAGACGAGTACTCCCAACGGCCACTAAAAAGCACGACGGCGAGCCAAAAAGGGGTGCAACACGAGGACTTCCCAGGGGGTCACCCATCCTAGTACTACTCTCGCCCAAGCACGCTTAACTGCGGAGTTCTGATGGGATCCGGTGCATTAGTGCTGGTATGATCGCACCCGAAATACTTCCCCCACTTTATTCCTTTATGCCTTCGCCAACCACGCCCGCTCCTCCCCCCGTCTCCCGGTTCGCTCCCACGGACCGGGCCCAAAGGAGGCCGGCCCGGCCCGCGCAAAATACGGATGTCGGCACCTTCTTCCGTCCCGTTTACCGGCAAAAAAAAGAGTAAGTTTGCAATACGAGTACTCCCAACGGCCACTAAAAAGCACGACGGCGAGCCAAAAAGGGGTGCAACACGAGGACTTCCCAGGGGGTCACCCATCCTAGTACTACTCTCGCCCAAGCACGCTTAACTGCGGAGTTCTGATGGGATCCGGTGCATTAGTGCTGGTATGATCGCACCCGAAATACTTCCCCCACTTTATTCCTTTATGCCTTCGCCAACCACGCCCGCTCCTCCCCCCGTCTCCCGGTTCGCTCCCAATGACCGGGCCCAAAGGAGGCCGGCCCGGCCCGCGCAAAATACGGATGTCGGCACCTTCTTCCGTCCCGTTTACCGGCAAAAAAAAAAGAGTAAGTTTGCAATACGAGTACTCCCAACGGCCACTAAAAAGCACGACGGCGAGCCAAAAAGGGGTGCTACACGAGGACTTCCCAGGGGGTCACCCATCCTAGTACTACTCTCGCCCAAGCACGCTTAACTGCGGAGTTCTGATGGGATCCGGTGCATTAGTGCTGGTATGATCGCACCCGAAATACTTCCCCCACTTTATTCCTTTATGCCTTCGCCAACCACGCCCGCTCCTCCCCCCGTCTCCCGGTTCGCTCCCACGGACCGGGCCCAAAGGAGGCCGGCCCGGCCCCCGCAAAATACGGATGTCGGCACCTTCTTCCGTCCCGTTTACCGGCAAAAGAAAAGAGTAAGTTTGCAAGACGAGTACTCCCAACGGCCACTAAAAAGCACGACGGCGAGCCAAAAAGGGGTGCAACACGAGGACTTCCCAGGGGGTCACCCATCCTAGTACTACTCTCGCCCAAGCACGCTTAACTGCGGAGTTCTGATGGGATCCGGTGCATTAGTGCTGGTATGATCGCACCCGAAATACTTCCCCCACTTTATTCCTTTATGCCTTCGCCAACCACGCCCGCTCCTCCCCCCGTCTCCCGGTTCGCTCCCACGGACCGGGCCCAAAGGAGGCCGGCCCGGCCCCCGCAAAATACGGATGTCGGCACCTTCTTCCGTCCCGTTTACCGGCAAAAGAAAAGAGTAAGTTTGCAAGACGAGTACTCCCAACGGCCACTAAAAAGCACGACGGCGAGCCAAAAAGGGGTGCAACACGAGGACTTCCCAGGGGGTCACCCATCCTAGTACTACTCTCGCCCAAGCACGCTTAACTGCGGAGTTCTGATGGGATCCGGTGCATTAGTGCTGGTATGATCGCACCCGAAATACTTCCCCCACTTTATTCCTTTATGCCTTCGCCAACCACGCCCGCTCCTCCCCCCGTCTCCCGGTTCGCTCCCACGGACCGGGCCCAAAGGAGGCCGGCCCGGCCCCCGCAAAATACGGATGTCGGCACCTTCTTCCGTCCCGTTTACCGGCAAAAAAAAAGAGTAAGTTTGCAAGACGAGTACTCCCAACGGCCACTAAAAAGCACGACGGCGAGCCAAAAAGGGGTGCAACACGAGGACTTCCCAGGGGGTCACCCATCCTAGTACTACTCTCGCCAAAGCACGCTTAACTGCGGAGTTCTGATGGGATCCGGTGCATTAGTGCTGGTATGATCGCACCCGAAATACTTCCCCCACTTTATTCCTTTATGCCTTCGCCAACCACGCCCGCTCCTCCCCCCGTCTCCCGGTTCGCTCCCACGGACCGGGCCCAAAGGAGGCCGGCCCGGCCCGCGCAAAATACGGATGTCGGCACCTTCTTTCGTCCCGTTTACCGGCAAAAAAAAAAGAGTAAGTTTGCAATACGAGTACTCCCAACGGCCACTAAAAAGCACGACGGCGAGCCAAAAAGGGGTGCAACACGAGGACTTCCCAGGGGGTCACCCATCCTAGTACTACTCTCGCCCAAACACGCTTAACTGCGGAGTTCTGATGGGATCCGGTGCATTAGTGCTGGTATGATCGCACCCGAAATACTTCCCCCACTTTATTCCTTTATGCCTTCGCCAACCACGCCCGCTCCTCCCCCCGTCTCCCGGTTCGCTCCCACGGACCGGGCCCAAAGGAGGCCGGCCCGGCCCCCGCAAAATACGGATGTCGGCACCTTCTTCCGTCCCGTTTACCGGCAAAAAAAAAGAGTAAGTTTGCAAGACGAGTACTCCCAACGGCCACTAAAAAGCACGACGGCGAGCCAAAAAGGGGTGCTACACGAGGACTTCCCAGGGGGTCACCCATCCTAGTACTACTCTCGCCCAAGCACGCTTAACTGCGGAGTTCTGATGGGATCCGGTGCATTAGTGCTGGTATGATCGCACCCGAAATACTTCCCCCACTTTATTCCTTTATGCCTTCGCCAACCACGCCCGCTCCTCCCCCCGTCTCCCGGTTCGCTCCCACGGACCGGGCCCAAAGGAGGCCGGCCCGGCCCGCGCAAAATACGGATGTCGGCACCTTCTTCCGTCCCGTTTACCGGCAAAAAAAAAAAGAGTAAGTTTGCAAGACGAGTACTCCCAACGGCCACTAAAAAGCGGAGTTCTGATGGGATCCGGTGCATTAGTGCTGGTATGATCGCACCCGAAATACTTCCCCCACTTTATTCCTTTATGCCTTCGCCAACCACGCCCGCTCCTCCCCCCGTCTCCCGGTTCGCTCCCAATGACCGGGCCCAAAGGAGGCCGGCCCGGCCCGCGCAAAATACGGATGTCGGCACCTTCTTCCGTCCCGTTTACCGGCAAAAAAAAAGAGTGAGTTTGCAAGACGAGTACTCCCAACGGCCACTAAAAAGCACGACGGCGAGCCAAAAAGGGGTGCAACACGAGGACTTCCCAGGGGGTCACCCATCCTAGTACTACTCTCGCCCAAGCACGCTTAACTGCGGAGTTCTGATGGGATCCGGTGCATTAGTGCTGGTATGATCGCACCCGAAATACTTCCCCCACTTTATTCCTTTATGCCTTCGCCAACCACGCCCGCTCCTCCCCCCGTCTCCCGGTTCGCTCCCACGGACCAGGCCCAAAGGAGGCCGGCCCGGCCCGCGCAAAATACGGATGTCGGCACCTTCTTCCGTCCCGTTTACCGGCAAAAAAAAAGAGTAAGTTTGCAAGACGAGTACTCCCAACGGCCACTAAAAAGCACGACGGCGAGCCAAAAAGGGGTGCAACACGAGGACTTCCCAGGGGGTCACCCATCCTAGTACTACTCTCGCCCAAGCACGCTTAACTGCGGAGTTCTGATGGGATCCGGTGCATTAGTGCTGGTATGATCGCACCCGAAATACTTCCCCCACTTTATTCCTTTATGCCTTCGCCAACCACGCCCGCTCCTCCCCCCGTCTCCCGGTTCGCTCCCACGGACCGGGCCCAAAGGAGGCCGGCCCGGCCCGCGCAAAATACGGATGTCGGCACCTTCTTCCGTCCCGTTTACCGGCAAAAAAAAAGAGTAAGTTTGCAAGACGAGTACTCCCAACGGCCACTAAAAAGCACGACGGCGAGCCAAAAAGGGGTGCAACACGAGGACTTCCCAGGGGGTCACCCATCCTAGTACTACTCTCGCCCAAGCACGCTTAACTACGGAGTTCTGATGGGATCCGGTGCATTAGTGCTGGTATGATCGCACCCGAAATACTTCCCCCACTTTATTCCTTTATGCCTTCGCCAACCACGCCCGCTCCTCCCCCCGTCTCCCGGTTCGCTCCCACGGACCGGGCCCAAAGGAGGCCGGCCCGGCCCGCGCAAAATACGGATGTCGGCACCTTCTTCCGTCCCGTTTACCGGCAAAAAAAAAAGAGTAAGTTTGCAAGACGAGTACTCCCAACGGCCACTAAAAAGCACGACGGCGAGCCAAAAAGGGGTGCAACACGAGGACTTCCCAGGGGGTCACCCATCCTAGTACTACTCTCGCCCAAGCACGCTTAACTGCGGAGTTCTGATGGGATCCGGTGCATTAGTGCTGGTATGATCGCACCCGAAATACTTCCCCCACTTTATTCCTTTATGCCTTCGCCAACCACGCCCGCTCCTCCCCCCGTCTCCCGGTTCGCTCCCAATGACCGGGCCCAAAGGAGGCCGGCCCGGCCCGCGCAAAATACGGATGTCGGCACCTTCTTCCGTCCCGTTTACCGGCAAAAAAAAAGAGTAAGTTTGCAAGACGAGTACTCCCAACGGCCACTAAAAAGCACGACGGCGAGCCAAAAAGGGGTGCAACACGAGGACTTCCCAGGGGGTCACCCATCCTAGTACTACTCTCGCCCAAGCACGCTTAACTGCGGAGTTCTGATGGGATCCGGTGCATTAGTGCTGGTATGATCGCACCCGAAATACTTCCCCCACTTTATTTCCTTTATGCCTTCGCCAACCACGCCCGCTCCTCCCCCCGTCTCCCGGTTCGCTCCCAATGACCGGGCCCAAAGGAGGCCGACCCGGCCCGCGCAAAATACGGATGTCGGCACCTTCTTCCGTCCCGTTTACCGGCAAAAAAAAAGAGTAAGTTTGCAAGACGAGTACTCCCAACGGCCACTAAAAAGCACGACGGCGAGCCAAAAAGGGGTGCAACACGAGGACTTCCCAGGGGGTCACCCATCCTAGTACTACTCTCGCCCAAGCACGCTTAACTGCGGAGTTCTGATGGGATCCGGTGCATTAGTGCTGGTATGATCGCACCCGAAATACTTCCCCCACTTTATTCCTTTATGCCTTCGCCAACCACGCCCGCTCCTCCCCCCGTCTCCCGGTTCGCTCCCACGGACCGGGCCCAAAGGAGGCCGGCCCGGCCCGCGCAAAATACGGATGTCGGCACCTTCTTCTGTCCCGTTTACCGGCAAAAAAAAAGAGTAAGTTTGCAAGACGAGTACTCCCAACGGCCACTAAAAAGCACGACGGCGAGCCAAAAAGGGGTGCAACACGAGGACTTCCCAGGGGGTCACCCATCCTAGTACTACTCTCGCCCAAGCACGCTTAACTGCGGAGTTCTGATGGGATCCGGTGCATTAGTGCTGGTATGATCGCACCCGAAATACTTCCCCCACTTTATTCCTTTATGCCTTCGCCAACCACGCCCGCTCCTCCCCCCGTCTCCCGGTTCGCTCCCACGGACCGGGCCCAAAGGAGGCCGGCCCGGCCCGCGCAAAATACGGATGTCGGCACCTTCTTCCGTCCCGTTTACCGGCAAAAAAAAAGAGTAAGTTTGCAAGACGAGTACTCCCAACGGCCACTAAAAAGCACGACGGCGAGCCAAAAAGGGGTGCAACACGAGGACTTCCCAGGGGGTCACCCATCCTAGTACTACTCTCGCCCAAGCACGCTTAACTGCGGAGTTCTGATGGGATCCGGTGCATTAGTGCTGGTATGATCGCACCCGAAATACTTCCCCCACTTTATTCCTTTATGCCTTCGCCAACCACGCCCGCTCCTCCCCCCGTCTCCCGGTTCGCTCCCACGGACCGGGCCCAAAGGAGGCCGGCCCGGCCCGCGCAAAATACGGATGTCGGCACCTTCTTCCGTCCCGTTTACCGGCAAAAAAAAAAGAGTAAGTTTGCAAGACGAGTACTCCCAACGGCCACTAAAAAGCACGACGGCGAGCCAAAAAGGGGTGCAACACGAGGACTTCCCAGGGGGTCACCCATCCTAGTACTACTCTCGCCCAAGCACGCTTAACTGCGGAGTTCTGATGGGATCCGGTGCATTAGTGCTGGTATGATCGCACCCGAAATACTTCCCCCACTTTATTCCTTTATGCCTTCGCCAACCACGCCCGCTCCTCCCCCCGTCTCCCGGTTCGCTCCCAATGACCGGGCCCAAAGGAGGCCGTCCCGGCCCGCGCAAAATACGGATGTCGGCACCTTCTTCCGTCCCGTTTACCGGCAAAAAAAAAGAGTAAGTTTGCAAGACGAGTACTCCCAACGGCCACTAAAAAGCACGACGGCGAGCCAAAAAGGGGTGCAACACGAGGACTTCCCAGGGGGTCACCCATCCTAGTACTACTCTCGCCCAAGCACGCTTAACTGCGGAGTTCTGATGGGATCCGGTGCATTAGTGCTGGTATGATCGCACCCGAAATACTTCCCCCACTTTATTCCTTTATGCCTTCGCCAACCACGCCCGCTCCTCCCCCCGTCTCCCGGTTCGCTCCCACGGACCGGGCCCAAAGGAGGCCGGCCCGGCCCGTGCAAAATACGGATGTCGGCACCTTCTTCCGTCCCGTTTACCGGCAAAAAAAAGAGTAAGTTTGCAAGACGAGTACTCCCAACGGCCACTAAAAAGCACGACGGCGAGCCAAAAAGGGGTGCAACACGAGGACTTCCCAGGGGGTCACCCATCCTAGTACTACTCTCGCCCAAGCACGCTTAACTGCGGAGTTCTGATGGGATCCGGTGCATTAGTGCTGGTATGATCGCACCCGAAATACTTCCCCCACTTTATTCCTTTATGCCTTCGCCAACCACGCCCGCTCCTCCCCCCGTCTCCCGGTTCGCTCCCACGGACCGGGCCCAAAGGAGGCCGGCCCGGCCCGCGCAAAATACGGATGTCGGCACCTTCTTCCGTCCCGTTTACCGGCAAAAAAAAGAGTAAGTTTGCAATACGAGTACTCCCAACGGCCACTAAAAAGCACGACGGCGAGCCAAAAAGGGGTGCAACACGAGGACTTCCCAGGGGGTCACCCATCCTAGTACTACTCTCGCCCAAGCACGCTTAACTGCGGAGTTCTGATGGGATCCGGTGCATTAGTGCTGGTATGATCGCACCCGAAATACTTCCCCCACTTTATTCCTTTATGCCTTCGCCAACCACGCCCGCTCCTCCCCCCGTCTCCCGGTTCGCTCCCAATGACCGGGCCCAAAGGAGGCCGGCCCGGCCCGCGCAAAATACGGATGTCGGCACCTTCTTCCGTCCCGTTTACCGGCAAAAAAAAAGAGTAAGTTTGCAATACGAGTACTCCCAACGGCCACTAAAAAGCACGACGGCGAGCCAAAAAGGGGGGTGCAACACGAGGACTTCCCAGGGAGTCACCCATCCTAGTACTACTCTCGCCCAAGCACGCTTAACTGCGGAGTTCTGATGGGATCCGGTGCATTAGTGCTGGTATGATCGCACCCGAAATACTTCCCCCACTTTATTCCTTTATGCCTTCGCCAACCACGCCCGCTCCTCCCCCCGTCTCCCGGTTCGCTCCCACGGACCGGGCCCAAAGGAGACCGGCCCGGCCCGCGCAAAATACGGATGTCGGCACCTTCTTCCGTCCCGTTTACCGGCAAAAAAAAAGAGTAAGTTTGCAATACGAGTACTCCCAACGGCCACTAAAAAGCACGACGGCGAGCCAAAAAGGGGTGCAACACGAGGACTTCCCAGGGGGTCACCCATCCTAGTACTACTCTCGCCCAAGCACGCTTAACTGCGGAGTTCTGATGGGATCCGGTGCATTAGTGCTGGTATGATCGCACCCGAAATACTTCCCCCACTTTATTCCTTTATGCCTTCGCCAACCACGCCCGCTCCTCCCCCCGTCTCCCGGTTCGCTCCCACGGACCGGGCCCAAAGGAGGCCGGCCCGGCCCCCGCAAAATACGGATGTCGGCACCTTCTTCCGTCCCGTTTACCGGCAAAAGAAAAGAGTAAGTTTGCAAGACGAGTACTCCCAACGGCCACTAAAAAGCACGACGGCGAGCCAAAAAGGGGTGCAACACGAGGACTTCCCAGGGGGTCACCCATCCTAGTACTACTCTCGCCCAAGCACGCTTAACTGCGGAGTTCTGATGGGATCCGGTGCATTAGTGCTGGTATGATCGCACCCGAAATACTTCCCCCACTTTATTCCTTTATGCCTTCGCCAACCACGCCCGCTCCTCCCCCCGTCTCCCGGTTCGCTCCCACGGACCGGGCCCAAAGGAGGCCGGCCCGGCCCCCGCAAAATACGGATGTCGGCACCTTCTTCCGTCCCGTTTACCGGCAAAAAAAAAAGAGTAAGTTTGCAAGACGAGTACTCCCAACGGCCACTAAAAAGCACGACGGCGAGCCAAAAAGGGGTGCAACACGAGGACTTCCCAGGGGGTCACCCATCCTAGTACTACTCTCGCCAAAGCACGCTTAACTGCGGAGTTCTGATGGGATCCGGTGCATTAGTGCTGGTATGATCGCACCCGAAATACTTCCCCCACTTTATTCCTTTATGCCTTCGCCAACCACGCCCGCTCCTCCCCCCGTCTCCCGGTTCGCTCCCACGGACCGGGCCCAAAGGAGGCCGGCCCGGCCCGCGCAAAATACGGATGTCGGCACCTTCTTTCGTCCCGTTTACCGGCAAAAAAAAAAGAGTAAGTTTGCAATACGAGTACTCCCAACGGCCACTAAAAAGCACGACGGCGAGCCAAAAAGGGGTGCAACACGAGGACTTCCCAGGGGGTCACCCATCCTAGTACTACTCTCGCCCAAACACGCTTAACTGCGGAGTTCTGATGGGATCCGGTGCATTAGTGCTGGTATGATCGCACCCGAAATACTTCCCCCACTTTATTCCTTTATGCCTTCGCCAACCACGCCCGCTCCTCCCCCCGTCTCCCGGTTCGCTCCCACGGACCGGGCCCAAAGGAGGCCGGCCCGGCCCCCGCAAAATACGGATGTCGGCACCTTCTTCCGTCCCGTTTACCGGCAAAAAAAAAGAGTAGGTTTGCAAGACGAGTACTCCCAACGGCCACTAAAAAGCACGACGGCGAGCCAAAAAGGGGTGCTACACGAGGACTTCCCAGGGGGTCACCCATCCTAGTACTACTCTCGCCCAAGCACGCTTAACTGCGGAGTTCTGATGGGATCCGGTGCATTAGTGCTGGTATGATCGCACCCGAAATACTTCCCCCACTTTATTCCTTTATGCCTTCGCCAACCACGCCCGCTCCTCCCCCCGTCTCCCGGTTCGCTCCCACGGACCGGGCCCAAAGGAGGCCGGCCCGGCCCGCGCAAAATACGGATGTCGGCACCTTCTTCCGTCCCGTTTACCGGCAAAAAAAAAAGAGTAAGTTTGCAAGACGAGTACTCCCAACGGCCACTAAAAAGCGGAGTTCTGATGGGATCCGGTGCATTAGTGCTGGTATGATCGCACCCGAAATACTTCCCCCACTTTATTCCTTTATGCCTTCGCCAACCACGCCCGCTCCTCCCCCCGTCTCCCGGTTCGCTCCCAATGACCGGGCCCAAAGGAGGCCGGCCCGGCCCGCGCAAAATACGGATGTCGGCACCTTCTTCCGTCCCGTTTACCGGCAAAAAAAAAGAGTGAGTTTGCAAGACGAGTACTCCCAACGGCCACTAAAAAGCGGAGTTCTGATGGGATCCGGTGCATTAGTGCTGGTATGATCGCACCCGAAATACTTCCCCCACTTTATTCCTTTATGCCTTCGCCAACCACGCCCGCTCCTCCCCCCGTCTCCCGGTTCGCTCCCACGGACCGGGCCCAAAGGAGACCGGCCCGGCCCGCGCAAAATACGGATGTCGGCACCTTCTTCCGTCCCGTTTACCGGCAAAAAAAAAGAGTAAGTTTGCAATACGAGTACTCCCAACGGCCACTAAAAAGCACGACGGCGAGCCAAAAAGGGGTGCAACACGAGGACTTCCCAGGGGGTCACCCATCCTAGTACTACTCTCGCCCAAGCACGCTTAACTGCGGAGTTCTGATGGGATCCGGTGCATTAGTGCTGGTATGATCGCACCCGAAATACTTCCCCCACTTTATTCCTTTATGCCTTCGCCAACCACGCCCGCTCCTCCCCCCGTCTCCCGGTTCGCTCCCACGGACCGGGCCCAAAGGAGACCGGCCCGGCCCGCGCAAAATACGGATGTCGGCACCTTCTTCCGTCCCGTTTACCGGCAAAAAAAAAGAGTAAGTTTGCAATACGAGTACTCCCAACGGCCACTAAAAAGCACGACGGCGAGCCAAAAAGGGGTGCAACACGAGGACTTCCCAGGGGGTCACCCATCCTAGTACTACTCTCGCCCAAGCACGCTTAACTGCGGAGTTCTGATGGGATCCGGTGCATTAGTGCTGGTATGATCGCACCCGAAATACTTCCCCCACTTTATTCCTTTATGCCTTCGCCAACCACGCCCGCTCCTCCCCCCGTCTCCCGGTTCGCTCCCACGGACCGGGCCCAAAGGAGACCGGCCCGGCCCGCGCAAAATACGGATGTCGGCACCTTCTTCCGTCCCGTTTACCGGCAAAAAAAAAGAGTAAGTTTGCAATACGAGTACTCCCAACGGCCACTAAAAAGCACGACGGCGAGCCAAAAAGGGGTGCAACACGAGGACTTCCCAGGGGGTCACCCATCCTAGTACTACTCTCGCCCAAGCACGCTTAACTGCGGAGTTCTGATGGGATCCGGTGCATTAGTGCTGGTATGATCGCACCCGAAATACTTCCCCCACTTTATTCCTTTATGCCTTCGCCAACCACGCCCGCTCCTCCCCCCGTCTCCCGGTTCGCTCCCAATGACCGGGCCCAAAGGAGGCCGGCCCGGCCCGCGCAAAATACGGATGTCGGCACCTTCTTCCGTCCCGTTTACCGGCAAAAAAAAGAGTAAGTTTGCAAGACGAGTACTCCCAACGGCCACTAAAAAGCACGACGGCGAGCCAAAAAGGGGTGCAACACGAGGACTTCCCAGGGGGTCACCCATCCTAGTACTACTCTCGCCCAAGCACGCTTAACTGCGGAGTTCTGATGGGATCCGGTGCATTAGTGCTGGTATGATCGCACCCGAAATACTTCCCCCACTTTATTCCTTTATGCCTTCGCCAACCACGCCCGCTCCTCCCCCCGTCTCCCGGTTCGCTCCCACGGACCGGGCCCAAAGGAGGCCGGCCCGGCCCGCGCAAAATACGGATGTCGGCACCTTCTTCCGTCCCGTTTACCGGCAAAAAAAAAAGAGTAAGTTTGCAAGACGAGTACTCCCAACGGCCACTAAAAAGCACGACGGCGAGCCAAAAAGGGGTGCAACACGAGGACTTCCCAGGGGGTCACCCATCCTAGTACTACTCTCGCCCAAGCACGCTTAACTGCGGAGTTCTGATGGGATCCGGTGCATTAGTGCTGGTATGATCGCATCCGAAATACTTCCCCCACTTTATTCCTTTATGCCTTCGCCAACCACGCCTGCTCCTCCCCCCGTCTCCCGGTTCGCTCCCACGGACCGGGCCCAAAGGAGGCCGGCCCGGCCCGCGCAAAATACGGATGTCGGCACCTTCTTCCGTCCCGTTTACCGGCAAAAAAAAGAGTAAGTTTGCAATACGAGTACTCCCAACGGCCACTAAAAAGCACGACGGCGAGCCAAAAAGGGGTGCAACACGAGGACTTCCCAGGGGGTCACCCATCCTAGTATTACTCTCGCCCAAGCACGCTTAACTGCGGAGTTCTGATGGGATCCGGTGCATTAGTGCTGGTATGATCGCACCCGAAATACTTCCCCCACTTTATTCCTTTATGCCTTCGCCAACCACGCCCGCTCCTCCCCCCGTCTCCCGGTTCGCTCCCACGGACCGGGCCCAAAGGAGGCCGGCCCGGCCCGCGCAAAATACGGATGTCGGCACCTTCTTCCGTCCCGTTTACCGGCAAAAAAAAAAGAGTAAGTTTGCAAGACGAGTACTCCCAACGGCCACTAAAAAGCACGACGGCGAGCCAAAAAGGGGTGCAACACGAGGACTTCCCAGGGGGTCACCCATCCTAGTACTACTCTCGCCCAAGCACGCTTAACTGCGGAGTTCTGATGGGATCCGGTGCATTAGTGCTGGTATGATCGCACCCGAAATACTTCCCCCACTTTATTCCTTTATGCCTTCGCCAACCACGCCCGCTCCTCCCCCCGTCTCCCGGTTCGCTCCCAATGACCGGGCCCAAAGGAGGCCGGCCCGGCCCGCGCAAAATACGGATGTCGGCACCTTCTTCCGTCCCGTTTACCGGCAAAAAAAAGAGTAAGTTTGCAAGACGAGTACTCCCAACGGCCACTAAAAAGCACGACGGCGAGCCAAAAAGGGGTGCAACACGAGGACTTCCCAGGGGGTCACCCATCCTAGTACTACTCTCGCCCAAGCACGCTTAACTGCGGAGTTCTGATGGGATCCGGTGCATTAGTGCTGGTATGATCGCACCCGAAATACTTCCCCCACTTTATTCCTTTATGCCTTCGCCAACCACGCCCGCTCCTCCCCCCGTCTCCCGGTTCGCTCCCAATGACCGGGCCCAAAGGAGGCCGGCCCGGCCCGCGCAAAATACGGATGTCGGCACCTTCTTCCGTCCCGTTTACCGGCAAAAAAAAGAGTAAGTTTGCAAGACGAGTACTCCCAACGGCCACTAAAAAGCACGACGGCGAGCCAAAAAGGGGTGCAACACGAGGACTTCCCAGGGGGTCACCCATCCTAGTACTACTCTCGCCCAAGCACGCTTAACTGCGGAGTTCTGATGGGATCCGGTGCATTAGTGCTGGTATGATCGCACCCGAAATACTTCCCCCACTTTATTCCTTTATGCCTTCGCCAACCACGCCCGCTCCTCCCCCCGTCTCCCGGTTCGCTCCCACGGACCGGGCCCAAAGGAGGCCGGCCCGGCCCGCGCAAAATACGGATGTCGGCACCTTCTTCCGTCCCGTTTACCGGCAAAAAAAAAAGAGTAAGTTTGCAAGACGAGTACTCCCAACGGCCACTAAAAAGCACGACGGCGAGCCAAAAAGGGGTGCAACACGAGGACTTCCCAGGGGGTCACCCATCCTAGTACTACTCTCGCCCAAGCACGCTTAACTGCGGAGTTCTGATGGGATCCGGTGCATTAGTGCTGGTATGATCGCATCCGAAATACTTCCCCCACTTTATTCCTTTATGCCTTCGCCAACCACGCCTGCTCCTCCCCCCGTCTCCCGGTTCGCTCCCACGGACCGGGCCCAAAGGAGGCCGGCCCGGCCCGCGCAAAATACGGATGTCGGCACCTTCTTCCGTCCCGTTTACCGGCAAAAAAAAGAGTAAGTTTGCAATACGAGTACTCCCAACGGCCACTAAAAAGCACGACGGCGAGCCAAAAAGGGGTGCAACACGAGGACTTCCCAGGGGGTCACCCATCCTAGTATTACTCTCGCCCAAGCACGCTTAACTGCGGAGTTCTGATGGGATCCGGTGCATTAGTGCTGGTATGATCGCACCCGAAATACTTCCCCCACTTTATTCCTTTATGCCTTCGCCAACCACGCCCGCTCCTCCCCCCGTCTCCCGGTTCGCTCCCAATGACCGGGCCCAAAGGAGGCTGGCCCGACCCGCGCAAAATACGGATGTCGGCACCTTCTTCCGTCCCGTTTACCGGCAAAAAAAAAGAGTAAGTTTGCAATACGAGTACTCCCAACGGCCACTAAAAAGCACGACGGCGAGCCAAAAAGGGGTGCAACACGAGGACTTCCCAGGGAGTCACCCATCCTAGTACTACTCTCGCCCAAGCACGCTTAACTGCGGAGTTCTGATGGGATCCGGTGCATTAGTGCTGGTATGATCGCACCCGAAATACTTCCCCCACTTTATTCCTTTATGCCTTCGCCAACCACGCCCGCTCCTCCCCCCGTCTCCCGGTTCGCTCCCAATGACCGGGCCCAAAGGAGGCCGGCCCGGCCCGCGCAAAATACGGATGTCGGCACCTTCTTCCGTCCCGTTTACCGGCAAAAAAAAAGAGTAAGTTTGCAAGACGAGTACTCCCAACGGCCACTAAAAAGCACGACGGCGAGCCAAAAAGGGGTGCAACACGAGGACTTCCCAGGGGGTCACCCATCCTAGTACTACTCTCGCCCAAGCACGCTTAACTGCGGAGTTCTGATGGGATCCGGTGCATTAGTGCTGGTATGATCGCACCCGAAATACTTCCCCCACTTTATTCCTTTATGCCTTCGCCAACCACGCCCGCTCCTCCCCCCGTCTCCCGGTTCGCTCCCACGGACCGGGCCCAAAGGAGGCCGGCCCGGCCCGCGCAAAATACGGATGTCGGCACCTTCTTCCGTCCCGTTTACCGGCAAAAAAAAAGAGTAAGTTTGCAAGACGAGTACTCCCAACGGCCACTAAAAATCACGACGGCGAGCCAAAAAGGGGTGCAACACGAGGACTTCCCAGGGGGTCACCCATCCTAGTACTACTCTCGCCCAAGCACGCTTAACTGCGGAGTTCTGATGGGATCCGGTGCATTAGTGCTGGTATGATCGCACCCGAAATACTTCCCCCACTTTATTCCTTTATGCCTTCGCCAACCACGCTCGCTCCTCCCCCCGTCTCCCGGTTCGCTCCCACGGACCGGGCCCAAAGGAGGCCGGCCCGGCCCGCGCAAAATACGGATGTCGGCACCTTCTTCCGTCCCGTTTACCGGCAAAAAAAAAAGAGTAAGTTTGCAAGACGAGTACTCCCAACGGCCACTAAAAAGCACGACGGCGAGCCAAAAAGGGGTGCAACACGAGGACTTCCCAGGGGGTCACCCATCCTAGTACTACTCTCGCCCAAGCACGCTTAACTGCGGAGTTCTGATGGGATCCGGTGCATTAGTGCTGGTATGATCGCACCCGAAATACTTCCCCCACTTTATTCCTTTATGCCTTCGCCAACCACGCCCGCTCCTCCCCCCGTCTCCCGGTTCGCTCCCAATGACCGGGCCCAAAGGAGGCCGGCCCGGCCCGCGCAAAATACGGATGTCGGCACCTTCTTCCGTCCCGTTTACCGGCAAAAAAAAAGAGTAAGTTTGCAAGACGAGTACTCCCAACGGCCACTAAAAAGCACGACGGCGAGCCAAAAAGGGGTGCAACACGAGGACTTCCCAGGGGGTCACCCATCCTAGTACTACTCTCGCCCAAGCACGCTTAACTGCGGAGTTCTGATGGGATCCGGTGCATTAGTGCTGGTATGATCGCACCCGAAATACTTCCCCCACTTTATTCCTTTATGCCTTCGCCAACCACGCCCGCTCCTCCCCCCGTCTCCCGGTTCGCTCCCACGGACCGGGCCCAAAGGAGGCCGGCCCGGCCCGCGCAAAATACGGATGTCGGCACCTTCTTCCGTCCCGTTTACCGGCAAAAAAAAAGAGTAAGTTTGCAAGACGAGTACTCCCAACGGCCACTAAAAAGCACGATGGCGAGCCAAAAAGGGGTGCAACACGAGGACTTCCCAGGGGTCACCCATCCTAGTACTACTCTCGCCCAAGCACGCTTAACTGCGGAGTTCTGATGGGATCCGGTGCATTAGTGCTGGTATGATCGCACCCGAAATACTTCCCCCACTTTATTCCTTTATGCCTTCGCCAACCACGCCCGCTCCTCCCCCCGTCTCCCGGTTCGCTCCCACGGACCGGGCCCAAAGGAGGCCGGCCCGGCCCGCACAAAATACGGATGTCGGCACCTTCTTCCGTCCCGTTTACCGGCAAAAAAAAAGAGTAAGTTTGCAATACGAGTACTCCCAACGGCCACTAAAAAGCACGACGGCGAGCCAAAAAGGGGTGCAACACGAGGACTTCCCAGGGGGTCACCCATCCTAGTACTACTCTCGCCCAAGCACGCTTAACTGCGGAGTTCTGATGGGATCCGGTGCATTAGTGCTGGTATGATCGCACCCGAAATACTTCCCCCACTTTATTCCTTTATGCCTTCGCCAACCACGCCCGCTCCTCCCCCCGTCTCCCGGTTCGCTCCCAATGACCGGGCCCAAAGGAGGCCGGCCCGGCCCGCGCAAAATACGGATGTCGGCACCTTCTTCCGTCCCGTTTACCGGCAAAAAAAAAGAGTAAGTTTGCAATACGAGTACTCCCAACGGCCACTAAAAAGCACGACGGCGAGCCAAAAAGGGGTGCAACACGAGGACTTCCCAGGGAGTCACCCATCCTAGTACTACTCTCGCCCAAGCACGCTTAACTGCGGAGTTCTGATGGGATCCGGTGCATTAGTGCTGGTATGATCGCACCCGAAATACTTCCCCCACTTTATTCCTTTATGCCTTCGCCAACCACGCCCGCTCCTCCCCCCGTCTCCCGGTTCGCTCCCAATGACCGGGCCCAAAGGAGGCCGGCCCGGCCCGCGCAAAATACGGATGTCGGTACCTTCTTCCGTCCCGTTTACCGGCAAAAAAAAAGAGTAAGTTTGCAATACGAGTACTCCCAACGGCCACTAAAAAGCACGACGGCGAGCCAAAAAGGGGTGCAACACGAGGACTTCCCAGGGAGTCACCCATCCTAGTACTACTCTCGCCCAAGCACGCTTAACTGCGGAGTTCTGATGGGATCCGGTGCATTAGTGCTGGTATGATCGCACCCGAAATACTTCCCCCACTTTATTCCTTTATGCCTTCGCCAACCACGCCCGCTCCTCCCCCCGTCTCCCGGTTCGCTCCCAATGACCGGGCCCAAAGGAGGCCGGCCCGGCCCCCGCAAAATACGGATGTCGGCACCTTCTTCCGTCCCGTTTACCGGCAAAAAAAAGAGTAAGTTTGCAAGACGAGTACTCCCAACGGCCACTAAAAAGCACGACGGCGAGCCAAAAAGGGGTGCAACACGAGGACTTCCCAGGGGGTCACCCATCCTAGTACTACTCTCGCCCAAGCACGCTTAACTGCGGAGTTCTGATGGGATCCGGTGCATTAGTGCTGGTATGATCGCACCCGAAATACTTCCCCCACTTTATTCCTTTATGCCTTCGCCAACCACGCCCGCTCCTCCCCCCGTCTCCCGGTTCGCTCCCACGGACCAGGCCCAAAGGAGGCCGGCCCGGCCCGCGCAAAATACGGATGTCGGCACCTTCTTCCGTCTCGTTTACCGGCAAAAAAAAAGAGTAAGTTTGCAATACGAGTACTCCCAACGGCCACTAAAAAGCACGACGGCGAGCCAAAAAGGGGGGTGCAACACGAGGACTTCCCAGGGAGTCACCCATCCTAGTACTACTCTCGCCCAAGCACGCTTAACTGCGGAGTTCTGATGGGATCCGGTGCATTAGTGCTGGTATGATCGCACCCGAAATACTTCCCCCACTTTATTCCTTTATGCCTTCGCCAACCACGCCCGCTCCTCCCCCCGTCTCCCGGTTCGCTCCCACGGACCGGGCCCAAAGGAGGCCGGCCCGGCCCGCGCAAAATACGGATGTCGGCACCTTCTTCCGTCCCGTTTACCGGCAAAAAAAAAAGAGTAAGTTTGCAAGACGAGTACTCCCAACGGCCACTAAAAAGCACGACGGCGAGCCAAAAAGGGGTGCAACACGAGGACTTCCCAGGGGGTCACCCATCCTAGTACTACTCTCGCCCAAGCACGCTTAACTGCGGAGTTCTGATGGGATCCGGTGCATTAGTGCTGGTATGATCGCACCCGAAATACTTCCCCCACTTTATTCCTTTATGCCTTCGCCAACCACGCCCGCTCCTCCCCCCGTCTCCCGGTTCGCTCCCACGGACCGGGCCCAAAGGAGGCCGGCCCGGCCCGCGCAAAATACGGATGTCGGCACCTTCTTCAGTCCCGTTTACCGGCAAAAAAAAAGAGTCAGTTTGCAAGACGAGTACTCCCAACGGCCACTAAAAAGCACGAAGGCGAGCCAAAAAGGGGTGCAACACGAGGACTTCCCAGGGGGTCACCCATCCTAGTACTACTCTCGCCCAAGCACGCTTAACTGCGGAGTTCTGATGGGATCCGGTGCATTAGTGCTGGTATGATCGCACCCGAAATACTTCCCCCACTTTATTCCTTTATGCCTTCGCCAACCACGCCCGCTCCTCCCCCCGTCTCCCGGTTCGCTCCCACGGACCGGGCCCAAAGGAGGCCGGCCCGGCCCGCGCAAAATACGGATGTCGGCACCTTCTTCCGTCCCGTTTACCGGCAAAAAAAAAGAGTAAGTTTGCAATACGAGTACTCCCAACGGCCACTAAAAAGCACGACGGCGAGCCAAAAAGGGGTGCAACACGAGGACTTCCCAGGGGGCCACCCATCCTAGTACTACTCTCGCCCAAGCACGCTTAACTGCGGAGTTCTGATGGGATCCGGTGCATTAGTGCTGGTATGATCGCACCCGAAATACTTCCCCCACTTTATTCCTTTATGCCTTCGCCAACCACGCCCGCTCCTCCCCCCGTCTCCCGGTTCGCTCCCAATGACCGGGCCCAAAGGAGGCCGGCCCGGCCCGCGCAAAATACGGATGTCGGCACCTTCTTCCGTCCCGTTTACCGGCAAAAAAAAAGAGTAAGTTTGCAATACGAGTACTCCCAACGACCACTAAAAAGCACGACGGCGAGCCAAAAAGGGGGGTGCAACACGAGGACTTCCCAGGGAGTCACCCATCCTAGTACTACTCTCGCCCAAGCACGCTTGACTGCGGAGTTCTGATGGGATCCGGTGCATTAGTGCTGGTATGATCGCACCCGAAATACTTCCCCCACTTTATTCCTTTATGCCTTCGCCAACCACGCCCGCTCCTCCCCCCGTCTCCCGGTTCGCTCCCACGGACCGGGCCCAAAGGAGGCCGGCCCGGCCCGCGCAAAATACGGATGTCGGCACCTTCTTC
Source organism: Saussurea involucrata (assembly GCA_033807775.1). Taxonomy (NCBI): domain Eukaryota; kingdom Viridiplantae; phylum Streptophyta; class Magnoliopsida; order Asterales; family Asteraceae; genus Saussurea; species Saussurea involucrata. The sequence continues at coordinate 111,516,354 of CM066324.1, forward strand.
CGTCCCGTTTACCGGCAAAAAAAAAGAGTAAGTTTGCAAGACGAGTACTCCCAACGGCCACTAAAAAGCACGACGGCGAGCCAAAAAGGGGTGCAACACGAGGACTTCCCAGGGGGTCACCCATCCTAGTACTACTCTCGCCCAAGCACGCTTAACTGCGGAGTTCTGATGGGATCCGGTGCATTAGTGCTGGTATGATCGCACCCGAAATACTTCCCCCACTTTATTCCTTTATGCCTTCGCCAACCACGCCCGCTCCTCCCCCCGTCTCCCGGTTCGCTCCCACGGACCGGGCCCAAAGGAGGCCGGCCCGGCCCGCGCAAAATACGGATGTCGGCACCTTCTTCCGTCCCGTTTACCGGCAAAAAAAAAGAGTAAGTTTGCAAGACGAGTACTCCCAACGGCCACTAAAAAGCACGACGGCGAGCCAAAAAGGGGTGCAACACGAGGACTTCCCAGGGGGTCACCCATCCTAGTACTACTCTCGCCCAAGCACGCTTAACTGCGGAGTTCTGATGGGATCCGGTGCATTAGTGCTGGTATGATCGCACCCGAAATACTTCCCCCACTTTATTCCTTTATGCCTTCGCCAACCACGCCCGCTCCTCCCCCCGTCTCCCGGTTCGCTCCCACGGACCGGGCCCAAAGGAGGCCGGCCCGGCCCGCGCAAAATACGGATGTCGGCACCTTCTTCCGTCCCGTTTACCGGCAAAAAAAAAGAGTAAGTTTGCAAGACGAGTACTCCCAACGGCCACTAAAAAGCACGACGGCGAGCCAAAAAGGGGTGCAACACGAGGACTTCTGAGGGGGTCACCCATCCTAGTACTACTCTCGCCCAAGCACGCTTAACTGCGGAGTTCTGATGGGATCCGGTGCATTAGTGCTGGTATGATCGCACCCGAAATACTTCCCCCACTTTATTCCTTTATGCCTTAGCCAACCACGCCCGCTCCTCCCCCCGTCTCCCGGTTCGCTCCCAATGACCGGGCCCAAAGGAGGCCGGCCCGGCCCGCGCAAAATACGGATGTCGGCACCTTCTTCCGTCCCGTTTACCGGCAAAAAAAAAGAGTAAGTTTGCAAGACGAGTACTCCCAACGGCCACTAAAAAGCACGACGGCGAGCCAAAAAGGGGTGCAACACGAGGACTTCCCAGGGGGTCACCCATCCTAGTACTACTCTCGCCCAAGCACGCTTAACTGCGGAGTTCTGATGGGATCCGGTGCATTAGTGCTGGTATGATCGCACCCGAAATACTTCCCCCACTTTATTCCTTTATGCCTTCGCCAACCACGCCCGCTCCTCCCCCCGTCTCCCGGTTCGCTCCCACGGACCGGGCCCAAAGGAAGCCGGCCCGGCCCGCGCAAAATACGGATGTCGGCACCTTCTTCCGTCCCGTTTACCGGCAAAAAAAAAGAGTAAGTTTGCAAGACGAGTACTCCCAACGGCCACTAAAAAGCACGACGGCGAGCCAAAAAGGGGTGCAACACGAGGACTTCCCAGGGGGTCACCCATCCTAGTACTACTCTCGCCCAAGCACGCTTAACTGCGGAGTTCTGATGGGATCCGGTGCATTAGTGCTGGTATGATCGCACCCGAAATACTTCCCCCACTTTATTCCTTTATGCCTTCGCCAACCACGCCCGCTCCTCCCCCCGTCTCCCGGTTCGCTCCCACGGACCGGGCCCAAAGGAGGCCGGCCCGGCCCGCGCAAAATACGGATGTCGGCACCTTCTTCCGTCCCGTTTACCGGCAAAAAAAAAGAGTAAGTTTGCAATACGAGTACTCCCAACGGCCACTAAAAAGCACGACGGCGAGCCAAAAAGGGGTGCAACACGAGGACTTCCCAGGGGGTCACCCATCCTAGTACTACTATCGCCCAAGCACGCTTAACTGCGGAGTTCTGATGGGATCCGGTGCATTAGTGCTGGTATGATCGCACCCGAAATACTTCCCCCACTTTATTCCTTTATGCCTTCGCCAACCACGCCCGCTCCTCCCCCCGTCTCCCGGTTCGCTCCCAATGACCGGGCCCAAAGGAGGCCGGCCCGGCCCGCGCAAAATACGGATGTCGGCACCTTCTTCCGTCCCGTTTACCGGCAAAAAAAAAGAGTAAGTTTGCAATACGAGTACTCCCAACGGCCACTAAAAAGCACGACGGCGAGCCAAAAAGGGGTGCAACACGAGGACTTCCCAGGGAGTCACCCATCCTAGTACTACTCTCGCCCAAGCACGCTTAACTGCGGAGTTCTGATGGGATCCGGTGCATTAGTGCTGGTATGATCGCACCCGAAATACTTCCCCCACTTTATTCCTTTATGCCTTCGCCAACCACGCCCGCTCCTCCCCCCGTCTCCCGGTTCGCTCCCAATGACCGGGCCCAAAGGAGGCCGGCCCGGCCCGCGCAAAATACGGATGTCGGTACCTTCTTCCGTCCCGTTTACCGGCAAAAAAAAAGAGTAAGTTTGCAATACGAGTACTCCCAACGGCCACTAAAAAGCACGACGGCGAGCCAAAAAGGGGTGCAACACGAGGACTTCCCAGGGAGTCACCCATCCTAGTACTACTCTCGCCCAAGCACGCTTAACTGCGGAGTTCTGATGGGATCCGGTGCATTAGTGCTGGTATGATCGCACCCGAAATACTTCCCCCACTTTATTCCTTTATGCCTTCGCCAACCACGCCCGCTCCTCCCCCCGTCTCCCGGTTCGCTCCCAATGACCGGGCCCAAAGGAGGCCGGCCCGGCCCCCGCAAAATACGGATGTCGGTACCTTCTTCCGTCCCGTTTACCGGCAAAAAAAAAGAGTAAGTTTGCAAGACGAGTACTCCCAACGGCCACTAAAAAGCACGACGGCGAGCCAAAAAGGGGTGCAACACGAGGACTTCCCAGGGAGTCACCCATCCTAGTACTACTCTCGCCCAAGCACGCTTAACTGCGGAGTTCTGATGGGATCCGGTGCATTAGTGCTGGTATGATCGCACCCGAAATACTTCCCCCACTTTATTCCTTTATGCCTTCGCCAACCACGCCCGCTCCTCCCCCCGTCTCCCGGTTCGCTCCCAATGACCGGGCCCAAAGGAGGCCGGCCCGGCCCCCGCAAAATACGGATGTCGGCACCTTCTTCCGTCCCGTTTACCGGCAAAAAAAAAGAGTAAGTTTGCAAGACGAGTACTCCCAACGGCCACTAAAAAGCACGACGGCGAGCCAAAAAGGGGTGCAACACGAGGACTTCCCAGGGGGTCACCCATCCTAGTACTACTCTCGCCCAAGCACGCTTAACTGCGGAGTTCTGATGGGATCCGGTGCATTAGTGCTGGTATGATCGCACCCGAAATACTTCCCCCACTTTATTCCTTTATGCCTTCGCCAACCACGCCCGCTCCTCCCCCCGTCTCCCGGTTCGCTCCCAATGACCGGGCCCAAAGGAGGCCGGCCCGGCCCGCGCAAAATACGGATGTCGGCACCTTCTTCCGTCCCGTTTACCGGCAAAAAAAAAGAGTAAGTTTGCAATACGAGTACTCCCAACGGCCACTAAAAAGCACGACGGCGAGCCAAAAAGGGGGGTGCAACACGAGGACTTCCCAGGGAGTCACCCATCCTAGTACTACTCTCGCCCAAGCACGCTTAACTGCGGAGTTCTGATGGGATCCGGTGCATTAGTGCTGGTATGATCGCACCCGAAATACTTCCCCCACTTTATTCCTTTATGCCTTCGCCAACCACGCCCGCTCCTCCCCCCGTCTCCCGGTTCGCTCCCACGGACCGGGCCCAAAGGAGGCCGGCCCGGCCCGCGCAAAATACGGATGTCGGCACCTTCTTCCGTCCCGTTTACCGGCAAAAAAAAAGAGTAAGTTTGCAAGACGAGTACTCCCAACGGCCACTAAAAAGCACGACGGCGAGCCAAAAAGGGGTGCAACACGAGGACTTCCCAGGGGGTCACCCATCCTAGTACTACTCTCGCCCAAGCACGCTTAACTGCGGAGTTCTGATGGGATCCGGTGCATTAGTGCTGGTATGATCGCACCCGAAATACTTCCCCCACTTTATTCCTTTATGCCTTCGCCAACCACGCCCGCTCCTCCCCCCGTCTCCCGGTTCGCTCCCACGGACCGGGCCCAAAGGAGGTCGGCCCGGCCCGCGCAAAATACGGATGTCGGCACCTTCTTCCGTCCCGTTTACCGGCAAAAAAAAAGAGTAAGTTTGCAAGACGAGTACTCCCAACGGCCACTAAAAAGCACGACGGCGAGCCAAAAAGGGGTGCAACACGAGGACTTCCCAGGGGGTCACCCATCCTAGTACTACTCTCGCCCAAGCACGCTTAACTGCGGAGTTCTGATGGGATCCGGTGCATTAGTGCTGGTATGATCGCACCCGAAATACTTCCCCCACTTTATTCCTTTATGCCTTCGCCAACCACGCCCGCTCCTCCCCCCGTCTCCCGGTTCGCTCCCACGGACCGGGCCCAAAGGAGGCCGGCCCGGCCCGCGCAAAATACGGATGTCGGCACCTTCTTCCGTCCCGTTTACCGGCAAAAAAAAAGAGTAAGTTTGCAAGACGAGTACTCCCAACGGCCACTAAAAAGCACGACGGCGAGCCAAAAAGGGGTGCAACACGAGGACTTCCCAGGGGGTCACCCATCCTAGTACTACTCTCGCCCAAACACGCTTAACTGCGGAGTTCTGATGGGATCCGGTGCATTAGTGCTGGTATGATCGCACCCGAAATACTTCCCCCACTTTATTCCTTTATGCCTTCGCCAACCACGCCCGCTCCTCCCCCCGTCTCCCGGTTCGCTCCCACGGACCGGGCCCAAAGGAGGCCGGCCCGGCCCCCGCAAAATACGGATGTCGGCACCTTCTTCCGTCCCGTTTACCGGCAAAAAAAAAAGAGTAAGTTTGCAAGACGAGTACTCCCAACGGCCACTAAAAAGCACGACGGCGAGCCAAAAAGGGGTGCAACACGAGGACTTCCCAGGGGGTCACCCATCCTAGTACTACTCTCGCCCAAGCACGCTTAACTGCGGAGTTCTGATGGGATCCGGTGCATTAGTGCTGGTATGATCGCACCCGAAATACTTCCCCCACTTTATTCCTTTATGCCTTCGCCAACCACGCCCGCTCCTCCCCCCGTCTCCCGGTTCGCTCCCACGGACCGGGCCCAAAGGAGGCCGGCCCGGCCCGTGCAAAATACGGATGTCGGCACCTTCTTCCGTCCCGTTTACCGGCAAAAAAAAAGAGTAAGTTTGCAAGACGAGTACTCCCAACGGCCACTAAAAAGCACGACGGCGAGCCAAAAAGGGGTGCAACACGAGGACTTCCCAGGGGGTCACCCATCCTAGTACTACTCTCGCCCAAGCACGCTTAACTGCGGAGTTCTGATGGGATCCGGTGCATTAGTGCTGGTATGATCGCACCCGAAATACTTCCCCCACTTTATTCCTTTATGCCTTCGCCAACCACGCCCGCTCCTCCCCCCGTCTCCCGGTTCGCTCCCACGGACCGGGCCCAAAGGAGGCCGGCCCGGCCCGTGCAAAATACGGATGTCGGCACCTTCTTCCGTCCCGTTTACCGGCAAAAAAAAAAGAGTAAGTTTGCAAGACGAGTACTCCCAACGGCCACTAAAAAGCACGACGGCGAGCCAAAAAGGGGTGCAACACGAGGACTTCCCAGGGGGTCACCCATCCTAGTACTACTCTCGCCCAAGCACGCTTAACTGCGGAGTTCTGATGGGATCCGGTGCATTAGTGCTGGTATGATCGCACCCGAAATACTTCCCCCACTTTATTCCTTTATGCCTTCGCCAACCACGCCCGCTCCTCCCCCCGTCTCCCGGTTCACTCCCAATGACCGGGCCCAAAGGAGGCCGGCCCGGCCCGCGCAAAATACGGATGTCGGCACCTTCTTCCGTCCCGTTTACCGGCAAAAAAAAAGAGTAAGTTTGCAATACGAGTACTCCCAACGGCCACTAAAAAGCACGACGGCGAGCCAAAAAGGGGGGTGCAACACGAGGACTTCCCAGGGAGTCACCCATCCTAGTACTACTCTCGCCCAAGCACGCTTAACTGCGGAGTTCTGATGGGATCCGGTGCATTAGTGCTGGTATGATCGCACCCGAAATACTTCCCCCACTTTATTCCTTTATGCCTTCGCCAACCACGCCCGCTCCTCCCCCCGTCTCCCGGTTCGCTCCCACGGACCGGGCCCAAAGGAGGCCGGCCCGGCCCGCGCAAAATACGGATGTCGGCACCTTCTTCCGTCCCGTTTACCGGCAAAAAAAAAGAGTAAGTTTGCAAGACGAGTACTCCCAACGGCCACTAAAAAGCACGACGGCGAGCCAAAAAGGGGTGCAACACGAGGACTTCCCAGGGGGTCACCCATCCTAGTACTACTCTCGCCCAAGCACGCTTAACTGCGGAGTTCTGATGGGATCCGGTGCATTAGTGCTGGTATGATCGCACCCGAAATACTTCCCCCACTTTATTCCTTTATGCCTTCGCCAACCACGCCCGCTCCTCCCCCCGTCTCCCGGTTCGTTCCCACGGACCGGGCCCAAAGGAGGCCGGCCCGGCCCGCGCAAAATACGGATGTCGGCACCTTCTTCCGTCCCGTTTACCGGCAAAAAAAAAGAGTAAGTTTGCAAGACGAGTACTCCCAACGGCCACTAAAAAGCACGACGGCGAGCCAAAAAGGGGTGCAACACGAGGACTTCCCAGGGGGTCACCCATCCTAGTACTACTCTCGCCCAAGCACGCTTAACTGCGGAGTTCTGATGGGATCCGGTGCATTAGTGCTGGTATGATCGCACCCGAAATACTTCCCCCACTTTATTCCTTTATGCCTTCGCCAACCACGCCCGCTCCTCCCCCCGTCTCCCGGTTCGCTCCCACGGACCGGGCCCAAAGGAGGCCGGCCCGGCCCGCGCAAAATACGGATGTCGGCACCTTCTTCCGTCCCGTTTACCGGCAAAAAAAAAGAGTAAGTTTGCAAGACGAGTACTCCCAACGGCCACTAAAAAGCACGACGGCGAGCCAAAAAGGGGTGCAACACGAGGACTTCCCAGGGGGTCACCCATCCTAGTACTACTCTCGCCCAAACACGCTTAACTGCGGAGTTCTGATGGGATCCGGTGCATTAGTGCTGGTATGATCGCACCCGAAATACTTCCCCCACTTTATTCCTTTATGCCTTCGCCAACCACGCCCGCTCCTCCCCCCGTCTCCCGGTTCGCTCCCACGGACCGGGCCCAAAGGAGGCCGGCCCGGCCCCCACAAAATACGGATGTCGGCACCTTCTTCCGTCCCGTTTACCGGCAAAAAAAAAAGAGTAAGTTTGCAAGACGAGTACTCCCAACGGCCACTAAAAAGCACGACGGCGAGCCAAAAAGGGGTGCAACACGAGGACTTCCCAGGGGGTCACCCATCCTAGTACTACTCTCGCCCAAGCACGCTTAACTGCGGAGTTCTGATGGGATCCGGTGCATTAGTGCTGGTATGATCGCACCCAAAATACTTCCCCCACTTTATTCCTTTATGCCTTCGCCAACCACGCCCGCTCCTCCCCCCGTCTCCCGGTTCGCTCCCACGGACCGGGCCCAAAGGAGGCCGGCCCGGCCCGTGCAAAATACGGATGTCGGCACCTTCTTCCGTCCCGTTTACCGGCAAAAAAAAAGAGTAAGTTTGCAAGACGAGTACTCCCAACGGCCACTAAAAAGCACGACGGCGAGCCAAAAAGGGGTGCAACACGAGGACTTCCCAGGGGGTCACCCATCCTAGTACTACTCTCGCCCAAGCACGCTTAACTGCGGAGTTCTGATGGGATCCGGTGCATTAGTGCTGGTATGATCGCACCCGAAATACTTCCCCCACTTTATTCCTTTATGCCTTCGCCAACCACGCCCGCTCCTCCCCCCGTCTCCCGGTTCGCTCCCACGGACCGGGCCCAAAGGAGGCCGGCCCGGCCCGCGCAAAATACGGATGTCGGCACCTTCTTCCGTCCCGTTTACCGGCAAAAAAAAGAGTAAGTTTGCAATACGAGTACTCCCAACGGCCACTAAAAAGCACGACGGCGAGCCAAAAAGGGGTGCAACACGAGGACTTCCCAGGGGGTCACCCATCCTAGTACTACTCTCGCCCAAGCACGCTTAACTGCGGAGTTCTGATGGGATCCGGTGCAGTAGTGCTGGTATGATCGCACCCGAAATACTTCCCCCACTTTATTCCTTTATGCCTTCGCCAACCACGCCCGCTCCTCCCCCCGTCTCCCGGTTCGCTCCCAATGACCGGGCCCAAAGGAGGCCGGCCCGGCCCGCGCAAAATACGGATGTCGGCACCTTCTTCCGTCCCGTTTACCGGCAAAAAAAAAAGAGTAAGTTTGCAATACGAGTACTCCCAACGGCCACTAAAAAGCACGACGGCGAGCCAAAAAGGGGGGTGCAACACGAGGACTTCCCAGGGAGTCACCCATCCTAGTACTACTCTCGCCCAAACACGCTTAACTGCGGAGTTCTGATGGGATCCGGTGCATTAGTGCTGGTATGATCGCACCCGAAATACTTCCCCCACTTTATTCCTTTATGCCTTCGCCAACCACGCCCGCTCCTCCCCCCGTCTCCCGGTTCGCTCCCACGGACCGGGCCCAAAGGAGACCGGCCCGGCCCGCGCAAAATACGGATGTCGGCACCTTCTTCCGTCCCGTTTACCGGCAAAAAAAAAGAGTAAGTTTGCAATACGAGTACTCCCAACGGCCACTAAAAAGCACGACGGCGAGCCAAAAAGGGGTGCAACAAGAGGACTTCCCAGGGGGTCACCCATCCTAGTACTACTCTCGCCCAAGCACGCTTAACTGCGGAGTTCTGATGGGATCCGGTGCATTAGTGCTGGTATGATCGCACCCGAAATACTTCCCCCACTTTATTCCTTTATGCCTTAGCCAACCACGCCCGCTCCTCCCCCCGTCTCCCGGTTCGCTCCCAATGACCGGGCCCAAAGGAGGCCGGCCCGGCCCCCGCAAAATACGGATGTCGGCACCTTCTTCCGTCCCGTTTACCGGCAAAAAAAAAGAGTAAGTTTGCAAGACGAGTACTCCCAACGGCCACTAAAAAGCACGACGGCGAGCCAAAAAGGGGTGCAACACGAGGACTTCCCAGGGGGTCACCCATCCTAGTACTACTCTCGCCCAAGCACGCTTAACTGCGGAGTTCTGATGGGATCCGGTGCATTAGTGCTGGTATGATCGCACCCGAAATACTTCCCCCACTTTATTCCTTTATGTCTTCGCCAACCACGCCCGCTCCTCCCCCCGTCTCCCGGTTCGCTCCCACGGACCAGGCCCAAAGGAGGCCGGCCCGGCCCGCGCAAAATACGGATGTCGGCACCTTCTTCCGTCCCGTTTACCGGCAAAAAAAAAGAGTAAGTTTGCAATACGAGTACTCCCAACGGCCACTAAAAAGCACGACGGCGAGCCAAAAAGGGGTGCAACACGAGGACTTCCCAGGGGGTCACCCATCCTAGTACTACTCTCGCCCAAGCACGCTTAACTGCGGAGTTCTGATGGGATCCGGTGCATTAGTGCTGGTATGATCGCACCCGAAATACTTCCCCCACTTTATTCCTTTATGCCTTCGCCAACCACGCCCGCTCCTCCCCCCGTCTCCCGGTTCGCTCCCAATGACCGGGCCCAAAGGAGGCCGGCCCGGCCCGCGCAAAATACGGATGTCGGCACCTTCTTCCGTCCCGTTTACCGGCAAAAAAAAAGAGTAAGTTTGCAATACGAGTACTCCCAACGGCCACTAAAAAGCACGACGGCGAGCCAAAAAGGGGGGTGCAACACGAGGACTTCCCAGGGAGTCACCCATCCTAGTACTACTCTCGCCCAAGCACGCTTAACTGCGGAGTTCTGATGGGATCCGGTGCATTAGTGCTGGTATGATCGCACCCGAAATACTTCCCCCACTTTATTCCTTTATGCCTTCGCCAACCACGCCCGCTCCTCCCCCCGTCTCCCGGTTCGCTCCCACGGACCGGGCCCAAAGGAGGCCGGCCCGGCCCGCGCAAAATACGGATGTCGGCACCTTCTTCCGTCCCGTTTACCGGCAAAAAAAAAGAGTAAGTTTGCAATACGAGTACTCCCAACAGCCACTAAAAAGCACGACGGCGAGCCAAAAAGGGGGGTGCAACACGAGGACTTCCCAGGGAGTCACCCATCCTAGTACTACTCTCGCCCAAGCACGCTTAACTGCGGAGTTCTGATGGGATCCGGTGCATTAGTGCTGGTATGATCGCACCCGAAATACTTCCCCCACTTTATTCCTTTATGCCTTCGCCAACCACGCCCGCTCCTCCCCCCGTCTCCCGGTTCGCTCCCACGGACCGGGCCCAAAGGAGGCCGGCCCGGCCCGCGCAAAATACGGATGTCGGCACCTTCTTCCGTCCCGTTTACCGGCAAAAAAAAAAGAGTAAGTTTGCAAGACGAGTACTCCCAACGGCCACTAAAAAGCACGACGGCGAGCCAAAAAGGGGTGCAACACGAGGACTTCCCAGGGGGTCACCCATCCTAGTACTACTCTCGCCCAAGCACGCTTAACTGCGGAGTTCTGATGGGATCCGGTGCATTAGTGCTGGTATGATCGCACCCGAAATACTTCCCCCACTTTATTCCTTTATGCCTTCGCCAACCACGCCCGCTCCTCCCCCCGTCTCCCGGTTCGCTCCCAATGACCGGGCCCAAAGGAGGCCGGCCCGGCCCGCGCAAAATACGGATGTCGGCACCTTCTTCCGTCCCGTTTACCGGCAAAAAAAAAGAGTAAGTTTGCAAGACGAGTACTCCCAACGGCCACTAAAAAGCACGACGGCGAGCCAAAAAGGGGTGCAACACGAGGACTTCCCAGGGGGTCACCCATCCTAGTACTACTCTCGCCCAAGCACGCTTAACTGCGGAGTTCTGATGGGATCCGGTGCATTAGTGCTGGTATGATCGCACCCGAAATACTTCCCCCACTTTATTCCTTTATGCCTTCGCCAACCACGCCCGCTCCTCCCCCCGTCTCCCGGTTCGCTCCCACGGACCGGGCCCAAAGGAGGCCGGCCCGGCCCGTGCAAAATACGGATGTCGGCACCTTCTTCCGTCCCGTTTACCGGCAAAAAAAAAGAGTAAGTTTGCAAGACGAGTACTCCCAACGGCCACTAAAAAGCACGACGGCGAGCCAAAAAGGGGTGCAACACGAGGACTTCCCAGGGGGTCACCCATCCTAGTACTACTCTCGCCCAAGCACGCTTAACTGCGGAGTTCTGATGGGATCCGGTGCATTAGTGCTGGTATGATCGCACCCGAAATACTTCCCCCACTTTATTCCTTTATGCCTTCGCCAACCACGCCCGCTCCTCCCCCCGTCTCCCGGTTCGCTCCCACGGACCGGGCCCAAAGGAGGCCGGCCCGGCCCGCGCAAAATACGGATGTCGGCACCTTCTTCCGTCCCGTTTACCGGCAAAAAAAAAGAGTAAGTTTGCAATACGAGTACTCCCAACGGCCACTAAAAAGCACGACGGCGAGCCAAAAAGGGGGGTGCAACACGAGGACTTCCCAGGGAGTCACCCATCCTAGTACTACTCTCGCCCAAGCACGCTTAACTGCGGAGTTCTGATGGGATCCGGTGCATTAGTGCTGGTATGATCGCACCCGAAATACTTCCCCCACTTTATTCCTTTATGCCTTCGCCAACCACGCCCGCTCCTCCCCCCGTCTCCCGGTTCGCTCCCACGGACCGGGCCCAAAGGAGGCCGGCCCGGCCCGCGCAAAATACGGATGTCGGCACCTTCTTCCGTCCCGTTTACCGGCAAAAAAAAAAGAGTAAGTTTGCAAGACGAGTACTCCCAACGGCCACTAAAAAGCACGACGGCGAGCCAAAAAGGGGTGCAACACGAGGACTTCCCAGGGGGTCACCCATCCTAGTACTACTCTCGCCCAAGCACGCTTAACTGCGGAGTTCTGATGGGATCCGGTGCATTAGTGCTGGTATGATCGCACCCGAAATACTTCCCCCACTTTATTCCTTTATGCCTTCGCCAACCACGCCCGCTCCTCCCCCCGTCTCCCGGTTCGCTCCCAATGACCGGGCCCAAAGGAGGCCGGCCCGGCCCGCGCAAAATACGGATGTCGGCACCTTCTTCCGTCCCGTTTACCGGCAAAAAAAAAGAGTAAGTTTGCAAGACGAGTACTCCCAACGGCCACTAAAAAGCACGACGGCGAGCCAAAAAGGGGTGCAACACGAGGACTTCCCAGGGGGTCACCCATCCTAGTACTACTCTCGCCCAAGCACGCTTAACTGCGGAGTTCTGATGGGATCCGGTGCATTAGTGCTGGTATGATCGCACCCGAAATACTTCCCCCACTTTATTCCTTTATGCCTTCGCCAACCACGCCCGCTCCTCCCCCCGTCTCCCGGTTCGCTCCCACGGACCGGGCCCAAAGGAGGCCGGCCCGGCCCGTGCAAAATACGGATGTCGGCACCTTCTTCCGTCCCGTTTACCGGCAAAAAAAAAGAGTAAGTTTGCAAGACGAGTACTCCCAACGGCCACTAAAAAGCACGACGGCGAGCCAAAAAGGGGTGCAACACGAGGACTTCCCAGGGGGTCACCCATCCTAGTACTACTCTCGCCCAAGCACGCTTAACTGCGGAGTTCTGATGGGATCCGGTGCATTAGTGCTGGTATGATCGCACCCGAAATACTTCCCCCACTTTATTCCTTTATGCCTTCGCCAACCACGCCCGCTCCTCCCCCCGTCTCCCGGTTCGCTCCCACGGACCGGGCCCAAAGGAGGCCGGCCCGGCCCGCGCAAAATACGGATGTCGGCACCTTCTTCCGTCCCGTTTACCGGCAAAAAAAAGAGTAAGTTTGCAATACGAGTACTCCCAACGGCCACTAAAAAGCACGACGGCGAGCCAAAAAGGGGTGCAACACGAGGACTTCCCAGGGGGTCACCCATCCTAGTACTACTCTCGCCCAAGCACGCTTAACTGCGGAGTTCTGATGGGATCCGGTGCATTAGTGCTGGTATGATCGCACCCGAAATACTTCCCCCACTTTATTCCTTTATGCCTTCGCCAACCACGCCCGCTCCTCCCCCCGTCTCCCGGTTCGCTCCCAATGACCGGGCCCAAAGGAGGCCGGCCCGGCCCGCGCAAAATACGGATGTCGGCACCTTCTTCCGTCCCGTTTACCGGCAAAAAAAAAAGAGTAAGTTTGCAATACGAGTACTCCCAACGGCCACTAAAAAGCACGACGGCGAGCCAAAAAGGGGGGTGCAACACGAGGACTTCCCAGGGAGTCACCCATCCTAGTACTACTCTCGCCCAAGCACGCTTAACTGCGGAGTTCTGATGGGATCCGGTGCATTAGTGCTGGTATGATCGCACCCGAAATACTTCCCCCACTTTATTCCTTTATGCCTTCGCCAACCACGCCCGCTCCTCCCCCCGTCTCCCGGTTCGCTCCCAATGACCGGGCCCAAAGGAGGCCGGCCCGGCCCGCGCAAAATACGGATGTCGGCACCTTCTTCCGTCCCGTTTACCGGCAAAAAAAAAAGAGTAAGTTTGCAATACGAGTACTCCCAACGGCCACTAAAAAGCACGACGGCGAGCCAAAAAGGGGGGTGCAACACGAGGACTTCCCAGGGAGTCACCCATCCTAGTACTACTCTCGCCCAAGCACGCTTAACTGCGGAGTTCTGATGGGATCCGGTGCATTAGTGCTGGTATGATCGCACCCGAAATACTTCCCCCACTTTATTCCTTTATGCCTTCGCCAACCACGCCCGCTCCTCCCCCCGTCTCCCGGTTCGCTCCCACGGACCGGGCCCAAAGGAGACCGGCCCGGCCCGCGCAAAATACGGATGTCGGCACCTTCTTCCGTCCCGTTTACCGGCAAAAAAAAAGAGTAAGTTTGCAATACGAGTACTCCCAACGGCCACTAAAAAGCACGACGGCGAGCCAAAAAGGGGTGCAACACGAGGACTTCCCAGGGGGTCACCCATCCTAGTACTACTCTCGCCCAAGCACGCTTAACTGCGAAGTTCTGATGGGATCCGGTGCATTAGTGCTGGTATGATCGCACCCGAAATACTTCCCCCACTTTATTCCTTTATGCCTTCGCCAACCACGCCCGCTCCTCCCCCCGTCTCCCGGTTCGCTCCCACGGACCGGGCCCAAAGGAGGCCGGCCCGGCCCCCGCAAAATACGGATGTCGGCACCTTCTTCCGTCCCGTTTACCGGCAAAAGAAAAGAGTAAGTTTGCAAGACGAGTACTCCCAACGGCCACTAAAAAGCACGACGGCGAGCCAAAAAGGGGTGCAACACGAGGACTTCCCAGGGGGTCACCCATCCTAGTACTACTCTCGCCCAAGCACGCTTAACTGCGGAGTTCTGATGGGATCCGGTGCATTAGTGCTGGTATGATCGCACCCGAAATACTTCCCCCACTTTATTCCTTTATGCCTTCGCCAACCACGCCCGCTCCTCCCCCCGTCTCCCGGTTCGCTCCCAAGGACCGGGCCCAAAGGAGGCCGGCCCGGCCCCCGCAAAATACGGATGTCGGCACCTTCTTCCGTCCCGTTTACCGGCAAAAAAAAAGAGTAAGTTTGCAAGACGAGTACTCCCAACGGCCACTAAAAAGCACGACGGCGAGCCAAAAAGGGGTGCAACACGAGGACTTCCCAGGGGGTCACCCATCCTAGTACTACTCTCGCCAAAGCACGCTTAACTGCGGAGTTCTGATGGGATCCGGTGCATTAGTGCTGGTATGATCGCACCCGAAATACTTCCCCCACTTTATTCCTCTATGCCTTCGCCAACCACGCCCGCTCCTCCCCCCGTCTCCCGGTTCGCTCCCACGGACCGGGCCCAAAGGAGGCCGGCCCGGCCCGCGCAAAATACGGATGTCGGCACCTTCTTTCGTCCCGTTTACCGGCAAAAAAAAAAGAGTAAGTTTGCAATACGAGTACTCCCAACGGCCACTAAAAAGCACGACGGCGAGCCAAAAAGGGGTGCAACACGAGGACTTCCCAGGGGGTCACCCATCCTAGTACTACTCTCGCCCAAACACGCTTAACTGCGGAGTTCTGATGGGATCCGGTGCATTAGTGCTGGTATGATCGCACCCGAAATACTTCCCCCACTTTATTCCTTTATGCCTTCGCCAACCACGCCCGCTCCTCCCCCCGTCTCCCGGTTCGCTCCCACGGACCGGGCCCAAAGGAGGCCGGCCCGGCCCCCGCAAAATACGGATGTCGGCACCTTCTTCCGTCCCGTTTACCGGCAAAAAAAAAGAGTAAGTTTGCAAGACGAGTACTCCCAACGGCCACTAAAAAGCACGACGGCGAGCCAAAAAGGGGTGCTACACGAGGACTTCCCAGGGGGTCACCCATCCTAGTACTACTCTCGCCCAAGCACGCTTAACTGCGGAGTTCTGATGGGATCCGGTGCATTAGTGCTGGTATGATCGCACCCGAAATACTTCCCCCACTTTATTCCTTTATGCCTTCGCCAACCACGCCCGCTCCTCCCCCCGTCTCCCGGTTCGCTCCCACGGACCGGGCCCAAAGGAGGCCGGCCCGGCCCGCGCAAAATACGGATGTCGGCACCTTCTTCCGTCCCGTTTACCGGCAAAAAAAAAAGAGTAAGTTTGCAAGACGAGTACTCCCAACGGCCACTAAAAAGCGGAGTTCTGATGGGATCCGGTGCATTAGTGCTGGTATGATCGCACCCGAAATACTTCCCCCACTTTATTCCTTTATGCCTTCGCCAACCACGCCCGCTCCTCCCCCCGTCTCCCGGTTCGCTCCCAATGACCGGGCCCAAAGGAGGCCGGCCCGGCCCGCGCAAAATACGGATGTCGGCACCTTCTTCCGTCCCGTTTACCGGCAAAAAAAAAGAGTGAGTTTGCAAGACGAGTACTCCCAACGGCCACTAAAAAGCACGACGGCGAGCCAAAAAGGGGTGCAACACGAGGACTTCCCAGGGGGTCACCCATCCTAGTACTACTCTCGCCCAAGCACGCTTAACTGCGGAGTTCTGATGGGATCCGGTGCATTAGTGCTGGTATGATCGCACCCGAAATACTTCCCCCACTTTATTCCTTTATGCCTTCGCCAACCACGCCCGCTCCTCCCCCCGTCTCCCGGTTCGCTCCCACGGACCGGGCCCAAAGGAGGCCGGCCCGGCCCGCGCAAAATACGGATGTCGGCACCTTCTTCCGTCCCGTTTACCGGCAAAAAAAAAGAGTAAGTTTGCAAGACGAGTACTCCCAACGGCCACTAAAAAGCACGACGGCGAGCCAAAAAGGGGTGCAACACGAGGACTTCCCAGGGGGTCACCCATCCTAGTACTACTCTCGCCCAAGCACGCTTAACTGCGGAGTTCTGATGGGATCCGGTGCATTAGTGCTGGTATGATCGCACCCGAAATACTTCCCCCACTTTATTCCTTTATGCCTTCGCCAACCACGCCCGCTCCTCCCCCCGTCTCCCGGTTCGCTCCCACGGACCGGGCCCAAAGGAGGCCGGCCCGGCCCGCGCAAAATACGGATGTCGGCACCTTCTTCCGTCCCGTTTACCGGCAAAAAAAAAGAGTAAGTTTGCAAGACGAGTACTCCCAACGGCCACTAAAAAGCACGACGGCGAGCCAAAAAGGGGTGCAACACGAGGACTTCCCAGGGGGTCACCCATCCTAGTACTACTCTCGCCCAAGCACGCTTAACTACGGAGTTCTGATGGGATCCGGTGCATTAGTGCTGGTATGATCGCACCCGAAATACTTCCCCCACTTTATTCCTTTATGCCTTCGCCAACCACGCCCGCTCCTCCCCCCGTCTCCCGGTTCGCTCCCACGGACCGGGCCCAAAGGAGGCCGGCCCGGCCCGCGCAAAATACGGATGTCGGCACCTTCTTCCGTCCCGTTTACCGGCAAAAAAAAAAAGAGTAAGTTTGCAAGACGAGTACTCCCAACGGCCACTAAAAAGCACGACGGCGAGCCAAAAAGGGGTGCAACACGAGGACTTCCCAGGGGGTCACCCATCCTAGTACTACTCTCGCCCAAGCACGCTTAACTGCGGAGTTCTGATGGGATCCGGTGCATTAGTGCTGGTATGATCGCACCCGAAATACTTCCCCCACTTTATTCCTTTATGCCTTCGCCAACCACGCCCGCTCCTCCCCCCGTCTCCCGGTTCGCTCCCAATGACCGGGCCCAAAGGAGGCCGGCCCGGCCCGCGCAAAATACGGATGTCGGCACCTTCTTCCGTCCCGTTTACCGGCAAAAAAAAAGAGTAAGTTTGCAAGACGAGTACTCCCAACGGCCACTAAAAAGCACGACGGCGAGCCAAAAAGGGGTGCAACACGAGGACTTCCCAGGGGGTCACCCATCCTAGTACTACTCTCGCCCAAGCACGCTTAACTGCGGAGTTCTGATGGGATCCGGTGCATTAGTGCTGGTATGATCGCACCCGAAATACTTCCCCCACTTTATTTCCTTTATGCCTTCGCCAACCACGCCCGCTCCTCCCCCCGTCTCCCGGTTCGCTCCCAATGACCGGGCCCAAAGGAGGCCGGCCCGGCCCGCGCAAAATACGGATGTCGGCACCTTCTTCCGTCCCGTTTACCGGCAAAAAAAAAGAGTAAGTTTGCAAGACGAGTACTCCCAACGGCCACTAAAAAGCACGACGGCGAGCCAAAAAGGGGTGCAACACGAGGACTTCCCAGGGGGTCACCCATCCTAGTACTACTCTCGCCCAAGCACGCTTAACTGCGGAGTTCTGATGGGATCCGGTGCATTAGTGCTGGTATGATCGCACCCGAAATACTTCCCCCACTTTATTCCTTTATGCCTTCGCCAACCACGCCCGCTCCTCCCCCCGTCTCCCGGTTCGCTCCCACGGACCGGGCCCAAAGGAGGCCGGCCCGGCCCGCGCAAAATACGGATGTCGGCACCTTCTTCTGTCCCGTTTACCGGCAAAAAAAAAGAGTAAGTTTGCAAGACGAGTACTCCCAACGGCCACTAAAAAGCACGACGGCGAGCCAAAAAGGGGTGCAACACGAGGACTTCCCAGGGGGTCACCCATCCTAGTACTACTCTCGCCCAAGCACGCTTAACTGCGGAGTTCTGATGGGATCCGGTGCATTAGTGCTGGTATGATCGCACCCGAAATACTTCCCCCACTTTATTCCTTTATGCCTTCGCCAACCACGCCCGCTCCTCCCCCCGTCTCCCGGTTCGCTCCCACGGACCGGGCCCAAAGGAGGCCGGCCCGGCCCGCGCAAAATACGGATGTCGGCACCTTCTTCCGTCCCGTTTACCGGCAAAAAAAAAGAGTAAGTTTGCAAGACGAGTACTCCCAACGGCCACTAAAAAGCACGACGGCGAGCCAAAAAGGGGTGCAACACGAGGACTTCCCAGGGGGTCACCCATCCTAGTACTACTCTCGCCCAAGCACGCTTAACTGCGGAGTTCTGATGGGATCCGGTGCATTAGTGCTGGTATGATCGCACCCGAAATACTTCCCCCACTTTATTCCTTTATGCCTTCGCCAACCACGCCCGCTCCTCCCCCCGTCTCCCGGTTCGCTCCCACGGACCGGGCCCAAAGGAGGCCGGCCCGGCCCGCGCAAAATACGGATGTCGGCACCTTCTTCCGTCCCGTTTACCGGCAAAAAAAAAAGAGTAAGTTTGCAAGACGAGTACTCCCAACGGCCACTAAAAAGCACGACGGCGAGCCAAAAAGGGGTGCAACACGAGGACTTCCCAGGGGGTCACCCATCCTAGTACTACTCTCGCCCAAGCACGCTTAACTGCGGAGTTCTGATGGGATCCGGTGCATTAGTGCTGGTATGATCGCACCCGAAATACTTCCCCCACTTTATTCCTTTATGCCTTCGCCAACCACGCCCGCTCCTCCCCCCGTCTCCCGGTTCGCTCCCAATGACCGGGCCCAAAGGAGGCCGTCCCGGCCCGCGCAAAATACGGATGTCGGCACCTTCTTCCGTCCCGTTTACCGGCAAAAAAAAAGAGTAAGTTTGCAAGACGAGTACTCCCAACGGCCACTAAAAAGCACGACGGCGAGCCAAAAAGGGGTGCAACACGAGGACTTCCCAGGGGGTCACCCATCCTAGTACTACTCTCGCCCAAGCACGCTTAACTGCGGAGTTCTGATGGGATCCGGTGCATTAGTGCTGGTATGATCGCACCCGAAATACTTCCCCCACTTTATTCCTTTATGCCTTCGCCAACCACGCCCGCTCCTCCCCCCGTCTCCCGGTTCGCTCCCACGGACCGGGCCCAAAGGAGGCCGGCCCGGCCCGTGCAAAATACGGATGTCGGCACCTTCTTCCGTCCCGTTTACCGGCAAAAAAAAGAGTAAGTTTGCAAGACGAGTACTCCCAACGGCCACTAAAAAGCACGACGGCGAGCCAAAAAGGGGTGCAACACGAGGACTTCCCAGGGGGTCACCCATCCTAGTACTACTCTCGCCCAAGCACGCTTAACTGCGGAGTTCTGATGGGATCCGGTGCATTAGTGCTGGTATGATCGCACCCGAAATACTTCCCCCACTTTATTCCTTTATGCCTTCGCCAACCACGCCCGCTCCTCCCCCCGTCTCCCGGTTCGCTCCCACGGACCGGGCCCAAAGGAGGCCGGCCCGGCCCGCGCAAAATACGGATGTCGGCACCTTCTTCCGTCCCGTTTACCGGCAAAAAAAAGAGTAAGTTTGCAATACGAGTACTCCCAACGGCCACTAAAAAGCACGACGGCGAGCCAAAAAGGGGTGCAACACGAGGACTTCCCAGGGGGTCACCCATCCTAGTACTACTCTCGCCCAAGCACGCTTAACTGCGGAGTTCTGATGGGATCCGGTGCATTAGTGCTGGTATGATCGCACCCGAAATACTTCCCCCACTTTATTCCTTTATGCCTTCGCCAACCACGCCCGCTCCTCCCCCCGTCTCCCGGTTCGCTCCCAATGACCGGGCCCAAAGGAGGCCGGCCCGGCCCGCGCAAAATACGGATGTCGGCACCTTCTTCCGTCCCGTTTACCGGCAAAAAAAAAGAGTAAGTTTGCAATACGAGTACTCCCAACGGCCACTAAAAAGCACGACGGCGAGCCAAAAAGGGGGGTGCAACACGAGGACTTCCCAGGGAGTCACCCATCCTAGTACTACTCTCGCCCAAGCACGCTTAACTGCGGAGTTCTGATGGGATCCGGTGCATTAGTGCTGGTATGATCGCACCCGAAATACTTCCCCCACTTTATTCCTTTATGCCTTCGCCAACCACGCCCGCTCCTCCCCCCGTCTCCCGGTTCGCTCCCACGGACCGGGCCCAAAGGAGACCGGCCCGGCCCGCGCAAAATACGGATGTCGGCACCTTCTTCCGTCCCGTTTACCGGCAAAAAAAAAGAGTAAGTTTGCAATACGAGTACTCCCAACGGCCACTAAAAAGCACGACGGCGAGCCAAAAAGGGGTGCAACACGAGGACTTCCCAGGGGGTCACCCATCCTAGTACTACTCTCGCCCAAGCACGCTTAACTGCGGAGTTCTGATGGGATCCGGTGCATTAGTGCTGGTATGATCGCACCCGAAATACTTCCCCCACTTTATTCCTTTATGCCTTCGCCAACCACGCCCGCTCCTCCCCCCGTCTCCCGGTTCGCTCCCACGGACCGGGCCCAAAGGAGGCCGGCCCGGCCCCCGCAAAATACGGATGTCGGCACCTTCTTCCGTCCCGTTTACCGGCAAAAGAAAAGAGTAAGTTTGCAAGACGAGTACTCCCAACGGCCACTAAAAAGCACGACGGCGAGCCAAAAAGGGGTGCAACACGAGGACTTCCCAGGGGGTCACCCATCCTAGTACTACTCTCGCCCAAGCACGCTTAACTGCGGAGTTCTGATGGGATCCGGTGCATTAGTGCTGGTATGATCGCACCCGAAATACTTCCCCCACTTTATTCCTTTATGCCTTCGCCAACCACGCCCGCTCCTCCCCCCGTCTCCCGGTTCGCTCCCACGGACCGGGCCCAAAGGAGGCCGGCCCGGCCCCCGCAAAATACGGATGTCGGCACCTTCTTCCGTCCCGTTTACCGGCAAAAAAAAAAGAGTAAGTTTGCAAGACGAGTACTCCCAACGGCCACTAAAAAGCACGACGGCGAGCCAAAAAGGGGTGCAACACGAGGACTTCCCAGGGGGTCACCCATCCTAGTACTACTCTCGCCAAAGCACGCTTAACTGCGGAGTTCTGATGGGATCCGGTGCATTAGTGCTGGTATGATCGCACCCGAAATACTTCCCCCACTTTATTCCTTTATGCCTTCGCCAACCACGCCCGCTCCTCCCCCCGTCTCCCGGTTCGCTCCCACGGACCGGGCCCAAAGGAGGCCGGCCCGGCCCGCGCAAAATACGGATGTCGGCACCTTCTTTCGTCCCGTTTACCGGCAAAAAAAAAAGAGTAAGTTTGCAATACGAGTACTCCCAACGGCCACTAAAAAGCACGACGGCGAGCCAAAAAGGGGTGCAACACGAGGACTTCCCAGGGGGTCACCCATCCTAGTACTACTCTCGCCCAAACACGCTTAACTGCGGAGTTCTGATGGGATCCGGTGCATTAGTGCTGGTATGATCGCACCCGAAATACTTCCCCCACTTTATTCCTTTATGCCTTCGCCAACCACGCCCGCTCCTCCCCCCGTCTCCCGGTTCGCTCCCACGGACCGGGCCCAAAGGAGGCCGGCCCGGCCCCCGCAAAATACGGATGTCGGCACCTTCTTCCGTCCCGTTTACCGGCAAAAAAAAAGAGTAGGTTTGCAAGACGAGTACTCCCAACGGCCACTAAAAAGCACGACGGCGAGCCAAAAAGGGGTGCTACACGAGGACTTCCCAGGGGGTCACCCATCCTAGTACTACTCTCGCCCAAGCACGCTTAACTGCGGAGTTCTGATGGGATCCGGTGCATTAGTGCTGGTATGATCGCACCCGAAATACTTCCCCCACTTTATTCCTTTATGCCTTCGCCAACCACGCCCGCTCCTCCCCCCGTCTCCCGGTTCGCTCCCACGGACCGGGCCCAAAGGAGGCCGGCCCGGCCCGCGCAAAATACGGATGTCGGCACCTTCTTCCGTCCCGTTTACCGGCAAAAAAAAAAGAGTAAGTTTGCAAGACGAGTACTCCCAACGGCCACTAAAAAGCGGAGTTCTGATGGGATCCGGTGCATTAGTGCTGGTATGATCGCACCCGAAATACTTCCCCCACTTTATTCCTTTATGCCTTCGCCAACCACGCCCGCTCCTCCCCCCGTCTCCCGGTTCGCTCCCAATGACCGGGCCCAAAGGAGGCCGGCCCGGCCCGCGCAAAATACGGATGTCGGCACCTTCTTCCGTCCCGTTTACCGGCAAAAAAAAAGAGTGAGTTTGCAAGACGAGTACTCCCAACGGCCACTAAAAAGCGGAGTTCTGATGGGATCCGGTGCATTAGTGCTGGTATGATCGCACCCGAAATACTTCCCCCACTTTATTCCTTTATGCCTTCGCCAACCACGCCCGCTCCTCCCCCCGTCTCCCGGTTCGCTCCCACGGACCGGGCCCAAAGGAGACCGGCCCGGCCCGCGCAAAATACGGATGTCGGCACCTTCTTCCGTCCCGTTTACCGGCAAAAAAAAAGAGTAAGTTTGCAATACGAGTACTCCCAACGGCCACTAAAAAGCACGACGGCGAGCCAAAAAGGGGTGCAACACGAGGACTTCCCAGGGGGTCACCCATCCTAGTACTACTCTCGCCCAAGCACGCTTAACTGCGGAGTTCTGATGGGATCCGGTGCATTAGTGCTGGTATGATCGCACCCGAAATACTTCCCCCACTTTATTCCTTTATGCCTTCGCCAACCACGCCCGCTCCTCCCCCCGTCTCCCGGTTCGCTCCCACGGACCGGGCCCAAAGGAGACCGGCCCGGCCCGCGCAAAATACGGATGTCGGCACCTTCTTCCGTCCCGTTTACCGGCAAAAAAAAAGAGTAAGTTTGCAATACGAGTACTCCCAACGGCCACTAAAAAGCACGACGGCGAGCCAAAAAGGGGTGCAACACGAGGACTTCCCAGGGGGTCACCCATCCTAGTACTACTCTCGCCCAAGCACGCTTAACTGCGGAGTTCTGATGGGATCCGGTGCATTAGTGCTGGTATGATCGCACCCGAAATACTTCCCCCACTTTATTCCTTTATGCCTTCGCCAACCACGCCCGCTCCTCCCCCCGTCTCCCGGTTCGCTCCCACGGACCGGGCCCAAAGGAGGCCGGCCCGGCCCCCGCAAAATACGGATGTCGGCACCTTCTTCCGTCCCGTTTACCGGCAAAAGAAAAGAGTAAGTTTGCAAGACGAGTACTCCCAACGGCCACTAAAAAGCACGACGGCTAGCCAAAAAGGGGTGCAACACGAGGACTTCCCAGGGGGTCACCCATCCTAGTACTACTCTCGCCCAAGCACGCTTAACTGCGGAGTTCTGATGGGATCCGGTGCATTAGTGCTGGTATGATCGCACCCGAAATACTTCCCCCACTTTATTCCTTTATGCCTTCGCCAACCACGCCCGCTCCTCCCCCCGTCTCCCGGTTCGCTCCCACGGACCGGGCCCAAAGGAGGCCGGCCCGGCCCCCGCAAAATACGGATGTCGGCACCTTCTTCCGTCCCGTTTACCGGCAAAAAAAAAGAGTAAGTTTGCAAGACGAGTACTCCCAACGGCCACTAAAAAGCACGACGGCGAGCCAAAAAGGGGTGCAACACGAGGACTTCCCAGGGGGTCACCCATCCTAGTACTACTCTCGCCAAAGCACGCTTAACTGCGGAGTTCTGATGGGATCCGGTGCATTAGTGCTGGTATGATCGCACCCGAAATACTTCCCCCACTTTATTCCTTTATGCCTTCGCCAACCACGCCCGCTCCTCCCCCCGTCTCCCGGTTCGCTCCCACGGACCGGGCCCAAAGGAGGCCGGCCCGGCCCGCGCAAAATACGGATGTCGGCACCTTCTTTCGTCCCGTTTACCGGCAAAAAAAAAGAGTAAGTTTGCAATACGAGTACTCCCAACGGCCACTAAAAAGCACGACGGCGAGCCAAAAAGGGGTGCAACACGAGGACTTCCCAGGGGGTCACCCATCCTAGTACTACTCTCGCCCAAACACGCTTAACTGCGGAGTTCTGATGGGATCCGGTGCATTAGTGCTGGTATGATCGCACCCGAAATACTTCCCCCACTTTATTCCTTTATGCCTTCGCCAACCACGCCCGCTCCTCCCCCCGTCTCCCGGTTCGCTCCCACGGACCGGGCCCAAAGGAGGCCGGCCCGGCCCCCGCAAAATACGGATGTCGGCACCTTCTTCCGTCCCGTTTACCGGCAAAAAAAAAGAGTAAGTTTGCAAGACGAGTACTCCCAACGGCCACTAAAAAGCACGACGGCGAGCCAAAAAGGGGTGCTACACGAGGACTTCCCAGGGGGTCACCCATCCTAGTACTACTCTCGCCCAAGCACGCTTAACTGCGGAGTTCTGATGGGATCCGGTGCATTAGTGCTGGTATGATCGCACCCGAAATACTTCCCCCACTTTATTCCTTTATGCCTTCGCCAACCACGCCCGCTCCTCCCCCCGTCTCCCGGTTCGCTCCCACGGACCGGGCCCAAAGGAGGCCGGCCCGGCCCGCGCAAAATACGGATGTCGGCACCTTCTTCCGTCCCGTTTACCGGCAAAAAAAAAAAGAGTAAGTTTGCAAGACGAGTACTCCCAACGGCCACTAAAAAGCGGAGTTCTGATGGGATCCGGTGCATTAGTGCTGGTATGATCGCACCCGAAATACTTCCCCCACTTTATTCCTTTATGCCTTCGCCAACCACGCCCGCTCCTCCCCCCGTCTCCCGGTTCGCTCCCAATGACCGGGCCCAAAGGAGGCCGGCCCGGCCCGCGCAAAATACGGATGTCGGCACCTTCTTCCGTCCCGTTTACCGGCAAAAAAAAAGAGTGAGTTTGCAAGACGAGTACTCCCAACGGCCACTAAAAAGCACGACGGCGAGCCAAAAAGGGGTGCAACACGAGGACTTCCCAGGGGGTCACCCATCCTAGTACTACTCTCGCCCAAGCACGCTTAACTGCGGAGTTCTGATGGGATCCGGTGCATTAGTGCTGGTATGATCGCACCCGAAATACTTCCCCCACTTTATTCCTTTATGCCTTCGCCAACCACGCCCGCTCCTCCCCCCGTCTCCCGGTTCGCTCCCACGGACCGGGCCCAAAGGAGGCCGGCCCGGCCCGCGCAAAATACGGATGTCGGCACCTTCTTCCGTCCCGTTTACCGGCAAAAAAAAAGAGTAAGTTTGCAAGACGAGTACTCCCAACGGCCACTAAAAAGCACGACGGCGAGCCAAAAAGGGGTGCAACACGAGGACTTCCCAGGGGGTCACCCATCCTAGTACTACTCTCGCCCAAGCACGCTTAACTGCGGAGTTCTGATGGGATCCGGTGCATTAGTGCTGGTATGATCGCACCCGAAATACTTCCCCCACTTTATTCCTTTATGCCTTCGCCAACCACGCCCGCTCCTCCCCCCGTCTCCCGGTTCGCTCCCACGGACCGGGCCCAAAGGAGGCCGGCCCGGCCCGCGCAAAATACGGATGTCGGCACCTTCTTCCGTCCCGTTTACCGGCAAAAAAAAAGAGTAAGTTTGCAAGACGAGTACTCCCAACGGCCACTAAAAAGCACGACGGCGAGCCAAAAAGGGGTGCAACACGAGGACTTCCCAGGGGGTCACCCATCCTAGTACTACTCTCGCCCAAGCACGCTTAACTGCGGAGTTCTGATGGGATCCGGTGCATTAGTGCTGGTATGATCGCACCCGAAATACTTCCCCCACTTTATTCCTTTATGCCTTCGCCAACCACGCCCGCTCCTCCCCCCGTCTCCCGGTTCGCTCCCACGGACCGGGCCCAAAGGAGGCCGGCCCGGCCCGCGCAAAATACGGATGTCGGCACCTTCTTCCGTCCCGTTTACCGGCAAAAAAAAAAGAGTAAGTTTGCAAGACGAGTACTCCCAACGGCCACTAAAAAGCACGACGGCGAGCCAAAAAGGGGTGCAACACGAGGACTTCCCAGGGGGTCACCCATCCTAGTACTACTCTCGCCCAAGCACGCTTAACTGCGGAGTTCTGATGGGATCCGGTGCATTAGTGCTGGTATGATCGCACCCGAAATACTTCCCCCACTTTATTCCTTTATGCCTTCGCCAACCACGCCCGCTCCTCCCCCCGTCTCCCGGTTCGCTCCCAATGACCGGGCCCAAAGGAGGCCGGCCCGGCCCGCGCAAAATACGGATGTCGGCACCTTCTTCCGTCCCGTTTACCGGCAAAAAAAAAGAGTAAGTTTGCAAGACGAGTACTCCCAACGGCCACTAAAAAGCACGACGGCGAGCCAAAAAGGGGTGCAACACGAGGACTTCCCAGGGGGTCACCCATCCTAGTACTACTCTCGCCCAAGCACGCTTAACTGCGGAGTTCTGATGGGATCCGGTGCATTAGTGCTGGTATGATCGCACCCGAAATACTTCCCCCACTTTATTTCCTTTATGCCTTCGCCAACCACGCCCGCTCCTCCCCCCGTCTCCCGGTTCGCTCCCAATGACCGGGCCCAAAGGAGGCCGGCCCGGCCCGCGCAAAATACGGATGTCGGCACCTTCTTCCGTCCCGTTTACCGGCAAAAAAAAAGAGTAAGTTTGCAAGACGAGTACTCCCAACGGCCACTAAAAAGCACGACGGCGAGCCAAAAAGGGGTGCAACACGAGGACTTCCCAGGGGGTCACCCATCCTAGTACTACTCTCGCCCAAGCACGCTTAACTGCGGAGTTCTGATGGGATCCGGTGCATTAGTGCTGGTATGATCGCACCCGAAATACTTCCCCCACTTTATTCCTTTATGCCTTCGCCAACCACGCCCGCTCCTCCCCCCGTCTCCCGGTTCGCTCCCACGGACCGGGCCCAAAGGAGGCCGGCCCGGCCCGCGCAAAATACGGATGTCGGCACCTTCTTCCGTCCCGTTTACCGGCAAAAAAAAAGAGTAAGTTTGCAAGACGAGTACTCCCAACGGCCACTAAAAAGCACGACGGCGAGCCAAAAAGGGGTGCAACACGAGGACTTCCCAGGGGGTCACCCATCCTAGTACTACTCTCGCCCAAGCACGCTTAACTGCGGAGTTCTGATGGGATCCGGTGCATTAGTGCTGGTATGATCGCACCCGAAATACTTCCCCCACTTTATTCCTTTATGCCTTCGCCAACCACGCCCGCTCCTCCCCCCGTCTCCCGGTTCGCTCCCACGGACCGGGCCCAAAGGAGGCCGGCCCGGCCCGCGCAAAATACGGATGTCGGCACCTTCTTCCGTCCCGTTTACCGGCAAAAAAAAAGAGTAAGTTTGCAAGACGAGTACTCCCAACGGCCACTAAAAAGCACGACGGCGAGCCAAAAAGGGGTGCAACACGAGGACTTCCCAGGGGGTCACCCATCCTAGTACTACTCTCGCCCAAGCACGCTTAACTGCGGAGTTCTGATGGGATCCGGTGCATTAGTGCTGGTATGATCGCACCCGAAATACTTCCCCCACTTTATTCCTTTATGCCTTCGCCAACCACGCCCGCTCCTCCCCCCGTCTCCCGGTTCGCTCCCACGGACCGGGCCCAAAGGAGGCCGGCCCGGCCCGCGCAAAATACGGATGTCGGCACCTTCTTCCGTCCCGTTTACCGGCAAAAAAAAAGAGTAAGTTTGCAATACGAGTACTCCCAACGGCCACTAAAAAGCACGACGGCGAGCCAAAAAGGGGTGCAACACGAGGACTTCCCAGGGGGTCACCCATCCTAGTACTACTCTCGCCCAAGCACGCTTAACTGCGGAGTTCTGATGGGATCCGGTGCATTAGTGCTGGTATGATCGCACCCGAAATACTTCCCCCACTTTATTCCTTTATGCCTTCGCCAACCACGCCCGCTCCTCCCCCCGTCTCCCGGTTCGCTCCCAATGACCGGGCCCAAAGGAGGCCGGCCCGGCCCGCGCAAAATACGGATGTCGGCACCTTCTTCCGTCCCGTTTACCGGCAAAAAAAAAGAGTAAGTTTGCAATACGAGTACTCCCAACGGCCACTAAAAAGCACGACGGCGAGCCAAAAAGGGGTGCAACACGAGGACTTCCCAGGGAGTCACCCATCCTAGTACTACTCTCGCCTAAGCACGCTTAACTGCGGAGTTCTGATGGGATCCGGTGCATTAGTGCTGGTATGATCGCACCCGAAATACTTCCCCCACTTTATTCCTTTATGCCTTCGCCAACCACGCCCGCTCCTCCCCCCGTCTCCCGGTTCGCTCCCAATGACCGGGCCCAAAGGAGGCCGGCCCGGCCCGCGCAAAATACGGATGTCGGCACCTTCTTCCGTCCCGTTTACCGGCAAAAAAAAAGAGTAAGTTTGCAATACGAGTACTCCCAACGGCCACTAAAAAGCACGACGGCGAGCCAAAAAGGGGTGCAACACGAGGACTTCCCAGGGGGTCACCCATCCTAGTACTACTCTCGCCCAAGCACGCTTAACTGCGGAGTTCTGATGGGATCCGGTGCATTAGTGCTGGTATGATCGCACCCGAAATACTTCCCCCACTTTATTCCTTTATGCCTTCGCCAACCACGCCCGCTCCTCCCCCCGTCTCCCGGTTCGCTCCCACGGACCGGGCCCAAAGGAGGCCGGCCCGGCCCCCGCAAAATACGGATGTCGGCACCTTCTTCCGTCCCGTTTACCGGCAAAAGAAAAGAGTAAGTTTGCAAGACGAGTACTCCCAACGGCCACTAAAAAGCACAACGGCTAGCCAAAAAGGGGTGCAACACGAGGACTTCCCAGGGGGTCACCCATCCTAGTACTACTCTCGCCCAAGCACGCTTAACTGCGGAGTTCTGATGGGATCCGGTGCATTAGTGCTGGTATGATCGCACCCGAAATACTTCCCCCACTTTATTCCTTTATGCCTTCGCCAACCACGCCCGCTCCTCCCCCCGTCTCCCGGTTCGCTCCCACGGACCGGGCCCAAAGGAGGCCGGCCCGGCCCCCGCAAAATACGGATGTCGGCACCTTCTTCCGTCCCGTTTACCGGCAAAAAAAAAGAGTAAGTTTGCAAGACGAGTACTCCCAACGGCCACTAAAAAGCACGACGGCGAGCCAAAAAGGGGTGCAACACGAGGACTTCCCAGGGGGTCACCCATCCTAGTACTACTCTCGCCAAAGCACGCTTAACTGCGGAGTTCTGATGGGATCCGGTGCATTAGTGCTGGTATGATCGCACCCGAAATACTTCCCCCACTTTATTCCTTTATGCCTTCGCCAACCACGCCCGCTCCTCCCCCCGTCTCCCGGTTCGCTCCCACGGACCGGGCCCAAAGGAGGCCGGCCCGGCCCGCGCAAAATACGGATGTCGGCACCTTCTTTCGTCCCGTTTACCGGCAAAAAAAAAGAGTAAGTTTGCAATACGAGTACTCCCAACGGCCACTAAAAAGCACGACGGCGAGCCAAAAAGGGGTGCAACACGAGGACTTCCCAGGGGGTCACCCATCCTAGTACTACTCTCGCCCAAACACGCTTAACTGCGGAGTTCTGATGGGATCCGGTGCATTAGTGCTGGTATGATCGCACCCGAAATACTTCCCCCACTTTATTCCTTTATGCCTTCGCCAACCACGCCCGCTCCTCCCCCCGTCTCCCGGTTCGCTCCCACGGACCGGGCCCAAAGGAGGCCGGCCCGGCCCCCGCAAAATACGGATGTCGGCACCTTCTTCCGTCCCGTTTACCGGCAAAAAAAAAGAGTAAGTTTGCAAGACGAGTACTCCCAACGGCCACTAAAAAGCACGACGGCGAGCCAAAAAGGGGTGCTACACGAGGACTTCCCAGGGGGTCACCCATCCTAGTACTACTCTCGCCCAAGCACGCTTAACTGCGGAGTTCTGATGGGATCCGGTGCATTAGTGCTGGTATGATCGCACCCGAAATACTTCCCCCACTTTATTCCTTTATGCCTTCGCCAACCACGCCCGCTCCTCCCCCCGTCTCCCGGTTCGCTCCCACGGACCGGGCCCAAAGGAGGCCGGCCCGGCCCGCGCAAAATACGGATGTCGGCACCTTCTTCCGTCCCGTTTACCGGCAAAAAAAAAAAGAGTAAGTTTGCAAGACGAGTACTCCCAACGGCCACTAAAAAGCGGAGTTCTGATGGGATCCGGTGCATTAGTGCTGGTATGATCGCACCCGAAATACTTCCCCCACTTTATTCCTTTATGCCTTCGCCAACCACGCCCGCTCCTCCCCCCGTCTCCCGGTTCGCTCCCAATGACCGGGCCCAAAGGAGGCCGGCCCGGCCCGCGCAAAATACGGATGTCGGCACCTTCTTCCGTCCCGTTTACCGGCAAAAAAAAAGAGTGAGTTTGCAAGACGAGTACTCCCAACGGCCACTAAAAAGCACGACGGCGAGCCAAAAAGGGGTGCAACACGAGGACTTCCCAGGGGGTCACCCATCCTAGTACTACTCTCGCCCAAGCACGCTTAACTGCGGAGTTCTGATGGGATCCGGTGCATTAGTGCTGGTATGATCGCACCCGAAATACTTCCCCCACTTTATTCCTTTATGCCTTCGCCAACCACGCCCGCTCCTCCCCCCGTCTCCCGGTTCGCTCCCACGGACCGGGCCCAAAGGAGACCGGCCCGGCCCGCGCAAAATACGGATGTCGGCACCTTCTTCCGTCCCGTTTACCGGCAAAAAAAAAGAGTAAGTTTGCAATACGAGTACTCCCAACGGCCACTAAAAAGCACGACGGCGAGCCAAAAAGGGGTGCAACACGAGGACTTCCCAGGGGGTCACCCATCCTAGTACTACTCTCGCCCAAGCACGCTTAACTGCGGAGTTCTGATGGGATCCGGTGCATTAGTGCTGGTATGATCGCACCCGAAATACTTCCCCCACTTTATTCCTTTATGCCTTCGCCAACCACGCCCGCTCCTCCCCCCGTCTCCCGGTTCGCTCCCACGGACCGGGCCCAAAGGAGGCCGGCCCGGCCCCCGCAAAATACGGATGTCGGCACCTTCTTCCGTCCCGTTTACCGGCAAAAGAAAAGAGTAAGTTTGCAAGACGAGTACTCCCAACGGCCACTAAAAAGCACGACGGCTAGCCAAAAAGGGGTGCAACACGAGGACTTCCCAGGGGGTCACCCATCCTAGTACTACTCTCGCCCAAGCACGCTTAACTGCGGAGTTCTGATGGGATCCGGTGCATTAGTGCTGGTATGATCGCACCCGAAATACTTCCCCCACTTTATTCCTTTATGCCTTCGCCAACCACGCCCGCTCCTCCCCCCGTCTCCCGGTTCGCTCCCACGGACCGGGCCCAAAGGAGGCCGGCCCGGCCCCCGCAAAATACGGATGTCGGCACCTTCTTCCGTCCCGTTTACCGGCAAAAAAAAAGAGTAAGTTTGCAAGACGAGTACTCCCAACGGCCACTAAAAAGCACGACGGCGAGCCAAAAAGGGGTGCAACACGAGGACTTCCCAGGGGGTCACCCATCCTAGTACTACTCTCGCCAAAGCACGCTTAACTGCGGAGTTCTGATGGGATCCGGTGCATTAGTGCTGGTATGATCGCACCCGAAATACTTCCCCCACTTTATTCCTTTATGCCTTCGCCAACCACGCCCGCTCCTCCCCCCGTCTCCCGGTTCGCTCCCACGGACCGGGCCCAAAGGAGGCCGGCCCGGCCCGCGCAAAATACGGATGTCGGCACCTTCTTTCGTCCCGTTTACCGGCAAAAAAAAAGAGTAAGTTTGCAATACGAGTACTCCCAACGGCCACTAAAAAGCACGACGGCGAGCCAAAAAGGGGTGCAACACGAGGACTTCCCAGGGGGTCACCCATCCTAGTACTACTCTCGCCCAAACACGCTTAACTGCGGAGTTCTGATGGGATCCGGTGCATTAGTGCTGGTATGATCGCACCCGAAATACTTCCCCCACTTTATTCCTTTATGCCTTCGCCAACCACGCCCGCTCCTCCCCCCGTCTCCCGGTTCGCTCCCACGGACCGGGCCCAAAGGAGGCCGGCCCGGCCCCCGCAAAATACGGATGTCGGCACCTTCTTCCGTCCCGTTTACCGGCAAAAAAAAAGAGTAAGTTTGCAAGACGAGTACTCCCAACGGCCACTAAAAAGCACGACGGCGAGCCAAAAAGGGGTGCTACACGAGGACTTCCCAGGGGGTCACCCATCCTAGTACTACTCTCGCCCAAGCACGCTTAACTGCGGAGTTCTGATGGGATCCGGTGCATTAGTGCTGGTATGATCGCACCCGAAATACTTCCCCCACTTTATTCCTTTATGCCTTCGCCAACCACGCCCGCTCCTCCCCCCGTCTCCCGGTTCGCTCCCACGGACCGGGCCCAAAGGAGGCCGGCCCGGCCCGCGCAAAATACGGATGTCGGCACCTTCTTCCGTCCCGTTTACCGGCAAAAAAAAAAGAGTAAGTTTGCAAGACGAGTACTCCCAACGGCCACTAAAAAGCGGAGTTCTGATGGGATCCGGTGCATTAGTGCTGGTATGATCGCACCCGAAATACTTCCCCCACTTTATTCCTTTATGCCTTCGCCAACCACGCCCGCTCCTCCCCCCGTCTCCCGGTTCGCTCCCAATGACCGGGCCCAAAGGAGGCCGGCCCGGCCCGCGCAAAATACGGATGTCGGCACCTTCTTCCGTCCCGTTTACCGGCAAAAAAAAAGAGTGAGTTTGCAAGACGAGTACTCCCAACGGCCACTAAAAAGCACGACGGCGAGCCAAAAAGGGGTGCAACACGAGGACTTCCCAGGGGGTCACCCATCCTAGTACTACTCTCGCCCAAGCACGCTTAACTGCGGAGTTCTGATGGGATCCGGTGCATTAGTGCTGGTATGATCGCACCCGAAATACTTCCCCCACTTTATTCCTTTATGCCTTCGCCAACCACGCCCGCTCCTCCCCCCGTCTCCCGGTTCGCTCCCACGGACCGGGCCCAAAGGAGGCCGGCCCGGCCCGCGCAAAATACGGATGTCGGCACCTTCTTCCGTCCCGTTTACCGGCAAAAAAAAAGAGTAAGTTTGCAAGACGAGTACTCCCAACGGCCACTAAAAAGCACGACGGCGAGCCAAAAAGGGGTGCAACACGAGGACTTCCCAGGGGGTCACCCATCCTAGTACTACTCTCGCCCAAGCACGCTTAACTGCGGAGTTCTGATGGGATCCGGTGCATTAGTGCTGGTATGATCGCACCCGAAATACTTCCCCCACTTTATTCCTTTATGCCTTCGCCAACCACGCCCGCTCCTCCCCCCGTCTCCCGGTTCGCTCCCACGGACCGGGCCCAAAGGAGGCCGGCCCGGCCCGCGCAAAATACGGATGTCGGCACCTTCTTCCGTCCCGTTTACCGGCAAAAAAAAAGAGTAAGTTTGCAAGACGAGTACTCCCAACGGCCACTAAAAAGCACGACGGCGAGCCAAAAAGGGGTGCAACACGAGGACTTCCCAGGGGGTCACCCATCCTAGTACTACTCTCGCCCAAGCACGCTTAACTGCGGAGTTCTGATGGGATCCGGTGCATTAGTGCTGGTATGATCGCACCCGAAATACTTCCCCCACTTTATTCCTTTATGCCTTCGCCAACCACGCCCGCTCCTCCCCCCGTCTCCCGGTTCGCTCCCACGGACCGGGCCCAAAGGAGGCCGGCCCGGCCCGCGCAAAATACGGATGTCGGCACCTTCTTCCGTCCCGTTTACCGGCAAAAAAAAAAGAGTAAGTTTGCAAGACGAGTACTCCCAACGGCCACTAAAAAGCACGACGGCGAGCCAAAAAGGGGTGCAACACGAGGACTTCCCAGGGGGTCACCCATCCTAGTACTACTCTCGCCCAAGCACGCTTAACTGCGGAGTTCTGATGGGATCCGGTGCATTAGTGCTGGTATGATCGCACCCGAAATACTTCCCCCACTTTATTCCTTTATGCCTTCGCCAACCACGCCCGCTCCTCCCCCCGTCTCCCGGTTCGCTCCCAATGACCGGGCCCAAAGGAGGCCGGCCCGGCCCGCGCAAAATACGGATGTCGGCACCTTCTTCCGTCCCGTTTACCGGCAAAAAAAAAGAGTAAGTTTGCAAGACGAGTACTCCCAACGGCCACTAAAAAGCACGACGGCGAGCCAAAAAGGGGTGCAACACGAGGACTTCCCAGGGGGTCACCCATCCTAGTACTACTCTCGCCCAAGCACGCTTAACTGCGGAGTTCTGATGGGATCCGGTGCATTAGTGCTGGTATGATCGCACCCGAAATACTTCCCCCACTTTATTTCCTTTATGCCTTCGCCAACCACGCCCGCTCCTCCCCCCGTCTCCCGGTTCGCTCCCAATGACCGGGCCCAAAGGAGGCCGGCCCGGCCCGCGCAAAATACGGATGTCGGCACCTTCTTCCGTCCCGTTTACCGGCAAAAAAAAAGAGTAAGTTTGCAAGACGAGTACTCCCAACGGCCACTAAAAAGCACGACGGCGAGCCAAAAAGGGGTGCAACACGAGGACTTCCCAGGGGGTCACCCATCCTAGTACTACTCTCGCCCAAGCACGCTTAACTGCGGAGTTCTGATGGGATCCGGTGCATTAGTGCTGGTATGATCGCACCCGAAATACTTCCCCCACTTTATTCCTTTATGCCTTCGCCAACCACGCCCGCTCCTCCCCCCGTCTCCCGGTTCGCTCCCACGGACCGGGCCCAAAGGAGGCCGGCCCGGCCCGCGCAAAATACGGATGTCGGCACCTTCTTCCGTCCCGTTTACCGGCAAAAAAAAAGAGTAAGTTTGCAAGACGAGTACTCCCAACGGCCACTAAAAAGCACGACGGCGAGCCAAAAAGGGGTGCAACACGAGGACTTCCCAGGGGGTCACCCATCCTAGTACTACTCTCGCCCAAGCACGCTTAACTGCGGAGTTCTGATGGGATCCGGTGCATTAGTGCTGGTATGATCGCACCCGAAATACTTCCCCCACTTTATTCCTTTATGCCTTCGCCAACCACGCCCGCTCCTCCCCCCGTCTCCCGGTTCGCTCCCACGGACCGGGCCCAAAGGAGGCCGGCCCGGCCCGCGCAAAATACGGATGTCGGCACCTTCTTCCGTCCCGTTTACCGGCAAAAAAAAAGAGTAAGTTTGCAAGACGAGTACTCCCAACGGCCACTAAAAAGCACGACGGCGAGCCAAAAAGGGGTGCAACACGAGGACTTCCCAGGGGGTCACCCATCCTAGTACTACTCTCGCCCAAGCACGCTTAACTGCGGAGTTCTGATGGGATCCGGTGCATTAGTGCTGGTATGATCGCACCCGAAATACTTCCCCCACTTTATTCCTTTATGCCTTCGCCAACCACGCCCGCTCCTCCCCCCGTCTCCCGGTTCGCTCCCACGGACCGGGCCCAAAGGAGGCCGGCCCGGCCCGCGCAAAATACGGATGTCGGCACCTTCTTCCGTCCCGTTTACCGGCAAAAAAAAAGAGTAAGTTTGCAATACGAGTACTCCCAACGGCCACTAAAAAGCACGACGGCGAGCCAAAAAGGGGTGCAACACGAGGACTTCCCAGGGGGTCACCCATCCTAGTACTACTCTCGCCCAAGCACGCTTAACTGCGGAGTTCTGATGGGATCCGGTGCATTAGTGCTGGTATGATCGCACCCGAAATACTTCCCCCACTTTATTCCTTTATGCCTTCGCCAACCACGCCCGCTCCTCCCCCCGTCTCCCGGTTCGCTCCCAATGACCGGGCCCAAAGGAGGCCGGCCCGGCCCGCGCAAAATACGGATGTCGGCACCTTCTTCCGTCCCGTTTACCGGCAAAAAAAAAGAGTAAGTTTGCAATACGAGTACTCCCAACGGCCACTAAAAAGCACGACGGCGAGCCAAAAAGGGGTGCAACACGAGGACTTCCCAGGGAGTCACCCATCCTAGTACTACTCTCGCCTAAGCACGCTTAACTGCGGAGTTCTGATGGGATCCGGTGCATTAGTGCTGGTATGATCGCACCCGAAATACTTCCCCCACTTTATTCCTTTATGCCTTCGCCAACCACGCCCGCTCCTCCCCCCGTCTCCCGGTTCGCTCCCAATGACCGGGCCCAAAGGAGGCCGGCCCGGCCCGCGCAAAATACGGATGTCGGCACCTTCTTCCGTCCCGTTTACCGGCAAAAAAAAAGAGTAAGTTTGCAATACGAGTACTCCCAACGGCCACTAAAAAGCACGACGGCGAGCCAAAAAGGGGTGCAACACGAGGACTTCCCAGGGGGTCACCCATCCTAGTACTACTCTCGCCCAAGCACGCTTAACTGCGGAGTTCTGATGGGATCCGGTGCATTAGTGCTGGTATGATCGCACCCGAAATACTTCCCCCACTTTATTCCTTTATGCCTTCGCCAACCACGCCCGCTCCTCCCCCCGTCTCCCGGTTCGCTCCCACGGACCGGGCCCAAAGGAGGCCGGCCCGGCCCGCGCAAAATACGGATGTCGGCACCTTCTTCCGTCCCGTTTACCGGCAAAAAAAAGAGTAAGTTTGCAATACGAGTACTCCCAACGGCCACTAAAAAGCACGACGGCGAGCCAAAAAGGGGTGCAACACGAGGACTTCCCAGGGGGTCACCCATCCTAGTACTACTCTCGCCCAAACACGCTTAACTGCGGAGTTCTGATGGGATCCGGTGCATTAGTGCTGGTATGATCGCACCCGAAATACTTCCCCCACTTTATTCCTTTATGCCTTCGCCAACCACGCCCGCTCCTCCCCCCGTCTCCCGGTTCGCTCCCACGGACCGGGCCCAAAGGAGGCCGGCCCGGCCCCCGCAAAATACGGATGTCGGCACCTTCTTCCGTCCCGTTTACCGGCAAAAAAAAAGAGTAAGTTTGCAAGACGAGTACTCCCAACGGCCACTAAAAAGCACGACGGCGAGCCAAAAAGGGGTGCAACACGAGGACTTCCCAGGGGGTCACCCATCCTAGTACTACTCTCGCCCAAGCACGCTTAACTGCGGAGTTCTGATGGGATCCGGTGCATTAGTGCTGGTATGATCGCACCCGAAATACTTCCCCCACTTTATTCCTTTATGCCTTCGCCAACCACGCCCGCTCCTCCCCCCGTCTCCCGGTTCGCTCCCACGGACCGGGCCCAAAGGAGGCCGGCCCGGCCCGCGCAAAATACGGATGTCGGCACCTTCTTCCGTCCCGTTTACCGGCAAAAAAAAAGAGTAAGTTTGCAAGACGAGTACTCCCAACGGCCACTAAAAAGCACGACGGCGAGCCAAAAAGGGGTGCAACACGAGGACTTCCCAGGGGGTCACCCATCCTAGTACTACTCTCGCCCAAGCACGCTTAACTGCGGAGTTCTGATGGGATCCGGTGCATTAGTGCTGGTATGATCGCACCCGAAATACTTCCCCCACTTTATTCCTTTATGCCTTCGCCAACCACGCCCGCTCCTCCCCCCGTCTCCCGGTTCGCTCCCACGGACCGGGCCCAAAGGAGGCCGCCCCGGCCCGCGCAAAATACGGATGTCGGCACCTTCTTCCGTCCCGTTTACCGGCAAAAAAAAAGAGTAAGTTTGCAAGACGAGTACTCCCAACGGCCACTAAAAAGCACGACGGCGAGCCAAAAAGGGGTGCAACACGAGGACTTCCCAGGGGGTTTCCCATCCTAGTACTACTCTCGCCCAAGCACGCTTAACTGCGGAGTTCTGATGGGATCCGGTGCATTAGTGCTGGTATGATCGCACCCGAAATACTTCCCCCACTTTATTCCTTTATGCTTTCGCCAACCACGCCCGCTCCTCCCCCCGTCTCCCGGTTCGCTCCCACGGACCGGGCCCAAAGGAGGCCGGCCCGGCCCGCGCAAAATACGGATGTCGGCACCTTCTTCCGTCCCGTTTACCGGCAAAAAAAAGAGTAAGTTTGCAAGACGAGTACTCCCAACGGCCACTAAAAAGCACGACGGCGAGCCAAAAAGGGGTGCAACACGAGGACTTCCCAGGGGGTCACCCATCCTAGTACTACTCTCGCCCAAGCACGCTTAACTGCGGAGTTCTGATGGGATCCGGTGCATTAGTGCTGGTATGATCGCACCCGAAATACTTCCCCCACTTTATTCCTTTATGCCTTCGCCAACCACGCCCGCTCCTCCCCCTGTCTCCCGGTTCGCTCCCAATGACCGGGCCCAAAGGAGGCCGGCCCGGCCCGCGCAAAATACGGATGTCGGCACCTTCTTCCGTCCCGTTTACCGGCAAAAAAAAAGAGTAAGTTTGCAAGACGAGTGCTCCCAACGGCCACTAAAAAGCACGACGGCGAGCCAAAAAGGGGTGCAACACGAGGACTTCCCAGGGGGTCACCCATCCTAGTACTACTCTCGCCCAAGCACGCTTAACTGCGGAGTTCTGATGGGATCCGGTGCATTAGTGCTGGTATGATCGCACCCGAAATACTTCCCCCACTTTATTCCTTTATGCCTTCGCCAACCACGCCCGCTCCTCCCCCCGTCTCCCGGTTCGCTCCCACGGACCGGGCCCAAAGGAGGCCGGCCCGGCCCGCGCAAAATACGGATGTCGGCACCTTCTTCCGTCCCGTTTACCGGCAAAAAAAAGAGTAAGTTTGCAAGACGAGTACTCCCAACGGCCACTAAAAAGCACGACGGCGAGCCAAAAAGGGGTGCAACACGAGGACTTCCCAGGGGGTCACCCATCCTAGTACTACTCTCGCCCAAGCACGCTTAACTGCGGAGTTCTGATGGGATCCGGTGCATTAGTGCTGGTATGATCGCACCCGAAATACTTCCCCCACTTTATTCCTTTATGCCTTCGCCAACCACGCCCGCTCCTCCCCCCGTCTCCCGGTTCGCTCCCACGGACCGGGCCCAAAGGAGGCCGCCCCGGCCCGCGCAAAATACGGATGTCGGCACCTTCTTCCGTCCCGTTTACCGGCAAAAAAAAAGAGTAAGTTTGCAAGACGAGTACTCCCAACGGCCACTAAAAAGCACGACGGCGAGCCAAAAAGGGGTGCAACACGAGGACTTCCCAGGGGGTTTCCCATCCTAGTACTACTCTCGCCCAAGCACGCTTAACTGCGGAGTTCTGATGGGATCCGGTGCATTAGTGCTGGTATGATCGCACCCGAAATACTTCCCCCACTTTATTCCTTTATGCTTTCGCCAACCACGCCCGCTCCTCCCCCCGTCTCCCGGTTCGCTCCCACGGACCGGGCCCAAAGGAGGCCGGCCCGGCCCGCGCAAAATACGGATGTCGGCACCTTCTTCCGTCCCGTTTACCGGCAAAAAAAAGAGTAAGTTTGCAAGACGAGTACTCCCAACGGCCACTAAAAAGCACGACGGCGAGCCAAAAAGGGGTGCAACACGAGGACTTCCCAGGGGGTCACCCATCCTAGTACTACTCTCGCCCAAGCACGCTTAACTGCGGAGTTCTGATGGGATCCGGTGCATTAGTGCTGGTATGATCGCACCCGAAATACTTCCCCCACTTTATTCCTTTATGCCTTCGCCAACCACGCCCGCTCCTCCCCCCGTCTCCCGGTTCGCTCCCAATGACCGGGCCCAAAGGAGGCCGGCCCGGCCCGCGCAAAATACGGATGTCGGCACCTTCTTCCGTCCCGTTTACCGGCAAAAAAAAAGAGTAAGTTTGCAAGACGAGTGCTCCCAACGGCCACTAAAAAGCACGACGGCGAGCCAAAAAGGGGTGCAACACGAGGACTTCCCAGGGGGTCACCCATCCTAGTACTACTCTCGCCCAAGCACGCTTAACTGCGGAGTTCTGATGGGATCCGGTGCATTAGTGCTGGTATGATCGCACCCGAAATACTTCCCCCACTTTATTCCTTTATGCCTTCGCCAACCACGCCCGCTCCTCCCCCCGTCTCCCGGTTCGCTCCCACGGACCGGGCCCAAAGGAGGCCGGCCCGGCCCGCGCAAAATACGGATGTCGGCACCTTCTTCCGTCCCGTTTACCGGCAAAAAAAAAGAGTAAGTTTGCAAGACGAGTACTCCCAACGGCCACTAAAAAGCACGACGGCGAGCCAAAAAGGGGTGCAACACGAGGACTTCCCAGGGGGTCACCCATCCTAGTACTACTCTCGCCCAAGCACGCTTAACTGCGGAGTTCTGATGGGATCCGGTGCATTAGTGCTGGTATGATCGCACCCGAAATACTTCCCCCACTTTATTCCTTTATGCCTTCGCCAACCACGCCCGCTCCTCCCCCCGTCTCCCGGTTCGCTCCCACGGACCGGGCCCAAAGGAGGCCGGCCCGGCCCGCGCAAAATACGAATGTCGGCACCTTCTTCCGTCCCGTTTACCGGCAAAAAAAAGAGTAAGTTTGCAAGACGAGTACTCCCAACGGCCACTAAAAAGCACGACGGCGAGCAAAAAAGGGGTGCAACACGAGGACTTCCCAGGGGGTCACCCATCCTAGTACTACTCTCGCCCAAGCACGCTTAACTGCGGAGTTCTGATGGGATCTGGTGCATTAGTGCTGGTATGATCGCACCCGAAATACTTCCCCCACTTTATTCCTTTATGCCTTCGCCAACCACGCCCGCTCCTCCCCCCGTCTCCCGGTTCGCTCCCACGGACCGGGCCCAAAGGAGGCCGGCCCGGCCCGCGCAAAATACGGATGTCGGCACCTTCTTCCGTCCCGTTTACCGGCAAAAAAAAAAGAGTAAGTTTGCAAGACGAGTACTCCCAACGGCCACTAAAAAGCACGACGGCGAGCCAAAAAGGGGTGCAACACGAGGACTTCCCAGGGGGTCACCCATCCTAGTACTACTCTCGCCCAAGCACGCTTAACTGCGGAGTTCTGATGGGATCCGGTGCATTAGTGCTGGTATGATCGCACCCGAAATACTTCCCCCACTTTATTCCTTTATGCCTTCGCCAACCACGCCCGCTCCTCCCCCCGTCTCCCGGTTCGCTCCCAATGACCGGGCCCAAAGGAGGCCGGCCCGGCCCGCGCAAAATACGGATGTCGGCACCTTCTTCCGTCCCGTTTACCGGCAAAAAAAAGAGTAAGTTTGCAAGACGAGTACTCCCAACGGCCACTAAAAAGCACGACGGCGAGCCAAAAAGGGGTGCAACACGAGTACTTCCCAGGGGGTCACCCATCCTAGTACTACTCTCGCCCAAGCACGCTTAACTGCGGAGTTCTGATGGGATCCGGTGCATTAGTGCTGGTATGATCGAACCCGAAATACTTCCCCCACTTTATTCCTTTATGCCTTCGCCAACCACGCCCGCTCCTCCCCCCGTCTCCCGGTTCGCTCCCACGGACCGGGCCCAAAGGAGGCCGGCCCGGCCCGCGCAAAATACGGATGTCGGCACCTTCTTCCGTCCCGTTTACCGGCAAAAAAAAAGAGTAAGTTTGCTAGACGAGTACTCCCAACGGCCACTAAAAAGCACGACGGCGAGCCAAAAAGGGGTGCAACACGAGGACTTCCCAGGGGGTCACCCATCCTAGTACTACTCTCGCCCAAGCACGCTTAACTGCGGAGTTCTGATGGGATCCGGTGCATTAGTGCTGGTATGATCGCACCCGAAATACTTCCCCCACTTTATTCCTTTATGCCTTCGCCAACCACGCCCGCTCCTCCCCCCGTCTCCCGGTTCGCTCCCACGGACCGGGCCCAAAGGAGGCCGGCCCGGCCCGCGCAAAATACGGATGTCGGCACCTTCTTCCGTCCCGTTTACCGGCAAAAAAAAAGAGTAAGTTTGCAATACGAGTACTCCCAACGGCCACTAAAAAGCACGACGGCGAGCCAAAAAGGGGTGCAACACGAGGACTTCCCAGGGGGTCACCCATCCTAGTACTACTCTCGCCCAAGCACGCTTAACTGCGGAGTTCTGATGGGATCCGGTGCATTAGTGCTGGTATGATCGCACCCGAAATACTTCCCCCACTTTATTCCTTTATGCCTTCGCCAACCACGCCCGATCCTCCCCCCGTCTCCCGGTTCGCTCCCAATGACCGGGCCCAAAGGAGGCCGGCCCGGCCCGCGCAAAATACGGATGTCGGCACCTTCTTCCGTCCCGTTTACCGGCAAAAAAAGAGTAAGTTTGCAATACGAGTACTCCCAACGGCCACTAAAAAGCACGACGGCGAGCCAAAAAGGGGTGCAACACGAGGACTTCCCAGGGAGTCACCCATCCTAGTACTACTCTCGCCCAAGCACGCTTAACTGCGGAGTTCTGATGGGATCCGGTGCATTAGTGCTGGTATGATCGCACCCGAAATACTTCCCCCACTTTATTCCTTTATGCCTTCGCCAACCACGCCCGCTCCTCCCCCCGTCTCCCGGTTCGCTCCCAATGACCGGGCCCAAAGGAGGCCGGCCCGGCCCGCGCAAAATACGGATGTCGGCACCTTCTTCCGTCCCGTTTACCGGCAAAAAAAAAGAGTAAGTTTGCAATACGAGTACTCCCAACGGCCACTAAAAAGCACGACGGCGAGCCAAAAAGGGGTGCAACACGAGGACTTCCCAGGGAGTCACCCATCCTAGTACTACTCTCGCCCAAGCACGCTTAACTGCGGAGTTCTGATGGGATCCGGTGCATTAGTGCTGGTATGATCGCACCCGAAATACTTCCCCCACTTTATTCCTTTATGCCTTCGCCAACCACGCCCGCTCCTCCCCCCGTCTCCCGGTTCGCTCCCAATGACCGGGCCCAAAGGAGGCCGGCCCGGCCCCCGCAAAATACGGATGTCGGCACCTTCTTCCGTCCCGTTTACCGGCAAAAAAAAAGAGTAAGTTTGCAAGACGAGTACTCCCAACGGCCAATAAAAAGCACGACGGCGAGCCAAAAAGGGGTGCAACACGAGGACTTCCCAGGGGGTCACCCATCCTAGTACTACTCTCGCCAAAGCACGCTTAACTGCGGAGTTCTGATGGGATCCGGTGCATTAGTGCTGGTATGATCGCACCCGAAATACTTCCCCCACTTTATTCCTTTATGCCTTCGCCAACCACGCCCGCTCCTCCCCCCGTCTCCCGGTTCGCTCCCACGGACCGGGCCCAAAGGAGGCCGGCCCGGCCCGCGCAAAATACGGATGTCGGCACCTTCTTCCGTCCCGTTTACCGGCAAAAAAAAGAGTAAGTTTGCAATACGAGTACTCCCAACGGCCACTAAAAAGCACGACGGCGAGCCAAAAAGGGGTGCAACACGAGGACTTCCCAGGGGGTCACCCATCCTAGTACTACTCTCGCCCAAGCACGCTTAACTGCGGAGTTCTGATGGGATCCGGTGCATTAGTGCTGGTATGATCGCACCCGAAATACTTCCCCCACTTTATTCCTTTATGCCTTCGCCAACCACGCCCGCTCCTCCCCCCGTCTCCCGGTTCGCTCCCACGGACCGGGCCCAAAGGAGGCCGGCCCGGCCCCCGCAAAATACGGATGTCGGCACCTTCTTCCGTCCCGTTTACCGGCAAAAAAAAAGAGTAAGTTTGCAAGACGAGTACTCCCAACGGCC
The DNA here is from genome assembly GCA_033807775.1 of Saussurea involucrata. Classification (NCBI taxonomy): domain Eukaryota; kingdom Viridiplantae; phylum Streptophyta; class Magnoliopsida; order Asterales; family Asteraceae; genus Saussurea; species Saussurea involucrata. The sequence goes on from CM066324.1 coordinate 111,559,974, forward strand.
ACTAAAAAGCACGACGGCGAGCCAAAAAGGGGTGCAACACGAGGACTTCCCAGGGGGTCACCCATCCTAGTACTACTCTCGCCAAAGCACGCTTAACTGCGGAGTTCTGATGGGATCCGGTGCATTAGTGCTGGTATGATCGCACCCGAAATACTTCCCCCACTTTATTCCTTTATGCCTTCGCCAACCACGCCCGCTCCTCCCCCCGTCTCCCGGTTCGCTCCCACGGACCGGGCCCAAAGGAGGCCGGCCCGGCCCGCGCAAAATACGGATGTCGGCACCTTCTTCCGTCCCGTTTACCGGCAAAAAAAAAAGAGTAAGTTTGCAATACGAGTACTCCCAACGGCCACTAAAAAGCACGACGGCGAGCCAAAAAGGGGTGCAACACGAGGACTTCCCAGGGGGTCACCCATCCTAGTACTACTCTCGCCCAAGCACGCTTAACTGCGGAGTTCTGATGGGATCCGGTGCATTAGTGCTGGTATGATCGCACCCGAAATACTTCCCCCACTTTATTCCTTTATGCCTTCGCCAACCACGCCCGCTCCTCCCCCCGTCTCCCGGTTCGCTCCCACGGACCGGGCCCAAAGGAGGCCGGCCCGGCCCGCGCAAAATACGGATGTCGGCACCTTCTTCCGTCCCGTTTACCGGCAAAAAAAAAGAGTAAGTTTGCAAGACGAGTACTCCCAACGGCCACTAAAAAGCACGACGGCGAGCCAAAAAGGGGTGCAACACGAGGACTTCCCAGGGGGTCACCCATCCTAGTACTACTCTCGCCCAAGCACGCTTAACTGCGGAGTTCTGATGGGATCCGGTGCATTAGTGCTGGTATGATCGCACCCGAAATACTTCCCCCACTTTATTCCTTTATGCCTTCGCCAACCACGCCCGCTCCTCCCCCCGTCTCCCGGTTCGCTCCCACGGACCGGGCCCAAAGGAGGCCGGCCCGGCCCGCGCAAAATACGGATGTCGGCACCTTCTTCCGTCCCGTTTACCGGCAAAAAAAAAGAGTAAGTTTGCAAGACGAGTACTCCCAACGGCCACTAAAAAGCACGACGGCGAGCCAAAAAGGGGTGCAACACGAGGACTTCCCAGGGGGTCACCCATCCTAGTACTACTCTCGCCCATGCACGCTTAACTGCGGAGTTCTGATGGGATCCGGTGCATTAGTGCTGGTATGATCGCACCCGAAATACTTCCCCCACTTTATTCGTTTATGCCTTCGCCAACCACGCCCGCTCCTCCCCCCGTCTCCCGGTTCGCTCCCAATGACCGGGCCCAAAGGAGGCCGGCCCGGCCCGCGCAAAATACGGATGTCGGCACCTTCTTCCGTCCCGTTTACCGGCAAAAAAAAAGAGTAAGTTTGCAAGACGAGTACTCCCAACGGCCACTAAAAAGCACGACGGCGAGCCAAAAAGGGGTGCAACACGAGGACTTCCCAGGGGGTCACCCATCCTAGTACTATTCTCGCCCAAGCACGCTTAACTGCGGAGTTCTGATGGGATCCGGTGCATTAGTGCTGGTATGATCGCACCCGAAATACTTCCCCCACTTTATTCCTTTATGCCTTCGCCAACCACGCCCGCTCCTCCCCCCGTCTCCCGGTTCGCTCCCACGGACCGGGCCCAAAGGAGGCCGGCCCGGCCCGCGCAAAATACGGATGTCGGCACCTTCTTCCGTCCCGTTTACCGGCAAAAAAAAAGAGTAAGTTTGCAAGACGAGTACTCCCAACGGCCACTAAAAAGCACGACGGCGAGCCAAAAAGGGGTGCAACACGAGGACTTCCCAGGGGGTCACCCATCCTAGTACTACTCTCGCCCAAGCACGCTTAACTGCGGAGTTCTGATGGGATCCGGTGCATTAGTGCTGGTATGATCGCACCCGAAATACTTCCCCCACTTTATTCCTTTATGCCTTCGCCAACCACGCCCGCTCCTCCCCCCGTCTCCCGGTTCGCTCCCACGGACCGGGCCCAAAGGAGGCCGGCCCGGCCCGCGCAAAATACGGATGTCGGCACCTTCTTCCGTCCCGTTTACCGGCAAAAAAAAAGAGTAAGTTTGCAAGACGAGTACTCCCAACGGCCACTAAAAAGCACGACGGCGAGCCAAAAAGGGGTGCAACACGAGGACTTCCCAGGGGGTCACCCATCCTAGTACTACTCTCGCCCAAGCACGCTTAACTGCGGAGTTCTGATGGGATCCGGTGCATTAGTGCTGGTATGATCGCACCCGAAATACTTCCCCCACTTTATTCCTTTATGCCTTCGCCAACCACGCCCGCTCCTCCCCCCGTCTCCCGGTTCGCTCCCACGGACCGGGCCCAAAGGAGGCCGGCCCGGCCCGCGCAAAATACGGATGTCGGCACCTTCTTCCGTCCCGTTTACCGGCAAAAAAAAAAGAGTAGGTTTGCAAGACGAGTACTCCCAACGGCCACTAAAAAGCACGACGGCGAGCCAAAAAGGGGTGCAACACGAGGACTTCCCAGGGGGTCACCCATCCTAGTACTACTCTCGCCCAAGCACGCTTAACTGGGGAGTTCTGATGGGATCCGGTGCATTAGTGCTGGTATGATCGCACCCGAAATACTTCCCCCACTTTATTCCTTTATGCCTTCGCCAACCACGCCCGCTCCTCCCCCCGTCTCCCGGTTCGCTCCCAATGACCGGGCCCAAAGGAGGCCGGCCCGGCCCGCGCAAAATACGGATGTCGGCACCTTCTTCCGTCCCGTTTACCGGCAAAAAAAAAGAGTAAGTTTGCAAGACGAGTGCTCCCAACGGCCACTAAAAAGCACGACGGCGAGCCAAAAAGGGGTGCAACACGAGGACTTCCCAGGGGGTCACCCATCCTAGTACTACTCTCGCCCAAGCACGCTTAACTGCGGAGTTCTGATGGGATCCGGTGCATTAGTGCTGGTATGATCGCACCCGAAATACTTCCCCCACTTTATTCCTTTATGCCTTCGCCAACCACGCCCGCTCCTCCCCCCGTCTCCCGGTTCGCTCCCACGGACCGGGCCCAAAGGAGGCCGGCCCGGCCCGCGCAAAATACGGATGTCGGCACCTTCTTCCGTCCCGTTTACCGGCAAAAAAAAAGAGTAAGTTTGCAAGACGAGTACTCCCAACGGCCACTAAAAAGCACGACGGCGAGCCAAAAAGGGGTGCAACACGAGGACTTCCCAGGGGGTCACCCATCCTAGTACTACTCTCGCCCAAGCACGCTTAACTGCGGAGTTCTGATGGGATCCGGTGCATTAGTGCTGGTATGATCGCACCCGAAATACTTCCCCCACTTTATTCCTTTATGCCTTCGCCAACCACGCCCGCTCCTCCCCCCGTCTCCCGGTTCGCTCCCACGGACCGGGCCCAAAGGAGGCCGGCCCGGCCCGCGCAAAATACGAATGTCGGCACCTTCTTCCGTCCCGTTTACCGGCAAAAAAAAGAGTAAGTTTGCAAGACGAGTACTCCCAACGGCCACTAAAAAGCACGACGGCGAGCAAAAAAGGGGTGCAACACGAGGACTTCCCAGGGGGTCACCCATCCTAGTACTACTCTCGCCCAAGCACGCTTAACTGCGGAGTTCTGATGGGATCTGGTGCATTAGTGCTGGTATGATCGCACCCGAAATACTTCCCCCACTTTATTCCTTTATGCCTTCGCCAACCACGCCCGCTCCTCCCCCCGTCTCCCGGTTCGCTCCCACGGACCGGGCCCAAAGGAGGCCGGCCCGGCCCGCGCAAAATACGGATGTCGGCACCTTCTTCCGTCCCGTTTACCGGCAAAAAAAAAAGAGTAAGTTTGCAAGACGAGTACTCCCAACGGCCACTAAAAAGCACGACGGCGAGCCAAAAAGGGGTGCAACACGAGGACTTCCCAGGGGGTCACCCATCCTAGTACTACTCTCGCCCAAGCACGCTTAACTGCGGAGTTCTGATGGGATCCGGTGCATTAGTGCTGGTATGATCGCACCCGAAATACTTCCCCCACTTTATTCCTTTATGCCTTCGCCAACCACGCCCGCTCCTCCCCCCGTCTCCCGGTTCGCTCCCAATGACCGGGCCCAAAGGAGGCCGGCCCGGCCCGCGCAAAATACGGATGTCGGCACCTTCTTCCGTCCCGTTTACCGGCAAAAAAAAGAGTAAGTTTGCAAGACGAGTACTCCCAACGGCCACTAAAAAGCACGACGGCGAGCCAAAAAGGGGTGCAACACGAGTACTTCCCAGGGGGTCACCCATCCTAGTACTACTCTCGCCCAAGCACGCTTAACTGCGGAGTTCTGATGGGATCCGGTGCATTAGTGCTGGTATGATCGAACCCGAAATACTTCCCCCACTTTATTCCTTTATGCCTTCGCCAACCACGCCCGCTCCTCCCCCCGTCTCCCGGTTCGCTCCCACGGACCGGGCCCAAAGGAGGCCGGCCCGGCCCGCGCAAAATACGGATGTCGGCACCTTCTTCCGTCCCGTTTACCGGCAAAAAAAAAGAGTAAGTTTGCTAGACGAGTACTCCCAACGGCCACTAAAAAGCACGACGGCGAGCCAAAAAGGGGTGCAACACGAGGACTTCCCAGGGGGTCACCCATCCTAGTACTACTCTCGCCCAAGCACGCTTAACTGCGGAGTTCTGATGGGATCCGGTGCATTAGTGCTGGTATGATCGCACCCGAAATACTTCCCCCACTTTATTCCTTTATGCCTTCGCCAACCACGCCCGATCCTCCCCCCGTCTCCCGGTTCGCTCCCACGGACCGGGCCCAAAGGAGGCCGGCCCGGCCCGCGCAAAATACGGATGTCGGCACCTTCTTCCGTCCCGTTTACCGGCAAAAAAAAAGAGTAAGTTTGCAATACGAGTACTCCCAACGGCCACTAAAAAGCACGACGGCGAGCCAAAAAGGGGTGCAACACGAGGACTTCCCAGGGGGTCACCCATCCTAGTACTACTCTCGCCCAAGCACGCTTAACTGCGGAGTTCTGATGGGATCCGGTGCATTAGTGCTGGTATGATCGCACCCGAAATACTTCCCCCACTTTATTCCTTTATGCCTTCGCCAACCACGCCCGATCCTCCCCCCGTCTCCCGGTTCGCTCCCAATGACCGGGCCCAAAGGAGGCCGGCCCGGCCCGCGCAAAATACGGATGTCGGCACCTTCTTCCGTCCCGTTTACCGGCAAAAAAAGAGTAAGTTTGCAATACGAGTACTCCCAACGGCCACTAAAAAGCACGACGGCGAGCCAAAAAGGGGTGCAACACGAGGACTTCCCAGGGAGTCACCCATCCTAGTACTACTCTCGCCCAAGCACGCTTAACTGCGGAGTTCTGATGGGATCCGGTGCATTAGTGCTGGTATGATCGCACCCGAAATACTTCCCCCACTTTATTCCTTTATGCCTTCGCCAACCACGCCCGCTCCTCCCCCCGTCTCCCGGTTCGCTCCCAATGACCGGGCCCAAAGGAGGCCGGCCCGGCCCCCGCAAAATACGGATGTCGGCACCTTCTTCCGTCCCGTTTACCGGCAAAAAAAAAGAGTAAGTTTGCAATACGAGTACTCCCAACGGCCACTAAAAAGCACGACGGCGAGCCAAAAAGGGGTGCAACACGAGGACTTCCCAGGGAGTCACCCATCCTAGTACTACTCTCGCCCAAGCACGCTTAACTGCGGAGTTCTGATGGGATCCGGTGCATTAGTGCTGGTATGATCGCACCCGAAATACTTCCCCCACTTTATTCCTTTATGCCTTCGCCAACCACGCCCGCTCCTCCCCCCGTCTCCCGGTTCGCTCCCAATGACCGGGCCCAAAGGAGGCCGGCCCGGCCCCCGCAAAATACGGATGTCGGCACCTTCTTCCGTCCCGTTTACCGGCAAAAAAAAAGAGTAAGTTTGCAAGACGAGTACTCCCAACGGCCACTAAAAAGCACGACGGCGAGCCAAAAAGGGGTGCAACACGAGGACTTCCCAGGGGGTCACCCATCCTAGTACTACTCTCGCCAAAGCACGCTTAACTGCGGAGTTCTGATGGGATCCGGTGCATTAGTGCTGGTATGATCGCACCCGAAATACTTCCCCCACTTTATTCCTTTATGCCTTCGCCAACCACGCCCGCTCCTCCCCCCGTCTCCCGGTTCGCTCCCACGGACTGGGCCCAAAGGAGGCCGGCCCGGCCCGCGCAAAATACGGATGTCGGCACCTTCTTCCGTCCCGTTTACCGGCAAAAAAAAGAGTAAGTTTGCAATACGAGTACTCCCAACGGCCACTAAAAAGCACGACGGCGAGCCAAAAAGGGGTGCAACACGAGGACTTCCCAGGGGGTCACCCATCCTAGTACTACTCTCGCCCAAGCACGCTTAACTGCGGAGTTCTGATGGGATCCGGTGCATTAGTGCTGGTATGATCGCACCCGAAATACTTCCCCCACTTTATTCCTTTATGCCTTCGCCAACCACGCCCGCTCCTCCCCCCGTCTCCCGGTTCGCTCCCACGGACCGGGCCCAAAGGAGGCCGGCCCGGCCCCCGCAAAATACGGATGTCGGCACCTTCTTCCGTCCCGTTTACCGGCAAAAAAAAAGAGTAAGTTTGCAAGACGAGTACTCCCAACGGCCACTAAAAAGCACGACGGCGAGCCAAAAAGGGGTGCAACACGAGGACTTCCCAGGGGGTCACCCATCCTAGTACTACTCTCGCCAAAGCACGCTTAACTGCGGAGTTCTGATGGGATCCGGTGCATTAGTGCTGGTATGATCGCACCCGAAATACTTCCCCCACTTTATTCCTTTATGCCTTCGCCAACCACGCCCGCTCCTCCCCCCGTCTCCCGGTTCGCTCCCACGGACCGGGCCCAAAGGAGGCCGGCCCGGCCCGCGCAAAATACGGATGTCGGCACCTTCTTCCGTCCCGTTTACCGGCAAAAAAAAAAGAGTAAGTTTGCAATACGAGTACTCCCAACGGCCACTAAAAAGCACGACGGCGAGCCAAAAAGGGGTGCAACACGAGGACTTCCCAGGGGGTCACCCATCCTAGTACTACTCTCGCCCAAGCACGCTTAACTGCGGAGTTCTGATGGGATCCGGTGCATTAGTGCTGGTATGATCGCACCCGAAATACTTCCCCCACTTTATTCCTTTATGCCTTCGCCAACCACGCCCGCTCCTCCCCCCGTCTCCCGGTTCGCTCCCACGGACCGGGCCCAAAGGAGGCCGGCCCGGCCCGCGCAAAATACGGATGTCGGCACCTTCTTCCGTCCCGTTTACCGGCAAAAAAAAAGAGTAAGTTTGCAAGACGAGTACTCCCAACGGCCACTAAAAAGCACGACGGCGAGCCAAAAAGGGGTGCAACACGAGGACTTCCCAGGGGGTCACCCATCCTAGTACTACTCTCGCCCATGCACGCTTAACTGCGGAGTTCTGATGGGATCCGGTGCATTAGTGCTGGTATGATCGCACCCGAAATACTTCCCCCACTTTATTCGTTTATGCCTTCGCCAACCACGCCCGCTCCTCCCCCCGTCTCCCGGTTCGCTCCCAATGACCGGGCCCAAAGGAGGCCGGCCCGGCCCGCGCAAAATACGGATGTCGGCACCTTCTTCCGTCCCGTTTACCGGCAAAAAAAAAGAGTAAGTTTGCAAGACGAGTACTCCCAACGGCCACTAAAAAGCACGACGGCGAGCCAAAAAGGGGTGCAACACGAGGACTTCCCAGGGGGTCACCCATCCTAGTACTATTCTCGCCCAAGCACGCTTAACTGCGGAGTTCTGATGGGATCCGGTGCATTAGTGCTGGTATGATCGCACCCGAAATACTTCCCCCACTTTATTCCTTTATGCCTTCGCCAACCACGCCCGCTCCTCCCCCCGTCTCCCGGTTCGCTCTCACGGACCGGGCCCAAAGGAGGCCGGCCCGGCCCGCGCAAAATACGGATGTCGGCACCTTCTTCCGTCCCGTTTACCGGCAAAAAAAAAGAGTAAGTTTGCAAGACGAGTACTCCCAACGGCCACTAAAAAGCACGACGGCGAGCCAAAAAGGGGTGCAACACGAGGACTTCCCAGGGGGTCACCCATCCTAGTACTACTCTCGCCCAAGCACGCTTAACTGCGGAGTTCTGATGGGATCCGGTGCATTAGTGCTGGTATGATCGCACCCGAAATACTTCCCCCACTTTATTCCTTTATGCCTTCGCCAACCACGCCCGCTCCTCCCCCCGTCTCCCGGTTCGCTCCCACGGACCGGGCCCAAAGGAGGCCGGCCCGGCCCGCGCAAAATACGGATGTCGGCACCTTCTTCCGTCCCGTTTACCGGCAAAAAAAAAGAGTAAGTTTGCAAGACGAGTACTCCCAACGGCCACTAAAAAGCACGACGGCGAGCCAAAAAGGGGTGCAACACGAGGACTTCCCAGGGGGTCACCCATCCTAGTACTACTCTCGCCCAAGCACGCTTAACTGCGGAGTTCTGATGGGATCCGGTGCATTAGTGCTGGTATGATCGCACCCGAAATACTTCCCCCACTTTATTCCTTTATGCCTTCGCCAACCACGCCCGCTCCTCCCCCCGTCTCCCGGTTCGCTCCCAATGACCGGGCCCAAAGGAGGCCGGCCCGGCCCGCGCAAAATACGGATGTCGGCACCTTCTTCCGTCCCGTTTACCGGCAAAAAAAAGAGTAAGTTTGCAATACGAGTACTCCCAACGGCCACTAAAAAGCACGACGGCGAGCCAAAAAGGGGTGCAACACGAGGACTTCCCAGGGGGTCACCCATCCTAGTACTACTCTCGCCCAAGCACGCTTAACTGCGGAGTTCTGATGGGATCCGGTGCATTAGTGCTGGTATGATCGCACCCGAAATACTTCCCCCACTTTATTCCTTTATGCCTTCGCCAACCACGCCCGCTCCTCCCCCCGTCTCCCGGTTCGCTCCCACGGACCGGGCCCAAAGGAGGCCGGCCCGGCCCCCGCAAAATACGGATGTCGGCACCTTCTTCCGTCCCGTTTACCGGCAAAAAAAAAGAGTAAGTTTGCAAGACGAGTACTCCCAACGGCCACTAAAAAGCACGACGGCGAGCCAAAAAGGGGTGCAACACGAGGACTTCCCAGGGGGTCACCCATCCTAGTACTACTCTCGCCAAAGCACGCTTAACTGCGGAGTTCTGATGGGATCCGGTGCATTAGTGCTGGTATGATCGCACCCGAAATACTTCCCCCACTTTATTCCTTTATGCCTTCGCCAACCACGCCCGCTCCTCCCCCCGTCTCCCGGTTCGCTCCCACGGACCGGGCCCAAAGGAGGCCGGCCCGGCCCGCGCAAAATACGGATGTCGGCACCTTCTTCCGTCCCGTTTACCGGCAAAAAAAAAAGAGTAAGTTTGCAAGACGAGTACTCCCAACGGCCACTAAAAAGCACGACGGCGAGCCAAAAAGGGGTGCAACACGAGGACTTCCCAGGGGGTCACCCATCCTAGTACTACTCTCGCCCAAGCACGCTTAACTGCGGAGTTCTGATGGGATCCGGTGCATTAGTGCTGGTATGATCGCACCCGAAATACTTCCCCCACTTTATTCCTTTATGCCTTCGCCAACCACGCCCGCTCCTCCCCCCGTCTCCCGGTTCGCTCCCACGGACCGGGCCCAAAGGAGGCCGGCCCGGCCCGCGCAAAATACGGATGTCGGCACCTTCTTCCGTCCCGTTTACCGGCAAAAAAAAAGAGTAAGTTTGCAAGACGAGTACTCCCAACGGCCACTAAAAAGCACGACGGCGAGCCAAAAAGGGGTGCAACACGAGGACTTCCCAGGGGGTCACCCATCCTAGTACTACTCTCGCCCATGCACGCTTAACTGCGGAGTTCTGATGGGATCCGGTGCATTAGTGCTGGTATGATCGCACCCGAAATACTTCCCCCACTTTATTCGTTTATGCCTTCGCCAACCACGCCCGCTCCTCCCCCCGTCTCCCGGTTCGCTCCCAATGACCGGGCCCAAAGGAGGCCGGCCCGGCCCGCGCAAAATACGGATGTCGGCACCTTCTTCCGTCCCGTTTACCGGCAAAAAAAAAGAGTAAGTTTGCAAGACGAGTACTCCCAACGGCCACTAAAAAGCACGACGGCGAGCCAAAAAGGGGTGCAACACGAGGACTTCCCAGGGGGTCACCCATCCTAGTACTATTCTCGCCCAAGCACGCTTAACTGCGGAGTTCTGATGGGATCCGGTGCATTAGTGCTGGTATGATCGCACCCGAAATACTTCCCCCACTTTATTCCTTTATGCCTTCGCCAACCACGCCCGCTCCTCCCCCCGTCTCCCGGTTCGCTCTCACGGACCGGGCCCAAAGGAGGCCGGCCCGGCCCGCGCAAAATACGGATGTCGGCACCTTCTTCCGTCCCGTTTACCGGCAAAAAAAAAGAGTAAGTTTGCAAGACGAGTACTCCCAACGGCCACTAAAAAGCACGACGGCGAGCCAAAAAGGGGTGCAACACGAGGACTTCCCAGGGGGTCACCCATCCTAGTACTACTCTCGCCCAAGCACGCTTAACTGCGGAGTTCTGATGGGATCCGGTGCATTAGTGCTGGTATGATCGCACCCGAAATACTTCCCCCACTTTATTCCTTTATGCCTTCGCCAACCACGCCCGCTCCTCCCCCCGTCTCCCGGTTCGCTCCCACGGACCGGGCCCAAAGGAGGCCGGCCCGGCCCGCGCAAAATACGGATGTCGGCACCTTCTTCCGTCCCGTTTACCGGCAAAAAAAAAAGAGTAGGTTTGCAAGACGAGTACTCCCAACGGCCACTAAAAAGCACGACGGCGAGCCAAAAAGGGGTGCAACACGAGGACTTCCCAGGGGGTCACCCATCCTAGTACTACTCTCGCCCAAGCACGCTTAACTGCGGAGTTCTGATGGGATCCGGTGCATTAGTGCTGGTATGATCGCACCCGAAATACTTCCCCCACTTTATTCCTTTATGCCTTCGCCAACCACGCCCGCTCCTCCCCCCGTCTCCCGGTTCGCTCCCAATGACCGGGCCCAAAGGAGGCCGGCCCGGCCCGCGCAAAATACGGATGTCGGCACCTTCTTCCGTCCCGTTTACCGGCAAAAAAAAAGAGTAAGTTTGCAAGACGAGTACTCCCAACGGCCACTAAAAAGCACGACGGCGAGCCAAAAAGGGGTGCAACACGAGGACTTCCCAGGGGGTCACCCATCCTAGTACTACTCTCGCCCAAGCACGCTTAACTGCGGAGTTCTGATAGGATCCGGTGCATTAGTGCTGGTATGATCGCACCCGAAATACTTCCCCCACTTTATTCCTTTATGCCTTCGCCAACCACGCCCGCTCCTCCCCCCGTCTCCCGGTTCGCTCCCACGGACCGGGCCCAAAGGAGGCCGGCCCGGCCCGCGCAAAATACGGATGTCGGCACCTTCTTCCGTCCCGTTTACCGGCAAAAAAAAAGAGTAAGTTTGCAATACGAGTACTCCCAACGGCCACTAAAAAGCACGACGGCGAGCCAAAAAGGGGTGCAACACGAGGACTTCCCAGGGGGTCACCCATCCTAGTACTACTCTCGCCCAAGCACGCTTAACTGCGGAGTTCTGATGGGATCCGGTGCATTAGTGCTGGTATGATCGCACCCGAAATACTTCCCCCACTTTATTCCTTTATGCCTTCGCCAACCACGCCCGCTCCTCCCCCCGTCTCCCGGTTCGCTCCCACGGACCGGGCCCAAAGGAGGCCGGCCCGGCCCGCGCAAAATACGGATGTCGGCACCTTCTTCCGTCCCGTTTACCGGCAAAAAAAAAAGAGTAAGTTTGCAAGACGAGTACTCCCAACGGCCACTAAAAAGCACGACGGCGAGCCAAAAAGGGGTGCAACACGAGGACTTCCCAGGGGGTCACCCATCCTAGTACTACTCTCGCCCAAGCACGCTTAACTGCGGAGTTCTGATGGGATCCGGTGCATTAGTGCTGGTATGATCGCACCCGAAATACTTCCCCCACTTTATTCCTTTATGCCTTCGCCAACCACGCCCGCTCCTCCCCCCGTCTCCCGGTTCGCTCCCAATGACCGGGCCCAAAGGAGGCCGGCCCGGCCCGCGCAAAATACGGATGTCGGCACCTTCTTCCGTCCCGTTTACCGGCAAAAAAAAGAGTAAGTTTGCAAGACGAGTACTCCCAACGGCCACTAAAAAGCACGACGGCGAGCCAAAAAGGGGTGCAACACGAGGACTTCCCAGGGGGTCACCCATCCTAGTACTACTCTCGCCCAAGCACGCTTAACTGCGGAGTTCTGATGGGATCCGGTGCATTAGTGCTGGTATGATTGCACCCGAAATACTTCCCCCACTTTATTCCTTTATGCCTTCGCCAACCACGCCCGCTCCTCCCCCCGTCTCCCGGTTCGCTCCCACGGACCGGGCCCAAAGGAGGCCGGCCCGGCCCGCGCAAAATACGGATGTCGGCACCTTCTTCCGTCCCGTTTACCGGCAAAAAAAAAGAGTAAGTTTGCAAGACGAGTACTCCCAACGGCCACTAAAAAGCACGACGGCGAGCCAAAAAGGGGTGCAACACGAGGACTTCCCAGGGGGTAACCCATCCTAGTACTACTCTCGCCCAAGCACGCTTAACTGCGGAGTTCTGATGGGATCCGGTGCATTAGTGCTGGTATGATCGCACCCGAAATACTTCCCCCACTTTATTCCTTTATGCCTTCGCCAACCACGCCCGCTCCTCCCCCCGTCTCCCGGTTCGCTCCCACGGACCGGGCCCAAAGGAGGCCGGCCCGGCCCGCGCAAAATACGGATGTCGGCACCTTCTTCCGTCCCGTTTACCGGCAAAAAAAAAGAGTAAGTTTGCAATACGAGTACTCCCAACGGCCACTAAAAAGCACGACGGCGAGCCAAAAAGGGGTGCAACACGAGGACTTCCCAGGGGGTCACCCATCCTAGTACTACTCTCGCCCAAGCACGCTTAACTGCGGAGTTCTAATGGGATCTGGTGCATTAGTGCTGGTATGATCGCACCCGAAATACTTCCCCCACTTTATTCCTTTATGCCTTCGCCAACCACGCCCGCTCCTCCCCCCGTCTCCCGGTTCGCTCCCAATGACCGGGCCCAAAGGAGGCCGGCCCGGCCCGCGCAAAATACGGATGTCGGCACCTTCTTTCGTCCCGTTTACCGGCAAAAAAAAAGAGTAAGTTTGCAATACGAGTACTCCCAACAGCCACTAAAAAGCACGACGGCGAGCCAAAAAGGGGTGCAACACGAGGACTTCCCAGGGAGTCACCCATCCTAGTACTACTCTCGCCCAAGCACGCTTAACTGCGGAGTTCTGATGGGATCCGGTGCATTAGTGCTGGTATGATCGCACCCGAATAACTTCCCCCACTTTATTCCTTTATGCCTTCGCCAACCACGCCCGCTCCTCCCCCCGTCTCCCGGTTCGCTCCCAATGACCGGGCCCAAAGGAGGACGGCCCGGCCCGCGCAAAATACGGATGTCGGCACCTTCTTCCGTCCCGTTTACCGGCAAAAAAAAAGAGTAAGTTTGCAATACGAGTACTCCCAACGGCCACTAAAAAGCACGACGGCGAGCCAAAAAGGGGTGCAACACGAGGACTTCCCAGGGAGTCACCCATCCTAGTACTACTCTCGCCCAAGCACGCTTAACTGCGGAGTTCTGATGGGATCCGGTGCATTAGTGCTGGTATGATCGCACCCGAAATACTTCCCCCACTTTATTCCTTTATGCCTTCGCCAACCACGCCCGCTCCTCCCCCCGTCTCCCGGTTCGCTCCCAATGACCGGGCCCAAAGGAGGCCGGCCCGACCCGCGCAAAATACGGATGTCGGCACCTTCTTCCGTCCCGTTTACCGGCAAAAAAAAGAGTAAGTTTGCAAGACGAGTACTCCCAACGGCCACTAAAAAGCACGACGGCGAGCCAAAAAGGGGTGCAACACGAGGACTTCCCAGGGGGTCACCCATCCTAGTACTACTCTCGCCCAAGCACGCTTAACTGCGGAGTTCTGATGGGATCCGGTGCATTAGTGCTGGTATGATCGCACCCGAAATACTTCCCCCACTTTATTCCTTTATGCCTTCGCCAACCACGCCCGCTCCTCCCCCCGTCTCCCGGTTCGCTCCCACGGACCGGGCCCAAAGGAGGCCGGCCCGGCCCGCGCAAAATACGGATGTCGGCACCTTCTTCCGTCCCGTTTACCGGCAAAAAAAAGAGTAAGTTTGCAAGACGAGTACTCCCAACGGCCACTAAAAAGCACGACGGCGAGCCAAAAAGGGGTGCAACACGAGGACTTCCCAGGGAGTCACCCATCCTAGTACTACTCTCGCCCAAGCACGCTTAACTGCGGAGTTCTGATGGGATCCGGTGCATTAGTGCTGGTATGATCGCACCCGAAATACTTCCCCCACTTTATTCCTTTATGCCTTCGCCAACCACGCCCGCTCCTCCCCCCGTCTCCCGGTTCGCTCCCAATGACCGGGCCCAAAGGAGGCCGGCCCGACCCGCGCAAAATACGGATGTCGGCACCTTCTTCCGTCCCGTTTACCGGCAAAAAAAAGAGTAAGTTTGCAAGACGAGTACTCCCAACGGCCACTAAAAAGCACGACGGCGAGCCAAAAAGGGGTGCAACACGAGGACTTCCCAGGGGGTCACCCATCCTAGTACTACTCTCGCCCAAGCACGCTTAACTGCGGAGTTCTGATGGGATCCGGTGCATTAGTGCTGGTATGATCGCACCCGAAATACTTCCCCCACTTTATTCCTTTATGCCTTCGCCAACCACGCCCGCTCCTCCCCCCGTCTCCCGGTTCGCTCCCACGGACCGGGCCCAAAGGAGGCCGGCCCGGCCCGCGCAAAATACGGATGTCGGCACCTTCTTCCGTCCCGTTTACCGGCAAAAAAAAAGAGTAAGTTTGCAAGACGAGTACTCCCAACGGCCACTAAAAAGCACGACGGCGAGCCAAAAAGGGGTGCAACACGAGGACTTCCCACGGGGTCACCCATCCTAGTACTACTCTCGCCCAAGCACGCTTAACTGCGGAGTTCTGATGGGATCCGGTGCATTAGTGCTGGTATGATCGCACCCGAAATACTTCCCCCACTTTATTCCTTTATGCCTTCGCCAACCACGCCCGCTCCTCCCCCCGTCTCCCGGTTCGCTCCCAATGACCGGGCCCAAAGGAGGCCGGCCCGGCCCGCGCAAAATACGGATGTCGGCACCTTCTTCCGTCCCGTTTACCGGCAAAAAAAAAGAGTAAGTTTGCAAGACGAGTACTCCCAACGGCCACTAAAAAGCACGACGGCGAGCCAAAAAGGGGTGCAACACGAGGACTTCCCAGGGGGTCACCCATCCTAGTACTACTCTCGCCCAAGCACGCTTAACTGCGGAGTTCTGATGGGATCCGGTGCATTAGTGCTGGTATGATCGCACCCGAAATACTTCCCCCACTTTATTCCTTTATGGCTTCGCCAACCACGCCCGCTCCTCCCCCCGTCTCCCGGTTCGCTCCCACGGACCGGGCCCAAAGGAGGCCGGCCCGGCCCGCGCAAAATACGGATGTCGGCACCTTCTTCCGTCCCGTTTACCGGCAAAAAAAAAGAGTAAGTTTGCAAGACGAGTACTCCCAACGGCCACTAAAAAGCACGACGGCGAGCCAAAAAGGGGTGCAACACGAGGACTTCCCAGGGGGTCACCCATCCTAGTACTACTCTCGCCCAAGCACGCTTAACTGCGGAGTTCTGATGGGATCCGGTGCATTAGTGCTGGTATGATCGCACCCGAAATACTTCCCCCACTTTATTCCTTTATGCCTTCGCCAACCACGCCCGCTCCTCCCCCCGTCTCCCGGTTCGCTCCCACGGACCGGGCCCAAAGGAGGCCGGCCCGGCCCGCGCAAAATACGGATGTCGGCACCTTCTTCCGTCCCGTTTACCGGCAAAAAAAAAGAGTAAGTTTGCAATACGAGTACTCCCAACGGCCACTAAAAAGCACGACGGCGAGCCAAAAAGGGGTGCAACACGAGGACTTCCCAGGGGGTCACCCATCCTAGTACTACTCTCGCCCAAGCACGCTTAACTGCGGAGTTCTGATGGGATCCGGTGCATTAGTGCTGGTATGATCGCACCCGAAATACTTCCCCCACTTTATTCCTTTATGCCTTCGCCAACCACGCCCGCTCCTCCCCCCGTCTCCCGGTTCGCTCCCACGGACCGGGCCCAAAGGAGGCCGGCCCGGCCCGCGCAAAATACGGATGTCGGCACCTTCTTCCGTCCCGTTTACCGGCAAAAAAAAAGAGTAAGTTTGCAATACGAGTACTCCCAACGGCCACTAAAAAGCACGACGGCGAGCCAAAAAGGGGTGCAACACGAGGACTTCCCAGGGGGTCACCCATCCTAGTACTACTCTCGCCCAAGCACGCTTAACTGCGGAGTTCTAATGGGATCTGGTGCATTAGTGCTGGTATGATCGCACCCGAAATACTTCCCCCACTTTATTCCTTTATGCCTTCGCCAACCACGCCCGCTCCTCCCCCCGTCTCCCGGTTCGCTCCCAATGACCGGGCCCAAAGGAGGCCGGCCCGGCCCGCGCAAAATACGGATGTCGGCACCTTCTTCCGTCCCGTTTACCGGCAAAAAAAAAGAGTAAGTTTGCAATACGAGTACTCCCAACGGCCACTAAAAAGCACGACGGCGAGCCAAAAAGGGGTGCAACACGAGGACTTCCCAGGGAGTCACCCATCCTAGTACTACTCTCGCCCAAGCACGCTTAACTGCGGAGTTCTGATGGGATCCGGTGCATTAGTGCTGGTATGATCGCACCCGAAATACTTCCCCCACTTTATTCCTTTATGCCTTCGCCAACCACGCCCGCTCCTCCCCCCGTCTCCCGGTTCGCTCCCAATGACCGGGGCCAAAGGAGGCCGGCCCGGCCCGCGCAAAATACGGATGTCGGCACCTTCTTCCGTCCCGTTTACCGGCAAAAAAAAAGAGTAAGTTTGCAATACGAGTACTCCCAACGGCCACTAAAAAGCACGACGGCGAGCCAAAAAGGGGTGCAACACGAGGACTTCCCAGGGAGTCACCCATCCTAGTACTACTCTCGCCCAAGCACGCTTAACTGCGGAGTTCTGATGGGATCCGGTGCATTAGTGCTGGTATGATCGCACCCGAAATACTTCCCCCACTTTATTCCTTTATGCCTTCGCCAACCACGCCCGCTCCTCCCCCCGTCTCTCGGTTCGCTCCCAATGACCGGGCCCAAAGGAGGCCGGCCCGGCCCGCGCAAAATACGGATGTCGGCACCTTCTTCCGTCCCGTTTACCGGCAAAAAAAAAGAGTAAGTTTGCAAGACGAGTACTCCCAACGGCCACTAAAAAGCACGACGGCGAGCCAAAAAGGGGTGCAACACGAGGACTTCCCACGGGGTCACCCATCCTAGTACTACTCTCGCCCAAGCACGCTTAACTGCGGAGTTCTGATGGGATCCGGTGCATTAGTGCTGGTATGATCGCACCCGAAATACTTCCCCCACTTTATTCCTTTATGCCTTCGCCAACCACGCCCGCTCCTCCCCCCGTCTCCCGGTTCGCTCCCAATGACCGGGCCCAAAGGAGGCCGGCCCGGCCCGCGCAAAATACGGATGTCGGCACCTTCTTCCGTCCCGTTTACCGGCAAAAAAAAAGAGTAAGTTTGCAAGACGAGTACTCCCAACGGCCACTAAAAAGCACGACGGCGAGCCAAAAAGGGGTGCAACACGAGGACTTCCCAGGGGGTCACCCATCCTAGTACTACTCTCGCCCAAGCACGCTTAACTGCGGAGTTCTGATGGGATCCGGTGCATTAGTGCTGGTATGATCGCACCCGAAATACTTCCCCCACTTTATTCCTTTATGGCTTCGCCAACCACGCCCGCTCCTCCCCCCGTCTCCCGGTTCGCTCCCACGGACCGGGCCCAAAGGAGGCCGGCCCGGCCCGCGCAAAATACGGATGTCGGCACCTTCTTCCGTCCCGTTTACCGGCAAAAAAAAAGAGTAAGTTTGCAAGACGAGTACTCCCAACGGCCACTAAAAAGCACGACGGCGAGCCAAAAAGGGGTGCAACACGAGGACTTCCCAGGGGGTCACCCATCCTAGTACTACTCTCGCCCAAGCACGCTTAACTGCGGAGTTCTGATGGGATCCGGTGCATTAGTGCTGGTATGATCGCACCCGAAATACTTCCCCCACTTTATTCCTTTATGCCTTCGCCAACCACGCCCGCTCCTCCCCCCGTCTCCCGGTTCGCTCCCAATGACCGGGCCCAAAGGAGGCCGGCCCGGCCCGCGCAAAATACGGATGTCGGCACCTTCTTCCGTCCCGTTTACCGGCAAAAAAAAAGAGTAAGTTTGCAATACGAGTACTCCCAACGGCCACTAAAAAGCACGACGGCGAGCCAAAAAGGGGTGCAACACGAGGACTTCCCAGGGGGTCACCCATCCTAGTACTACTCTCGCCCAAGCACGCTTAACTGCGGAGTTCTGATGGGATCCGGTGCATTAGTGCTGGTATGATCGCACCCGAAATACTTCCCCCACTTTATTCCTTTATGCCTTCGCCAACCACGCCCGCTCCTCCCCCCGTCTCCCGGTTCGCTCCCAATGACCGGGCCCAAAGGAGGCCGGCCCGGCCCGCGCAAAATACGGATGTCGGCACCTTCTTCCGTCCCGTTTACCGGCAAAAAAAAAGAGTAAGTTTGCAATACGAGTACTCCCAACGGCCACTAAAAAGCACGACGGCGAGCCAAAAAGGGGTGCAACACGAGGACTTCCCAGGGAGTCACCCATCCTAGTACTACTCTCGCCCAAGCACGCTTAACTGCGGAGTTCTGATGGGATCCGGTGCATTAGTGCTGGTATGATCGCACCCGAAATACTTCCCCCACTTTATTCCTTTATGCCTTCGCCAACCACGCCCGCTCCTCCCCCCGTCTCCCGGTTCGCTCCCAATGACCGGGCCCAAAGGAGGCCGGCCCGGCCCGCGCAAAATACGGATGTCGGCACCTTCTTCCGTCCCGTTTACCGGCAAAAAAAAAAGAGTAAGTTTGCAATACGAGTACTCCCAACGGCCACTAAAAAGCACGACGGCGAGCCAAAAAGGGGTGCAACACGAGGACTTCCCAGGGAGTCACCCATCCTAGTACTACTCTCGCCCAAGCACGCTTAACTGCGGAGTTCTGATGGGATCCGGTGCATTAGTGCTGGTATGATCGCACCCGAAATACTTCCCCCACTTTATTCCTTTATGCCTTCGCCAACCACGCCCGCTCCTCCCCCCGTCTCTCGGTTCGCTCCCAATGACCTGGCCCAAAGGAGGCCGGCCCGGCCCGCGCAAAATACGGATGTCGGCACCTTCTTCCGTCCCGTTTACCGGCAAAAAAAAGAGTAAGTTTGCAAGACGAGTACTCCCAACGGCCACTAAAAAGCACGACGGCGAGCCAAAAAGGGGTGCAACACGAGGACTTCCCAGGGGGTCACCCATCCTAGTACTACTCTCGCCCAAGCACGCTTAACTGCGGAGTTCTGATGGGATCCGGTGCATTAGTGCTGGTATGATCGCACCCGAAATACTTCCCCCACTTTATTCCTTTATGCCTTCGCCAACCACGCCCGCTCCTCCCCCCGTCTCCCGGTTCGCTCCCACGGACCGGGCCCAAAGGAGGCCGGCCCGGCCCGCGCAAAATACGGATGTCGGCACCTTCTTCCGTCCCGTTTACCGGCAAAAAAAAAAAGAGTAAGTTTGCAATACGAGTACTCCCAACGGCCACTAAAAAGCACGACGGCGAGCCAAAAAGGGGTGCAACACGAGGACTTCCCAGGGAGTCACCCATCCTAGTACTACTCTCGCCCAAGCACGCTTAACTGCGGAGTTCTGATGGGATCCGGTGCATTAGTGCTGGTATGATCGCACCCGAAATACTTCCCCCACTTTATTCCTTTATGCCTTCGTCAACCACGCCCGCTCCTCCCCCCGTCTCTCGGTTCGCTCCCAATGACCGGGCCCAAAGGAGGCCGGCCCGGCCCGCGCAAAATACGGATGTCGGCACCTTCTTCCGTCCCGTTTACCGGCAAAAAAAAAGAGTAAGTTTGCAAGACGAGTACTCCCAACGGCCACTAAAAAGCACGACGGCGAGCCAAAAAGGGGTGCAACACGAGGACTTCCCAGGGGGTCACCCATCCTAGTACTACTCTCGCCCAAGCACGCTTAACTGCGGAGTTCTGATGGGATCCGGTGCATTAGTGCTGGTATGATCGCACCCGAAATACTTCCCCCACTTTATTCCTTTATGCCTTCGCCAACCACGCCCGCTCCTCCCCCCGTCTCCCGGTTCGCTCCCACGGACCGGGCCCAAAGGAGGCCGGCCCGGCCCGCGCAAAATACGGATGTCGGCACCTTCTTCCGTCCCGTTTACCGGCAAAAAAAAAGAGTAAGTTTGCAAGACGAGTACTCCCAACGGCCACTAAAAAGCACGACGGCGAGCCAAAAAGGGGTGCAACACGAGGACTTCCCAGGGGGTCACCCATCCTAGTACTACTCTCGCCCAAGCACGCTTAACTGCGGAGTTCTGATGGGATCCGGTGCATTAGTGCTGGTATGATCGCACCCGAAATACTTCCCCCACTTTATTCCTTTATGCCTTCGCCAACCACGCCCGCTCCTCCCCCCGTCTCCCGGTTCGCTCCCAATGACCGGGCCCAAAGGAGGCCGGCCCGGCCCGCGCAAAATACGGATGTCGGCACCTTCTTCCGTCCCGTTTACCGGCAAAAAAAAGAGTAAGTTTGCAAGACGAGTACTCCCAACGGCCACTAAAAAGCACGACGGCGAGCCAAAAAGGGGTGCAACACGAGGACTTCCCAGGGGGTCACCCATCCTAGTACTACTCTCGCCCAAGCACGCTTAACTGCGGAGTTCTGATGGGATCCGGTGCATTAGTGCTGGTATGATCGCACCCGAAATACTTCCCCCACTTTATTCCTTTATGCCTTCGCCAACCACGCCCGCTCCTCCCCCCGTCTCCCGGTTCGCTCCCACGGACCGGGCCCAAAGGAGGCCGGCCCGGCCCGCGCAAAATACGGATGTCGGCACCTTCTTCCGTCCCGTTTACCGGCAAAAAAAAGAGTAAGTTTGCAAGACGAGTACTCCCAACGGCCACTAAAAAGCACGACGGCGAGCCAAAAAGGGGTGCAACACGAGGACTTCCCAGGGGGTCACCCATCCTAGTACTACTCTCGCCCAAGCACGCTTAACTGCGGAGTTCTGATGGGATCCGGTGCATTAGTGCTGGTATGATCGCACCCGAAATACTTCCCCCACTTTATTCCTTTATGCCTTCGCCAACCACGCCCGCTCCTCCCCCCGTCTCCCGGTTCGCTCCCACGGACCGGGCCCAAAGGAGGCCGGCCCGGCCCGCGCAAAATACGGATGTCGGCACCTTCTTCCGTCCCGTTTACCGGCAAAAAAAATAGAGTAGGTTTGCAAGACGAGTACTCCCAACGGCCACTAAAAAGCACGACGGCGAGCCAAAAAGGGGTGCAACACGAGGACTTCCCAGGGGGTCACCCATCCTAGTACTACTCTCGCCCAAGCACGCTTAACTGCGGAGTTCTGATGGGATCCGGTGCATTAGTGCTGGTATGATCGCACCCGAAATACTTCCCCCACTTTATTCCTTTATGCCTTCGCCAACCACGCCCGCTCCTCCCCCCGTCTCCCGGTTCGCTCCCAATGACCGGGCCCAAAGGAGGCCGGCCCGGCCCGCGCAAAATACGGATGTCGGCACCTTCTTCCGTCCCGTTTACCGGCAAAAAAAAGAGTAAGTTTGCAAGACGAGTACTCCCAACGGCCACTAAAAAGCACGACGGCGAGCCAAAAAGGGGTGCAACACGAGGACTTCCCAGGGGGTCACCCATCCTAGTACTACTCTCGCCCAAGCACGCTTAACTGCGGAGTTCTGATGGGATCCGGTGCATTAGTGCTGGTATGATCGCACCCGAAATACTTCCCCCACTTTATTCCTTTATGCCTTCGCCAACCACGCCCGCTCCTCCCCCCGTCTCCCGGTTCGCTCCCACAGACCGGGCCCAAAGGAGGCCGGCCCGGCCCGCGCAAAATACGGATGTCGGCACCTTCTTCCGTCCCGTTTACCGGCAAAAAAAAAGAGTAAGTTTGCAAGACGAGTACTCCCAACGGCCACTAAAAAGCACGACGGCGAGCCAAAAAGGGGTGCAACACGAGGACTTCCCAGGGGGTCACCCATCCTAGTACTACTCTCGCCCAAGCACGCTTAACTGCGGAGTTCTGATGGGATCCGGTGCATTAGTGCTGGTATGATCGCACCCGAAATACTTCCCCCACTTTATTCCTTTATGCCTTCGCCAACCACGCCCGCTCCTCCCCCCGTCTCCCGGTTCGCTCCCAATGACCGGGCCCAAAGGAGGCCGGCCCGGCCCGCGCAAAATACGGATGTCGGCACCTTCTTCCGTCCCGTTTACCGGCAAAAAAAAGAGTAAGTTTGCAAGACGAGTACTCCCAACGGCCACTAAAAAGCACGACGGCGAGCCAAAAAGGGGTGCAACACGAGGACTTCCCAGGGGGTCACCCATCCTAGTACTACTCTCGCCCAAGCACGCTTAACTGCGGAGTTCTGATGGGATCCGGTGCATTAGTGCTGGTATGATCGCACCCGAAATACTTCCCCCACTTTATTCCTTTATGCCTTCGCCAACCACGCCCGCTCCTCCCCCCGTCTCCCGGTTCGCTCCCACAGACCGGGCCCAAAGGAGGCCGGCCCGGCCCGCGCAAAATACGGATGTCGGCACCTTCTTCCGTCCCGTTTACCGGCAAAAAAAAAGAGTAAGTTTGCAAGACGAGTACTCCCAACGGCCACTAAAAAGCACGACGGCGAGCCAAAAAGGGGTGCAACACGAGGACTTCCCAGGGGGTCACCCATCCTAGTACTACTCTCGCCCAAGCACGCTTAACTGCGGAGTTCTGATGGGATCCGGTGCATTAGTGCTGGTATGATCGCACCCGAAATACTTCCCCCACTTTATTCCTTTATGCCTTCGCCAACCACGCCCGCTCCTCCCCCCGTCTCCCGGTTCGCTCCCACGGACCGGGCCCAAAGGAGGCCGGCCCGGCCCGCGCAAAATACGGATGTCGGCACCTTCTTCCGTCCCGTTTACCGGCAAAAAAAAAGAGTAAGTTTGCAAGACGAGTACTCCCAACGGCCACTAAAAAGCACGACGGCGAGCCAAAAAGGGGTGCAACACGAGGACTTCCCAGGGGGTCACCCATC
Source organism: Saussurea involucrata (assembly GCA_033807775.1). Lineage (NCBI taxonomy): Eukaryota > Viridiplantae > Streptophyta > Magnoliopsida > Asterales > Asteraceae > Saussurea > Saussurea involucrata. The sequence goes on from CM066324.1 coordinate 111,583,285, forward strand.
CTAGTACTACTCTCGCCCAAGCACGCTTAACTGCGGAGTTCTGATGGGATCCTGTGCATTAGTGCTGGTATGATCGCACCCGAAATACTTCCCCCGCTTTATTCCTTTATGCCTTCGCCAACCACGCCCGCTCCTCCCCCCGTCTCCCGGTTCGCTCCCAATGACCGGGCCCAAAGGAGGCCGGCCCGGCCCGCGCAAAATACGGATGTCGGCACCTTCTTCCGTCCCGTTTACCGGCAAAAAAAAGAGTAAGTTTGCAAGACGAGTACTCCCAACGGCCACTAAAAAGCACGACGGCGAGCCAAAAAGGGGTGCAACACGAGGACTTCCCAGGGGGTCACCCATCCTAGTACTACTCTCGCCCAAGCACGCTTAACTGCGGAGTTCTGATGGGATCCGGTGCATTAGTGCTGGTATGATCGCACCCGAAATACTTCCCCCACTTTATTCCTTTATGCCTTCGCCAACCACGCCCGCTCCTCCCCCCGTCTCCCGGTTCGCTCCCACAGACCGGGCCCAAAGGAGGCCGGCCCGGCCCGCGCAAAATACGGATGTCGGCACCTTCTTCCGTCCCGTTTACCGGCAAAAAAAAAGAGTAAGTTTGCAAGACGAGTACTCCCAACGGCCACTAAAAAGCACGACGGCGAGCCAAAAAGGGGTGCAACACGAGGACTTCCCAGGGGGTCACCCATCCTAGTACTACTCTCGCCCAAGCACGCTTAACTGCGGAGTTCTGATGGGATCCGGTGCATTAGTGCTGGTATGATCGCACCCGAAATACTTCCCCCACTTTATTCCTTTATGCCTTCGCCAACCACGACCGCTCCTCCCCCCGTCTCCCGGTTCGCTCCCACGGACCGGGCCCAAAGGAGGCCGGCCCGGCCCGCGCAAAATACGGATGTCGGCACCTTCTTCCGTCCCGTTTACCGGCAAAAAAAAAAGAGTAAGTTTGCAAGACGAGTACTCCCAACGGCCACTAAAAAGCACGACGGCGAGCCAAAAAGGGGTGCAACACGAGGACTTCCCAGGGGGTCACCCATCCTAGTACTACTCTCGCCCAAGCACGCTTAACTGCGGAGTTCTGATGGGATCCGGTGCATTAGTGCTGGTATGATCGCACCCGAAATACTTCCCCCACTTTATTCCTTTATGCCTTCGCCAACCACGCCCGCTCCTCCCCCCGTCTCCCGGTTCGCTCCCAATGACCGGGCCCAAAGGAGGCCGGCCCGGCCCGCGCAAAATACGGATGTCGGCACCTTCTTCCGTCCCGTTTACCGGCAAAAAAAAGAGTAAGTTTGCAAGACGAGTACTCCCAACGGCCACTAAAAAGCACGACGGCGAGCCAAAAAGGGGTGCAACACGAGGACTTCCCAGGGGGTCACCCATCCTAGTACTACTCTCGCCCAAGCACGCTTAACTGCGGAGTTCTGATGGGATCCGGTGCATTAGTGCTGGTATGATCGCACCCGAAATACTTCCCCCACTTTATTCCTTTATGCCTTCGCCAACCACGCCCGCTCCTCCCCCCGTCTCCCGGTTCGCTCCCACGGACCGGGCCCAAAGGAGGCCGGCCCGGCCCGCGCAAAATACGGATGTCGGCACCTTCTTCCGTCCCGTTTACCGGCAAAAAAAAAGAGTAAGTTTGCAAGACGAGTACTCCCAACGGCCACTAAAAAGCACGACGGCGAGCCAAAAAGGGGTGCAACACGAGGACTTCCCAGGGGGTCACCCATCCTAGTACTACTCTCGCCCAAGCACGCTTAACTGCGGAGTTCTGATGGGATTCGGTGCATTAGTGCTGGTATGATCGCACACGAAATACTTCCCCCACTTTATTCCTTTATGCCTTCGCCAACCACGCCCGCTCCTCCCCCCGTCTCCCGGTTCGCTCCCACGGACCGGGCCCAAAGGAGGCCGGCCCGGCCCGCGCAAAATACGGATGTCGGCACCTTCTTCCGTCCCGTTTACCGGCAAAAAAAAAGAGTAAGTTTGCAATACGAGTACTCCCAACGGCCACTAAAAAGCACGACGGCGAGCCAAAAAGGGGTGCAACACGAGGACTTCCCAGGGGGTCACCCATCCTAGTACTACTCTCGCCCAAGCACGCTTAACTGCGGAGTTCTGATGGGATCCGGTGCATTAGTGCTGGTATGATCGCACCCGAAATACTTCCCCCACTTTATTCCTTTATGCCTTCGCCAACCACGCCCGCTCCTCCCCCCGTCTCCCGGTTCGCTCCCAATGACCGGGCCCAAAGGAGGCCGGCCCGGCCCGCGCAAAATACGGATGTCGGCACCTTCTTCCGTCCCGTTTACCGGCAAAAAAAAGAGTAAGTTTGCAAGACGAGTACTCCCAACGGCCACTAAAAAGCACGACGGCGAGCCAAAAAGGGGTGCAACACGAGGACTTCCCAGGGGGTCACCCATCCTAGTACTACTCTCGCCCAAGCACGCTTAACTGCGGAGTTCTGATGGGATCCGGTGCATTAGTGCTGGTATGATCGCACCCGAAATACTTCCCCCACTTTATTCCTTTATGCCTTCGCCAACCACGCCCGCTCCTCCCCCCGTCTCCCGGTTCGCTCCCACGGACCGGGCCCAAAGGAGGCCGGCCCGGCCCGCGCAAAATACGGATGTCGGCACCTTCTTCCGTCCCGTTTACCGGCAAAAAAAAAGAGTAAGTTTGCAAGACGAGTACTCCCAACGGCCACTAAAAAGCACGACGGCGAGCCAAAAAGGGGTGCAACACGAGGACTTCCCAGGGGGTCACCCATCCTAGTACTACTCTCGCCCAAGCACGCTTAACTGCGGAGTTCTGATGGGATTCGGTGCATTAGTGCTGGTATGATCGCACACGAAATACTTCCCCCACTTTATTCCTTTATGCCTTCGCCAACCACGCCCGCTCCTCCCCCCGTCTCCCGGTTCGCTCCCACGGACCGGGCCCAAAGGAGGCCGGCCCGGCCCGCGCAAAATACGGATGTCGGCACCTTCTTCCGTCCCGTTTACCGGCAAAAAAAAAGAGTAAGTTTGCAATACGAGTACTCCCAACGGCCACTAAAAAGCACGACGGCGAGCCAAAAAGGGGTGCAACACGAGGACTTCCCAGGGGGTCACCCATCCTAGTACTACTCTCGCCCAAGCACGCTTAACTGCGGAGTTCTGATGGGATCCGGTGCATTAGTGCTGGTATGATCGCACCCGAAATACTTCCCCCACTTTATTCCTTTATGCCTTCGCCAACCACGCCCGCTCCTCCCCCCGTCTCCCGGTTCGCTCCCACGGACCGGGCCCAAAGGAGGCCGGCCCGGCCCGCGCAAAATACGGATGTCGGCACCTTCTTCCGTCCCGTTTACCGGCAAAAAAAAAGAGTAAGTTTGCAAGACGAGTACTCCCAACGGCCACTAAAAAGCACGACGGCGAGCCAAAAAGGGGTGCAACACGAGGACTTCCCAGGGGGTCACCCATCCTAGTACTACTCTCGCCCAAGCACGCTTAACTGCGGAGTTCTGATGGGATCCGGTGCATTAGTGCTGGTATGATCGCACCCGAAATACTTCCCCCACTTTATTCCTTTATGCCTTCGCCAACCACGCCCGCTCCTCCCCCCGTCTCCCGGTTCGCTCCCAATGACCGGGCCCAAAGGAGGCCGGCCCGGCCCGCGCAAAATACGGATGTCGGCACCTTCTTCCGTCCCGTTTACCGGCAAAAAAAAGAGTAAGTTTGCAAGACGAGTACTCCCAACGGCCACTAAAAAGCACGACGGCGAGCCAAAAAGGGGTGCAACACGAGGACTTCCCAGGGGGTCACCCATCCTAGTACTACTCTCGCCCAAGCACGCTTAACTGCGGAGTTCTGATGGGATCCGGTGCATTAGTGCTGGTATGATCGCACCCGAAATACTTCCCCCACTTTATTCCTTTATGCCTTCGCCAACCACGCCCGCTCCTCCCCCCGTCTCCCGGTTCGCTCCCACGGACCGGGCCCAAAGGAGGCCGGCCCGGCCCGCGCAAAATACGGATGTCGGCACCTTCTTCCGTCCCGTTTACCGGCAAAAAAAAAGAGTAAGTTTGCAAGACGAGTACTCCCAACGGCCACTAAAAAGCACGACGGCGAGCCAAAAAGGGGTGCAACACGAGGACTTCCCAGGGGGTCACCCATCCTAGTACTACTCTCGCCCAAGCACGCTTAACTGCGGAGTTCTGATGGGATCCGGTGCATTAGTGCTGGTATGATCGCACCCGAAATACTTCCCCCACTTTATTCCTTTATGCCTTCGCCAACCACGCCCGCTCCTCCCCCCGTCTCCCGGTTCGCTCCCACGGACCGAGCCCAAAGGAGGCCGGCCCGGCCCGCGCAAAATACGGATGTCGGCACCTTCTTCCGTCCCGTTTACCGGCAAAAAAAAGAGTAAGTTTGCAAGACGAGTACTCCCAACGGCCACTAAAAAGCACGACGACGAGCCAAAAAGGGGTGCAACACGAGGACTTCCCAGGGGGTCACCCATCCTAGTACTACTCTCGCCCAAGCACGCTTAACTGCGGAGTTCTGATGGGATCCGGTGCATTAGTGCTGGTATGATCGCACCCGAAATACTTCCCCCACTTTATTCCTTTATGCCTTCGCCAACCACGCCCGCTCCTCCCCCCGTCTCCCGGTTCGCTCCCACGGACCGGGCCCAAAGGAGGCCGGCCCGGCCCGCGCAAAATACGGATGTCGGCACCTTCTTCCGTCCCGTTTACCGGCAAAAAAAAAGAGTAAGTTTGCAAGACGAGTACTCCCAACGGCCACTAAAAAGCACGACGGCGAGCCAAAAAGGGGTGCAACACGAGGACTTCCCAGGGGGTCACCCATCCTAGTACTACTCTCGCCCAAGCACGCTTAACTGCGGAGTTCTGATGGGATCCGGTGCATTAGTGCTGGTATGATCGCACCCGAAATACTTCCCCCACTTTATTCCTTTATGCCTTCGCCAACCACGCCCGCTCCTCCCCCCGTCTCCCGGTTCGCTCCCAATGACCGGGCCCAAAGGAGGCCGGCCCGGCCCGCGCAAAATACGGATGTCGGCACCTTCTTCCGTCCCGTTTACCGGCAAAAAAAAAGAGTAAGTTTGCAAGACGAGTACTCCCAACGGCCACTAAAAAGCACGACGGCGAGCCAAAAAGGGGTGCAACACGAGGACTTCCCAGGGGGTCACCCATCCTAGTACTACTCTCGCCCAAGCACGCTTAACTGCGGAGTTCTGATGGGATCCGGTGCATTAGTGCTGGTATGATCGCACCCGAAATACTTCCCCCACTTTATTCCTTTATGCCTTCGCCAACCACGCCCGCTCCTCCCCCCGTCTCCCGGTTCGCTCCCAATGACCGGGCCCAAAGGAGGCCGGCCCGGCCCGCGCAAAATACGGATGTCGGCACCTTCTTCCGTCCCGTTTACCGGCAAAAAAAAGAGTAAGTTTGCAAGACGAGTACTCCCAACGGCCACTAAAAAGCACGACGGCGAGCCAAAAAGGGGTTCAACACGAGGACTTCCCAGGGGGTCACCCATCCTAGTACTACTCTCGCCCAAGCACGCTTAACTGCGGAGTTCTGATGGGATCCGGTGCATTAGTGCTGGTATGATCGCACCCGAAATACTTCCCCCACTTTATTCCTTTATGCCTTCGCCAACCACGCCCGCTCCTCCCCCCGTCTCCCGGTTCGCTCCCACGGACCGGGCCCAAAGGAGGCCGGCCCGGCCCGCGCAAAATACGGATGTCGGCACCTTCTTCCGTCCTGTTTACCGGCAAAAAAAAGAGTAAGTTTGCAAGACGAGTACTCCCAACGGCCACTAAAAAGCACGACGGCGAGCCAAAAAGGGGTGCAACACGAGGACTTCCCAGGGGGTCACCCATCCTAGTACTACTCTCGCCCAAGCACGCTTAACTGCGGAGTTCTGATGGGATCCGGTGCATTAGTGCTGGTATGATCGCACCCGAAATACTTCCCCCACTTTATTCCTTTATGCCTTCGCCAACCACGCCCGCTCCTCCCCCCGTCTCCCGGTTCGCTCCCACGGACCGGGCCCAAAGGAGGCCGGCCCGGCCCGCGCAAAATACGGATGTCGGCACCTTCTTCCGTCCCGTTTACCGGCAAAAAAAAGAGTAAGTTAGCAAGACGAGTACTCCCAACGGCCACTAAAAAGCACGACGGCGTGCCAAAAAGGGGTGCAACACGAGGACTTCCCAGGGGGTCACCCATCCTAGTACTACTCTCGCCCAAGCACGCTTAACTGCGGAGTTCTGATGGGATCCGGTGCATTAGTGCTGGTATGATCGCACCCGAAATACTTCCCCCACTTTATTCCTTTATGCCTTCGCCAACCACGCCCGCTCCTCCCCCCGTCTCCCGGTTCGCTCCCAATGACCGGGCCCAAAGGAGGCCGGCCCGGCCCGCGCAAAATACGGATGTCGGCACCTTCTTCCGTCCCGTTTACCGGCAAAAAAAAGAGTAAGTTTGCAAGACGAGTACTCCCAACGGCCACTAAAAAGCACGACGGCGAGCCAAAAAGGGGTGCAACACGAGGACTTCCCAGGGGGTCACCCATCCTAGTACTACTCTCGCCCAAGCACGCTTAACTGCGGAGTTCTGATGGGATCCGGTGCATTAGTGCTGGTATGATCGCACCCGAAATACTTCCCCCACTTTATTCCTTTATGCCTTCGCCAACCACGCCCGCTCCTCCCCCCGTCTCCCGGTTCGCTCCCAATGACCGGGCCCAAAGGAGGCCGGCCCGGCCCGCGCAAAATACGGATGTCGGCACCTTCTTCCGTCCCGTTTACCGGCAAAAAAAAAGAGTAAGTTTGCAAGACGAGTACTCCCAACGGCCACTAAAAAGCACGACGGCGAGCCAAAAAGGGGTGCAACACGAGGACTTCCCAGGGGGTCACCCATCCTAGTACTACTCTCGCCCAAGCACGCTTAACTGCGGAGTTCTGATGGGATCCGGTGCATTAGTGCTGGTATGATCGCACCCGAAATACTTCCCCCACTTTATTCCTTTATGCCTTCGCCAACCACGCCCGCTCCTCCCCCCGTCTCCCGGTTCGCTCCCAATGACCGGGCCCAAAGGAGGCCGGCCCGGCCCGCGCAAAATACGGATGTCGGCACCTTCTTCCGTCCCGTTTACCGGCAAAAAAAAAGAGTAAGTTTGCAAGACGAGTACTCCCAACGGCCACTAAAAAGCACGACGGCGAGCCAAAAAGGGGTGCAACACGAGGACTTCCCAGGGGGTCACCCATCCTAGTACTACTCTCGCCCAAGCACGCTTAACTGCGGAGTTCTGATGGGATCCGGTGCATTAGTGCTGGTATGATCGCACCCGATATACTTCCCCCACTTTATTCCTTTATGCCTTCGCCAACCACGCCCGCTCCTCCCCCCGTCTCCCGGTTCGCTCCCACGGACCGGGCCCAAAGGAGGCCGGCCCGGCCCGCGCAAAATACGGATGTCGGCACCTTCTTCCGTCCCGTTTACCGGCAAAAAAAAAGAGTAAGTTTGCAAGACGAGTACTCCCAACGGCCACTAAAAAGCACGACGGCGAGCCAAAAAGGGGTGCAACACGAGGACTTCCCAGGGGGTCACCCATCCTAGTACTACTCTCGCCCAAGCACGCTTAACTGCGGAGTTCTGATGGGATCCGGTGCATTAGTGCTGGTATGATCGCACCCGAAATACTTCCCCCACTTTATTCCTTTATGCCTTCGCCAACCACGCCCGCTCCTCCCCCCGTCTCCCGGTTCGCTCCCACGGACCGGGCCCAAAGGAGGCCGGCCCGGCCCGCGCAAAATACGGATGTCGGCACCTTCTTCCGTCCCGTTTACCGGCAAAAAAAAAAGAGTAAGTTTGCAATACGAGTACTCCCAACGGCCACTAAAAAGCACGACGGCGAGCCAAAAAGGGGTGCAACACGAGGACTTCCCAGGGGGTCACCCATCCTAGTACTACTCTCGCCCAAGCACGCTTAACTGCGGAGTTCTGATGGGATCCGGTGCATTAGTGCTGGTATGATCGCACCCGAAATACTTCCCCCACTTTATTCCTTTATGCCTTCGCCAACCACGCCCGCTCCTCCCCCCGTCTCCCGGTTCGCTCCCACGGACCGGGCCCAAAGGAGGCCGGCCCGGCCCGCGCAAAATACGGATGTCGGCACCTTCTTCCGTCCCGTTTACCGGCAAAAAAAAGAGTAAGTTTGCAATACGAGTACTCCCAACGGCCACTAAAAAGCACGACGGCGAGCCAAAAAGGGGTGCAACACGAGGACTTCCCAGGGGGTCACCCATCCTAGTACTACTCTCGCCCAAGCACGCTTAACTGCGGAGTTCTGATGGGATCCGGTGCATTAGTGCTGGTATGATCGCACCCGAAATACTTCCCCCACTTTATTCCTTTATGCCTTCGCCAACCACGCCCGCTCCTCCCCCCGTCTCCCGGTTCGCTCCCACGGACCGGGCCCAAAGGAGGCCGGCCCGGCCCGCGCAAAATACGGATGTCGGCACCTTCTTCCGTCCCGTTTACCGGCAAAAAAAAAGAGTAAGTTTGCAAGACGAGTACTCCCAACGGCCACTAAAAAGCACGACGGCGAGCCAAAAAGGGGTGCAACACGAGGACTTCCCAGGGGGTCACCCATCCTAGTACTACTCTCGCCCAAGCACGCTTAACTGCGGAGTTCTGATGGGATCCGGTGCATTAGTGCTGGTATGATCGCACCCGAAATACTTCCCCCACTTTATTCCTTTATGCCTTCGCCAACCACGCCCGCTCCTCCCCCCGTCTCCCGGTTCGCTCCCACGGACCGGGCCCAAAGGAGGCCGGCCCGGCCCGCGCAAAATACGGATGTCGGCACCTTCTTCCGTCCCGTTTACCGGCAAAAAAAAGAGTAAGTTTGCAATACGAGTACTCCCAACGGCCACTAAAAAGCACGACGGCGAGCCAAAAAGGGGTGCAACACGAGGACTTCCCAGGGGGTCACCCATCCTAGTACTACTCTCGCCCAAGCACGCTTAACTGCGGAGTTCTGATGGGATCCGGTGCATTAGTGCTGGTATGATCGCACCCGAAATACTTCCCCCACTTTATTCCTTTATGCCTTCGCCAACCACGCCCGCTCCTCCCCCCGTCTCCCGGTTCGCTCCCACGGACCGGGCCCAAAGGAGGCCGGCCCGGCCCGCGCAAAATACGGATGTCGGCACCTTCTTCCGTCCCGTTTACCGGCAAAAAAAAAAGAGTAAGTTTGCAAGACGAGTACTCCCAACGGCCACTAAAAAGCACGACGGCGAGCCAAAAAGGGGTGCAACACGAGGACTTCCCAGGGGGTCACCCATCCTAGTACTACTCTCGCCCAAGCACGCTTAACTGCGGAGTTCTGATGGGATCCGGTGCATTAGTGCTGGTATGATCGCACCCGAAATACTTCCCCCACTTTATTCCTTTATGCCTTCGCCAACCACGCCCGCTCCTCCCCCCGTCTCCCGGTTCGCTCCCAATGACCGGGCCCAAAGGAGGCCGGCCCGGCCCGCGCAAAATACGGATGTCGGCACCTTCTTCCGTCCCGTTTACCGGCAAAAAAAAGAGTAAGTTTGCAAGACGAGTACTCCCAACGGCCACTAAAAAGCACGACGGCGAGCCAAAAAGGGGTGCAACACGAGGACTTCCCAGGGGGTCACCCATCCTAGTACTACTCTCGCCCAAGCACGCTTAACTGCGGAGTTCTGATGGGATCCGGTGCATTAGTGCTGGTATGATCGCACCCGAAATACTTCCCCCACTTTATTCCTTTATGCCTTCGCCAACCACGCCCGCTCCTCCCCCCGTCTCCCGGTTCGCTCCCACGGACCGGGCCCAAAGGAGGCCGGCCCGGCCCGCGCAAAATACGGATGTCGGCACCTTCTTCCGTCCCGTTTACCGGCAAAAAAAAAGAGTAAGTTTGCAAGACGAGTACTCCCAACGGCCACTAAAAAGCACGACGGCGAGCCAAAAAGGGGTGCAACACGAGGACTTCCCAGGGGGTCACCCATCCTAGTACTACTCTCGCCCAAGCACGCTTAACTGCGGAGTTCTGATGGGATCCGGTGCATTAGTGCTGGTATGATCGCACCCGAAATACTTCCCCCACTTTATTCCTTTATGCCTTCGCCAACCACGCCCGCTCCTCCCCCCGTCTCCCGGTTCGCTCCCACGGACCGGGCCCAAAGGAGGCCGGCCCGGCCCGCGCAAAATACGGATGTCGGCACCTTCTTCCGTCCCGTTTACCGGCAAAAAAAAAGAGTAAGTTTGCAATACGAGTACTCCCAACGGCCACTAAAAAGCACGACGGCGAGCCAAAAAGGGGTGCAACACGAGGACTTCCCAGGGGGTCACCCATCCTAGTACTACTCTCGCCCAAGCACGCTTAACTGCGGAGTTCTGATGGGATCCGGTGCATTAGTGCTGGTATGATCGCACCCGAAATACTTCCCCCACTTTATTCCTTTATGCCTTCGCCAACCACGCCCGCTCCTCCCCCCGTCTCCCGGTTCGCTCCCAATGACCGGGCCCAAAGGAGGCCGGCCCGGCCCGCGCAAAATACGGATGTCGGCACCTTCTTCCGTCCCGTTTACAGGCAAAAAAAAAGAGTAAGTTTGCAATACGAGTACTCCCAACGGCCACTAAAAAGCACGACGGCGAGCCAAAAAGGGGTGCAACACGAGGACTTCCCAGGGAGTCACCCATCCTAGTACTACTCTCGCCCAAGCACGCTTAACTGCGGAGTTCTGATGGGATCCGGTGCATTAGTGCTGGTATGATCGCACCCGAAATACTTCCCCCACTTTATTCCTTTATGCCTTCGCCAACCACGCCCGCTCCTCCCCCCGTCTCCCGGTTCGCTCCCAATGACCGGGCCCAAAGGAGGCCGGCCCGGCCCGCGCAAAATACGGATGTCGGCACCTTCTTCCGTCCCGTTTACCGGCAAAAAAAAAGAGTAAGTTTGCAAGACGAGTACTCCCAACGGCCACTAAAAAGCACGACGGCGAGCCAAAAAGGGGTGCAACACGAGGACTTCCCAGGGAGTCACCCATCCTAGTACTACTCTCGCCCAAGCACGCTTAACTGCGGAGTTCTGATGGGATCCGGTGCATTAGTGCTGGTATGATCGCACCCGAAATACTTCCCCCACTTTATTCCTTTATGCCTTCGCCAACCACGCCCGCTCCTCCCCCCGTCTCCCGGTTCGCTCCCAATGACCGGGCCCAAAGGAGGCCGGCCCGGCCCGCGCAAAATACGGATGTCGGCACCTTCTTCCGTCCCGTTTACCGGCAAAAAAAAGAGTAGGTTTGCAAGACGAGTACTCCCAACGGCCACTAAAAAGCACGACGGCGAGCCAAAAAGGGGTGCAACACGAGGACTTCCCAGGGGGTCACCCATCCTAGTACTACTCTCGCCCAAGCACGCTTAACTGCGGAGTTCTGATGGGATCCGGTGCATTAGTGCTGGTATGATCGCACCCGAAATACTTCCCCCACTTTATTCCTTTATGCCTTCGCCAACCACGCCCGCTCCTCCCCCCGTCTCCCGGTTCGCTCCCACGGACCGGGCCCAAAGGAGGCCGGCCCGGCCCGCGCAAAATACGGATGTCGGCACCTTCTTCCGTCCCGTTTACCGGCAAAAAAAAGAGTAAGTTTGCAAGACGAGTACTCCCAACGGCCACTAAAAAGCACGACGGCGAGCCAAAAAGGGGTGCAACACGAGGACTTCCCAGGGGGTCACCCATCCTAGTACTACTCTCGCCCAAGCACGCTTAACTGCGGAGTTCTGATGGGATCCGGTGCATTAGTGCTGGTATGATCGCACCCGAAATACTTCCCCCACTTTATTCCTTTATGCCTTCGCCAACCACGCCCGCTCCTCCCCCTCGTCTCCCGGTTCGCTCCCACGGACCGGGCCCAAAGGAGGCCGGCCCGGCCCGCGCAAAAAGGGGGAGATTGTTGGTGCAAGTGTACCACATCTCTATATATTTATATATATTTATTTTGATGATTACAAACACACCGTATTATTGTTTATCTAACAATTTAATCCAAGTGTGCAGTTGTTGAAGAACACGAAGATTTAATCTGAAGGGTTCAAAGACGGAAGTGTTTACGTCGTCATTATTGTTTATAACTAATAATGATAAACACCCTAAAATAATATACCACTTGGATATTTCTAAAAACCTTAAATAATTTATTTAAATAAGTCTTTTGAGAAGATTCAGCAAGATTTGGTTGCGTCCTGAAGCTGTCCTTTTTCTGACGGCGGTATACCGCGGCGGTACAGCCGGTATACCGCGGGTACACTTTGGCCGGTATACCGCGGCTGTTCAGCCGGTATACCGCGGCAGGCTCCGTGTTTGATTCTGATTAGTTGAAGTACTTTTTCGTACGGCCGGTATACCGCGAGTCCCAGCCGGTATACCGCGGGTACGTAATTCCAGAAGTCAACTTTGCATAGAGCCGTGAGTGTCAGTGTACTTTCTGACCGCGGTATACCGCGGTGTGCAAGGCGGTATACCGCCAGGTCATGTGACCGTTGGAAGTCTTCATGCTATATATTACATGCATGCTGGAGAAGAGAAGGAGCAGAACACATAACAGTAACAACAAGCAGCAACCACACTCTCAGCTCTCTCATTTATAATATATATATTTTATAAAACATTTTTTTATAAAATATCCAAGTGTGAGATATTATACAAGAGTGATTACCCATTGTGAGTTATACTCCTCTTGTAAGTGTTTGAATAACGGGTGTGTGATCCTGTATATCTCGATAAGCTAAAGCTTGAGAGCCGTTTACTTTGCTCTGTATTTGGTTTGTATTCTACCGTAAAGAATACATTTATTGGATCGTGTCGGGAAGTGTCTCGGCTGCTGGTTTATCACAGTTGGTGGTAAATCAGTAATTCTCCGTGTCAAGTATCTCTAACCTTTATCTCTTTATTTATTCCGCTGTGCATTTTAATTATATCTGTTTATATAATTGTTGTATATTTATTATTTCTATACTCTGATTTATTTATACTGTTTCAGTACTGTATTTATTTATAAAAGAATTTTTTGAAAGTAAAAGATTTTAAATACAACCTAACCCCCCCCCCCCCCCCCCTTAGGTTGTCTAACACGGATGTCGGCACCTTCTTCCGTCCCGTTTACCGGCAAAAAAAAAGAGTAAGTTTGCAAGACGAGTACTCCCAACGGCCACTAAAAAGCACGAAGGCGAGCCAAAAAGGGGTGCAACACGAGGACTTCCCAGGGGGTCACCCATCCTAGTACTACTCTCGCCCAAGCACGCTTAACTGCGGAGTTCTGATGGGATCCGGTGCATTAGTGCTGGTATGATCGCACCCGAAATACTTCCCCCACTTTATTCCTTTATGCCTTCGCCAACCACGCCCGCTCCTCCCCCCGTCTCCCGGTTCGCTCCCACGGACCGGGCCCAAAGGAGGCCGGCCCGGCACGCGCAAAATACGGATGTCGGCACCTTCTTCCGTCCCGTTTACCGGCAAAAAAAAAGAGTAAGTTTGCAATACGAGTACTCCCAACGGCCACTAAAAAGCACGACGGCGAGCCAAAAAGGGGTGCAACACGAGGACTTCCCAGGGGGTCACCCATCCTAGTACTACTCTCGCCCAAGCACGCTTAACTGCGGAGTTCTGATGGGATCCGGTGCATTAGTGCTGGTATGATCGCACCCGAAATACTTCCCCCACTTTATTCCTTTATGCCTTCGCCAACCACGCCCGCTCCTCCCCCCGTCTCCCGGTTCGCTCCCAATGACCGGGCCCAAAGGAGGCCGGCCCGGCCCGCGCAAAATACGGATGTCGGCACCTTCTTCCGTCCCGTTTACCGGCAAAAAAAAAGAGTAAGTTTGCAATACGAGTACTCCCAACGGCCACTAAAAAGCACGACGGCGAGCCAAAAAGGGGTGCAACACGAGGACTTCCCAGGGGGTCACCCATCCTAGTACTACTCTCGCCCAAGCACGCTTAACTGCGGAGTTCTGATGGGATCCGGTGCATTAGTGCTGGTATGATCGCACCCGAAATACTTCCCCCACTTTATTCCTTTATGCCTTCGCCAACCACGCCCGCTCCTCCCCCCGTCTCCCGGTTCGCTCCCAATGACCGGGCCCAAAGGAGGCCGGCCCGGCCCGCGCAAAATACGGATGTCGGCACCTTCTTCCGTCCCGTTTACCGGCAAAAAAAAAGAGTAAGTTTGCAATACGAGTACTCCCAACGGCCACTAAAAAGCACGACGGCGAGCCAAAAAGGGGTGCAACACGAGGACTTCCCAGGGAGTCACCCATCCTAGTACTACTCTCGCACAAGCACGCTTAACTGCGGAGTTCTGATGGGATCCGGTGCATTAGTGCTGGTATGATCGCACCCGAAATACTTCCCCCACTTTATTCCTTTATGCCTTCGCCAACCACGCCCGCTCCTCCCCCCGTCTCCCGGTTCGCTCCCAATGACCGGGCCCAAAGGAGGCCGGCCCGGCCCGCGCAAAATACGGATGTCGGCACCTTCTTCCGTCCCGTTTACCGGCAAAAAAAAAGAGTAAGTTTGCAAGACGAGTACTCCCAACGGCCACTAAAAAGCACGACGGCGAGCCAAAAAGGGGTGCAACACGAGGACTTCCCAGGGGGTCACCCATCCTAGTACTACTCTCGCCCAAGCACGCTTAACTGCGGAGTTCTGATGGGATCCGGTGCATTAGTGCTGGTATGATCGCACCCGAAATACTTCCCCCACTTTATTCCTTTATGCCTTCGCCAACCACGCCCGCTCCTCCCCCCGTCTCCCGGTTCGCTCCCAATGACCGGGCCCAAAGGAGGCCGGCCCGGCCCGCGCAAAATACGGATGTCGGCACCTTCTTCCGTCCCGTTTACCGGCAAAAAAAAAGAGTAAGTTTGCAAGACGAGTACTCCCAACGGCCACTAAAAAGCACGACGGCGAGCCAAAAAGGGGTGCAACACGAGGACTTCCCAGGGGGTCACCCATCCTAGTACTACTCTCGCCCAAGCACGCTTAACTGCGGAGTTCTGATGGGATCCGGTGCATTAGTGCTGGTATGATCGCACCCGAAATACTTCCCCCACTTTATTCCTTTATGCCTTCGCCAACCACGCCCGCTCCTCCCCCCGTCTCCCGGTTCGCTCCCACGGACCGGGCCCAAAGGAGGCCGGCCCGGCCCGCGCAAAATACGGATGTCGGCACCTTCTTCCGTCCCGTTTACCGGCAAAAAAAAAAGAGTAAGTTTGCAAGACGAGTACTCCCAACGGCCACTAAAAAGCACGACGGCGAGCCAAAAAGGGGTGCAACACGAGGACTTCCCAGGGGGTCACCCATCCTAGTACTACTCTCGCCCAAGCACGCTTAACTGCGGAGTTCTGATGGGATCCGGTGCATTAGTGCTGGTATGATCGCACCCAAAATACTTCCCCCACTTTATTCCTTTATGCCTTCGCCAACCACGCCCGCTCCTCCCCCCGTCTCCCGGTTCGCTCCCAATGACCGGGCCCAAAGGAGGCCGGCCCGGCCCGCGCAAAATACGGATGTCGGCACCTTCTTCCGTCCCGTTTACCGGCAAAAAAAAAGAGTAAGTTTGCAAGACGAGTACTCCCAACGGCCACTAAAAAGCACGACGGCGAGCCAAAAAGGGGTGCAACACGAGGACTTCCCAGGGGGTCACCCATCCTAGTACTACTCTCGCCCAAGCACGCTTAACTGCGGAGTTCTGATGGGATCCGGTGCATTAGTGCTGGTATGATCGCACCCGAAATACTTCCCCCACTTTATTCCTTTATGCCTTCGCCAACCACGCCCGCTCCTCCCCCCGTCTCCCGGTTCGCTCCCACGGACCGGGCCCAAAGGAGGCCGGCCCGGCCCGCGCAAAATACGGATGTCGGCACCTTCTTCCGTCCCGTTTACCGGCAAAAAAAAGAGTAAGTTTGCAAGACGAGTACTCCCAACGGCCACTAAAAAGCACGACGGCGAGCCAAAAAGGGGTGCAACACGAGGACTTCCCAGGGGGTCACCCATCCTAGTACTACTCTCGCCCAAGCACGCTTAACTGCGGAGTTCTGATGGGATCCGGTGCATTAGTGCTGGTATGATCGCACCCGAAATACTTCCCCCACTTTATTCCTTTATGCCTTCGCCAACCACGCCCGCTCCTCCCCCCGTCTCCCGGTTCGCTCCCACGGACCGGGTCCAAAGGAGGCCGGCCCGGCCCGCGCAAAATACGGATGTCGGCACCTTCTTCCGTCCCGTTTACCGGCAAAAAAAAAGAGTAAGTTTGCAATACGAGTACTCCCAACGGCCACTAAAAAGCACGACGGCGAGCCAAAAAGGGGTGCAACACGAGGACTTCCCAGGGGGTCACCCATCCTAGTACTACTCTCGCCCAAGCACGCTTAACTGCGGAGTTCTGATGGGATCCGGTGCATTAGTGCTGGTATGATCGCACCCGAAATACTTCCCCCACTTTATTCCTTTATGCCTTCGCCAACCACGCCCGCTCCTCCCCCCGTCTCCCGGTTCGCTCCCAATGACCGGGCCCAAAGGAGGCTGGCCCGGCCCGCGCAAAATACGGATGTCGGCACCTTCTTCCGTCCCGTTTACCGGCAAAAAAAAAGAGTAAGTTTGCAATACGAGTACTCCCAACGGCCACTAAAAAGCACGACGGCGAGCCAAAAAGGGGTGCAACACGAGGACTTCCCAGGGAGTCACCCATCCTAGTACTACTCTCGCCCAAGCACGCTTAACTGCGGAGTTCTGATGGGATCCGGTGCATTAGTGCTGGTATGATCGCACCCGAAATACTTCCCCCACTTTATTCCTTTATGCCTTCGCCAACCACGCCCGCTCCTCCCCCCGTCTCCCGGTTCGCTCCCAATGACCGGGCCCAAAGGAGGCCGGCCCGGCCCGCGCAAAATACGGATGTCGGCACCTTCTTCCGTCCCGTGTACCGGCAAAAAAAAAGAGTAAGTTTGCAATACGAGTACTCCCAACGGCCACTAAAAAGCACGACGGCGAGCCAAAAAGGGGGGTGCAACACGAGGACTTCCTAGGGAGTCACCCATCCTAGTACTACTCTCGCCCAAGCACGCTTAACTGCGGAGTTCTGATGGGATCCGGTGCATTAGTGCTGGTATGATCGCACCCGAAATACTTCCCCCACTTTATTCCTTTATGCCTTCGCCAACCACGCCCGCTCCTCCCCCCGTCTCCCGGTTCGCTCCCACGGACCGGGCCCAAAAGAGGCCGGCCCGGCCCGCGCAAAATACGGATGTCGTCACCTTCTTCCGTCCCGTTTACCGGCAAAAAAAAGAGTAAGTTTGCAAGACGAGTACTCCCAACGGCCACTAAAAAGCACGACGGCGAGCCAAAAAGGGGTGCAACACGAGGACTTCCCAGGGGGGTCACCCATCCTAGTACTACTCTCGCCCAAGCACGCTTAACTGCGGAGTTCTGATGGGATCCGGTGCATTAGTGCTGGTATGATAGCACCCGAAATACTTCCCCCACTTTATTCCTTTATGCCTTCGCCAACCACGCCCGCTCCTCCCCCCGTCTCCCGGTTCGCTCCCACGGACCGGGCCCAAAGGAGGCCGGCCCGGCCCGCGCAAAATACGGATGTCGGCACCTTCTTCCGTCCCGTTTACCGGCAAAAAAAAAAGAGTAAGTTTGCAAGACGAGTACTCCCAACGGCCACTAAAAAGCACGACGGCGAGCCAAAAAGGGGTGCAACACGAGGACTTCCCAGGGGGTCACCCATCCTAGTACTACTCTCGCCCAAGCACGCTTAACTGCGGAGTTCTGATGGGATCCGGTGCATTAGTGCTGGTATGATCGCACCCGAAATACTTCCCCCACTTTATTCCTTTATGCCTTCGCCAACCACGCCCGCTCCTCCCCCCGTCTCCCGGTTCGCTCCCAATGACCGGGCCCAAAGGAGGCCGGCCCGGCCCGCGCAAAATACGGATGTCGGCACCTTCTTCCGTCCCGTTTACCGACAAAAAAAAAGAGTAAGTTTGCAAGACGAGTACTCCCAACGGCCACTAAAAGCACGACGGCGAGCCAAAAAGGGGTGCAACACGAGGACTTCCCAGGGGGTCACCCATCCTAGTACTACTCTCGCCCAAGCACGCTTAACTGCGGAGTTCTGATAGGATCCGGTGCATTAGTGCTGGTATGATCGCACCCGAAATACTTCCCCCACTTTATTCCTTTATGCCTTCGCCAACCACGCCCGCTCCTCCCCCCGTCTCCCGGTTCGCTCCCACGGACCGGGCCCAAAGGAGGCCGGCCCGGCCCGCGCAAAATACGGATGTCGGCACCTTCTTCCGTCCCGTTTACCGGCAAAAAAAAAGAGTAAGTTTGCAAGACGAGTACTCCCAACGGCCACTAAAAAGCACGACGGCGAGCCAAAAAGGGGTGCAACACGAGGACTTCCCAGGGGGTCACCATCCTAGTACTACTCTCGCCAAAGCACGCTTAACTGCGGAGTTCTGATGGGATCCGGTGCATTAGTGCTGGTATGATCGCACCCGAAATACTTCCCCCACTTTATTCCTTTATGCCTTCGCCAACCACGCCCGCTCCTCCCCCCGTCTCCCGGTTCGCTCCCACGGACCGGGCCCAAAGGAGGTCGGCCCGGCCCGCGCAAAATACGGATGTCGGCACCTTCTTCCGTCCCGTTTACCGGCAAAAAAAAAGAGTAAGTTTGCAATACGAGTACTCCCAACGGCCACTAAAAAGCACGACGGCGAGCCAAAAAGGGGTGCAACACGAGGACTTCCCAGGGGGTCACCCATCCTAGTACTACTCTCGCCCAAGCACGCTTAACTGCGGAGTTCTGATGGGATCCGGTGCATTAGTGCTGGTATGATCGCACCCGAAATACTTCCCCCACTTTATTCCTTTATGCCTTCGCCAACCACGCCCGCTCCTCCCCCCGTCTCCCGGTTCGCTCCCACGGACCGGGCCCAAAGGAGGCCGGCCCGGCCCCCGCAAAATACGGATGTCGGCACCTTCTTCCGTCCCGTTTACCGGCAAAAAAAAAGAGTAAGTTTGCAAGACGAGTACTCCCAACGGCCACTAAAAAGCACGACGGCGAGCCAAAAAGGGGTGCAACACGAGGACTTCCCAGGGGGTCACCCATCCTAGTACTACTCTCGCCAAAGCACGCTTAACTGCGGAGTTCTGATGGGATCCGGTGCATTAGTGCTGGTATGATCGCACCCGAAATACTTCCCCCACTTTATTCCTTTATGCCTTCGCCAACCACGCCCGCTCCTCCCCCCGTCTCCCGGTTCGCTCCCACGGACCGGGCCCAAAGGAGGCCGGCCCGGCCCGCGCAAAATACGGATGTCGGCACCTTCTTCCGTCCCGTTTACCGGCAAAAAAAAAAGAGTAAGTTTGCAATACGAGTACTCCCAACGGCCACTAAAAAGCACGACGGCGAGCCAAAAAGGGGTGCAACACGAGGACTTCCCAGGGGGTCACCCATCCTAGTACTACTCTCGCCCAAGCACGCTTAACTGCGGAGTTCTGATGGGATCCGGTGCATTAGTGCTGGTATGATCGCACCCGAAATACTTCCCCCACTTTATTCCTTTATGCCTTCGCCAACCACGCCCGCTCCTCCCCCCGTCTCCCGGTTCGCTCCCACGGACCGGGCCCAAAGGAGGCCGGCCCGGCCCCCGCAAAATACGGATGTCGGCACCTTCTTCCGTCCCGTTTACCGGCAAAAAAAAAGAGTAAGTTTGCAAGACGAGTACTCCCAACGGCCACTAAAAAGCACGACGGCGAGCCAAAAAGGGGTGCAACACGAGGACTTCCCAGGGGGTCACCCATCCTAGTACTACTCTCGCCCAAGCACGCTTAACTGCGGAGTTCTGATGGGATCCGGTGCATTAGTGCTGGTATGATCGCACGCGAAATACTTCCCCCACTTTATTCCTTTATGCCTTCGCCAACCACGCCCGCTCCTCCCCCCGTCTCCCGGTTCGCTCCCACGGACCGGGCCCAAAGGAGGCCGGCCCGGCCCGCGCAAAATACGGATGTCGGCACCTTCTTCCGTCCCGTTTACCGGCAAAAAAAAAGAGTAAGTTTGCAATACGAGTACTCCCAACGGCCACTAAAAAGCACGACGGCGAGCCAAAAAGGGGTGCAACACGAGGACTTCCCAGGGGGTCACCCATCCTAGTACTACTCTCGCCCAAGCACGCTTAACTGCGGAGTTCTGATGGGATCCGGTGCATTAGTGCTGGTATGATCGCACCCGAAATACTTCCCCCACTTTATTCCTTTATGCCTTCGCCAACCACGCCCGCTCCTCCCCCCGTCTCCCGGTTCGCTCCCACGGACCGGGCCCAAAGGAGGCCGGCCCGGCCCCCGCAAAATACGGATGTCGGCACCTTCTTCCGTCCCGTTTACCGGCAAAAAAAAAGAGTAAGTTTGCAAGACGAGTACTCCCAACGGCCACTAAAAAGCACGACGGCGAGCCAAAAAGGGGTGCAACACGAGGACTTCCCAGGGGGTCACCCATCCTAGTACTACTCTCGCCCAAGCACGCTTAACTGCGGAGTTCTGATGGGATCCGGTGCATTAGTGCTGGTATGATCGCACCCGAAATACTTCCCCCACTTTATTCCTTTATGCCTTCGCCAACCACGCCCGCTCCTCCCCCCGTCTCCCGGTTCGCTCCCACGGACCGGGCCCAAAGGAGGCCGGCCCGGCCCGCGCAAAATACGGATGTCGGCACCTTCTTCCGTCCCGTTTACCGGCAAAAAAAAAAGAGTAAGTTTGCAAGACGAGTACTCCCAACGGCCACTAAAAAGCACGACGGCGAGCCAAAAAGGGGTGCAACACGAGGACTTCCCAGGGGGTCACCCATCCTAGTACTACTCTCGCCCAAGCACGCTTAACTGCGGAGTTCTGATGGGATCCGGTGCATTAGTGCTGGTATGATCGCACCCGAAATACTTCCCCCACTTTATTCCTTTATGCCTTCGCCAACCACGCCCGCTCCTCCCCCCGTCTCCCGGTTCGCTCCCAATGACCGGGCCCAAAGGAGGCCGGCCCGGCCCGCGCAAAATACGGATGTCGGCACCTTCTTCCGTCCCGTTTACCGGCAAAAAAAAAGAGTACGTTTGCAAGACGAGTACTCCCAACGGCCACTAAAAAGCACGACGGCGAGCCAAAAAGGGGTGCAACACGAGGACTTCCCAGGGGGTCACCCATCCTAGTACTACTCTCGCCCAAGCACGCTTAACTGCGGAGTTCTGATGGGATCCGGTGCATTAGTGCTGGTATGATCGCACCCGAAATACTTCCCCCACTTTATTCCTTTATGCCTTCGCCAACCACGCCCGCTCCTCCCCCCGTCTCCCGGTTCGCTCCCACGGACCGGGCCCAAAGGAGGCCGGCCCGGCCCGCGCAAAATACGGATGTCGGCACCTTCTTCCGTCCCGTTTACCGGCAAAAAAAAAGAGTAAGTTTGCAAGACGAGTACTCCCAACGGCCACTAAAAAGCACGACGGCGAGCCAAAAAGGGGTGCAACACGAGGACTTCCCAGGGGGTCACCCATCCTAGTACTACTCTCGCCCAAGCACGCTTAACTGCGGAGTTCTGATGGGATCCGGTGCATTAGTGCTGGTATGATCGCACCCGAAATACTTCCCCCACTTTATTCCTTTATGCCTTCGCCAACCACGCCCGCTCCTCCCCCCGTCTCCCGGTTCGCTCCCACGGACCGGGCCCAAAGGAGGCCGGCCCGGCCCGCGCAAAATACGGATGTCGGCACCTTCTTCCGTCCCGTTTACCGGCAAAAAAAAAGAGTAAGTTTGCAAGACGAGTACTCCCAACGGCCACTAAAAAGCACGACGGCGAGCCAAAAAGGGGTGCAACACGAGGACTTCCCAGGGGGTCACCCATCCTAGTACTACTCTCGCCCAAGCACGCTTAACTGCGGAGTTCTGATGGGATCCGGTGCATTAGTGCTGGTATGATCGCACCCGAAATACTTCCCCCACTTTATTCCTTTATGCCTTCGCCAACCACGCCCGCTCCTCCCCCCGTCTCCCGGTTCGCTCCCACGGACCGGGCCCAAAGGAGGCCGGCCCGGCCCCCGCAAAATACGGATGTCGGCACCTTCTTCCGTCCCGTTTACCGGCAAAAAAAAAGAGTAAGTTTGCAAGACGAGTACTCCCAACGGCCACTAAAAAGCACGACGGCGAGCCAAAAAGGGGTGCAACACGAGGACTTCCCAGGGGGTCACCCATCCTAGTACTACTCTCGCCCAAGCACGCTTAACTGCGGAGTTCTGATGGGATCCGGTGCATTAGTGCTGGTATGATCGCACCCGAAATACTTCCCCCACTTTATTCCTTTATGCCTTCGCCAACCACGCCCGCTCCTCCCCCCGTCTCCCGGTTCGCTCCCACGGACCGGGCCCAAAGGAGGCCGGCCCGGCCCGCGCAAAATACGGATGTCGGCACCTTCTTCCGTCCCGTTTACCGGCAAAAAAAAAAGAGTAAGTTTGCAAGACGAGTACTCCCAACGGCCACTAAAAAGCACGACGGCGAGCCAAAAAGGGGTGCAACACGAGGACTTCCCAGGGGGTCACCCATCCTAGTACTACTCTCGCCCAAGCACGCTTAACTGCGGAGTTCTGATGGGATCCGGTGCATTAGTGCTGGTATGATCGCACCCGAAATACTTCCCCCACTTTATTCCTTTATGCCTTCGCCAACCACGCCCGCTCCTCCCCCCGTCTCCCGGTTCGCTCCCAATGACCGGGCCCAAAGGAGGCCGGCCCGGCCCGCGCAAAATACGGATGTCGGCACCTTCTTCCGTCCCGTTTACCGGCAAAAAAAAAGAGTACGTTTGCAAGACGAGTACTCCCAACGGCCACTAAAAAGCACGACGGCGAGCCAAAAAGGGGTGCAACACGAGGACTTCCCAGGGGGTCACCCATCCTAGTACTACTCTCGCCCAAGCACGCTTAACTGCGGAGTTCTGATGGGATCCGGTGCATTAGTGCTGGTATGATCGCACCCGAAATACTTCCCCCACTTTATTCCTTTATGCCTTCGCCAACCACGCCCGCTCCTCCCCCCGTCTCCCGGTTCGCTCCCACGGACCGGGCCCAAAGGAGGCCGGCCCGGCCCGCGCAAAATACGGATGTCGGCACCTTCTTCCGTCCCGTTTACCGGCAAAAAAAAAGAGTAAGTTTGCAAGACGAGTACTCCCAACGGCCACTAAAAAGCACGACGGCGAGCCAAAAAGGGGTGCAACACGAGGACTTCCCAGGGGGTCACCCATCCTAGTACTACTCTCGCCCAAGCACGCTTAACTGCGGAGTTCTGATGGGATCCGGTGCATTAGTGCTGGTATGATCGCACCCGAAATACTTCCCCCACTTTATTCCTTTATGCCTTCGCCAACCACGCCCGCTCCTCCCCCCGTCTCCCGGTTCGCTCCCACGGACCGGGCCCAAAGGAGGCCGGCCCGGCCCGCGCAAAATACGGATGTCGGCACCTTCTTCCGTCCCGTTTACCGGCAAAAAAAAAGAGTAAGTTTGCAAGACGAGTACTCCCAACGGCCACTAAAAAGCACGACGGCGAGCCAAAAAGGGGTGCAACACGAGGACTTCCCAGGGGGTCACCCATCCTAGTACTACTCTCGCCCAAGCACGCTTAACTGCGGAGTTCTGATGGGATCCGGTGCATTAGTGCTGGTATGATCGCACCCGAAATACTTCCCCCACTTTATTCCTTTATGCCTTCGCCAACCACGCCCGCTCCTCCCCCCGTCTCCCGGTTCGCTCCCACGGACCGGGCCCAAAGGAGGCCGGCCCGGCCCGCGCAAAATACGGATGTCGGCACCTTCTTCCGTCCCGTTTACCGGCAAAAAAAAAAGAGTAAGTTTGCAAGACGAGTACTCCCAACGGCCACTAAAAAGCACGACGGCGAGCCAAAAAGGGGTGCAACACGAGGACTTCCCAGGGGGTCACCCATCCTAGTACTACTCTCGCCCAAGCACGCTTAACTGCGGAGTTCTGATGGGATCCGGTGCATTAGTGCTGGTATGATCGCACCCGAAATACTTCCCCCACTTTATTCCTTTATGCCTTCGCCAACCACGCCCGCTCCTCCCCCCGTCTCCCGGTTCGCTCCCAATGACCGGGCCCAAAGGAGGCCGGCCCGGCCCGCGCAAAATACGGATGTCGGCACCTTCTTCCGTCCCGTTTACCGGCAAAAAAAAAGAGTAAGTTTGCAAGACGAGTACTCCCAACGGCCACTAAAAAGCACGACGGCGAGCCAAAAAGGGGTGCAACACGAGGACTTCCCAGGGGGTCACCCATCCTAGTACTACTCTCGCCCAAGCACGCTTAACTGCGGAGTTCTGATGGGATCCGGTGCATTAGTGCTGGTATGATCGCACCCGAAATACTTCCCCCACTTTATTCCTTTATGCCTTCGCCAACCACGCCCGCTCCTCCCCCCGTCTCCCGGTTCGCTCCCACGGACCGGGCCCAAAGGAGGCCGGCCCGGCCCGCGCAAAATACGGATGTCGGCACCTTCTTCCGTCCCGTTTACCGGCAAAAAAAAGAGTAAGTTTGCAATACGAGTACTCCCAACGGCCACTAAAAAGCACGACGGCGAGCCAAAAAGGGGTGCAACACGAGGACTTCCCAGGGGGTCACCCATCCTAGTACTACTCTCGCCCAAGCACGCTTAACTGCGGAGTTCTGATGGGATCCGGTGCATTAGTGCTGGTATGATCGCACCCGAAATACTTCCCCCACTTTATTCCTTTATGCCTTCGCCAACCACGCCCGCTCCTCCCCCCGTCTCCCGGTTCGCTCCCACGGACCGGGCCCAAAGGAGGCCGGCCCGGCCCGCGCAAAATACGGATGTCGGCACCTTCTTCCGTCCCGTTTACCGGCAAAAAAAAAAGAGTAAGTTTGCAAGACGAGTACTCCCAACGGCCACTAAAAAGCACGACGGCGAGCCAAAAAGGGGTGCAACACGAGGACTTCCCAGGGGGTCACCCATCCTAGTACTACTCTCGCCCAAGCACGCTTAACTGCGGAGTTCTGATGGGATCCGGTGCATTAGTGCTGGTATGATCGCACCCGAAATACTTCCCCCACTTTATTCCTTTATGCCTTCGCCAACCACGCCCGCTCCTCCCCCCGTCTCCCGGTTCGCTCCCAATGACCGGGCCCAAAGGAGGCCGGCCCGGCCCGCGCAAAATACGGATGTCGGCACCTTCTTCCGTCCCGTTTACCGGCAAAAAAAAAGAGTAAGTTTGCAAGACGAGTACTCCCAACGGCCACTAAAAAGCACGACGGCGAGCCAAAAAGGGGTGCAACACGAGGACTTCCCAGGGGGTCACCCATCCTAGTACTACTCTCGCCCAAGCACGCTTAACTGCGGAGTTCTGATGGGATCCGGTGCATTAGTGCTGGTATGATCGCACCCGAAATACTTCCCCCACTTTATTCCTTTATGCCTTCGCCAACCACGCCCGCTCCTCCCCCCGTCTCCCGGTTCGCTCCCACGGACCGGGCCCAAAGGAGGCCGGCCCGGCCCGCGCAAAATACGGATGTCGGCACCTTCTTCCGTCCCGTTTACCGGCAAAAAAAAAGAGTAAGTTTGCAATACGAGTACTCCCAACGGCCACTAAAAAGCACGACGGCGAGCCAAAAAGGGGTGCAACACGAGGACTTCCCAGGGGGTCACCCATCCTAGTACTACTCTCGCCCAAGCACGCTTAACTGCGGAGTTCTGATGGGATCCGGTGCATTAGTGCTGGTATGATCGCACCCGAAATACTTCCCCCACTTTATTCCTTTATGCCTTCGCCAACCACGCCCGCTCCTCCCCCCGTCTCCCGGTTCGCTCCCAATGACCGGGCCCAAAGGAGGCCGGCCCGGCCCGCGCAAAATACGGATGTCGGCACCTTCTTCCGTCCCGTTTACCGGCAAAAAAAAGAGTAAGTTTGCAAGACGAGTACTCCCAACGGCCACTAAAAAGCACGACGGCGAGCCAAAAAGGGGTGCAACACGAGGACTTCCCAGGGGGTCACCCATCCTAGTACTACTCTCGCCAAAGCACGCTTAACTGCGGAGTTCTGATGGGATCCGGTGCATTAGTGCTGGAATGATCGCACCCGAAATACTTCCCCCACTTTATTCCTTTATGCCTTCGCCAACCACGCCCGCTCCTCCCCCCGTCTCCCGGTTCGCTCCCACGGACCGGGCCCAAAGGAGGCCGGCCCGGCCCGCGCAAAATACGGATGTCGGCACCTTCTTCCGTCCCGTTTACCGGCAAAAAAAAAGAGTACGTTTGCAATACGAGTACTCCCAACGGCCACTAAAAAGCACGACGGCGAGCCAAAAAGGGGTGCAACACGAGGACTTCCCAGGGGGTCACCCATCCTAGTACTACTCTCGCCCAAACACGCTTAACTGCGGAGTTCTGATGGGATCCGGTGCATTAGTGCTGGTATGATCGCACCCGAAATACTTCCCCCACTTTATTCCTTTATGCCTTCGCCAACCACGCCCGCTCCTCCCCCCGTCTCCCGGTTCGCTCCCACGGACCGGGCCCAAAGGAGGCCGGCCCGGCCCCCGCAAAATACGGATGTCGGCACCTTCTTCCGTCCCGTTTACCGGCAAAAAAAAGAGTAAGTTTGCAAGACGAGTACTCCCAACGGCCACTAAAAAGCACGACGGCGAGCCAAAAAGGGGTGCAACACGAGGACTTCCCAGGGGGTCACCCATCCTAGTACTACTCTCGCCCAAGCACGCTTAATTGCGGAGTTCTGATGGGATCCGGTGCATTAGTGCTGGTATGATCGCACCCGAAATACTTCCCCCACTTTATTCCTTTATGCCTTCGCCAACCACGCCCGCTCCTCCCCCCGTCTCCCGGTTCGCTCCCACGGACCGGGCCCAAAGGAGGCCGGCCCGGCCCGCGCAAAATACGGATGTCGGCACCTTCTTCCGTCCCGTTTACCGGCAAAAAAAAGAGTAAGTTTGCAAGACGAGTACTCCCAACGGCCACTAAAAAGCACGACGGCGAGCCAAAAAGGGGTGCAACACGAGGACTTCCCAGGGGGTCACCCATCCTAGTACTACTCTCGCCCAAGCACGCTTAACTGCGGAGTTCTGATGGGATCCGGTGCATTAGTGCTGGTATGATCGCACCCGAAATACTTCCCCCACTTTATTCCTTTATGCCTTCGCCAACCACGCCCGCTCCTCCCCCCGTCTCCCGGTTCGCTCCCAATGACCGGGCCCAAAGGAGGCCGGCCCGGCCCGCGCAAAATACGGATGTCGGCACCTTCTTCCGTCCCGTTTACCCGCAAAAAAAAAGAGTAAGTTTGCAAGACGAGTACTCCCAACGGCCACTAAAAAGCACGACGGCGAGCCAAAAAGGGGTGCAACACGAGGACTTCCCAGGGGGTCACCCATCCTAGTACTACTCTCGCCCAAGCACGCTTAACTGCGGAGTTCTGATGGGATCCGGTGCATTAGTGCTGGTATGATCGCACCCGAAATACTTCCCCCACTTTATTCCTTTATGCCTTCGCCAACCACGCCCGCTCCTCCCCCCGTCTCCCGGTTCGCTCCCAATGACCGGGCCCAAAGGAGGCCGGCCCGGCCCGCGCAAAATACGGATGTCGGCACCTTCTTCCGTCCCGTTTACCGGCAAAAAAAAAGAGTAAGTTTGCAAGACGAGTACTCCCAACGGCCACTAAAAAGCACGACGGCGAGCCAAAAAGGGGTGCAACACGAGGACTTCCCAGGGAGTCACCCATCCTAGTACTACTCTCGCCCAAGCACGCTTAACTGCGGAGTTCTGATGGGATCCGGTGCATTAGTGCTGGTATGATCGCACCCGAAATACTTCCCCCACTTTATTCCTTTATGCCTTCGCCAACCACGCCCGCTCCTCCCCCCGTCTCCCGGTTCGCTCCCAATGACCGGGCCCAAAGGAGGCCGGCCCGGCCCGCGCAAAATACGGATGTCGGCACCTTCTTCCGTCCCGTTTACCGGCAAAAAAAAAGAGTAAGTTTGCAAGACGAGTACTCCCAACGGCCACTAAAAAGCACGACGGCGAGCCAAAAAGGGGTGCAACACGAGGACTTCCCAGGGGGTCACCCATCCTAGTACTACTCTCGCCCAAGCACGCTTAACTGCGGAGTTCTGATGGGATCCGGTGCATTAGTGCTGGTATGATCGCACCCGAAATACTTCCCCCACTTTATTCCTTTATGCCTTCGCCAACCACGCCCGCTCCTCCCCCCGTCTCCCGGTTCGCTCCCACGGACCGGGCCCAAAGGAGGCCGGCCCGGCCCGCGCAAAATACGGATGTCGGCACCTTCTTCCGTCCCGTTTACCGGCAAAAAAAAGAGTAAGTTTGCAAGACGAGTACTCCCAACGGCCACTAAAAAGCACGACGGCGAGCCAAAAAGGGGTGCAACACGAGGACTACCCAGGGGGTCACCCATCCTAGTACTACTCTCGCCCAAGCACGCTTAACTGCGGAGTTCTGATGGGATCCGGTGCATTAGTGCTGGTATGATCGCACCCGAAATACTTCCCCCACTTTATTCCTTTATGCCTTCGCCAACCACGCCCGCTCCTCCCCCCGTCTCCCGGTTCGCTCCCAATGACCGGGCCCAAAGGAGGCCGGCCCGGCCCGCGCAAAATACGGATGTCGGCACCTTCTTCCGTCCCGTTTACCGGCAAAAAAAAAGAGTAAGTTTGCAAGACGAGTACTCCCAACGGCCACTAAAAAGCACGACGGCGAGCCAAAAAGGGGTGCAACACGAGGACTTCCGAGGGGGTCACCCATCCTAGTAATACTCTCGCCCAAGCACGCTTAACTGCGGAGTTCTGATGGGATCCGGTGCATTAGTGCTGGTATGATCGCACCCGAAATACTTCCCCCACTTTATTCCTTTATGCCTTCGCCAACCACGCCCGCTCCTCCCCCCGTCTCCCGGTTCGCTCCCACGGACCGGGCCCAAAGGAGGCCGGCCCGGCCCGCGCAAAATACGGATGTCGGCACCTTCTTCCGTCCCGTTTACCGGCAAAAAAAAAGAGTAAGTTTGCAAGACGAGTACTCCCAACGGCCACTAAAAAGCACGACGGCGAGCCAAAAAGGGGTGCAACACGAGGACTTCCCAGGGGGTCACCCATCCTAGTACTACTCTTGCCCAAGCACGCTTAACTGCGGAGTTCTGATGGGATCCGGTGCATTAGTGCTGGTATGATCGCACCCGAAATACTTCCCCCACTTTATTCCTTTATGCCTTCGCCAACCACGCCCGCTCCTCCCCCCGTCTCCCGGTTCGCTCCCACGGACCGGGCCCAAAGGAGGCCGGCCCGGCCCGCGCAAAATACGGATGTCGGCACCTTCTTCCGTCCCGTTTACCGGCAAAAAAAAAGAGTAAGTTTGCAATACGAGTACTCCCAACGGCCACTAAAAAGCACGACGGCGAGCCAAAAAGGGGTGCAACACGAGGACTTCCCAGGGGGTCACCCATCCTAGTACTACTCTCGCCCAAACACGCTTAACTGCGGAGTTCTGATGGGATCCGGTGCATTAGTGCTGGTATGATCGCACCCGAAATACTTCCCCCACTTTATTCCTTTATGCCTTCGCCAACCACGCCCGCTCCTCCCCCCGTCTCCCGGTTCGCTCCCACGGACCGGGCCCAAAGGAGGCCGGCCCGGCCCCCGCAAAATACGGATGTCGGCACCTTCTTCCGTCCCGTTTACCGGCAAAAAAAAGAGTAAGTTTGCAAGACGAGTACTCCCAACGGCCACTAAAAAGCACGACGGCGAGCCAAAAAGGGGTGCAACACGAGGACTTCCCAGGGGGTCACCCATCCTAGTACTACTCTCGCCCAAGCACGCTTAATTGCGGAGTTCTGATGGGATCCGGTGCATTAGTGCTGGTATGATCGCACCCGAAATACTTCCCCCACTTTATTCCTTTATGCCTTCGCCAACCACGCCCGCTCCTCCCCCCGTCTCCCGGTTCGCTCCCACGGACCGGGCCCAAAGGAGGCCGGCCCGGCCCGCGCAAAATACGGATGTCGGCACCTTCTTCCGTCCCGTTTACCGGCAAAAAAAAGAGTAAGTTTGCAAGACGAGTACTCCCAACGGCCACTAAAAAGCACGACGGCGAGCCAAAAAGGGGTGCAACACGAGGACTTCCCAGGGGGTCACCCATCCTAGTACTACTCTCGCCCAAGCACGCTTAACTGCGGAGTTCTGATGGGATCCGGTGCATTAGTGCTGGTATGATCGCACCCGAAATACTTCCCCCACTTTATTCCTTTATGCCTTCGCCAACCACGCCCGCTCCTCCCCCCGTCTCCCGGTTCGCTCCCAATGACCGGGCCCAAAGGAGGCCGGCCCGGCCCGCGCAAAATACGGATGTCGGCACCTTCTTCCGTCCCGTTTACCGGCAAAAAAAAAGAGTAAGTTTGCAAGACGAGTACTCCCAACGGCCACTAAAAAGCACGACGGCGAGCCAAAAAGGGGTGCAACACGAGGACTTCCCAGGGGGTCACCCATCCTAGTACTACTCTCGCCCAAGCACGCTTAACTGCGGAGTTCTGATGGGATCCGGTGCATTAGTGCTGGTATGATCGCACCCGAAATACTTCCCCCACTTTATTCCTTTATGCCTTCGCCAACCACGCCCGCTCCTCCCCCCGTCTCCCGGTTCGCTCCCAATGACCGGGCCCAAAGGAGGCCGGCCCGGCCCGCGCAAAATACGGATGTCGGCACCTTCTTCCGTCCCGTTTACCGGCAAAAAAAAAGAGTAAGTTTGCAAGACGAGTACTCCCAACGGCCACTAAAAAGCACGACGGCGAGCCAAAAAGGGGTGCAACACGAGGACTTCCAAGGGAGTCACCCATCCTAGTACTACTCTCGCCCAAGCACGCTTAACTGCGGAGTTCTGATGGGATCCGGTGCATTAGTGCTGGTATGATCGCACCCGAAATACTTCCCCCACTTTATTCCTTTATGCCTTCGCCAACCACGCCCGCTCCTCCCCCGTCTCCCGGTTCGCTCCCAATGACCGGGCCCAAAGGAGGCCGGCCCGGCCCGCGCAAAATACGGATGTCGGCACCTTCTTCCGTCCCGTTTACCGGCAAAAAAAAAGAGTAAGTTTGCAAGACGAGTACTCCCAACGGCCACTAAAAAGCACGACGGCGAGCCAAAAAGGGGTGCAACACGAGGACTTCCCAGGGGGTCACCCATCCTAGTACTACTCTCGCCCAAGCACGCTTAACTGCGGAGTTCTGATGGGATCCGGTGCATTAGTGCTGGTATGATCGCACCCGAAATACTTCCCCCACTTTATTCCTTTATGCCTTCGCCAACCACGCCCGCTCCTCCCCCCGTCTCCCGGTTCGCTCCCACGGACCGGGCCCAAAGGAGGCCGGCCCGGCCCGCGCAAAATACGGATGTCGGCACCTTCTTCCGTCCCGTTTACCGGCAAAAAAAAAGAGTAAGTTTGCAAGACGAGTACTCCCAACGGCCACTAAAAAGCACGACGGCGAGCCAAAAAGGGGTGCAACACGAGGACTACCCAGGGGGTCACCCATCCTAGTACTACTCTCGCCCAAGCACGCTTAACTGCGGAGTTCTGATGGGATCCGGTGCATTAGTGCTGGTATGATCGCACCCGAAATACTTCCCCCACTTTATTCCTTTATGCCTTCGCCAACCACGCCCGCTCCTCCCCCCGTCTCCCGGTTCGCTCCCAATGACCGGGCCCAAAGGAGGCCGGCCCGGCCCGCGCAAAATACGGATGTCGGCACCTTCTTCCGTCCCGTTTACCGGCAAAAAAAAAGAGTAAGTTTGCAAGACGAGTACTCCCAACGGCCACTAAAAAGCACGACGGCGAGCCAAAAAGGGGTGCAACACGAGGACTTCCGAGGGGGTCACCCATCCTAGTAATACTCTCGCCCAAGCACGCTTAACTGCGGAGTTCTGATGGGATCCGGTGCATTAGTGCTGGTATGATCGCACCCGAAATACTTCCCCCACTTTATTCCTTTATGCCTTCGCCAACCACGCCCGCTCCTCCCCCCGTCTCCCGGTTCGCTCCCAATGACCGGGCCCAAAGGAGGCCGGCCCGGCCCGCGCAAAATACGGATGTCGGCACCTTCTTCCGTCCCGTTTACCGGCAAAAAAAAAGAGTAAGTTTGCAAGACGAGTACTCCCAACGGCCACTAAAAAGCACGACGGCGAGCCAAAAAGGGGTGCAACACGAGGACTTCCCAGGGGGTCACCCATCCTAGTACTACTCTCGCCCAAGCACGCTTAACTGCGGAGTTCTGATGGGATCCGGTGCATTAGTGCTGGTATGATCGCACCCGAAATACTTCCCCCACTTTATTCCTTTATGCCTTCGCCAACCACGCCCGCTCCTCCCCCCGTCTCCCGGTTCGCTCCCACGGACCGGGCCCAAAGGAGGCCGGCCCGGCCCGCGCAAAATACGGATGTCGGCACCTTCTTCCGTCCCGTTTACCGGCAAAAAAAAAGAGTAAGTTTGCAAGACGAGTACTCCCAACGGCCACTAAAAAGCACGACGGCGAGCCAAAAAGGGGTGCAACACGAGGACTACCCAGGGGGTCACCCATCCTAGTACTACTCTCGCCCAAGCACGCTTAACTGCGGAGTTCTGATGGGATCCGGTGCATTAGTGCTGGTATGATCGCACCCGAAATACTTCCCCCACTTTATTCCTTTATGCCTTCGCCAACCACGCCCGCTCCTCCCCCCGTCTCCCGG
Organism: Saussurea involucrata; assembly: GCA_033807775.1. Classification (NCBI taxonomy): domain Eukaryota; kingdom Viridiplantae; phylum Streptophyta; class Magnoliopsida; order Asterales; family Asteraceae; genus Saussurea; species Saussurea involucrata. The sequence goes on from CM066324.1 coordinate 111,616,187, forward strand.
TTCGCTCCCAATGACCGGGCCCAAAGGAGGCCGGCCCGGCCCGCGCAAAATACGGATGTCGGCACCTTCTTCCGTCCCGTTTACCGGCAAAAAAAAAGAGTAAGTTTGCAAGACGAGTACTCCCAACGGCCACTAAAAAGCACGACGGCGAGCCAAAAAGGGGTGCAACACGAGGACTTCCGAGGGGGTCACCCATCCTAGTAATACTCTCGCCCAAGCACGCTTAACTGCGGAGTTCTGATGGGATCCGGTGCATTAGTGCTGGTATGATCGCACCCGAAATACTTCCCCCACTTTATTCCTTTATGCCTTCGCCAACCACGCCCGCTCCTCCCCCCGTCTCCCGGTTCGCTCCCACGGACCGGGCCCAAAGGAGGCCGGCCCGGCCCGCGCAAAATACGGATGTCGGCACCTTCTTCCGTCCCGTTTACCGGCAAAAAAAAAGAGTAAGTTTGCAAGACGAGTACTCCCAACGGCCACTAAAAAGCACGACGGCGAGCCAAAAAGGGGTGCAACACGAGGACTTCCAAGGGAGTCACCCATCCTAGTACTACTCTCGCCCAAGCACGCTTAACTGCGGAGTTCTGATGGGATCCGGTGCATTAGTGCTGGTATGATCGCACCCGAAATACTTCCCCCACTTTATTCCTTTATGCCTTCGCCAACCACGCCCGCTCCTCCCCCGTCTCCCGGTTCGCTCCCAATGACCGGGCCCAAAGGAGGCCGGCCCGGCCCGCGCAAAATACGGATGTCGGCACCTTCTTCCGTCCCGTTTACCGGCAAAAAAAAAGAGTAAGTTTGCAAGACGAGTACTCCCAACGGCCACTAAAAAGCACGACGGCGAGCCAAAAAGGGGTGCAACACGAGGACTTCCCAGGGGGTCACCCATCCTAGTAATACTCTCGCCCAAGCACGCTTAACTGCGGAGTTCTGATGGGATCCGGTGCATTAGTGCTGGTATGATCGCACCCGAAATACTTCCCCCACTTTATTCCTTTATGCCTTCGCCAACCACGCCCGCTCCTCCCCCCGTCTCCCAGTTCGCTCCCAATGACCGGGCCCAAAGGAGGCCGGCCCGGCCCGCGCAAAATACGGATGTCGGCACCTTCTTCCGTCCCGTTTACCGGCAAAAAAAAAGAGTAAGTTTGCAAGACGAGTACTCCCAACGGCCACTAAAAAGCACGACGGCGAGCCAAAAAGGGGTGCAACACGAGGACTTCCCAGGGGGTCACCCATCCTAGTACTACTCTCGCCCAAGCACGCTTAACTGCGGAGTTCTGATGGGATCCGGTGCATTAGTGCTGGTATGATCGCACCCGAAATACTTCCCCCACTTTATTCCTTTATGCCTTCGCCAACCACGCCCGCTCCTCCCCCCGTCTCCCGGTTCGCTCCCACGGACCGGGCCCAAAGGAGGCCGGCCCGGCCCGCGCAAAATACGGATGTCGGCACCTTCTTCCGTCCCGTTTACCGGCAAAAAAAAAGAGTAAGTTTGCAAGACGAGTACTCCCAACGGCCACTAAAAAGCACGACGGCGAGCCAAAAAGGGGTGCAACACGAGGACTACCCAGGGGGTCACCCATCCTAGTACTACTCTCGCCCAAGCACGCTTAACTGCGGAGTTCTGATGGGATCCGGTGCATTAGTGCTGGTATGATCGCACCCGAAATACTTCCCCCACTTTATTCCTTTATTCCTTCGCCAACCACGCCCGCTCCTCCCCCCGTCTCCCGGTTCGCTCCCAATGACCGGGCCCAAAGGAGGCCGGCCCGGCCCGCGCAAAATACGGATGTCGGCACCTTCTTCCGTCCCGTTTACCGGCAAAAAAAAAGAGTAAGTTTGCAAGACGAGTACTCCCAACGGCCACTAAAAAGCACGACGGCGAGCCAAAAAGGGGTGCAACACGAGGACTTCCGAGGGGGTCACCCATCCTAGTAATACTCTCGCCCAAGCACGCTTAACTGCGGAGTTCTGATGGGATCCGGTGCATTAGTGCTGGTATGATCGCACCCGAAATACTTCCCCCACTTTATTCCTTTATGCCTTCGCCAACCACGCCCGCTCCTCCCCCCGTCTCCCGGTTCGCTCCCACGGACCGGGCCCAAAGGAGGCCGGCCCGGCCCGCGCAAAATACGGATGTCGGCACCTTCTTCCGTCCCGTTTACCGGCAAAAAAAAAGAGTAAGTTTGCAAGACGAGTACTCCCAACGGCCACTAAAAAGCACGACGGCGAGCCAAAAAGGGGTGCAACACGAGGACTTCCGAGGGGGTCACCCATCCTAGTAATACTCTCGCCCAAGCACGCTTAACTGCGGAGTTCTGATGGGATCCGGTGCATTAGTGCTGGTATGATCGCACCCGAAATACTTCCCCCACTTTATTCCTTTATGCCTTCGCCAACCACGCCCGCTCCTCCCCCCGTCTCCCGGTTCGCTCCCACGGACCGGGCCCAAAGGAGGCCGGCCCGGCCCGCGCAAAATACGGATGTCGGCACCTTCTTCCGTCCCGTTTACCGGCAAAAAAAAAGAGTAAGTTTGCAAGACGAGTACTCCCAACGGCCACTAAAAAGCACGACGGCGAGCCAAAAAGGGGTGCAACACGAGGACTTCCCAGGGGGTCACCCATCCTAGTACTACTCTCGCCCAAGCACGCTTAACTGCGGAGTTCTGATGGGATCCGGTGCATTAGTGCTGGTATGATCGCACCCGAAATACTTCCCCCACTTTATTCCTTTATGCCTTCGCCAACCACGCCCGCTCCTCCCCCCGTCTCCCGGTTCGCTCCCACGGACCGGGCCCAAAGGAGGCCGGCCCGGCCCGCGCAAAATACGGATGTCGGCACCTTCTTCCGTCCCGTTTACCGGCAAAAAAAAAGAGTAAGTTTGCAAGACGAGTACTCCCAACGGCCACTAAAAAGCACGACGGCGAGCCAAAAAGGGGTGCAACACGAGGACTACCCAGGGGGTCACCCATCCTAGTACTACTCTCGCCCAAGCACGCTTAACTGCGGAGTTCTGATGGGATCCGGTGCATTAGTGCTGGTATGATCGCACCCGAAATACTTCCCCCACTTTATTCCTTTATGCCTTCGCCAACCACGCCCGCTCCTCCCCCCGTCTCCCGGTTCGCTCCCAATGACCGGGCCCAAAGGAGGCCGGCCCGGCCCGCGCAAAATACGGATGTCGGCACCTTCTTCCGTCCCGTTTACCGGCAAAAAAAAAGAGTAAGTTTGCAAGACGAGTACTCCCAACGGCCACTAAAAAGCACGACGGCGAGCCAAAAAGGGGTGCAACACGAGGACTTCCGAGGGGGTCACCCATCCTAGTAATACTCTCGCCCAAGCACGCTTAACTGCGGAGTTCTGATGGGATCCGGTGCATTAGTGCTGGTATGATCGCACCCGAAATACTTCCCCCACTTTATTCCTTTATGCCTTCGCCAACCACGCCCGCTCCTCCCCCCGTCTCCCGGTTCGCTCCCAATGACCGGGCCCAAAGGAGGCCGGCCCGGCCCGCGCAAAATACGGATGTCGGCACCTTCTTCCGTCCCGTTTACCGGCAAAAAAAAAGAGTAAGTTTGCAAGACGAGTACTCCCAACGGCCACTAAAAAGCACGACGGCGAGCCAAAAAGGGGTGCAACACGAGGACTTCCCAGGGGGTCACCCATCCTAGTACTACTCTCGCCCAAGCACGCTTAACTGCGGAGTTCTGATGGGATCCGGTGCATTAGTGCTGGTATGATCGCACCCGAAATACTTCCCCCACTTTATTCCTTTATGCCTTCGCCAACCACGCCCGCTCCTCCCCCCGTCTCCCGGTTCGCTCCCACGGACCGGGCCCAAAGGAGGCCGGCCCGGCCCGCGCAAAATACGGATGTCGGCACCTTCTTCCGTCCCGTTTACCGGCAAAAAAAAAGAGTAAGTTTGCAAGACGAGTACTCCCAACGGCCACTAAAAAGCACGACGGCGAGCCAAAAAGGGGTGCAACACGAGGACTACCCAGGGGGTCACCCATCCTAGTACTACTCTCGCCCAAGCACGCTTAACTGCGGAGTTCTGATGGGATCCGGTGCATTAGTGCTGGTATGATCGCACCCGAAATACTTCCCCCACTTTATTCCTTTATGCCTTCGCCAACCACGCCCGCTCCTCCCCCCGTCTCCCGGTTCGCTCCCAATGACCGGGCCCAAAGGAGGCCGGCCCGGCCCGCGCAAAATACGGATGTCGGCACCTTCTTCCGTCCCGTTTACCGGCAAAAAAAAAGAGTAAGTTTGCAAGACGAGTACTCCCAACGGCCACTAAAAAGCACGACGGCGAGCCAAAAAGGGGTGCAACACGAGGACTTCCGAGGGGGTCACCCATCCTAGTAATACTCTCGCCCAAGCACGCTTAACTGCGGAGTTCTGATGGGATCCGGTGCATTAGTGCTGGTATGATCGCACCCGAAATACTTCCCCCACTTTATTCCTTTATGCCTTCGCCAACCACGCCCGCTCCTCCCCCCGTCTCCCGGTTCGCTCCCACGGACCGGGCCCAAAGGAGGCCGGCCCGGCCCGCGCAAAATACGGATGTCGGCACCTTCTTCCGTCCCGTTTACCGGCAAAAAAAAAGAGTAAGTTTGCAAGACGAGTACTCCCAACGGCCACTAAAAAGCACGACGGCGAGCCAAAAAGGGGTGCAACACGAGGACTTCCCAGGGGGTCACCCATCCTAGTACTACTCTCGCCCAAGCACGCTTAACTGCGGAGTTCTGATGGGATCCGGTGCATTAGTGCTGGTATGATCGCACCCGAAATACTTCCCCCACTTTATTCCTTTATGCCTTCGCCAACCACGCCCGCTCCTCCCCCCGTCTCCCGGTTCGCTCCCAATGACCGGGCCCAAAGGAGGCCGGCCCGGCCCGCGCAAAATACGGATGTCGGCACCTTCTTCCGTCCCGTTTACCGGCAAAAAAAAGAGTAAGTTTGCAAGACGAGTACTCCCAACGGCCACTAAAAAGCACGACGGCGAGCCAAAAAGGGGTGCAACACGAGGACTTCCCAGGGGGTCACCCATCCTAGTACTACTCTCGCCCAAGCACGCTGAACTGCGGAGTTCTGATGGGATCCGGTGCATTAGTGCTGGTATGATCGCACCCGAAATACTTCCCTTATTTTATTCCTTTATGCCTTCGCCAACCACGCCCGCTCCTCCCCCCGTCTCCCGGTTCGCTCCCACGGACCGGGCCCAAAGGAGGCCGGCCCGGCCCGCGCAAAATACGGATGTCGGCACTTTCTTCCGTCCCGTTTACCGGCAAAAAAAAAGAGTAAGTTTGCAAGACGAGTACTCCCAACGGCCACTAAAAAGCACGACGGCGAGCCAAAAAGGGGTGCAACACGAGGACTTCCAAGGGGGTCACCCATCCTAGTACTACTCTCGCCCAAGCACGCTTAACTGCGGAGTTCTGATGGGATCCGGTGCATTAGTGCTGGTATGATCGCACCCGAAATACTTCCCCCACTTTATTCCTTTATGCCTTCGCCAACCACGCCCGCTCCTCCCCCCGTCTCCCGGTTCGCTCCCAATGACCGGGCCCAAAGGAGGCCGGCCCGGCCCGCGCAAAATACGGATGTCGGCACCTTCTTCCGTCCCGTTTACCGGCAAAAAAAAAGAGTAAGTTTGCAAGACGAGTACTCCCAACGGCCACTAAAAAGCACGACGGCGAGCCAAAAAGGGGTGCAACACGAGGACTTCCCAGGGGGTCACCCATCCTAGTACTACTCTCGCCCAAGCACGCTTAACTGCGGAGTTCTGATGGGATCCGGTGCATTAGTGCTGGTATGATCGCACCCGAAATACTTCCCCCACTTTATTCCTTTATGCCTTCGCCAACCACGCCCGCTCCTCCCCCCGTCTCCCGGTTCGCTCCCACGGACCGGGCCCAAAGGAGGCCGGCCCGGCCCGCGCAAAATACGGATGTCGGCACCTTCTTCCGTCCCGTTTACCGGCAAAAAAAAAGAGTAAGTTTGCAATACGAGTACTCCCAACGGCCACTAAAAAGCACGACGGCGAGCCAAAAAGGGGTGCAACACGAGGACTTCCCAGGGGGTCACCCATCCTAGTACTACTCTCGCCCAAGCACGCTTAACTGCAGAGTTCTGATGGGATCCGGTGCATTAGTGCTTGTATGATCGCACCCGAAATACTTCCCCCACTTTATTCCTTTATGCCTTCGCCAACCACGCCCGCTCCTCCCCCCGTCTCCCGGTTCGCTCCCAATGACCGGGCCCAATGGAGGCTGGCCCGGCCCGCGCAAAATACGGATGTCGGCACCTTCTTCCGTCCCGTTTACCGGCAAAATAAAAGAGTAAGTTTGCAATACGAGTACTCCCAACGGCCACTAAAAAGCACGACGGCGAGCCAAAAAGGGGTGCAACACGAGGACTTCCCAGGGAGTCACCCATCCTAGTACTACTCTCGCCCAAGCACGCTTAACTGCGGAGTTCTGATGGGATCCGGTGCATTAGTGCTGGTATGATCGCACCCGAAATACTTCCCCCACTTTATTCCTTTATGCCTTCGCCAACCACGCCCGCTCCTCCCCCCGTCTCCCGGTTCGCTCCCAATGACCGGGCCCAAAGGAGGCCGGCCCGGCCCGCGCAAAATACGGATGTCGGCACCTTCTTCCGTCCCGTTTACCGGCAAAAAAAAAGAGTAAGTTTGCAAGACGAGTACTCCCAACGGCCACTAAAAAGCACGACGGCGAGCCAAAAAGGGGTGCAACACGAGGACTTCCCAGGGGGTCACCCATCCTAGTACTACTCTCGCCCAAGCACGCTTAACTGCGGAGTTCTGATGGGATCCGGTGCATTAGTGCTGGTATGATCGCACCCGAAATACTTCCCCCACTTTATTCCTTTATGCCTTCGCCAACCACGCCCGCTCCTCCCCCCGTCTCCCGGTTCGCTCCCAATGACCGGGCCCAAAGGAGGCCGGCCCGGCCCGCGCAAAATACGGATGTCGGCACCTTCTTCCGTCCCGTTTACCGGCAAAAAAAAGAGTAAGTTTGCAAGACGAGTACTCCCAACGGCCACTAAAAAGCACGACGGCGAGCCAAAAAGGGGTGCAACACGAGGACTTCCCAGGGGGTCACCCATCCTAGTACTACTCTCGCCCAAGCACGCTTAACTGCGGAGTTCTGATGGGATCCGGTGCATTACTGCTGGTATGATCGCACCCGAAATACTTCCCCCACTTTATTCCTTTATGCCTTCGCCAACCACGCCCGCTCCTCCCCCCGTCTCCCGGTTCGCTCCCACGGACCGGGCCCAAAGGAGGCCGGCCCGGCCCGCGCAAAATACGGATGTCGGCACCTTCTTCCGTCCCGTTTACCGGCAAAAAAAAGAGTAAGTTTGCAAGACGAGTACTCCCAACGGCCACTAAAAAGCACGACGGCGAGCCAAAAAGGGGTGCAACACGAGGACTTCCCAGGGGGTCACCCATCCTAGTACTACTCTCGCCCAAGCACGCTTAACTGCGGAGTTCTGATGGGATCCGGTGCATTAGTGCTGGTATGATCGCACCCGAAATACTTCCCCCACTTTATTCCTTTATGCCTTCGCCAACCACGCCCGCTCCTCCCCCCGTCTCCCGGTTCGCTCCCAATGACCGGGCCCAAAGGAGGCCGGCCCGGCCCGCGCAAAATACGGATGTCGGCACCTTCTTCCGTCCCGTTTACCGGCAAAAAAAAGAGTAAGTTTGCAAGACGAGTACTCCCAACGGCCACTAAAAAGCACGACGGCGAGCCAAAAAGGGGTGCAACACGAGGACTTCCCAGGGGGTCACCCATCCTAGTACTACTCTCGCCCAAGCACGCTTAACTGCGGAGTTCTGATGGGATCCGGTGCATTAGTGCTGGTATGATCGCACCCGAAATACTTCCCCCACTTTATTCCTTTATGCCTTCGCCAACCACGCCCGCTCCTCCCCCCGTCTCCCGGTTCGCTCCCACGGACCGGGCCCAAAGGAGGCCGGCCCGGCCCGCGCAAAATACGGATGTCGGCACCTTCTTCCGTCCCGTTTACCGGCAAAAAAAAGAGTAAGTTTGCAAGACGAGTACTCCCAACGGCCACTAAAAAGCACGACGGCGAGCCAAAAAGGGGTGCAACACGAGGACTTCCCAGGGGGTCACCCATCCTAGTACTACTCTCGCCCAAGCACGCCTAACTGCGGAGTTCTGATGGGATCCGGTGCATTAGTGCTGGTATGATCGCACCCGAAATACTTCCCCCACTTTATTCCTTTATGCCTTCGCCAACCACGCCCGCTCCTCCCCCCGTCTCCCGGTTCGCTCCCAATGACCGGGCCCAAAGGAGGCCGGCCCGGCCCGCGCAAAATACGGATGTCGGCACCTTCTTCCGTCCCGTTTACCCGCAAAAAAAAAGAGTAAGTTTGCAAGACGAGTACTCCCAACGGCCACTAAAAAGCACGACGGCGAGCCAAAAAGGGGTGCAACACGAGGACTTCCCAGGGGGTCACCCATCCTAGTACTACTCTCGCCCAAGCACGCTTAACTGCGGAGTTCTGATGGGATCCGGTGCATTAGTGCTGGTATGATCGCACCCGAAATACTTCCCCCACTTTATTCCTTTATGCCTTCGCCAACCACGCCCGCTCCTCCCCCCGTCTCCCGGTTCGCTCCCAATGACCGGGCCCAAAGGAGGCCGGCCCGGCCCGCGCAAAATACGGATGTCGGCACCTTCTTCCGTCCCGTTTACCGGCAAAAAAAAAGAGTAAGTTTGCAAGACGAGTACTCCCAACGGCCACTAAAAAGCACGACGGCGAGCCAAAAAGGGGTGCAACACGAGGACTTCCCAGGGAGTCACCCATCCTAGTACTACTCTCGCCCAAGCACGCTTAACTGCGGAGTTCTGATGGGATCCGGTGCATTAGTGCTGGTATGATCGCACCCGAAATACTTCCCCCACTTTATTCATTTATGCCTTCGCCAACCACGCCCGCTCCTCCCCCCGTCTCCCGGTTCGCTCCCAATGACCGGGCCCAAAGGAGGCCGGCCCGGCCCGCGCAAAATACGGATGTCGGCACCTTCTTCCGTCCCGTTTACCGGCAAAAAAAAAGAGTAAGTTTGCAAGACGAGTACTCCCAACGGCCACTAAAAAGCACGACGGCGAGCCAAAAAGGGGTGCAACACGAGGACTTCCCAGGGGGTCACCCATCCTAGTACTACTCTCGCCCAAGCACGCTTAACTGCGGAGTTCTGATGGGATCCGGTGCATTAGTGCTGGTATGATCGCACCCGAAATACTTCCCCCACTTTATTCCTTTATGCCTTCGCCAACCACGCCCGCTCCTCCCCCCGTCTCCCGGTTCGCTCCCACGGACCGGGCCCAAAGGAGGCCGGCCCGGCCCGCGCAAAATACGGATGTCGGCACCTTCTTCCGTCCCGTTTACCGGCAAAAAAAAGAGTAAGTTTGCAAGACGAGTACTCCCAACGGCCACTAAAAAGCACGACGGCGAGCCAAAAAGGGGTGCAACACGAGGACTACCCAGGGGGTCACCCATCCTAGTACTACTCTCGCCCAAGCACGCTTAACTGCGGAGTTCTGATGGGATCCGGTGCATTAGTGCTGGTATGATCGCACCCGAAATACTTCCCCCACTTTATTCCTTTATGCCTTCGCCAACCACGCCCGCTCCTCCCCCCGTCTCCCGGTTCGCTCCCAATGACCGGGCCCAAAGGAGGCCGGCCCGGCCCGCGCAAAATACGGATGTCGGCACCTTCTTCCGTCCCGTTTACCGGCAAAAAAAAAGAGTAAGTTTGCAAGACGAGTACTCCCAACGGCCACTAAAAAGCACGACGGCGAGCCAAAAAGGGGTGCAACACGAGGACTTCCGAGGGGGTCACCCATCCTAGTAATACTCTCGCCCAAGCACGCTTAACTGCGGAGTTCTGATGGGATCCGGTGCATTAGTGCTGGTATGATCGCACCCGAAATACTTCCCCCACTTTATTCCTTTATGCCTTCGCCAACCACGCCCGCTCCTCCCCCCGTCTCCCGGTTCGCTCCCACGGACCGGGCCCAAAGGAGGCCGGCCCGGCCCGCGCAAAATACGGATGTCGGCACCTTCTTCCGTCCCGTTTACCGGCAAAAAAAAAGAGTAAGTTTGCAAGACGAGTACTCCCAACGGCCACTAAAAAGCACGACGGCGAGCCAAAAAGGGGTGCAACACGAGGACTTCCCAGGGGGTCACCCATCCTAGTACTACTCTTGCCCAAGCACGCTTAACTGCGGAGTTCTGATGGGATCCGGTGCATTAGTGCTGGTATGATCGCACCCGAAATACTTCCCCCACTTTATTCCTTTATGCCTTCGCCAACCACGCCCGCTCCTCCCCCCGTCTCCCGGTTCGCTCCCACGGACCGGGCCCAAAGGAGGCCGGCCCGGCCCGCGCAAAATACGGATGTCGGCACCTTCTTCCGTCCCGTTTACCGGCAAAAAAAAAGAGTAAGTTTGCAATACGAGTACTCCCAACGGCCACTAAAAAGCACGACGGCGAGCCAAAAAGGGGTGCAACACGAGGACTTCCCAGGGGGTCACCCATCCTAGTACTACTCTCGCCCAAACACGCTTAACTGCGGAGTTCTGATGGGATCCGGTGCATTAGTGCTGGTATGATCGCACCCGAAATACTTCCCCCACTTTATTCCTTTATGCCTTCGCCAACCACGCCCGCTCCTCCCCCCGTCTCCCGGTTCGCTCCCACGGACCGGGCCCAAAGGAGGCCGGCCCGGCCCCCGCAAAATACGGATGTCGGCACCTTCTTCCGTCCCGTTTACCGGCAAAAAAAAGAGTAAGTTTGCAAGACGAGTACTCCCAACGGCCACTAAAAAGCACGACGGCGAGCCAAAAAGGGGTGCAACACGAGGACTTCCCAGGGGGTCACCCATCCTAGTACTACTCTCGCCCAAGCACGCTTAATTGCGGAGTTCTGATGGGATCCGGTGCATTAGTGCTGGTATGATCGCACCCGAAATACTTCCCCCACTTTATTCCTTTATGCCTTCGCCAACCACGCCCGCTCCTCCCCCCGTCTCCCGGTTCGCTCCCACGGACCGGGCCCAAAGGAGGCCGGCCCGGCCCGCGCAAAATACGGATGTCGGCACCTTCTTCCGTCCCGTTTACCGGCAAAAAAAAAGAGTAAGTTTGCAAGACGAGTACTCCCAACGGCCACTAAAAAGCACGACGGCGAGCCAAAAAGGGGTGCAACACGAGGACTTCCCAGGGGGTCACCCATCCTAGTACTACTCTCGCCCAAGCACCCTTAACTGCGGAGTTCTGATGGGATCCGGTGCATTAGTGCTGGTATGATCGCACCCGAAATACTTCCCCCACTTTATTCCTTTATGCCTTCGCCAACCACGCCCGCTCCTCCCCCCGTCTCCCGGTTCGCTCCCAATGACCGGGCCCAAAGGAGGCCGGCCCGGCCCGCGCAAAATACGGATGTCGGCACCTTCTTCCGTCCCGTTTACCGGCAAAAAAAAAGAGTAAGTTTGCAAGACGAGTACTCCCAACGGCCACTAAAAAGCACGACGGCGAGCCAAAAAGGGGTGCAACACGAGGACTTCCCAGGGGGTCACCCATCCTAGTACTACTCTCGCCCAAGCACGCCTAACTGCGGAGTTCTGATGGGATCCGGTGCATTAGTGCTGGTATGATCGCACCCGAAATACTTCCCCCACTTTATTCCTTTATGCCTTCGCCAACCACGCCCGCTCCTCCCCCCGTCTCCCGGTTCGCTCCCAATGACCGGGCCCAAAGGAGGCCGGCCCGGCCCGCGCAAAATACGGATGTCGGCACCTTCTTCCGTCCCGTTTACCGGCAAAAAAAAGAGTAAGTTTGCAAGACGAGTACTCCCAACGGCCACTAAAAAGCACGACGGCGAGCCAAAAAGGGGTGCAACACGAGGACTTCCCAGGGAGTCACCCATCCTAGTACTACTCTCGCCCAAGCACGCTTAACTGCGGAGTTCTGATGGGATCCGGTGCATTAGTGCTGGTATGATCGCACCCGAAATACTTCCCCCACTTTATTCCTTTATGCCTTCGCCAACCACGCCCGCTCCTCCCCCGTCTCCCGGTTCGCTCCCAATGACCGGGCCCAAAGGAGGCCGGCCCGGCCCGCGCAAAATACGGATGTCGGCACCTTCTTCCGTCCCGTTTACCGGCAAAAAAAAAGAGTAAGTTTGCAAGACGAGTACTCCCAACGGCCACTAAAAAGCACGACGGCGAGCCAAAAAGGGGTGCAACACGAGGACTTCCCAGGGGGTCACCCATCCTAGTACTACTCTCGCCCAAGCACGCTTAACTGCGGAGTTCTGATGGGATCCGGTGCATTAGTGCTGGTATGATCGCACCCGAAATACTTCCCCCACTTTATTCCTTTATGCCTTCGCCAACCACGCCCGCTCCTCCCCCCGTCTCCCGGTTCGCTCCCACGGACCGGGCCCAAAGGAGGCCGGCCCGGCCCGCGCAAAATACGGATGTCGGCACCTTCTTCCGTCCCGTTTACCGGCAAAAAAAAAGAGTAAGTTTGCAAGACGAGTACTCCCAACGGCCACTAAAAAGCACGACGGCGAGCCAAAAAGGGGTGCAACACGAGGACTACCCAGGGGGTCACCCATCCTAGTACTACTCTCGCCCAAGCACGCTTAACTGCGGAGTTCTGATGGGATCCGGTGCATTAGTGCTGGTATGATCGCACCCGAAATACTTCCCCCACTTTATTCCTTTATGCCTTCGCCAACCACGCCCGCTCCTCCCCCCGTCTCCCGGTTCGCTCCCAATGACCGGGCCCAAAGGAGGCCGGCCCGGCCCGCGCAAAATACGGATGTCGGCACCTTCTTCCGTCCCGTTTACCGGCAAAAAAAAAGAGTAAGTTTGCAAGACGAGTACTCCCAACGGCCACTAAAAAGCACGACGGCGAGCCAAAAAGGGGTGCAACACGAGGACTTCCGAGGGGGTCACCCATCCTAGTAATACTCTCGCCCAAGCACGCTTAACTGCGGAGTTCTGATGGGATCCGGTGCATTAGTGCTGGTATGATCGCACCCGAAATACTTCCCCCACTTTATTCCTTTATGCCTTCGCCAACCACGCCCGCTCCTCCCCCCGTCTCCCGGTTCGCTCCCAATGACCGGGCCCAAAGGAGGCCGGCCCGGCCCGCGCAAAATACGGATGTCGGCACCTTCTTCCGTCCCGTTTACCGGCAAAAAAAAAGAGTAAGTTTGCAAGACGAGTACTCCCAACGGCCACTAAAAAGCACGACGGCGAGCCAAAAAGGGGTGCAACACGAGGACTTCCCAGGGGGTCACCCATCCTAGTACTACTCTCGCCCAAGCACGCTTAACTGCGGAGTTCTGATGGGATCCGGTGCATTAGTGCTGGTATGATCGCACCCGAAATACTTCCCCCACTTTATTCCTTTATGCCTTCGCCAACCACGCCCGCTCCTCCCCCCGTCTCCCGGTTCGCTCCCACGGACCGGGCCCAAAGGAGGCCGGCCCGGCCCGCGCAAAATACGGATGTCGGCACCTTCTTCCGTCCCGTTTACCGGCAAAAAAAAAGAGTAAGTTTGCAAGACGAGTACTCCCAACGGCCACTAAAAAGCACGACGGCGAGCCAAAAAGGGGTGCAACACGAGGACTACCCAGGGGGTCACCCATCCTAGTACTACTCTCGCCCAAGCACGCTTAACTGCGGAGTTCTGATGGGATCCGGTGCATTAGTGCTGGTATGATCGCACCCGAAATACTTCCCCCACTTTATTCCTTTATGCCTTCGCCAACCACGCCCGCTCCTCCCCCCGTCTCCCGGTTCGCTCCCAATGACCGGGCCCAAAGGAGGCCGGCCCGGCCCGCGCAAAATACGGATGTCGGCACCTTCTTCCGTCCCGTTTACCGGCAAAAAAAAAGAGTAAGTTTGCAAGACGAGTACTCCCAACGGCCACTAAAAAGCACGACGGCGAGCCAAAAAGGGGTGCAACACGAGGACTTCCGAGGGGGTCACCCATCCTAGTAATACTCTCGCCCAAGCACGCTTAACTGCGGAGTTCTGATGGGATCCGGTGCATTAGTGCTGGTATGATCGCACCCGAAATACTTCCCCCACTTTATTCCTTTATGCCTTCGCCAACCACGCCCGCTCCTCCCCCCGTCTCCCGGTTCGCTCCCACGGACCGGGCCCAAAGGAGGCCGGCCCGGCCCGCGCAAAATACGGATGTCGGCACCTTCTTCCGTCCCGTTTACCGGCAAAAAAAAAGAGTAAGTTTGCAAGACGAGTACTCCCAACGGCCACTAAAAAGCACGACGGCGAGCCAAAAAGGGGTGCAACACGAGGACTTCCCAGGGGGTCACCCATCCTAGTACTACTCTCGCCCAAGCACGCTTAACTGCGGAGTTCTGATGGGATCCGGTGCATTAGTGCTGGTATGATCGCACCCGAAATACTTCCCCCACTTTATTCCTTTATGCCTTCGCCAACCACGCCCGCTCCTCCCCCCGTCTCCCGGTTCGCTCCCAATGACCGGGCCCAAAGGAGGCCGGCCCGGCCCGCGCAAAATACGGATGTCGGCACCTTCTTCCGTCCCGTTTACCGGCAAAAAAAAGAGTAAGTTTGCAAGACGAGTACTCCCAACGGCCACTAAAAAGCACGACGGCGAGCCAAAAAGGGGTGCAACACGAGGACTTCCCAGGGGGTCACCCATCCTAGTACTACTCTCGCCCAAGCACGCTTAACTGCGGAGTTCTGATGGGATCCGGTGCATTAGTGCTGGTATGATCGCACCCGAAATACTTCCCTTATTTTATTCCTTTATGCCTTCGCCAACCACGCCCGCTCCTCCCCCCGTCTCCCGGTTCGCTCCCACGGACCGGGCCCAAAGGAGGCCGGCCCGGCCCGCGCAAAATACGGATGTCGGCACTTTCTTCCGTCCCGTTTACCGGCAAAAAAAAAGAGTAAGTTTGCAAGACGAGTACTCCCAACGGCCACTAAAAAGCACGACGGCGAGCCAAAAAGGGGTGCAACACGAGGACTTCCAAGGGGGTCACCCATCCTAGTACTACTCTCGCCCAAGCACGCTTAACTGCGGAGTTCTGATGGGATCCGGTGCATTAGTGCTGGTATGATCGCACCCGAAATACTTCCCCCACTTTATTCCTTTATGCCTTCGCCAACCACGCCCGCTCCTCCCCCCGTCTCCCGGTTCGCTCCCAATGACCGGGCCCAAAGGAGGCCGGCCCGGCCCGCGCAAAATACGGATGTCGGCACCTTCTTCCGTCCCGTTTACCGGCAAAAAAAAAGAGTAAGTTTGCAAGACGAGTACTCCCAACGGCCACTAAAAAGCACGACGGCGAGCCAAAAAGGGGTGCAACACGAGGACTTCCCAGGGGGTCACCCATCCTAGTACTACTCTCGCCCAAGCACGCTTAACTGCGGAGTTCTGATGGGATCCGGTGCATTAGTGCTGGTATGATCGCACCCGAAATACTTCCCCCACTTTATTCCTTTATGCCTTCGCCAACCACGCCCGCTCCTCCCCCCGTCTCCCGGTTCGCTCCCACGGACCGGGCCCAAAGGAGGCCGGCCCGGCCCGCGCAAAATACGGATGTCGGCACCTTCTTCCGTCCCGTTTACCGGCAAAAAAAAAGAGTAAGTTTGCAATACGAGTACTCCCAACGGCCACTAAAAAGCACGACGGCGAGCCAAAAAGGGGTGCAACACGAGGACTTCCCAGGGGGTCACCCATCCTAGTACTACTCTCGCCCAAGCACGCTTAACTGCGGAGTTCTGATGGGATCCGGTGCATTAGTGCTTGTATGATCGCACCCGAAATACTTCCCCCACTTTATTCCTTTATGCCTTCGCCAACCACGCCCGCTCCTCCCCCCGTCTCCCGGTTCGCTCCCAATGACCGGGCCCAATGGAGGCTGGCCCGGCCCGCGCAAAATACGGATGTCGGCACCTTCTTCCGTCCCGTTTACCGGCAAAATAAAAGAGTAAGTTTGCAATACGAGTACTCCCAACGGCCACTAAAAAGCACGACGGCGAGCCAAAAAGGGGTGCAACACGAGGACTTCCCAGGGAGTCACCCATCCTAGTACTACTCTCGCCCAAGCACGCTTAACTGCGGAGTTCTGATGGGATCCGGTGCATTAGTGCTGGTATGATCGCACCCGAAATACTTCCCCCACTTTATTCCTTTATGCCTTCGCCAACCACGCCCGCTCCTCCCCCCGTCTCCCGGTTCGCTCCCAATGACCGGGCCCAAAGGAGGCCGGCCCGGCCCGCGCAAAATACGGATGTCGGCACCTTCTTCCGTCCCGTTTACCGGCAAAAAAAAAGAGTAAGTTTGCAAGACGAGTACTCCCAACGGCCACTAAAAAGCACGACGGCGAGCCAAAAAGGGGTGCAACACGAGGACTTCCCAGGGGGTCACCCATCCTAGTACTACTCTCGCCCAAGCACGCTTAACTGCGGAGTTCTGATGGGATCCGGTGCATTAGTGCTGGTATGATCGCACCCGAAATACTTCCCCCACTTTATTCCTTTATGCCTTCGCCAACCACGCCCGCTCCTCCCCCCGTCTCCCGGTTCGCTCCCAATGACCGGGCCCAAAGGAGGCCGGCCCGGCCCGCGCAAAATACGGATGTCGGCACCTTCTTCCGTCCCGTTTACCGGCAAAAAAAAGAGTAAGTTTGCAAGACGAGTACTCCCAACGGCCACTAAAAAGCACGACGGCGAGCCAAAAAGGGGTGCAACACGAGGACTTCCCAGGGGGTCACCCATCCTAGTACTACTCTCGCCCAAGCACGCTTAACTGCGGAGTTCTGATGGGATCCGGTGCATTACTGCTGGTATGATCGCACCCGAAATACTTCCCCCACTTTATTCCTTTATGCCTTCGCCAACCACGCCCGCTCCTCCCCCCGTCTCCCGGTTCGCTCCCACGGACCGGGCCCAAAGGAGGCCGGCCCGGCCCGCGCAAAATACGGATGTCGGCACCTTCTTCCGTCCCGTTTACCGGCAAAAAAAAGAGTAAGTTTGCAAGACGAGTACTCCCAACGGCCACTAAAAAGCACGACGGCGAGCCAAAAAGGGGTGCAACACGAGGACTTCCCAGGGGGTCACCCATCCTAGTACTACTCTCGCCCAAGCACGCTTAACTGCGGAGTTCTGATGGGATCCGGTGCATTAGTGCTGGTATGATCGCACCCGAAATACTTCCCCCACTTTATTCCTTTATGCCTTCGCCAACCACGCCCGCTCCTCCCCCCGTCTCCCGGTTCGCTCCCAATGACCGGGCCCAAAGGAGGCCGGCCCGGCCCGCGCAAAATACGGATGTCGGCACCTTCTTCCGTCCCGTTTACCGGCAAAAAAAAGAGTAAGTTTGCAAGACGAGTACTCCCAACGGCCACTAAAAAGCACGACGGCGAGCCAAAAAGGGGTGCAACACGAGGACTTCCCAGGGGGTCACCCATCCTAGTACTACTCTCGCCCAAGCACGCTTAACTGCGGAGTTCTGATGGGATCCGGTGCATTAGTGCTGGTATGATCGCACCCGAAATACTTCCCCCACTTTATTCCTTTATGCCTTCGCCAACCACGCCCGCTCCTCCCCCCGTCTCCCGGTTCGCTCCCACGGACCGGGCCCAAAGGAGGCCGGCCCGGCCCGCGCAAAATACGGATGTCGGCACCTTCTTCCGTCCCGTTTACCGGCAAAAAAAAAGAGTAAGTTTGCAATACGAGTACTCCCAACGGCCACTAAAAAGCACGACGGCGAGCCAAAAAGGGGTGCAACACGAGGACTTCCCAGGGGGTCACCCATCCTAGTACTACTCTCGCCCAAGCACGCTTAACTGCGGAGTTCTGATGGGATCCGGTGCATTAGTGCTTGTATGATCGCACCCGAAATACTTCCCCCACTTTATTCCTTTATGCCTTCGCCAACCACGCCCGCTCCTCCCCCCGTCTCCTGGTTCGCTCCCAATGACCGGGCCCAATGGAGGCTGGCCCGGCCCGCGCAAAATACGGATGTCGGCACCTTCTTCCGTCCCGTTTACCGGCAAAATAAAAGAGTAAGTTTGCAATACGAGTACTCCCAACGGCCACTAAAAAGCACGACGGCGAGCCAAAAAGGGGTGCAACACGAGGACTTCCCAGGGAGTCACCCATCCTAGTACTACTCTCGCCCAAGCACGCTTAACTGCGGAGTTCTGATGGGATCCGGTGCATTAGTGCTGGTATGATCGCACCCGAAATACTTCCCCCACTTTATTCCTTTATGCCTTCGCCAACCACGCCCGCTCCTCCCCCCGTCTCCCGGTTCGCTCCCAATGACCGGGCCCAAAGGAGGCCGGCCCGGCCCGCGCAAAATACGGATGTCGGCACCTTCTTCCGTCCCGTTTACCGGCAAAAAAAAAAGAGTAAGTTTGCAAGACGAGTACTCCCAACGGCCACTAAAAAGCACGACGGCGAGCCAAAAAGGGGTGCAACACGAGGACTTCCCAGGGGGTCACCCATCCTAGTACTACTCTCGCCCAAGCACGCTTAACTGCGGAGTTCTGATGGGATCCGGTGCATTAGTGCTGGTATGATCGCACCCGAAATACTTCCCCCACTTTATTCCTTTATGCCTTCGCCAACCACGCCCGCTCCTCCCCCCGTCTCCCGGTTCGCTCCCAATGACCGGGCCCAAAGGAGGCCGGCCCGGCCCGCGCAAAATACGGATGTCGGCACCTTCTTCCGTCCCGTTTACCGGCAAAAAAAAGAGTAAGTTTGCAAGACGAGTACTCCCAACGGCCACTAAAAAGCACGACGGCGAGCCAAAAAGGGGTGCAACACGAGGACTTCCCAGGGGGTCACCCATCCTAGTACTACTCTCGCCCAAGCACGCTTAACTGCGGAGTTCTGATGGGATCCGGTGCATTAGTGCTGGTATGATCGCACCCGAAATACTTCCCCCACTTTATTCCTTTATGCCTTCGCCAACCACGCCCGCTCCTCCCCCCGTCTCCCGGTTCGCTCCCACGGACCGGGCCCAAAGGAGGCCGGCCCGGCCCGCGCAAAATACGGATGTCGGCACCTTCTTCCGTCCCGTTTACCGGCAAAAAAAAGAGTAAGTTTGCAAGACGAGTACTCCCAACGGCCACTAAAAAGCACGACGGCGAGCCAAAAAGGGGTGCAACACGAGGACTTCCCAGGGGGTCACCCATCCTAGTACTACTCTCGCCCAAGCACGCTTAACTGCGGAGTTCTGATGGGATCCGGTGCATTAGTGCTGGTATGATCGCACCCGAAATACTTCCCCCACTTTATTCCTTTATGCCTTCGCCAACCACGCCCGCTCCTCCCCCCGTCTCCCGGTTCGCTCCCACGGACCGGGCCCAAAGGAGGTCGGCCCGGCCCGCGCAAAATACGGATGTCGGCACCTTCTTCCGTCCCGTTTACCGGCAAAAAAAAAGAGTAAGTTTGCAAGACGAGTACTCCCAACGGCCACTAAAAAGCACGACGGCGAGCCAAAAAGGGGTGCAACACGAGGACTTCCCAGGGGGTCATCCATCCTAGTACTACTCTCGCCCAAGCACGCTTAACTGCGGAGTTCTGATGGGATCCGGTGCATTAGTGCTGGTATGATCGCACCCGAAATACTTCCCCCACTTTATTCCTTTATGCCTTCGCCAACCACGCCCGCTCCTCCCCCCGTCTCCCGGTTCGCTCCCAATGACCGGGCCCAAAGGAGGCCGGCCCGGCCCGCGCAAAATACGGATGTCGGCACCTTCTTCCGTCCCGTTTACCGGCAAAAAAAAAGAGTAAGTTTGCAAGACGAGTACTCCCAACGGCCACTAAAAAGCACGACGGCGAGCCAAAAAGGGGTGCAACACGAGGACTTCCCAGGGGGTCACCCATCCTAGTACTACTCTCGCCCAAGCACGCTTAACTGCGGAGTTCTGATGGGATCCGGTGCAGTAGTGCTGGTATGATCGCACCCGAAATACTTCCCCCACTTTATTCCTTTATGCCTTCGCCAACCACGCCCGCTCCTCCCCCCGTCTCCCGGTTCGCTCCCACGGACCGGGCCCAAAGGAGGCCGGCCCGGCCCGCGCAAAATACGGATGTCGGCACCTTCTTCCGTCCCGTTTACCGGCAAAAAAAAAGAGTAAGTTTGCAATACGAGTACTCCCAACGGCCACTAAAAAGCACGACGGCGAGCCAAAAAGGGGTGCAACACGAGGACTTCCCAGGGGGTCACCCATCCTAGTACTACTCTCGCCCAAGCACGCTTAACTGCGGAGTTCTGATGGGATCCGGTGCATTAGTGCTGGTATGATCGCACCCGAAATACTTCCCCCACTTTATTCCTTTATGCCTTCGCCAACCACGCCCGCTCCTCCCCCCGTCTCCCGGTTCGCTCCCAATGACCGGGCCCAAAGGAGGCTGGCCCGGCCCGCGCAAAATACGGATGTCGGCACCTTCTTCCGTCCCGTTTACCGGCAAAAAAAAAGAGTAAGTTTGCAATACGAGTACTCCCAACGGCCACTAAAAAGCACGACGGCGAGCCAAAAAGGGGTGCAACACGAGGACTTCCCAGGGAGTCACCCATCCTAGTACTACTCTCGCCCAAGCACGCTTAACTGCGGAGTTCTGATGGGATCCGGTGCATTAGTGCTGGTATGATCGCACCCGAAATACTTCCCCCACTTTATTCCTTTATGCCTTCGCCAACCACGCCCGCTCCTCCCCCCGTCTCCCGGTTCGCTCCCAATGACCGGGCCCAAAGGAGGCCGGCCCGGCCCGCGCAAAATACGGATGTCGGCACCTTCTTCCGTCCCGTTTACCGGCAAAAAAAAGAGTAAGTTTGCAAGACGAGTACTCCCAACGGCCACTAAAAAGCACGACGGCGAGCCAAAAAGGGGTGCAACACGAGGACTTCCCAGGGGGTCACCCATCCTAGTACTACTCTCGCCCAAGCACGCTTAACTGCGGAGTTCTGATGGGATCCGGTGCATTAGTGCTGGTATGATCGCACCCGAAATACTTCCCCCACTTTATTCCTTTATGCCTTCGCCAACCACGCCCGCTCCTCCCCCCGTCTCCCGGTTCGCTCCCAATGACCGGGCCCAAAGGAGGCCGGCCCGGCCCGCGCAAAATACGGATGTCGGCACCTTCTTCCGTCCCGTTTACCGGCAAAAAAAAAGAGTAAGTTTGCAAGACGAGTACTCCCAACGGCCACTAAAAAGCACGACGGCGAGCCAAAAAGGGGTGCAACACGAGGACTTCCCAGGGGGTCACCCATCCTAGTACTACTCTCGCCCAAGCACGCTTAACTGCGGAGTTCTGATGGGATCCGGTGCATTAGTGCTGGTATGATCGCACCCGAAATACTTCCCCCACTTTATTCCTTTATGCCTTCGCCAACCACGCCCGCTCCTCCCCCCGTCTCCCGGTTCGCTCCCAATGACCGGGCCCAAAGGAGGCCGGCCCGGCCCGCGCAAAATACGGATGTCGGCACCTTCTTCCGTCCCGTTTACCGGCAAAAAAAAAGAGTAAGTTTGCAAGACGAGTACTCCCAACGGCCACTAAAAAGCACGACGGCGAGCCAAAAAGGGGTGCAACACGAGGACTTCCCAGGGGGTCACCCATCCTAGTACTACTCTCGCCCAAGCACGCTTAACTGCGGAGTTCTGATGGGATCCGGTGCATTAGTGCTGGTATGATCGCACCCGAAATACTTCCCCCACTTTATTCCTTTATGCCTTCGCCAACCACGCCCGCTCCTCCCCCCGTCTCCCGGTTCGCTCCCACGGACCGGGCCCAAAGGAGGCCGGCCCGGCCCGCGCAAAATACGGATGTCGGCACCTTCTTCCGTCCCGTTTACCGGCAAAAAAAAAGAGTAAGTTTGCAATACGAGTACTCCCAACGGCCACTAAAAAGCACGACGGCGAGCCAAAAAGGGGTGCAACACGAGGACTTCCCAGGGGGTCACCCATCCTAGTACTACTCTCGCCCAAGCACGCTTAACTGCGGAGTTCTGATGGGATCCGGTGCATTAGTGCTGGTATGATCGCACCCGAAATACTTCCCCCACTTTATTCCTTTATGCCTTCGCCAACCACGCCCGCTCCTCCCCCCGTCTCCCGGTTCGCTCCCACGGACCGGGCCCAAAGGAGGCCGGCCCGGCCCGCGCAAAATACGGATGTCGGCACCTTCTTCCGTCCCGTTTACCGGCAAAAAAAAAAGAGTAAGTTTGCAAGACGAGTACTCCCAACGGCCACTAAAAAGCACGACGGCGAGCCAAAAAGGGGTGCAACACGAGGACTTCCCAGGGGGTCACCCATCCTAGTACTACTCTCGCCCAAGCACGCTTAACTGCGGAGTTCTGATGGGATCCGGTGCACTAGTGCTGGTATGATCGCACCCGAAATACTTCCCCCACTTTATTCCTTTATGCCTTCGCCAACCACGCCCGCTCCTCCCCCCGTCTCCCGGTTCGCTCCCAATGACCGGGCCCAAAGGAGGCCGGCCCGGCCCGCGCAAAATACGGATGTCGGCACCTTCTTCCGTCCCGTTTACCGGCAAAAAAAAAGAGTAAGTTTGCAAGACGAGTACTCCCAACGGCCACTAAAAAGCACGACGGCGAGCAAAAAAGGGGTGCAACACGAGGACTTCCCAGGGGGTCACCCATCCTAGTACTACTCTCGCCCAAGCACGCTTAACTGCGGAGTTCTGATGGGATCCGGTGCATTAGTGCTGGTATGATCACACCCGAAATACTTCCCCCACTTTATTCCTTTATGCCTTCGCCAACCACGCCCGCTCCTCCCCCCGTCTCCCGGTTCGCTCCCACGGACCGGGCCCAAAGGAGGCCGGCCCGGCCCGCGCAAAATACGGATGTCGGCACCTTCTTCCGTCCCGTTTACCGGCAAAAAAAAAGAGTAAGTTTGCAATACGAGTACTCCCAACGGCCACTAAAAAGCACGACGGCGAGCCAAAAAGGGGTGCAACACGAGGACTTCCCAGGGGGTCACCCATCCTAGTACTACTCTCGCCCAAGCACGCTTAACTGCGGAGTTCTGATGGGATCCGGTGCATTAGTGCTGGTATGATCGCACCCGAAATACTTCCCCCACTTTATTCCTTTATGCCTTCGCCAACCACGCCCGCTCCTCCCCCCGTCTCCCGGTTCGCTCCCACGGACCGGGCCCAAAGGAGGCCGGCCCGGCCCGCGCAAAATACGGATGTCGGCACCTTCTTCCGTCCCGTTTACCGGCAAAAAAAAAAGAGTAAGTTTGCAAGACGAGTACTCCCAACGGCCACTAAAAAGCACGACGGCGAGCCAAAAAGGGGTGCAACACGAGGACTTCCCAGGGGGTCACCCATCCTAGTACTACTCTCGCCCAAGCACGCTTAACTGCGGAGTTCTGATGGGATCCGGTGCATTAGTGCTGGTATGATCGCACCCGAAATACTTCCCCCACTTTATTCCTTTATGCCTTCGCCAACCACGCCCGCTCCTCCCCCCGTCTCCCGGTTCGCTCCCAATGACCGGGCCCAAAGGAGGCCGGCCCGGCCCGCGCAAAATACGGATGTCGGCACCTTCTTCCGTCCCGTTTACCGGCAAAAAAAAAGAGTAAGTTTGCAAGACGAGTACTCCCAACGGCCACTAAAAAGCACGACGGCGAGCAAAAAAGGGGTGCAACACGAGGACTTCCCAGGGGGTCACCCATCCTAGTACTACTCTCGCCCAAGCACGCTTAACTGCGGAGTTCTGATGGGATCCGGTGCATTAGTGCTGGTATGATCGCACCCGAAATACTTCCCCCACTTTATTCCTTTATGCCTTCGCCAACCACGCCCGCTCCTCCCCCCGTCTCCCGGTTCGCTCCCACGGACCGGGCCCAAAGGAGGCCGGCCCGGCCCGCGCAAAATACGGATGTCGGCACCTTCTTCCGTCCCGTTTACCGGCAAAAAAAAAGAGTAAGTTTGCAATACGAGTACTCCCAACGGCCACTAAAAAGCACGACGGCGAGCCAAAAAGGGGTGCAACACGAGAACTTCCCAGGGGGTCACCCATCCTAGTACTACTCTCGCCCAAGCACGCTTAACTGCGGAGTTCTGATGGGATCCGGTGCATTAGTGCTGGTATGATCGCACCCGAAATACTTCCCCCACTTTATTCCTTTATGCCTTCGCCAACCACGCCCGCTCCTCCCCCCGTCTCCCGGTTCGCTCCCACGGACCGGGCCCAAAGGAGGCCGGCCCGGCCCGCGCAAAATACGGATGTCGGCACCTTCTTCCGTCCCGTTTACCGGCAAAAAAAAAGAGTAAGTTTGCAATACGAGTACTCCCAACGGCCACTAAAAAGCACGACGGCGAGCCAAAAAGGGGTGCAACACGAGGACTTCCCAGGGGGTCACCCATCCTAGTACTACTCTCGCCCAAGCACGCTTAACTGCGGAGTTCTGATGGGATCCGGTGCATTAGTGCTGGTATGATCGCACCCGAAATACTTCCCCCACTTTATTCCTTTATGCCTTCGCCAACCACGCCCGCTCCTCCCCCCGTCTCCCGGTTCGCTCCCACGGACCGGGCCCAAAGGAGGCCGGCCCGGCCCGCGCAAAATACGGATGTCGGCACCTTCTTCCGTCCCGTTTACCGGCAAAAAAAAAGAGTAAGTTTGCAAGACGAGTACTCCCAACGGCCACTAAAAAGCACGACGGCGAGCCAAAAAGGGGTGCAACACGAGGACTTCCCAGGGGGTCACCCATCCTAGTACTACTCTCGCCCAAGCACGCTTAACTGCGGAGTTCTGATGGGATCCGGTGCATTAGTGCTGGTATGATCGCACCCGAAATACTTCCCCCACTTTATTCCTTTATGCCTTCGCCAACCACGCCCGCTCCTCCCCCCGTCTCCCGGTTCGCTCCCAATGACCGGGCCCAAAGGAGGCCGGCCCGGCCCGCGCAAAATACGGATGTCGGCACCTTCTTCCGTCCCGTTTACCGGCAAAAAAAAGAGTAAGTTTGCAAGACGAGTACTCCCAACGGCCACTAAAAAGCACGACGGCGAGCAAAAAAGGGGTGCAACACGAGGACTTCCCAGGGGGTCACCCATCCTAGTACTACTCTCGCCCAAGCACGCTTAACTGCGGAGTTCTGATGGGATCCGGTGCATTAGTGCTGGTATGATCGCACCCGAAATACTTCCCCCACTTTATTCCTTTATGCCTTCGCCAACCACGCCCGCTCCTCCCCCCGTCTCCCGGTTCGCTCCCACGGACCGGGCCCAAAGGAGGCCGGCCCGGCCCGCGCAAAATACGGATGTCGGCACCTTCTTCCGTCCCGTTTACCGGCAAAAAAAAAGAGTAAGTTTGCAATACGAGTACTCCCAACGGCCACTAAAAAGCACGACGGCGAGCCAAAAAGGGGTGCAACACGAGGACTTCCCAGGGGGTCACCCATCCTAGTACTACTCTCGCCCAAGCACGCTTAACTGCGGAGTTCTGATGGGATCCGGTGCATTAGTGCTGGTATGATCGCACCCGAAATACTTCCCCCACTTTATTCCTTTATGCCTTCGCCAACCACGCCCGCTCCTCCCCCCGTCTCCCGGTTCGCTCCCACGGACCGGGCCCAAAGGAGGCCGGCCCGGCCCGCGCAAAATACGGATGTCGGCACCTTCTTCCGTCCCGTTTACCGGCAAAAAAAAAAGAGTAAGTTTGCAAGACGAGTACTCCCAATGGCCACTAAAAAGCACGACGGCGAGCCAAAAAGGGGTGCAACACGAGGACTTCCCAGGGGGTCACCCATCCTAGTACTACTCTCGCCCAAGCACGCTTAACTGCGGAGTTCTGATGGGATCCGGTGCATTAGTGCTGGTATGATCGCACCCGAAATACTTCCCCCACTTTATTCCTTTATACCTTCGCCAACCACGCCCGCTCCTCCCCCCGTCTCCCGGTTCGCTCCCAATGACCGGGCCCAAAGGAGGCCGGCCCGGCCCGCGCAAAATACGGATGTCGGCACCTTCTTCCGTCCCGTTTACCGGCAAAAAAAAGAGTAAGTTTGCAAGACGAGTACTCCCAACGGCCACTAAAAAGCACGACGGCGAGCAAAAAAGGGGTGCAACACGAGGACTTCCCAGGGGGTCACCCATCCTAGTACTACTCTCGCCCAAGCACGCTTAACTGCGGAGTTCTGATGGGATCCGGTGCATTAGTGCTGGTATGATCGCACCCGAAATACTTCCCCCACTTTATTCCTTTATGCCTTCGCCAACCACGCCCGCTCCTCCCCCCGTCTCCCGATTCGCTCCCACGGACCGGGCCCAAAGGAGGCCGGCCCGGCCCGCGCAAAATACGGATGTCGGCACCTTCTTCCGTCCCGTTTACCGGCAAAAAAAAGAGTAAGTTTGCAAGACGAGTACTCCCAACGGCCACTAAAAAGCACGACGGCGAGCCAAAAAGGGGTGCAACACGAGGACTTCCCAGGGGGTCACCCATCCTAGTACTACTCTCGCCCAAGCACGCTTAACTGCGGAGTTCTGATGGGATCCGGTGCATTAGTGCTGGTATGATCGCACCCGAAATACTTCCCCCACTTTATTCCTTTATGCCTTCGCCAACCACGCCCGCTCCTCCCCTCGTCTCCCGGTTCGCTCCCACGGACCGGGCCCAAAGGAGGCCGGCCCGGCCCGCGCAAAATACGGATGTCGGCACCTTCTTCCGTCCCGTTTAGCGGCAACAAAAAAGAGTAAGTTTGCAATACGAGTACTCCCAACGGCCACTAAAAAGCACGACGGCGAGCCAAAAAGGGGTGCAACACGAGGACTTCCCAGGGGGTCACCCATCCTAGTACTACTCTCGCCCAAGCACGCTTAACTGCGGAGTTCTGATGGGATCCGGTGCATTAGTGCTGGTATGATCGCACCCGAAATACTTCCCCCACTTTATTCCTTTATGCCTTCGCCAACCACGCCCGCTCCTCCCCCCGTCTCCCGGTTCGCTCCCAATGACCGGGCCCAAAGGAGGCCGGCCCGGCCCGCGCAAAATACGGATGTCGGCACCTTCTTCCGTCCCGTTTACCGGCAAAAAAAAAGAGTAAGTTTGCAATACGAGTACTCCCAACGGCCACTAAAAAGCACGACGGCGAGCCAAAAAGGGGTGCAACACGAGGACTTCCCAGGGAGTCACCCATCCTAGTACTACTCTCGCCCAAGCACGCTTAACTGCGGAGTTCTGATGGGATCCGGTGCATTAGTGCTGGTATGATCGCACCCGAAATACTTCCCCCACTTTATTCCTTTATGCCTTCGCCAACCACGCCCGCTCCTCCCCCCGTCTCCCGGTTCGCTCCCAATGACCGGGCCCAAAGGAGGCCGGCCCGGCCCGCGCAAAATACGGATGTCGGCACCTTCTTCCGTCCCGTTTACCGGCAAAAAAAAAGAGTAAGTTTGCAATACGAGTACTCCCAACGGCCACTAAAAAGCACGACGGCGAGCCAAAAAGGGGTGCAACACGAGGACTTCCCAGGGAGTCACCCATCCTAGTACTACTCTCGCCCAAGCACGCTTAACTGCGGAGTTCTGATGGGATCCGGTGCATTAGTGCTGGTATGATCGCACCCGAAATACTTCCCCCACTTTATTCCTTTATGCCTTCGCCAACCACGCCCGCTCCTCCCCCCGTCTCCCGGTTCGCTCCCAATGACCGGGCCCAAAGGAGGCCGGCCCGGCCCGCGCAAAATACGGATGTCAGCACCTTCTTCCGTCCCGTTTACCGGCAAAAAAAAGAGTAAGTTTGCAAGACGAGTACTCCCAACGGCCACTAAAAAGCACGACGGCGAGCCAAAAAGGGGTGCAACACGAGGACTTCCCAGGGGGTCACCCATCCTAGTACTACTCTCGCCCAAGCACGCTTAACTGCGGAGTTCTGATGGGATCCGGTGCATTAGTGCTGGTATGATCGCACCCGAAATACTTCCCCCACTTTATTCCTTTATGCCTTCGCCAACCACGCCCGCTCCTCCCCCCGTCTCCCGGTTCGCTCCCACGGACCGGGCCCAAAGGAGGCCGGCCCGGCCCGCGCAAAATACGGATGTCGGCACCTTCTTCCGTCCCGTTTACCGGCAAAAAAAAGAGTAAGTTTGCAAGACGAGTACTCCCAACGGCCACTAAAAAGCACGACGGCGAGCCAAAAAGGGGTGCAACACGAGGACTTCCCAGGGGGTCACCCATCCTAGTACTACTCTCGCCCAAGCACGCTTAACTGCGGAGTTCTGATGGGATCCGGTGCATTAGTGCTGGTATGATCGCACCCGAAATACTTCCCCCACTTTATTCCTTTATGCCTTCGCCAACCACGCCCGCTCCTCCCCTCGTCTCCCGGTTCGCTCCCACGGACCGGGCCCAAAGGAGGCCGGCCCGGCCCGCGCAAAATACGGATGTCGGCACCTTCTTCCGTCCCGTTTAGCGGCAACAAAAAAGAGTAAGTTTGCAATACGAGTACTCCCAACGGCCACTAAAAAGCACGACGGCGAGCCAAAAAGGGGTGCAACACGAGGACTTCCTAGGGGGTCACCCATCCTAGTACTACTCTCGCCCAAGCACGCTTAACTGCGGAGTTCTGATGGGATCCGGTGCATTAGTGCTGGTATGATCGCACCCGAAATACTTCCCCCACTTTATTCCTTTATGCCTTCGCCAACCACGCCCGCTCCTCCCCCCGTCTCCCGGTTCGCTCCCAATGACCGGGCCCAAAGGAGGCCGGCCCGGCCCGCGCAAAATACGGATGTCGGCACCTTCTTCCGTCCCGTTTACCGGCAAAAAAAAAGAGTAAGTTTGCAATACGAGTACTCCCAACGGCCACTAAAAAGCACGACGGCGAGCCAAAAAGGGGTGCAACACGAGGACTTCCCAGGGAGTCACCCATCCTAGTACTACTCTCGCCCAAGCACGCTTAACTGCGGAGTTCTGATGGGATCCGGTGCATTAGTGCTGGTATGATCGCACCCGAAATACTTCCCCCACTTTATTCCTTTATGCCTTCGCCAACCACGCCCGCTCCTCCCCCCGTCTCCCGGTTCGCTCCCAATGACCGGGCCCAAAGGAGGCCGGCCCGGCCCGCGCAAAATACGGATGTCGGCACCTTCTTCCGTCCCGTTTACCGGCAAAAAAAAAGAGTAAGTTTGCAATACGAGTACTCCCAACGGCCACTAAAAAGCACGACGGCGAGCCAAAAAGGGGTGCAACACGAGGACTTCCCAGGGAGTCACCCATCCTAGTACTACTCTCGCCCAAGCACGCTTAACTGCGGAGTTCTGATGGGATCCGGTGCATTAGTGCTGGTATGATCGCACCCGAAATACTTCCCCCACTTTATTCCTTTATGCCTTCGCCAACCACGCCCGCTCCTCCCCCCGTCTCCCGGTTCGCTCCCAATGACCGGGCCCAAAGGAGGCCGGCCCGGCCCGCGCAAAATACGGATGTCAGCACCTTCTTCCGTCCCGTTTACCGGCAAAAAAAAGAGTAAGTTTGCAAGACGAGTACTCCCAACGGCCACTAAAAAGCACGACGGCGAGCCAAAAAGGGGTGCAACACGAGGACTTCCCAGGGGGTCACCCATCCTAGTACTACTCTCGCCCAAGCACGCTTAACTGCGGAGTTCTGATGGGATCCGGTGCATTAGTGCTGGTATGATCGCACCCGAAATACTTCCCCCACTTTATTCCTTTATGCCTTCGCCAACCACGCCCGCTCCTCCCCCCGTCTCCCGGTTCGCTCCCACGGACCGGGCCCAAAGGAGGCCGGCCCGGCCCGCGCAAAATACGGATGTCGGCACCTTCTTCCGTCCCGTTTACCGGCAAAAAAAAAGAGTAAGTTTGCAAGACGAGTACTCCCAACGGCCACTAAAAAGCACGACGGCGAGCCAAAAAGGGGTGCAACACGAGGACTTCCCAGGGGGTCACCCATCCTAGTACTACTCTCGCCCAAGCACGCTTAACTGCGGAGTTCTGATGGGATCCGGTGCATTAGTGCTGGTATGATCGCACCCGAAATACTTCCCCCACTTTATTCCTTTATGCCTTCGCCAACCACGCCCGCTCCTCCCCCCGTCTCCCGGTTCGCTCCCACGGACCGGGCCCAAAGGAGGCCGGCCCGGCCCGCGCAAAATACGGATGTCGGCACCTTCTTCCGTCCCGTTTACCGGCAAAAAAAAAAGAGTAAGTTTGCAAGACGAGTACTCCCAACGGCCACTAAAAAGCACGACGGCGAGCCAAAAAGGGGTGCAACACGAGGACTTCCCAGGGGGTCACCCATCCTAGTACTACTCTCGCCCAAGCACGCTTAACTGCGGAGTTCTGATGGGATCCGGTGCATTAGTGCTGGTATGATCGCACCCGAAATACTTCCCCCACTTTATTCCTTTATGCCTTCGCCAACCATGCCCGCTCCTCCCCCCGTCTCCCGGTTCGCTCCCAATGACCGGGCCCAAAGGAGGCCGGCCCGGCCCGCGCAAAATACGGATGTCGGCACCTTCTTCCGTCCCGTTTACCGGCAAAAAAAAAAGAGTAAGTTTGCAATACGAGTACTCCCAACGGCCACTAAAAAACACGACGGCGAGCCAAAAAGGGGTGCAACACGAGGACTTCCCAGGGGGTCACCCATCCTAGTACTACTCTCGCCCAAGCACGCTTAACTGCGGAGTTCTGATGGGATCCGGTGCATTAGTGCTGGTATGATCGCACCCGAAATACTTCCCCCACTTTATTCCTTTATGCCTTCGCCAACCACGCCCGCTCCTCCCCCCGTCTCCCGGTTCGCTCCCACGGACCGGGCCCAAAGGAGGCCGGCCCGGCCCCCGCAAAATACGGATGTCGGCACCTTCTTCCGTCCCGTTTACCGGCAAAAAAAAAGAGTAAGTTTGCAAGACGAGTACTCCCAAAGGCCACTAAAAAGCACGACGGCGAGCCAAAAAGGGGTGCAACACGAGGACTTCCCAGGGGGTCACCCATCCTAGTACTACTCTCGCCAAAGCACGCTTAACTGCGGAGTTCTGATGGGATCCGGTGCATTAGTGCTGGTATGATCGCACCCGAAATACTTCCCCCACTTTATTCCTTTATGCCTTCGCCAACCACGCCCGCTCCTCCCCCCGTCTCCCGGTTCGCTCCCACGGACCGGGCCCAAAGGAGGCCGGCCCGGCCCGCGCAAAATACGGATGTCGGCACCTTCTTCCGTCCCGTTTACCGGCAAAAAAAAAGAGTAAGTTTGCAAGACGAGTACTCCCAACGGCCACTAAAAAGCACGACGACGAGCCAAAAAGGGGTGCAACACGAGGACTTCCCAGGGGGTCACCCATCCTAGTACTACTCTCGCCCAAGCACGCTTAACTGCGGAGTTCTGATGGGATCCGGTGCATTAGTGCTGGTATGATCGCACCCGAAATACTTCCCCCACTTTATTCCTTTATGCCTTCGCCAACCACGCCCGCTCCTCCCCCCGTCTCCCGGTTCGCTCCCAATGACCGGGCCCAAAGGAGGCCGGCCCGGCCCGCGCAAAATACGGATGTCGGCACCTTCTTCCGTCCCGTTTACCGGCAAAAAAAAAGAGTAAGTTTGCAAGACGAGTACTCCGAACGGCCACTAAAAAGCACGACGGCGAGCCAAAAAGGGGTGCAACACGAGGATTTCCCAGGGGGTCACCCATCCTAGTACTACTCTCGCCCAAGCACGCTTAACTGCGGAGTTCTGATGGGATCCGGTGCATTAGTGCTGGTATGATCGCACCCGAAATACTTCCCCCACTTTATTCCTTTATGCCTTCGCCAACCACGCCCGCTCCTCCCCCCGTCTCCCGGTTCGCTCCCACGGACCGGGCCCAAAGGAGGCCGGCCCGGCCCGCGCAAAATACGGATGTCGGCACCTTCTTCCGTCCCGTTTACCGGCAAAAAAAAAGAGTAAGTTTGCAATACGAGTACTCCCAACGGCCACTAAAAAGCACGACGGCGAGCCAAAAAGGGTGCAACACGAGGACTTCCCAGGGGGTCACCCATCCTAGTACTACTCTCGCCCAAGCACGCTTAACTGCGGAGTTCTGATGGGATCCGGTGCATTAGTGCTGGTATGATCGCACCCGAAATACTTCCCCCACTTTATTCCTTTATGCCTTCGCCAACCACGCCCGCTCCTCCCCCCGTCTCCCGGTTCGCTCCCACGGACCGGGCCCAAAGGAGGCCGGCCCGGCCCGCGCAAAATACGGATGTCGGCACCTTCTTCCGTCCCGTTTACCGGCAAAAAAAAAAGAGTAAGTTTGCAAGACGAGTACTCCCAACGGCCACTAAAAAGCACGACGGCGAGCCAAAAAGGGGTGCAACACGAGGACTTCCCAGGGGGTCACCCATCCTAGTACTACTCTCGCCCAAGCACGCTTAACTGCGGAGTTCTGATGGGATCCAGTGCATTAGTGCTGGTATGATCGCACCCGAAATACTTCCCCCACTTTATTCCTTTATGCCTTCGCCAACCACGCCCGCTCCTCCCCCCGTCTCCCGGTTCGCTCCCAATGACCGGGCCCAAAGGAGGCCGGCCCGGCCCGCGCAAAATACGGATGTCGGCACCTTCTTCCGTCCCGTTTACCGGCAAAAAAAAAGAGTAAGTTTGCAAGACGAGTACTCCCAACGGCCACTAAAAAGCACGACGGCGAGCAAAAAAGGGGTGCAACACGAGGACTTCCCAGGGGGTCACCCATCCTAGTACTACTCTCGCCCAAGCACGCTTAACTGCGGAGTTCTGATGGGATCCGGTGCATTAGTGCTGGTATGATCGCACCCGAAATACTTCCCCCACTTTATTCCTTTATGCCTTCGCCAACCACGCCCGCTCCTCCCCCCGTCTCCCGGTTCGCTCCCACGGACCGGGCCCAAAGGAGGCCGGCCCGGCCCGCGCAAAATACGGATGTCGGCACCTTCTTCCGTCCCGTTTACCGGCAAAAAAAAGAGTAAGTTTGCAAGACGAGTACTCCCAACGGCCACTAAAAAGCACGACGGCGAGCCAAAAAGGGGTGCAACACGAGGACTTCCCAGGGGGTCACCCATCCTAGTACTACTCTCGCCCAAGCCCGCTTAACTGCGGAGTTCTGATGGGATCCGGTGCATTAGTGCTGGTATGATCGCACCCGAAATACTTCCCCCACTTTATTCCTTTATGCCTTCGCCAACCACGCCCGCTCCTCCCCCCGTCTCCCGGTTCGCTCCCACGGACCGGGCCCAAAGGAGGCCGGCCCGGCCCGCGCAAAATACGGATGTCGGCACCTTCTTCCGTCCCGTTTAGCGGCAAAAAAAAAGAGTAAGTTTGCAATACGAGTACTCCCAACGGCCACTAAAAAGCACGACGGCGAGCCAAAAAGGGGTGCAACACGAGGACTTCCCAGGGGGTCACCCATCCTAGTACTACTCTCGCCCAAGCACGCTTAACTGCGGAGTTCTGATGGGATCCGGTGCATTAGTGCTGGTATGATCGCACCCGAAATACTTCCCCCACTTTATTCCTTTATGCCTTCGCCAACCACGCCCGCTCCTCCCCCCGTCTCCCGGTTCGCTCCCAATGACCGGGCCCAAAGGAGGCCGGCCCGGCCCGCGCAAAATACGGATGTCGGCACCTTCTTCCGTCCCGTTTACCGGCAAAAAAAAAGAGTAAGTTTGCAATACGAGTACTCCCAACGGCCACTAAAAAGCACGACGGCGAGCCAAAAAGGGGTGCAACACGAGGACTTCCCAGGGAGTCACCCATCCTAGTACTACTCTCGCCCAAGCACGCTTAACTGCGGAGTTCTGATGGGATCCGGTGCATTAGTGCTGGTATGATCGCACCCGAAATACTTCCCCCACTTTATTCCTTTATGCCTTCGCCAACCACGCCCGCTCCTCCCCCCGTCTCCCGGTTCGCTCCCAATGACCGGGCCCAAAGGAGGCCGGCCCGGCCCGCGCAAAATACGGATGTCGGCACCTTCTTCCGTCCCGTTTACCGGCAAAAAAAAAGAGTAAGTTTGCAATACGAGTACTCCCAACGGCCACTAAAAAGCACGACGGCGAGCCAAAAAGGGGTGCAACACGAGGACTTCCCAGGGAGTCACCCATCCTAGTACTACTCTCGCCCAAGCACGCTTAACTACGGAGTTCTGATGGGATCCGGTGCATTAGTGCTGGTATGATCGCACCCGAAATACTTCCCCCACTTTATTCCTTTATGCCTTCGCCAACCACGCCCGCTCCTCCCCCCGTCTCCCGGTTCGCTCCCAATGACCGGGCCCAAAGGAGGCCGGCCCGGCCCGCGCAAAATACGGATGTCGGCACCTTCTTCCGTCCCGTTTACCGGCAAAAAAAAAGAGTAAGTTTGCAAGACGAGTACTCCCAACGGCCACTAAAAAGCACGACGGCGAGCCAAAAAGGGGTGCAACACGAGGACTTCCCAGGGGGTCACCCATCCTAGTACTACTCTCGCCCAAGCACGCTTAACTGCGGAGTTCTGATGGGATCCGGTGCATTAGTGCTGGTATGATCGCACCCGAAATACTTCCCCCACTTTATTCCTTTATGCCTTCGCCAACCACGCCCGCTCCTCCCCCCGTCTCCCGGTTCGCTCCCACGGACCGGGCCCAAAGGAGGCCGGCCCGGCCCGCGCAAAATACGGATGTCGGCACCTTCTTCCGTCCCGTTTACCGGCAAAAAAAAAGAGTAAGTTTGCAAGACGAGTACTCCCAACGGCCACTAAAAAGCACGACGGCGAGCCAAAAAGGGGTGCAACACGAGGACTTCCCAGGGGGTCACCCATCCTAGTACTACTCTCGCCCAAGCACGCTTAACTGCGGAGTTCTGATGGGATCCGGTGCATTAGTGCTGGTATGATCGCACCCGAAATACTTCCCCCACTTTATTCCTTTATGCCTTCGCCAACCACGCCCGCTCCTCCCCCCGTCTCCCGGTTCGCTCCCACGGACCGGGCCCAAAGGAGGCCGGCCCGACCCCCGCAAAATACGGATGTCGGCACCTTCTTCCGTCCCGTTTACCGGCAAAAAAAAAGAGTAAGTTTGCAAGACGAGTACTCCCAAAGGCCACTAAAAAGCACGACGGCGAGCCAAAAAGGGGTGCAACACGAGGACTTCCCAGGGGGTCACCCATCCTAGTACTACTCTCGCCAAAGCACGCTTAAGTGCGGAGTTCTGATGGGATCCGGTGCATTAGTGCTGGTATGATCGCACCCGAAATACTTCCCCCACTTTATTCCTTTATGCCTTCGCCAACCACGCCCGCTCCTCCCCCCGTCTCCCGGTTCGCTCCCACGGACCGGGCCCAAAGGAGGCCGGCCCGGCCCGCGCAAAATACGGATGTCGGCACCTTCTTCCGTCCCGTTTACCGGCAAAAAAAAAGAGTAAGTTTGCAATACGAGTACTCCCAACGGCCACTAAAAAGCACGACGGCGAGCCAAAAAGGGGTGCAACACGAGGACTTCCCATGGGGTCACCCATCCTAGTACTACTCTCGCCCAAACACGCTTAACTGCGGAGTTCTGATGGGATCCGGTGCATTAGTGCTGGTATGATCGCACCCGAAATACTTCCCCCACTTTATTCCTTTATGCCTTCGCCAACCACGCCCGCTCCTCCCCCCGTCTCCCGGTTCGCTCCCACGGACCGGGCCCAAAGGAGGCCGGCCCGGCCCCCGCAAAATACGGATGTCGGCACCTTCTTCCGTCCCGTTTACCGGCAAAAAAAAGAGTAAGTTTGCAAGACGAGTACTCCCAACGGCCACTAAAAAGCACGACGGCGAGCCAAAAAGGGGTGCAACACGAGGACTTCCCAGGGGGTCACCCATCCTAGTACTACTCTCGCCAAAGCACGCTTAACTGCGGAGTTCTGATGGGATCCGGTGCATTAGTGCTGGTATGATCGCACCCGAAATACTTCCCCCACTTTATTCCTTTATGCCTTCGCCAACCACGCCCGCTCCTCCCCCCGTCTCCCGGTTCGCTCCCACGGACCGGGCCCAAAGGAGGCCGGCCCGGCCCGCGCAAAATACGGATGTCGGCACCTTCTTCCGTCCCGTTTACCGGCAAAAAAAAAGAGTAAGTTTGCAATACGAGTACTCCCAACGGCCACTAAAAAGCACGACGGCGAGCCAAAAAGGGGTGCAACACGAGGACTTCCCATGGGGTCACCCATCCTAGTACTACTCTCGCCCAAGCACGCTTAACTGCGGAGTTCTGATGGGATCCGGTGCATTAGTGCTGGTATGATCGCACCCGAAATACTTCCCCCACTTTATTCCTTTATGCCTTCGCCAACCACGCCCGCTCCTCCCCCCGTCTCCCGGTTCGCTCCCAATGACCGGGCCCAAAGGAGGCCGGCCCGGCCCGCGCAAAATACGGATGTCGGCACCTTCTTCCGTCCCGTTTATCGGCAAAAAAAAAGAGTAAGTTTGCAAGACGAGTA
Source organism: Saussurea involucrata (assembly GCA_033807775.1). Classification (NCBI taxonomy): domain Eukaryota; kingdom Viridiplantae; phylum Streptophyta; class Magnoliopsida; order Asterales; family Asteraceae; genus Saussurea; species Saussurea involucrata. The sequence goes on from CM066324.1 coordinate 111,652,722, forward strand.
CTCCCAACGGCCACTAAAAAGCACGACGGCGAGCCAAAAAGGGGTGCAACACGAGGACTTCCCAGGGGGTCACCCATCCTAGTACTACTCTCGCCCAAGCACGCTTAACTGCGGAGTTCTGATGGGATCCGGTGCATTAGTGCTGGTATGATCGCACCCGAAATACTTCCCCCACTTTATTCCTTTATGCCTTCGCCAACCACGCCCGCTCCTCCCCCCGTCTCCCGGTTCGTTCCCACGGACCGGGCCCAAAGGAGGCCGGCCCGGCCCGCGCAAAATACGGATGTCGGCACCTTCTTCCGTCCCGTTTACCGGCAAAAAAAAAGAGTAAGTTTGCAAGACGAGTACTCCCAACGGCCACTAAAAAGCACGACGGCGAGCCAAAAAGGGGTGCAACACGAGGACTTCCCAGGGGGTCACCCATCCTAGTACTACTCTCGCCCAAGCACGCTTAACTGCGGAGTTCTGATGGGATCCGGTGCATTAGTGCTGGTATGATCGCACCCGAAATACTTCCCCCACTTTATTCCTTTATGCCTTCGCCAACCACGCCCGCTCCTCCCCCCGTCTCCCGGTTCGCTCCCACGGACCGGGCCCAAAGGAGGCCGGCCCGGCCCGCGCAAAATACGGATGTCGGCACCTTCTTCCGTCCCGTTTACCGGCAAAAAAAAAGAGTAAGTTTGCAAGACGAGTACTCCCAACGGCCACTAAAAAGCACGACGGCGAGCCAAAAAGGGGTGCAACACGAGGACTTCCCAGGGGGTCACCCATCCTAGTACTACTCTCGCCCAAGCACGCTTAACTGCGGAGTTCTGATGGGATCCGGTGCATTAGTGCTGGTATGATCGCACCCGAAATACTTCCCCCACTTTATTCCTTTATGCCTTCGCCAACCACGCCCGCTCCTCCCCCCGTCTCCCGGTTCGCTCCCACGGACCGGGCCCAAAGGAGGCCGGCCCGGCCCGCGCAAAATACGGATGTCGGCACCTTCTTCCGTCCCGTTTACCGGCAAAAAAAAAGAGTAAGTTTGCAAGACGAGTACTCCCAACGGCCACTAAAAAGCACGACGGCGAGCCAAAAAGGGGTGCAACACGAGGACTTCCCAGGGGGTCACCCATCCTAGTACTACTCTCGCCCAAGCACGCTTAACTGCGGAGTTCTGATGGGATCCGGTGCATTAGTGCTGGTATGATCGCACCCGAAATACTTCCCCCACTTTATTCCTTTATGCCTTCGCCAACCACGCCCGCTCCTCCCCCCGTCTCCCGGTTCGCTCCCAATGACCGGGCCCAAAGGAGGCCGGCCCGGCCCGCGCAAAATACGGATGTCGGCACCTTCTTCCGTCCCGTTTACCGGCAAAAAAAAAGAGTAAGTTTGCAAGACGAGTACTCCCAACGGCCACTAAAAAGCACGACGGCGAGCCAAAAAGGGGTGCAACACGAGGACTTCCCAGGGGGTCACCCATCCTAGTACTACTCTCGCCCAAGCACGCTTAACTGCGGAGTTCTGATGGGATCCGGTGCATTAGTGCTGGTATGATCGCACCCGAAATACTTCCCCCACTTTATTCCTTTATGCCTTCGCCAACCACGCCCGCTCCTCCCCCCGTCTCCCGGTTCGCTCCCACGGACCGGCCCCAAAGGAGGCCGGCCCGGCCCGCGCAAAATACGGATGTCGGCACCTTCTTCCGTCCCGTTTACCGACAAAAAAAAGAGTAAGTTTGCAAGACGAGTACTCCCAACGGCCACTAAAAAGCACGACGGCGAGCCAAAAAGGGGTGCAACACGAGGACTTCCCAGGGGGTCACCCATCCTAGTACTACTCTCGCCCAAGCACGCTTAACTGCGGAGTTCTGATGGGATCCGGTGCATTAGTGCTGGTATGATCGCACCCGAAATACTTCCCCCACTTTATTCCTTTATGCCTTCGCCAACCACGCCCGCTCCTCCCCCCGTCTCCCGGTTCTCTCCCACGGACCGGGCCCAAAGGAGGCCGGCCCGGCCCGCGCAAAATACGGATGTCGGCACCTTCTTCCGTCCCGTTTACCGGCAAAAAAAAAGAGTAAGTTTGCAAGACGAGTACTCCCAACGGCCACTAAAAAGCACGACGGCGAGCCAAAAAGGGGTGCAACACGAGGACTTCCCAGGGGGTCACCCATCCTAGTACTACTCTCGCCCAAGCACGCTTAACTGCGGAGTTCTGATGGGATCCGGTGCATTAGTGCTGGTATGATCGCACACGAAATACTTCCCCCACTTTATTCCTTTATGCCTTCGCCAACCACGCCCGCTCCTCCCCCCGTCTCCCGGTTCGCTCCCACGGACCGGGCCCAAAGGAGGCCGGCCCGGCCCGCGCAAAATACGGATGTCGGCACCTTCTTCCGTCCCGTTTACCGGCAAAAAAAAAGAGTAAGTTTGCATGACGAGTACTCCCAACGGCCACTAAAAAGCACGACGGCGAGCCAAAAAGGGGTGCAACACGAGGACTTCCCAGGGGGTCACCCATCCTAGTACTAATCTCGCCCAAGCACGCTTAACTGCGGAGTTCTGATGGGATCCGGTGCATTAGTGCTGGTATGATCGCACCCGAAATACTTCCCCCACTTTATTCCTTTATGCCTTCGCCAACCACGCCCGCTCCTCCCCCCGTCTCCCGGTTCGCTCCCACGGACCGGGCCCAAAGGAGGCCGGCCCGGCCCGCGCAAAATACGGATGTCGGCACCTTCTTCCGTCCCGTTTACCGGCAAAAAAAATGAGTAAGTTTGCAATACGAGTACTCCCAACGGCCACTAAAAAGCACGACGGCGAGCCAAAAAGGGGTGCAACACGAGGACTTCCCAGGGGGTCACCCATCCTAGTACTACTCTCGCCCAAGCACGCTTAACTGCGGAGTTCTGATGGGATCCGGTGCATTAGTGCTGGTATGATCGCACCCGAAATACTTCCCCCACTTTATTCCTTTATGCCTTCGCCAACCACGCCCGCTCCTCCCCCCGTCTCCCGGTTCGCTCCCAATGACCGGGCCCAAAGGAGGCTGGCCCGGCCCGCGCAAAATACGGATGTCGGCACCTTCTTCCGTCCCGTTTACCGGCAAAAAAAAAAGAGTAAGTTTGCAATACGAGTACTCCCAACGGCCACTAAAAAGCACGACGGCGAGCCAAAAAGAGGTGCAACACGAGGACTTCCCAGGGAGTCACCCATCCTAGTACTACTCTCGCCCAAGCACGCTTAACTGCGGAGTTCTGATGGGATCCGGTGCATTAGTGCTGGTATGATCGCACCCGAAATACTTCCCCCACTTTATTCCTTTATGCCTTCGCCAACCACGCCCGCTTCTCCCCCCGTCTCCCGGTTCGCTCCCAATGACCGGGCCCAAAGGAGGCCGGCCCGGCCCGCGCAAAATACGGATGTCGGCACCTTCTTCCGTCCCGTTTACCGGCAAAAAAAAAAGAGTAAGTTTGCAAGACGAGTACTCCCAACGGCCACTAAAAAGCACGACGGCGAGCCAAAAAGGGGTGCAACACGAGGACTTCCCAGGGGGTCACCCATCCTAGTACTACTCTCGCCCAAGCACGCTTAACTGCGGAGTTCTGATGGGATCCGGTGCATTAGTGCTGGTATGATCGCACCCGAAATACTTCCCCCACTTTATTCCTTTATGCCTTCGCCAACCACGCCCGCTCCTCCCCCCGTCTCCCGGTTCGCTCCCAATGACCGGGCCCAAAGGAGGCCGGCCCGGCCCGCGCAAAATACGGATGTCGGCACCTTCTTCCGTCCCGTTTACCGGCAAAAAAAAAGAGTAAGTTTGCAAGACGAGTACTCCCAACGGCCACTAAAAAGCACGACGGCGAGCCAAAAAGGGGTGCAACACGAGGACTTCCCAGGGGGTCACCCATCCTAGTACTACTCTCGCCCAAGCACGCTTAACTGCGGAGTTCTGATGGGATCCGGTGCATTAGTGCTGGTATGATCGCACCCGAAATACTTCCACCACTTTATTCCTTTATGCCTTCGCCAACCACGCCCGCTCCTCCCCCCGTCTCCCGGTTCGCTCCCACGGACCGGGCCCAAAGGAGGCCGGCCCGGCCCGCGCAAAATACGGATGTCGGCACCTTCTTCCGTCCCGTTTACCGGCAAAAAAAAAGAGTAAGTTTGCAATACGAGTACTCCCAACGGCCACTAAAAAGCACGACGGCGAGCCAAAAAGGGGTGCAACACGAGGACTTCCCAGGGGGTCACCCATCCTAGTACTACTCTCGCCCAAGCACGCTTAACTGCGGAGTTCTGATGGGATCCGGTGCATTAGTGCTGGTATGATCGCACCCGAAATACTTCCCCTACTTTATTCCTTTATGCCTTCGCCAACCACGCCCGCTCCTCCCCCCGTCTCCCGGTTCGCTCCCACGGACCGGGCCCAAAGGAGGCCGGCCCGGCCCGCGCAAAATACGGATGTCGGCACCTTCTTCCGTCCCGTTTACCGGCAAAAAAAAAAAGAGTAAGTTTGCAAGACGAGTACTCCCAACGGCCACTAAAAAGCACGACGGCGAGCCAAAAAGGGGTGCAACACGAGGACTTCCCAGGGGGTCACCCATCCTAGTACTACTCTCGCCCAAGCACGCTTAACTGCGGAGTTCTGATGGGATCCGGTGCATTAGTGCTGGTATGATCGCACCCGAAATACTTCCCCCACTTTATTCCTTTATGCCTTCGCCAACCACGCCCGCTCCTCCCCCCGTCTCCCGGTTCGCTCCCACGGACCGGGCCCAAAGGAGGCCGGCCCGGCCCGCGCAAAATACGGATGTCGGCACCTTCTTCCGTCCCGTTTACCGGCAAAAAAAAAGAGTAAGTTTGCAAGACGAGTACTCCCAACGGCCACTAAAAAGCACGACGGCGAGCCAAAAAGGGGTGCAACACGAGGACTTCCCAGGGGGTCACCCATCCTAGTACTACTCTCGCCCAAGCACGCTTAACTGCGGAGTTCTGATGGGATCCGGTGCATTAGTGCTGGTATGATCGCACCCGAAATACTTCCCCCACTTTATTCCTTTATGCCTTCGCCAACCACGCCCGCTCCTCCCCCCGTCTCCCGGTTCGCTCCCACGGACCGGGCCCAAAGGAGGCCGGCCCGGCCCGCGCAAAATACGGATGTCGGCACCTTCTTCCGTCCCGTTTACCGGCAAAAAAAAAGAGTAAGTTTGCAAGACGAGTACTCCCAACGGCCACTAAAAAGCACGACGGCGAGCCAAAAAGGGGTGCAACACGAGGACTTCCCAGGGGGTCACCCATCCTAGTACTACTCTCGCCCAAGCACGCTTAACTGCGGAGTTCTGATGGGATCCGGTGCATTAGTGCTGGTATGATCGCACCCGAAATACTTCCCCCACTTTATTCCTTTATGCCTTCGCCAACCACGCCCGCTCCTCCCTCCGTCTCCCGGTTCGCTCCCACGGACCGGGCCCAAAGGAGGCCGGCCCGGCCCGCGCAAAATACGGATGTCGGCACCTTCTTCCGTCCCGTTTACCGGCAAAAAAAAAGAGTAAGTTTGCAATACGAGTACTCCCAACGGCCACTAAAAAGCACGACGGCGAGCCAAAAAGGGGTGCAACACGAGGACTTCCCAGGGAGTCACCCATCCTAGTACTACTCTCGCCCAAGCACGCTTAACTGCGGAGTTCTGATGGGATCCGGTGCATTAGTGCTGGTATGATCGCACCCGAAATACTTCCCCCACTTTATTCCTTTATGCCTTCGCCAACCACGCCCGCTCCTCCCCCCGTCTCCCGGTTCGCTCCCAATGACCGGGCCCAAAGGAGGCCGGCCCGGCCCGCGCAAAATACGGATGTCGGCACCTTCTTCCGTCCCGTTTACCGGCAAAAAAAAAGAGTAGGTTTGCAAGACGAGTACTCCCAACGGCCACTAAAAAGCACGACGGCGAGCCAAAAAGGGGTGCAACACGAGGACTTCCCAGGGGGTCACCCATCCTAGTACTACTCTCGCCCAAGCACGCTTAACTGCGGAGTTCTGATGGGATCCGGTGCATTAGTGCTGGTATGATCGCACCCGAAATACTTCCCCCACTTTATTCCTTTATGCCTTCGCCAACCACGCCCGCTCCTCCCCCCGTCTCCCGGTTCGCTCCCACGGACCGGGCCCAAAGGAGGCCGGCCCGGCCCGCGCAAAATACGGATGTCGGCACCTTCTTCCGTCCCGTTTACCGGCAAAAAAAAAGAGTAAGTTTGCAATACGAGTACTCCCAACGGCCACTAAAAAGCACGACGGCGAGCCAAAAAGGGGTGCAACACGAGGACTTCCCAGGGAGTCACCCATCCTAGTACTACTCTCGCCCAAGCACGCTTAACTGCGGAGTTCTGATGGGATCCGGTGCATTAGTGCTGGTATGATCGCACCCGAAATACTTCCCCCACTTTATTCCTTTATGCCTTCGCCAACCACGCCCGCTCCTCCCCCCGTCTCCCGGTTCGCTCCCAATGACCGGGCCCAAAGGAGGCCGGCCCGGCCCGCGCAAAATACGGATGTCGGCACCTTCTTCCGTCCCGTTTACCGGCAAAAAAAAAGAGTAGGTTTGCAAGACGAGTACTCCCAACGGCCACTAAAAAGCACGACGGCGAGCCAAAAAGGGGTGCAACACGAGGACTTCCCAGGGGGTCACCCATCCTAGTACTACTCTCGCCCAAGCACGCTTAACTGCGGAGTTCTGATGGGATCCGGTGCATTAGTGCTGGTATGATCGCACCCGAAATACTTCCCCCACTTTATTCCTTTATGCCTTCGCCAACCACGCCCGCTCCTCCCCCCGTCTCCCGGTTCGCTCCCACGGACCGGGCCCAAAGGAGGCCGGCCCGGCCCGCGCAAAATACGGATGTCGGCACCTTCTTCCGTCCCGTTTACCGGCAAAAAAAAAAGAGTAAGTTTGCAAGACGAGTACTCCCAACGGCCACTAAAAAGCACGACGGCGAGCCAAAAAGGGGTGCAACACGAGGACTTCCCAGGGGGTCACCCATCCTAGTACTACTCTCGCCCCAGCACGCTTAACTGCGGAGTTCTGATGGGATCCGGTGCATTAGTGCTGGTATGATCGCACCCGAAATACTTCCCCCACTTTATTCCTTTATGCCTTCGCCAACCACGCCCGCTCCTCCCCCCGTCTCCCGGTTCGCTCCCACGGACCGGGCCCAAAGGAGGCCGGCCCGGCCCGCGCAAAATACGGATGTCGGCACCTTCTTCCGTCCCGTTTACCGGCAAAAAAAAAAGAGTAAGTTTGCAAGACGAGTACTCCCAACGGCCACTAAAAAGCACGACGGCGAGCCAAAAAGGGGTGCAACACGAGGACTTCCCAGGGGGTCACCCATCCTAGTACTACTCTCGCCCCAGCACGCTTAACTGCGGAGTTCTGATGGGATCCGGTGCATTAGTGCTGGTATGATCGCACCCGAAATACTTCCCCCACTTTATTCCTTTATGCCTTCGCCAACCACGCCCGCTCCTCCCCCCGTCTCCCGGTTCGCTCCCACGGACCGGGCCCAAAGGAGGCCGGCCCGGCCCGCGCAAAATACGGATGTCGGCACCTTCTTCCGTCCCGTTTACCGGTAAAAAAAAGAGTAAGTTTGCAAGACGAGTACTCCCAACGGCCACTAAAAAGCACGACGGCGAGCCAAAAAGGGGTGCAACACGAGGACTTCCCAGGGGGTCACCCATCCTAGTACTACTCTCGCCCAAGCACGCTTAACTGCGGAGTTCTGATAGGATCCGGTGCATTAGTGCTGGTATGATCGCACCCGAAATACTTCCCCCACTTTATTCCTTTATGCCTTCGCCAACCACGCCCGCTCCTCCCCCCGTCTCCCGGTTCGCTCCCAATGACCGGGCCCAAAGGAGGCCGGCCCGGCCCGCGCAAAATACGGATGTCGGCACCTTCTTCCGTCCCGTTTACCGGCAAAAAAAAAGAGTAAGTTTGCAAGACGAGTACTCCCAACGGCCACTAAAAAGCACGACGGCGAGCCAAAAAGGGGTGCAACACGAGGACTTCCCAGGGGGTCACCCATCCTAGTACTACTCTCGCCCAAGCACGCTTAACTGCGGAGTTCTGATGGGATCCGGTGCATTAGTGCTGGTATGATCGCACCCGAAATACTTCCCCCACTTTATTCCTTTATGCCTTCGCCAACCACGCCCGCTCCTCCCCCCGTCTCCCGGTTCGCTCCCACGGACCGGGCCCAAAGGAGGCCGGCCCGGCCCGCGCAAAATACGGATGTCGGCACCTTCTTCCGTCCCGTTTACCGGCAAAAAAAAAAGAGTAAGTTTGCAAGACGAGTACTCCCAACGGCCACTAAAAAGCACGACGGCGAGCCAAAAAGGGGTGCAACACGAGGACTTCCCAGGGGGTCACCCATCCTAGTACTACTCTCGCCCCAGCACGCTTAACTGCGGAGTTCTGATGGGATCCGGTGCATTAGTGCTGGTATGATCGCACCGGAAATACTTCCCCCACTTTATTCCTTTATGCCTTCGCCAACCACGCCCGCTCCTCCCCCGTCTCCCGGTTCGCTCCCACGGACCGGGCCCAAAGGATGCCGGCCCGGCCCGCGCAAAATACGGATGTCGGCACCTTCTTCCGTCCCGTTTACCGGCAAAAAAAAAAGAGTAAGTTTGCAAGACGAGTACTCCCAACGGCCACTAAAAAGCACGACGGCGAGCCAAAAAGGGGTGCAACACGAGGACTTCCCAGGGGGTCACCCATCCTAGTACTACTCTCGCCCAAGCACGCTTAACTGCAGAGTTCTGATGGGATCCGGTGCATTAGTGCTGGTATGATCGCACCCTAAATACTTCCCCCACTTTATTCCTTTATGCCTTCGCCAACCACGCCCGCTCCTCCCCCCGTCTCCCGGTTCGCTCCCACGGACCGGGCCCAAAGGAGGCCGGCCCGGCCCGCGCAAAATACAGATGTCGGCACCTTCTTCCGTCCCGTTTACCGGCAAAAAAAAAGAGTAAGTTTGCAATACGAGTACTCCCAACGGCCACTAAAAAGCACGACGGCGAGCCAAAAACGGGTGCAACACGAGGACTTCCCAGGGGGTCACCCATCCTAGTACTACTCTCGCCCAAGCATGCTTAACTGCGGAGTTCTGATGGGATCCGGTGCATTAGTGCTGGTATGATCGCACCCGAAATACTTCCCCCACTTTATTCCTTTATGCCTTCGCCAACCACGCCCGCTCCTCCCCCCGTCTCCCGGTTCGCTCCCAATGACCGGGCCCAAAGGAGGCCGGCCCGGCCCGCGCAAAATACGGATGTCGGCACCTTCTTCCGTCCCGTTTACCGGCAAAAAAAAAAGAGTAAGTTTGCAATACGAGTACTCCCAACGGCCACTAAAAAGCACGACGGCGAGCCAAAAAGGGGTGCAACACGAGGACTTCCCAGGGAGTCACCCATCCTAGTACTACTCTCGCCCAAGCACGCTTAACTGCGGAGTTCTGATGGGATCCGGTGCATTAGTGCTGGTATGATCGCACCCGAAATACTTCCCCCACTTTATTCCTTTATGCCTTCGCCAACCACGCCCGCTCCTCCCCCCGTCTCCCGGTTCGCTCCCAATGACCGGGCCCAAAGGAGGCCGGCCCGGCCCGCGCAAAATACGGATGTCGGCACCTTCTTCCGTCACGTTTACCAGCAAAAAAAAAGAGTAAGTTTGCAAGACGAGTACTCCCAACGGCCACTAAAAAGCACGACGGCGAGCCAAAAAGGGGTGCAACACGAGGACTTCCCAGGGGGTCACCCATCCTAGTACTACTCTCGCCCAAGCACGCTTAACTGCGGAGTTCTGATGGGATCCGGTGCATTAGTGCTGGTATGATCGCACCCGAAATACTTCCCCCACTTTATTCCTTTATGCCTTCGCCAACCACGCCCGCTCCTCCCCCCGTCTCCCGGTTCGCTCCCACGGACCGGGCCCAAAGGAGGCCGGCCCGGCCCGCGCAAAATACGGATGTCGGCACCTTCTTCCGTCCCGTTTACCGGCAAAAAAAAAAGAGTAAGTTTGCAAGACGAGTACTCCCAACGGCCACTAAAAAGCACGACGGCGAGCCAAAAAGGGGTGCAACACGAGGACTTCCCAGGGGGTCACCCATCCTAGTACTACTCTCGCCCAAGCACGCTTAACTGCGGAGTTCTGATGGGATCCGGTGCATTAGTGCTGGTATGATCGCACCCGAAATACTTCCCCCACTTTATTCCTTTATGCCTTCGCCAACCACGCCCGCTCCTCCCCCCGTCTCCCGGTTCGCTCCCAATGACCGGGCCCAAAGGAGGCCGGCCCGGCCCGCGCAAAATACGGATGTCGGCACCTTCTTCCGTCCCGTTTACCGGCAAAAAAAAAAGAGTAAGTTTGCAATACGAGTACTCCCAACGGCCACTAAAAAGCACGACGGCGAGCCAAAAAGGGGTGCAACACGAGGACTTCCCAGGGGGTCACCCATCCTAGTACTACTCTCGCCCAAGCACGCTTAACTGCAGAGTTCTGATGGGATCCGGTGCATTAGTGCTGGTATGATCGCACCCGAAATACTTCCCCCACTTTATTCCTTTATGCCTTCGCCAACCACGCCCGCTCCTCCCCCCGTCTCCCGGTTCGCTCCCAATGACCGGGCCCAAAGGAGGCTGGCCCGGCCCGCGCAAAATACGGATGTCGGCACCTTCTTCCGTCCCGTTTACCGGCAAAAAAAAAGAGTAAGTTTGCAATACGAGTACTCCCAACGGCCACTAAAAAGCACGACGGCGAGCCAAAAAGGGGTGCAACACGAGGACTTCCCAGGGGGTCACCCATCCTAGTACTACTCTCGCCCAAGCACGCTTAACTGCGGAGTTCTGATGGGATCCGGTGCATTAGTGCTGGTATGATCGCACCTGAAATACTTCCCCCACTTTATTCCTTTATGCCTTCGCCAACCACGCCCGCTCCTCCCCCCGTCTCCCGGTTCGCTCCCAATGACCGGGCCCAAAGGAGGCCGGCCCGGCCCGCGCAAAATACGGATGTCGGCACCTTCTTCCGTCCCGTTTACCGGCAAAAAAAAAGAGTAAGTTTGCAATACGAGTACTCCCAACGGCCACTAAAAAGCACGACGGCGAGCCAAAAAGGGGTGCAACACGAGGACTTCCCAGGGGGTCACCCATCCTAGTACTACTCTCGCCCAAGCAAGCTTAACTGCGGAGTTCTGATGGGATCCGGTGCATTAGTGCTGGTATGATCGCACCCGAAATACTTCCCCCACTTTATTCCTTTATGCCTTCGCCAACCACGCCCGCTCCTCCCCCCGTCTCCCGGTTCGCTCCCACGGACCGGGCCCAAAGGAGGCCGGCCCGGCCCGCGCAAAATACGGATGTCGGCACCTTCTTCCGTCCCGTTTACCGGCAAAAAAAAAAGACTAAGTTTGCAAGACGAGTACTCCCAACGGCCACTAAAAAGCACGACGGCGAGCCAAAAAGGGGTGCAACACGAGGACTTCCCAGGGGGTCACCCATCCTAGTACTACTCTCGCCCAAGCACGCTTAACTGCGGAGTTCTGATGGGATCCGGTGCATTAGTGCTGGTATGATCGCACCCGAAATACTTCCCCCACTTTATTCCTTTATGCCTTCGCCAACCACGCCCGCTCCTCCCCCCGTCTCCCGGTTCGCTCCCACGGACCGGGCCCAAAGGAGGCCGGCCCGGCCCGCGCAAAATACGGATGTCGGCACCTTCTTCCGTCCCGTTTACCGGCAAAAAAAAGAGTAAGTTTGCAAGACGAGTACTCCCAACGGCCACTAAAAAGCACGACGGCGAGCCAAAAAGGGGTGCAACACGAGGACTTCCCAGGGGGTCACCCATCCTAGTACTACTCTCGCCCAAGCACGCTTAACTGCGGAGTTCTGATAGGATCCGGTGCATTAGTGCTGGTATGATCGCACCCGAAATACTTCCCCCACTTTATTCCTTTATGCCTTCGCCAACCACGCCCGCTCCTCCCCCCGTCTCCCGGTTCGCTCCCAATGACCGGGCCCAAAGGAGGCCGGCCCGGCCCGCGCAAAATACGGATGTCGGCACCTTCTTCCGTCCCGTTTACCGGCAAAAAAAAAGAGTAAGTTTGCAAGACGAGTACTCCCAACGGCCACTAAAAAGCACGACGGCGAGCCAAAAAGGGGTGCAACACGAGGACTTCCCAGGGGGTCACCCATCCTAGTACTACTCTCGCCCAAGCACGCTTAACTGCGGAGTTCTGATGGGATCCGGTGCATTAGTGCTGGTATGATCGCACCCGAAATACTTCCCCCACTTTATTCCTTTATGCCTTCGCCAACCACGCCCGCTCCTCCCCCCGTCTCCCGGTTCGCTCCCACGGACCGGGCCCAAAGGAGGCCGGCCCGGCCCGCGCAAAATACGGATGTCGGCACCTTCTTCCGTCCCGTTTACCGGCAAAAAAAAAAGAGTAAGTTTGCAAGACGAGTACTCCCAACGGCCACTAAAAAGCACGACGGCGAGCCAAAAAGGGGTGCAACACGAGGACTTCCCAGGGGGTCACCCATCCTAGTACTACTCTCGCCCCAGCACGCTTAACTGCGGAGTTCTGATGGGATCCGGTGCATTAGTGCTGGTATGATCGCACCGGAAATACTTCCCCCACTTTATTCCTTTATGCCTTCGCCAACCACGCCCGCTCCTCCCCCGTCTCCCGGTTCGCTCCCACGGACCGGGCCCAAAGGAGGCCGGCCCGGCCCGCGCAAAATACGGATGTCGGCACCTTCTTCCGTCCCGTTTACCGGCAAAAAAAAAAGAGTAAGTTTGCAAGACGAGTACTCCCAACGGCCACTAAAAAGCACGACGGCGAGCCAAAAAGGGGTGCAACACGAGGACTTCCCAGGGGGTCACCCATCCTAGTACTACTCTCGCCCAAGCACGCTTAACTGCAGAGTTCTGATGGGATCCGGTGCATTAGTGCTGGTATGATCGCACCCTAAATACTTCCCCCACTTTATTCCTTTATGCCTTCGCCAACCACGCCCGCTCCTCCCCCCGTCTCCCGGTTCGCTCCCACGGACCGGGCCCAAAGGAGGCCGGCCCGGCCCGCGCAAAATACAGATGTCGGCACCTTCTTCCGTCCCGTTTACCGGCAAAAAAAAAAGAGTAAGTTTGCAATACGAGTACTCCCAACGGCCACTAAAAAGCACGACGGCGAGCCAAAAACGGGTGCAACACGAGGACTTCCCAGGGGGTCACCCATCCTAGTACTACTCTCGCCCAAGCATGCTTAACTGCGGAGTTCTGATGGGATCCGGTGCATTAGTGCTGGTATGATCGCACCCGAAATACTTCCCCCACTTTATTCCTTTATGCCTTCGCCAACCACGCCCGCTCCTCCCCCCGTCTCCCGGTTCGCTCCCAATGACCGGGCCCAAAGGAGGCCGGCCCGGCCCGCGCAAAATACGGATGTCGGCACCTTCTTCCGTCCCGTTTACCGGCAAAAAAAAAAGAGTAAGTTTGCAATACGAGTACTCCCAACGGCCACTAAAAAGCACGACGGCGAGCCAAAAAGGGGTGCAACACGAGGACTTCCCAGGGAGTCACCCATCCTAGTACTACTCTCGCCCAAGCACGCTTAACTGCGGAGTTCTGATGGGATCCGGTGCATTAGTGCTGGTATGATCGCACCCGAAATACTTCCCCCACTTTATTCCTTTATGCCTTCGCCAACCACGCCCGCTCCTCCCCCCGTCTCCCGGTTCGCTCCCAATGACCGGGCCCAAAGGAGGCCGGCCCGGCCCGCGCAAAATACGGATGTCGGCACCTTCTTCCGTCACGTTTACCGGCAAAAAAAAAGAGTAAGTTTGCAAGACGAGTACTCCCAACGGCCACTAAAAAGCACGACGGCGAGCCAAAAAGGGGTGCAACACGAGGACTTCCCAGGGGGTCACCCATCCTAGTACTACTCTCGCCCAAGCACGCTTAACTGCGGAGTTCTGATGGGATCCGGTGCATTAGTGCTGGTATGATCGCACCCGAAATACTTCCCCCACTTTATTCCTTTATGCCTTCGCCAACCACGCCCGCTCCTCCCCCCGTCTCCCGGTTCGCTCCCACGGACCGGGCCCAAAGGAGGCCGGCCCGGCCCGCGCAAAATACGGATGTCGGCACCTTCTTCCGTCCCGTTTACCGGCAAAAAAAAAAGAGTAAGTTTGCAAGACGAGTACTCCCAACGGCCACTAAAAAGCACGACGGCGAGCCAAAAAGGGGTGCAACACGAGGACTTCCCAGGGGGTCACCCATCCTAGTACTACTCTCGCCCAAGCACGCTTAACTGCGGAGTTCTGATGGGATCCGGTGCATTAGTGCTGGTATGATCGCACCCGAAATACTTCCCCCACTTTATTCCTTTATGCCTTCGCCAACCACGCCCGCTCCTCCCCCCGTCTCCCGGTTCGCTCCCAATGACCGGGCCCAAAGGAGGCCGGCCCGGCCCGCGCAAAATACGGATGTCGGCACCTTCTTCCGTCCCGTTTACCGGCAAAAAAAAAAGAGTAAGTTTGCAATACGAGTACTCCCAACGGCCACTAAAAAGCACGACGGCGAGCCAAAAAGGGGTGCAACACGAGGACTTCCCAGGGGGTCACCCATCCTAGTACTACTCTCGCCCAAGCACGCTTAACTGCAGAGTTCTGATGGGATCCGGTGCATTAGTGCTGGTATGATCGCACCCGAAATACTTCCCCCACTTTATTCCTTTATGCCTTCGCCAACCACGCCCGCTCCTCCCCCCGTCTCCCGGTTCGCTCCCAATGACCGGGCCCAAAGGAGGCTGGCCCGGCCCGCGCAAAATACGGATGTCGGCACCTTCTTCCGTCCCGTTTACCGGCAAAAAAAAAGAGTAAGTTTGCAATACGAGTACTCCCAACGGCCACTAAAAAGCACGACGGCGAGCCAAAAAGGGGTGCAACACGAGGACTTCCCAGGGGGTCCCCCATCCTAGTACTACTCTCGCCCAAGCACGCTTAACTGCGGAGTTCTGATGGGATCCGGTGCATTAGTGCTGGTATGATCGCACCTGAAATACTTCCCCCACTTTATTCCTTTATGCCTTCGCCAACCACGCCCGCTCCTCCCCCCGTCTCCCGGTTCGCTCCCAATGACCGGGCCCAAAGGAGGCCGGCCCGGCCCGCGCAAAATACGGATGTCGGCACCTTCTTCCGTCCCGTTTACCGGCAAAAAAAAAGAGTAAGTTTGCAATACGAGTACTCCCAACGGCCACTAAAAAGCACGACGGCGAGCCAAAAAGGGGTGCAACACGAGGACTTCCCAGGGGGTCACCCATCCTAGTACTACTCTCGCCCAAGCAAGCTTAACTGCGGAGTTCTGATGGGATCCGGTGCATTAGTGCTGGTATGATCGCACCCGAAATACTTCCCCCACTTTATTCCTTTATGCCTTCGCCAACCACGCCCGCTCCTCCCCCCGTCTCCCGGTTCGCTCCCACGGACCGGGCCCAAAGGAGGCCGGCCCGGCCCGCGCAAAATACGGATGTCGGCACCTTCTTCCGTCCCGTTTACCGGCAAAAAAAAAAGACTAAGTTTGCAAGACGAGTACTCCCAACGGCCACTAAAAAGCACGACGGCGAGCCAAAAAGGGGTGCAACACGAGGACTTCCCAGGGGGTCACCCATCCTAGTACTACTCTCGCCCAAGCACGCTTAACTGCGGAGTTCTGATGGGATCCGGTGCATTAGTGCTGGTATGATCGCACCCGAAATACTTCCCCCACTTTATTCCTTTATGCCTTCGCCAACCACGCCCGCTCCTCCCCCCGTCTCCCGGTTCGCTCCCACGGACCGGGCCCAAAGGAGGCCGGCCCGGCCCGCGCAAAATACGGATGTCGGCACCTTCTTCCGTCCCGTTTACCGGCAAAAAAAAGAGTAAGTTTGCAAGACGAGTACTCCCAACGGCCACTAAAAAGCACGACGGCGAGCCAAAAAGGGGTGCAACACGAGGACTTCCCAGGGGGTCACCCATCCTAGTACTACTCTCGCCCAAGCACGCTTAACTGCGGAGTTCTGATGGGATCCGGTGCATTAGTGCTGGTATGATCGCACCCGAAATACTTCCCCCACTTTATTCCTTTATGCCTTCGCCAACCACGCCCGCTCCTCCCCCCGTCTCCCGGTTCGCTCCCACGGACCGGGCCCAAAGGAGGCCGGCCCGGCCCGCGCAAAATACAGATGTCGGCACCTTCTTCCGTCCCGTTTACCGGCAAAAAAAAAGAGTAAGTTTGCAATACGAGTACTCCCAACGGCCACTAAAAAGCACGACGGCGAGCCAAAAACGGGTGCAACACGAGGACTTCCCAGGGGGTCACCCATCCTAGTACTACTCTCGCCCAAGCACGCTTAACTGCGGAGTTCTGATGGGATCCGGTGCATTAGTGCTGGTATGATCGCACCCGAAATACTTCCCCCACTTTATTCCTTTATGCCTTCGCCAACCACGCCCGCTCCTCCCCCCGTCTCCCGGTTCGCTCCCAATGACCGGGCCCAAAGGAGGCCGGCCCGGCCCGCGCAAAATACGGATGTCGGCACCTTCTTCCGTCCCGTTTACCGGCAAAAAAAAAGAGTAAGTTTGCAATACGAGTACTCCCAACGGCCACTAAAAAGCACGACGGCGAGCCAAAAAGGGGTGCAACACGAGGACTTCCCAGGGAGTCACCCATCCTAGTACTACTCTCGCCCAAGCACGCTTAACTGCGGAGTTCTGATGGGATCCGGTGCATTAGTGCTGGTATGATCGCACCCGAAATACTTCCCCCACTTTATTCCTTTATGCCTTCGCCAACCACGCCCGCTCCTCCCCCCGTCTCCCGGTTCGCTCCCAATGACCGGGCCCAAAGGAGGCCGGCCCGGCCCGCGCAAAATACGGATGTCGGCACCTTCTTCCGTCACGTTTACCGGCAAAAAAAAAGAGTAAGTTTGCAAGACGAGTACTCCCAACGGCCACTAAAAAGCACGACGGCGAGCCAAAAAGGGGTGCAACACGAGGACTTCCCAGGGGGTCACCCATCCTAGTACTACTCTCGCCCAAGCACGCTTAACTGCGGAGTTCTGATGGGATCCGGTGCATTAGTGCTGGTATGATCGCACCCGAAATACTTCCCCCACTTTATTCCTTTATGCCTTCGCCAACCACGCCCGCTCCTCCCCCCGTCTCCCGGTTCGCTCCCACGGACCGGGCCCAAAGGAGGCCGGCCCGGCCCGCGCAAAATACGGATGTCGGCACCTTCTTCCGTCCCGTTTACCGGCAAAAAAAAAGAGTAAGTTTGCAAGACGAGTACTCCCAACGGCCACTAAAAAGCACGACGGCGAGCCAAAAAGGGGTGCAACACGAGGACTTCCCAGGGGGTCACCCATCCTAGTACTACTCTCGCCCAAGCACGCTTAACTGCGGAGTTCTGATGGGATCCGGTGCATTAGTGCTGGTATGATCGCACCCGAAATACTTCCCCCACTTTATTCCTTTATGCCTTCGCCAACCACGCCCGCTCCTCCCCCCGTCTCCCGGTTCGCTCCCAATGACCGGGCCCAAAGGAGGCCGGCCCGGCCCGCGCAAAATACGGATGTCGGCACCTTCTTCCGTCCCGTTTACCGGCAAAAAAAAAGAGTAAGTTTGCAATACGAGTACTCCCAACGGCCACTAAAAAGCACGACGGCGAGCCAAAAAGGGGTGCAACACGAGGACTTCCCAGGGGGTCACCCATCCTAGTACTACTCTCGCCCAAGCACGCTTAACTGCAGAGTTCTGATGGGATCCGGTGCATTAGTGCTGGTATGATCGCACCCGAAATACTTCCCCCACTTTATTCCTTTATGCCTTCGCCAACCACGCCCGCTCCTCCCCCCGTCTCCCGGTTCGCTCCCAATGACCGGGCCCAAAGGAGGCTGGCCCGGCCCGCGCAAAATACGGATGTCGGCACCTTCTTCCGTCCCGTTTACCGGCAAAAAAAAAGAGTAAGTTTGCAATACGAGTACTCCCAACGGCCACTAAAAAGCACGACGGCGAGCCAAAAAGGGGTGCAACACGAGGACTTCCCAGGGGGTCACCCATCCTAGTACTACTCTCGCCCAAGCACGCTTAACTGCGGAGTTCTGATGGGATCCGGTGCATTAGTGCTGGTATGATCGCACCTGAAATACTTCCCCCACTTTATTCCTTTATGCCTTCGCCAACCACGCCCGCTCCTCCCCCCGTCTCCCGGTTCGCTCCCAATGACCGGGCCCAAAGGAGGCCGGCCCGGCCCGCGCAAAATACGGATGTCGGCACCTTCTTCCGTCCCGTTTACCGGCAAAAAAAAGAGTAAGTTTGCAATACGAGTACTCCCAACGGCCACTAAAAAGCACGACGGCGAGCCAAAAAGGGGTGCAACACGAGGACTTCCCAGGGGGTCACCCATCCTAGTACTACTCTCGCCCAAGCAAGCTTAACTGCGGAGTTCTGATGGGATCCGGTGCATTAGTGCTGGTATGATCGCACCCGAAATACTTCCCCCACTTTATTCCTTTATGCCTTCGCCAACCACGCCCGCTCCTCCCCCCGTCTCCCGGTTCGCTCCCACGGACCGGGCCCAAAGGAGGCCGGCCCGGCCCGCGCAAAATACGGATGTCGGCACCTTCTTCCGTCCCGTTTACCGGCAAAAAAAAAAGACTAAGTTTGCAAGACGAGTACTCCCAACGGCCAC
The DNA here is from genome assembly GCA_033807775.1 of Saussurea involucrata. Taxonomy (NCBI): domain Eukaryota; kingdom Viridiplantae; phylum Streptophyta; class Magnoliopsida; order Asterales; family Asteraceae; genus Saussurea; species Saussurea involucrata. The sequence goes on from CM066324.1 coordinate 111,671,487, forward strand.
TAAAAAGCACGACGGCGAGCCAAAAAGGGGTGCAACACGAGGACTTCCCAGGGGGTCACCCATCCTAGTACTACTCTCGCCCAAGCACGCTTAACTGCGGAGTTCTGATGGGATCCGGTGCATTAGTGCTGGTATGATCGCACCCGAAATACTTCCCCCACTTTATTCCTTTATGCCTTCGCCAACCACGCCCGCTCCTCCCCCCGTCTCCCGGTTCGCTCCCACGGACCGGGCCCAAAGGAGGCCGGCCCGGCCCGCGCAAAATACGGATGTCGGCACCTTCTTCCGTCCCGTTTACCGGCAAAAAAAAGAGTAAGTTTGCAAGACGAGTACTCCCAACGGCCACTAAAAAGCACGACGGCGAGCCAAAAAGGGGTGCAACACGAGGACTTCCCAGGGGGTCACCCATCCTAGTACTACTCTCGCCCAAGCACGCTTAACTGCGGAGTTCTGATGGGATCCGGTGCATTAGTGCTGGTATGATCGCACCCGAAATACTTCCCCCACTTTATTCCTTTATGCCTTCGCCAACCACGCCCGCTCCTCCCCCCGTCTCCCGGTTCGCTCCCACGGACCGGGCCCAAAGGAGGCCGGCCCGGCCCGCGCAAAATACGGATGTCGGCACCTTCTTCCGTCCCGTTTACCGGCAAAAAAAAAAGAGTAAGTTTGCAAGACGAGTACTCCCAACGGCCACTAAAAAGCACGACGGCGAGCCAAAAAGGGGTTGCAACACGAGGACTTCCCAGGGGGTCACCCATCCTAGTACTACTCTCTCCCAAACACGCTTAACTGCGGAGTTCTGATGGGATCCGGTGCATTAGTGCTGGTATGATCGCACCCGAAATACTTCCCCCACTTTATTCCTTTATGCCTTCGCCAACCACGCCCGCTCCTCCCCCCGTCTCCCGGTTCGCTCCCACGGACCGGGCCCAAAGGAGGCCGGCCCGGCCCGCGCAAAATACGGATGTCGGCACCTTCTTCCGTCCCGTTTACCGGCAAAAAAAAAGAGTAAGTTTGCAAGACGAGTACTCCCAACGGCCACTAAAAAGCACGACGGCGAGCCAAAAAGGGGTGCAACACGAGGACTTCCCAGGGGGTCACCCATCCTAGTACTACTCTCGCCCAAGCACGCTTAACTGCGGAGTTCTGATGGGATCCGGTGCATTAGTGCTGGTATGATCGCACCCGAAATACTTCCCCCACTTTATTCCTTTATGCCTTCGCCAACCACGCCCGCTCCTCCCCCCGTCTCCCGGTTCGCTCCCAATGACCGGGCCCAAAGGAGGCCGGCCCGGCCCGCGCAAAATACGGATGTCGGCACCTTCTTCCGTCCCGTTTACCAGCAAAAAAAAAGAGTAAGTTTGCAAGACGAGTACTCCCAACGGCCACTAAAAAGCACGACGGCGAGCCAAAAAGGGGTGCAACACGAGGACTTCCCAGGGGGTCACCCATCCTAGTACTACTCTCGCCCAAGCACGCTTAACTGCGGAGTTCTGATGGGATCCGGTGCATTAGTGCTGGTATGATCGCACCCGAAATACTTCCCCCACTTTATTCCTTTATGCCTTCGCCAACCACGCCCGCTCCTCCCCCCGTCTCCCGGTTCGCTCCCACGGACCGGGCCCAAAGGAGGCCGGCCCGGCCCGCGCAAAATACGGATGTCGGCACCTTCTTCCGTCCCGTTTACCGGCAAAAAAAAGAGTAAGTTTGCAAGACGAGTACTCCCAACGGCCACTAAAAAGCACGACGGCGAGCCAAAAAGGGGTGCAACACGAGGACTTCCCAGGGGGTCACCCATCCTAGTACTACTCTCGCCAAAGCACGCTTAACTGCGGAGTTCTGATGGGATCCGGTGCATTAGTGCTGGTATGATCGCACCCGAAATACTTCCCCCACTTTATTCCTTTATGCCTTCGCCAACCACGCCCGCTCCTCCCCCCGTCTCCCGGTTCGCTCCCACGGACCGGGCCCAAAGGAGGCCGGCCCGGCCCGCGCAAAATACGGATGTCGGCACCTTCTTCCGTCCCGTTTACCGGCAAAAAAAAAAGAGTAAGTTTGCAATACGAGTACTCCCAACGGCCACTAAAAAGCACGACGGCGAGCCAAAAAGGGGTTGCAACACGAGGACTTCCCAGGGGGTCACCCATCCTAGTACTACTCTCTCCCAAACACGCTTAACTGCGGAGTTCTGATGGGATCCGGTGCATTAGTGCTGGTATGATCGCACCCGAAATACTTCCCCCACTTTATTCCTTTATGCCTTCGCCAACCACGCCCGCTCCTCCCCCCGTCTCCCGGTTCGCTCCCACGGACCGGGCCCAAAGGAGGCCGGCCCGGCCCGCGCAAAATACGGATGTCGGCACCTTCTTCCGTCCCGTTTACCGGCAAAAAAAAAGAGTAAGTTTGCAAGACGAGTACTCCCAACGGCCACTAAAAAGCACGACGGCGAGCCAAAAAGGGGTGCAACACGAGGACTTCCCAGGGGGTCACCCATCCTAGTACTACTCTCGCCCAAGCACGCTTAACTGCGGAGTTCTGATGGGATCCGGTGCATTAGTGCTGGTATGATCGCACCCGAAATACTTCCCCCACTTTATTCCTTTATGCCTTCGCCAACCACGCCCGCTCCTCCCCACGTCTCCCGGTTCGCTCCCAATGACCGGGCCCAAAGGAGGCCGGCCCGGCCCGCGCAAAATACGGATGTCGGCACCTTCTTCCGTCCCGTTTACCGGCAAAAAAAAGAGTAAGTTTGCAAGACGAGTACTCCCAACGGCCACTAAAAAGCACGACGGCGAGCCAAAAAGGGGTGCAACACGAGGACTTCCCAGGGGGTCACCCATCCTAGTACTACTCTCGCCCAAGCACGCTTAACTGCGGAGTTCTGATGGGATCCGGTGCATTAGTGCTGGTATGATCGCACCCGAAATACTTCCCCCACTTTATTCCTTTATGCCTTCGCCAACCACGCCCGCTCCTCCCCCCGTCTCCCGGTTCGCTCCCACGGACCGGGCCCAAAGGAGGCCGGCCCGGCCCGCGCAAAATACGGATGTCGGCACCTTCTTCCGTCCCGTTTACCGGCAAAAAAAAGAGTAAGTTTGCAAGACGAGTACTCCCAACGGCCACTAAAAAGCACGACGGCGAGCCAAAAAGGGGTGCAACACGAGGACTTCCCAGGGGGTCACCCATCCTAGTACTACTCTCGCCCAAGCACGCTTAACTGCAGAGTTCTGATGGGATCCGGTGCATTAGTGCTGGTATGATCGCACCCTAAATACTTCCCCCACTTTATTCCTTTATGCCTTCGCCAACCACGCCCGCTCCTCCCCCCGTCTCCCGGTTCGCTCCCACGGACCGGGCCCAAAGGAGGCCGGCCCGGCCCGCGCAAAATACGGATGTCGGCACCTTCTTCCGTCCCGTTTACCGGCAAAAAAAAAGAGTAAGTTTGCAATACGAGTACTCCCAACGGCCACTAAAAAGCACGACGGCGAGCCAAAAACGGGTGCAACACGAGGACTTCCCAGGGGGTCACCCATCCTAGTACTACTCTCGCCCAAGCACGCTTAACTGCGGAGTTCTGATGGGATCCGGTGCATTAGTGCTGGTATGATCGCACCCGAAATACTTCCCCCACTTTATTCCTTTATGCCTTCGCCAACCACGCCCGCTCCTCCCCCCGTCTCCCGGTTCGCTCCCAATGACCGGGCCCAAAGGAGGCCGGCCCGGCCCGCGCAAAATACGGATGTCGGCACCTTCTTCCGTCCCGTTTACCGGCAAAAAAAAAGAGTAAGTTTGCAATACGAGTACTCCCAACGGCCACTAAAAAGCACGACGGCGAGCCAAAAAGGGGTGCAACACGAGGACTTCCCAGGGAGTCACCCATCCTAGTACTACTCTCGCCCAAGCACGCTTAACTGCGGAGTTCTGATGGGATCCGGTGCATTAGTGCTGGTATGATCGCACCCGAAATACTTCCCCCACTTTATTCCTTTATGCCTTCGCCAACCACGCCCGCTCCTCCCCCCGTCTCCCGGTTCGCTCCCAATGACCGGGCCCAAAGGAGGTCGGCCCGGCCCGCGCAAAATACGGATGTCGGCACCTTCTTCCGTCACGTTTACCGGCAAAAAAAAAGAGTAAGTTTGCAAGACGAGTACTCCCAACGGCCACTAAAAAGCACGACGGCGAGCCAAAAAGGGGTGCAACACGAGGACTTCCCAGGGGGTCACCCATCCTAGTACTACTCTCGCCCAAGCACGCTTAACTGCGGAGTTCTGATGGGATCCGGTGCATTAGTGCTGGTATGATCGCGCCCGAAATACTTCCCCCACTTTATTCCTTTATGCCTTCGCCAACCACGCCCGCTCCTCCCCCCGTCTCCCGGTTCGCTCCCACGGACCGGGCCCAAAGGAGGCCGGCCCGGCCCGCGCAAAATACGGATGTCGGCACCTTCTTCCGTCCCGTTTACCGGCAAAAAAAAAAGAGTAAGTTTGCAAGACGAGTACTCCCAACGGCCACTAAAAAGCACGACGGCGAGCCAAAAAGGGGTGCAACACGAGGACTTCCCAGGGGGTCACCCATCCTAGTACTACTCTCGCCCAAGCACGCTTAACTGCGGAGTTCTGATGGGATCCGGTGCATTAGTGCTGGTATGATCGCACCCGAAATACTTCCCCCACTTTATTCCTTTATGCCTTCGCCAACCACGCCCGCTCCTCCCCCCGTCTCCCGGTTCGCTCCCAATGACCGGGCCCAAAGGAGGCCGGCCCGGCCCGCGCAAAATACGGATGTCGGCACCTTCTTCCGTCCCGTTTACCGGCAAAAAAAAAGAGTAAGTTTGCAAGACGAGTACTCCCAACGGCCACTAAAAAGCACGACGGCGAGCCAAAAAGGGGTGCAACACGAGGACTTCCCAGGGGGTCACCCATCCTAGTACTACTCTCGCCCAAGCACGCTTAACTGCGGAGTTCTGATGGGATCCGGTGCATTAGTGCTGGTATGATCGCACCCGAAATACTTCCCCCACTTTATTCCTTTATGCCTTCGCCAACCACGCCCGCTCCTCCCCCCGTCTCCCGGTTCGCTCCCACGGACCGGGCCCAAAGGAGGCCGGCCCGGCCCGCGCAAAATACGGATGTCGGCACCTTCTTCCGTCCCGTTTACCGGCAAAAAAAAAGAGTAAGTTTGCAATACGAGTACTCCCAACGGCCACTAAAAAGCACGACGGCGAGCCAAAAAGGGGTGCAACACGAGGACTTCCCAGGGGGTCACCCATCCTAGTACTACTCTCGCCCAAGCACGCTTAACTGCGGAGTTCTGATGGGATCCGGTGCATTAGTGCTGGTATGATCGCACCCGAAATACTTCCCCCACTTTATTCCTTTATGCCTTCGCCAACCACGCCCGCTCCTCCCCCCGTCTCCCGGTTCGCTCCCACGGACCGGGCCCAAAGGAGGCCGGCCCGGCCCGCGCAAAATACGGATGTCGGCACCTTCTTCCGTCCCGTTTACCGGCAAAAAAAAAGAGTAAGTTTGCAATACGAGTACTCCCAACGGCCACTAAAAAGCACGACGGCGAGCCAAAAAGGGGTGCAACACGAGGACTTCCCAGGGGGTCACCCATCCTAGTACTACTCTCGCCCAAGCACGCGTAACTGCAGAGTTCTGATGGGATCCGGTGCATTAGTGCTGGTATGATCGCACCCGAAATACTTCCCCCACTTTATTCCTTTATGCCTTCGCCAACCACGCCCGCTCCTCCCCCCGTCTCCCGGTTCGCTCCCACGGACCGGGCCCAAAGGAGGCCGGCCCGGCCCGCGCAAAATACGGATGTCGGCACCTTCTTCCGTCCCGTTTACCGGCAAAAAAAAAGAGTAAGTTTGCAATACGAGTACTCCCAACGGCCACTAAAAAGCACGACGGCGAGCCAAAAAGGGGTGCAACACGAGGACTTCCCAGGGAGTCACCCATCCTAGTACTACTCTCGCCCAAGCACGCTTAACTGCGGAGTTCTGATGGGATCCGGTGCATTAGTGCTGGTATGATCGCACCCGAAATACTTCCCCCACTTTATTCCTTTATGCCTTCGCCAACCACGCCCGCTCCTCCCCCCGTCTCCCGGTTCGCTCCCAATGACCGGGCCCAAAGGAGGCCGGCCCGGCCCGCGCAAAATACGGATGTCGGCACCTTCTTCCGTCACGTTTACCGGCAAAAAAAAAGAGTAAGTTTGCAAGACGAGTACTCCCAACGGCCACTAAAAAGCACGACGGCGAGCCAAAAAGGGGTGCAACACGAGGACTTCCCAGGGGGTCACCCATCCTAGTACTACTCTCGCCCAAGCACGCTTAACTGCGGAGTTCTGATGGGATCCGGTGCATTAGTGCTGGTATGATCGCACCCGAAATACTTCCCCCACTTTATTCCTTTATGCCTTCGCCAACCACGCCCGCTCCTCCCCCCGTCTCCCGGTTCGCTCCCACGGACCGGGCCCAAAGGAGGCCGGCCCGGCCCGCGCAAAATACGGATGTCGGCACCTTCTTCCGTCCCGTTTACCGGCAAAAAAAAAGAGTAAGTTTGCAAGACGAGTACTCCCAACGGCCACTAAAAAGCACGACGGCGAGCCAAAAAGGGGTGCAACACGAGGACTTCCCAGGGGGTCACCCATCCTAGTACTACTCTCGCCCAAGCACGCTTAACTGCGGAGTTCTGATGGGATCCGGTGCATTAGTGCTGGTATGATCGCACCCGAAATACTTCCCCCACTTTATTCCTTTATGCCTTCGCCAACCACGCCCGCTCCTCCCCCCGTCTCCCGGTTCGCTCCCAATGACCGGGCCCAAAGGAGGCCGGCCCGGCCCGCGCAAAATACGGATGTCGGCACCTTCTTCCGTCCCGTTTACCGGCAAAAAAAAAGAGTAAGTTTGCAAGACGAGTACTCCCAACGGCCACTAAAAAGCACGACGGCGAGCCAAAAAGGGGTGCAACACGAGGACTTCCCAGGGGGTCACCCATCCTAGTACTACTCTCGCCCAAGCACGCTTAACTGCGGAGTTCTGATGGGATCCGGTGCATTAGTGCTGGTATGATCGCACCCGAAATACTTCCCCCACTTTATTCCTTTATGCCTTCGCCAACCACGCCCGCTCCTCCCCCCGTCTCCCGGTTCGCTCCCACGGACCGGGCCCAAAGGAGGCCGGCCCGGCCCGCGCAAAATACGGATGTCGGCACCTTCTTCCGTCCCGTTTACCGGCAAAAAAAAAGAGTAAGTTTGCAATACGAGTACTCCCAACGGCCACTAAAAAGCACGACGGCGAGCCAAAAAGGGGTGCAACACGAGGACTTCCCAGGGAGTCACCCATCCTAGTACTACTCTCGCCCAAGCACGCTTAACTGCGGAGTTCTGATGGGATCCGGTGCATTAGTGCTGGTATGATCGCACCCGAAATACTTCCCCCACTTTATTCCTTTATGCCTTCGCCAACCACGCCCGCTCCTCCCCCCGTCTCCCGGTTCGCTCCCAATGACCGGGCCCAAAGGAGGCCGGCCCGGCCCGCGCAAAATACGGATGTCGGCACCTTCTTCCGTCACGTTTACCGGCAAAAAAAAAGAGTAAGTTTGCAAGACGAGTACTCCCAACGGCCACTAAAAAGCACGACGGCGAGCCAAAAAGGGGTGCAACACGAGGACTTCCCAGGGGGTCACCCATCCTAGTACTACTCTCGCCCAAGCACGCTTAACTGCGGAGTTCTGATGGGATCCGGTGCATTAGTGCTGGTATGATCGCACCCGAAATACTTCCCCCACTTTATTCCTTTATGCCTTCGCCAACCACGCCCGCTCCTCCCCCCGTCTCCCGGTTCGCTCCCAATGACCGGGCCCAAAGGAGGCCGGCCCGGCCCGCGCAAAATACGGATGTCGGCACCTTCTTCCGTCCCGTTTACCGGCAAAAAAAAAAGAGTAAGTTTGCAAGACGAGTACTCCCAACGGCCACTAAAAAGCACGACGGCGAGCCAAAAAGGGGTGCAACACGAGGACTTCCCAGGGGGTCACCCATCCTAGTACTACTCTCGCCCAAGCACGCTTAACTGCGGAGTTCTGATGGGATCCGGTGCATTAGTGCTGGTATGATCGCACCCGAAATACTTCCCCCACTTTATTCCTTTATGCCTTCGCCAACCACGCCCGCTCCTCCCCCCGTCTCCCGGTTCGCTCCCAATGACCGGGCCCAAAGGAGGCCGGCCCGGCCCGCGCAAAATACGGATGTCGGCACCTTCTTCCGTCCCGTTTACCGGCAAAAAAAAAGAGTAAGTTTGCAAGACGAGTACTCCCAACGGCCACTAAAAAGCACGACGGCGAGCCAAAAAGGGGTGCAACACGAGGACTTCCCAGGGGGTCACCCATCCTAGTACTACTCTCGCCCATGCACGCTTAACTGCGGAGTTCTGATGGGATCCGGTGCATTAGTGCTGGTATGATCGCACCCGAAATACTTCCCCCACTTTATTCCTTTATGCCTTCGCCAACCACGCCCGCTCCTCCCCCCGTCTCCCGGTTCGCTCCCACGGACCGGGCCCAAAGGAGGCCGGCCCGGCCCGCGCAAAATACGGATGTCGGCACCTTCTTCCGTCCCGTTTACCGGCAAAAAAAAAGAGTAAGTTTGCAATACGAGTACTCCCAACGGCCACTAAAAAGCACGACGGCGAGCCAAAAAGGGGTGCAACACGAGGACTTCCCAGGGGGTCACCCATCCTAGTACTACTCTCGCCCAAGCACGCTTAACTGCGGAGTTCTGATGGGATCCGGTGCATTAGTGCTGGTATGATCGCACCCGAAATACTTCCCCCACTTTATTCCTTTATGCCTTCGCCAACCACGCCCGCTCCTCCCCCCGTCTCCCGGTTCGCTCCCACGGACCGGGCCCAAAGGAGGCCGGCCCGGCCCGCGCAAAATACGGATGTCGGCACCTTCTTCCGTCCCGTTTACCGGCAAAAAAAAAGAGTAAGTTTGCAATACGAGTACTCCCAACGGCCACTAAAAAGCACGACGGCGAGCCAAAAAGGGGTGCAACACGAGGACTTCCCAGGGGGTCACCCATCCTAGTACTACTCTCGCCCAAGCACGCTTAACTGCAGAGTTCTGATGGGATCCGGTGCATTAGTGCTGGTATGATCGCACCCGAAATACTTCCCCCACTTTATTCCTTTATGCCTTCGCCAACCATGCCCGCTCCTCCCCCCGTCTCCCGGTTCGCTCCCACGGACCGGGCCCAAAGGAGGCCGGCCCGGCCCGCGCAAAATACGGATGTCGGCACCTTCTTCCGTCCCGTTTACCGGCAAAAAAAAAGAGTAAGTTTGCAATACGAGTACTCCCAACGGCCACTAAAAAGCACGACGGCGAGCCAAAAAGGGGTGCAACACGAGGACTTCCCAGGGAGTCACCCATCCTAGTACTACTCTCGCCCAAGCACGCTTAACTGCGGAGTTCTGATGGGATCCGGTGCATTAGTGCTGGTATGATCGCACCCGAAATACTTCCCCCACTTTATTCCTTTATGCCTTCGCCAACCACGCCCGCTCCTCCCCCCGTCTCCCGGTTCGCTCCCAATGACCGGGCCCAAAGGAGGCCGGCCCGGCCCGCGCAAAATACGGATGTCGGCACCTTCTTCCGTCCCGTTTACCGGCAAAAAAAAAGAGTAAGTTTGCAATACGAGTACTCCCAACGGCCACTAAAAAGCACGACGGCGAGCCAAAAAGGGGTGCAACACGAGGACTTCCCAGGGGGTCACCCATCCTAGTACTACTCTCGCCCAAGCACGCTTAACTGCGGAGTTCTGATGGGATCCGGTGCATTAGTGCTGGTATGATCGCACCCGAAATACTTCCCCCACTTTATTCCTTTATGCCTTCGCCAACCACGCCCGCTCCTCCCCCCGTCTCCCGGTTCGCTCCCAATGACCGGGCCCAAAGGAGGCCGGCCCGGCCCGCGCAAAATACGGATGTCGGCACCTTCTTCCGTCACGTTTACCGGCAAAAAAAAAGAGTAAGTTTGCAAGACGAGTACTCCCAACGGCCACTAAAAAGCACGACGGCGAGCCAAAAAGGGGTGCAACACGAGGACTTCCCAGGGGGTCACCCATCCTAGTACTACTCTCGCCCAAGCACGCTTAACTGCGGAGTTCTGATGGGATCCGGTGCATTAGTGCTGGTATGATCGCACCCGAAATACTTCCCCCACTTTATTCCTTTATGCCTTCGCCAACCACGCCCGCTCCTCCCCCCGTCTCCCGGTTCGCTCCCACGGACCGGGCCCAAAGGAGGCCGGCCCGGCCCGCGCAAAATACGGATGTCGGCACCTTCTTCCGTCCCGTTTACCGGCAAAAAAAAAGAGTAAGTTTGCAAGACGAGTACTCCCAACGGCCACTAAAAAGCACGACGGCGAGCCAAAAAGGGGTGCAACACGAGGACTTCCCAGGGGGTCACCCATCCTAGTACTACTCTCGCCCAAGCACGCTTAACTGCGGAGTTCTGATGGGATCCGGTGCATTAGTGCTGGTATGATCGCACCCGAAATACTTCCCCCACTTTATTCCTTTATGCCTTCGCCAACCACGCCCGCTCCTCCCCCCGTCTCCCGGTTCGCTCCCAATGACCGGGCCCAAAGGAGGCCGGCCCGGCCCGCGCAAAATACGGATGTCGGCACCTTCTTCCGTCCCGTTTACCGGCAAAAAAAAAGAGTAAGTTTGCAAGACGAGTACTCCCAACGGCCACTAAAAAGCACGACGGCGAGCCAAAAAGGGGTGCAACACGAGGACTTCCCAGGGGGTCACCCATCCTAGTACTACTCTCGCCCAAGCACGCTTAACTGCGGAGTTCTGATGGGATCCGGTGCATTAGTGCTGGTATGATCGCACCCGAAATACTTCCCCCACTTTATTCCTTTATGCCTTCGCCAACCACGCCCGCTCCTCCCCCCGTCTCCCGGTTCGCTCCCACGGACCGGGCCCAAAGGAGGCCGGCCCGGCCCGCGCAAAATACGGATGTCGGCACCTTCTTCCGTCCCGTTTACCGGCAAAAAAAAAGAGTAAGTTTGCAATACGAGTACTCCCAACGGCCACTAAAAAGCACGACGGCGAGCCAAAAAGGGGTGCAACACGAGGACTTCCCAGGGGGTCACCCATCCTAGTACTACTCTCGCCCAAGCACGCTTAACTGCAGAGTTCTGATGGGATCCGGTGCATTAGTGCTGGTATGATCGCACCCGAAATACTTCCCCCACTTTATTCCTTTATGCCTTCGCCAACCATGCCCGCTCCTCCCCCCGTCTCCCGGTTCGCTCCCACGGACCGGGCCCAAAGGAGGCCGGCCCGGCCCGCGCAAAATACGGATGTCGGCACCTTCTTCCGTCCCGTTTACCGGCAAAAAAAAAGAGTAAGTTTGCAATACGAGTACTCCCAACGGCCACTAAAAAGCACGACGGCGAGCCAAAAAGGGGTGCAACACGAGGACTTCCCAGGGAGTCACCCATCCTAGTACTACTCTCGCCCAAGCACGCTTAACTGCGGAGTTCTGATGGGATCCGGTGCATTAGTGCTGGTATGATCGCACCCGAAATACTTCCCCCACTTTATTCCTTTATGCCTTCGCCAACCACGCCCGCTCCTCCCCCCGTCTCCCGGTTCGCTCCCAATGACCGGGCCCAAAGGAGGCCGGCCCGGCCCGCGCAAAATACGGATGTCGGCACCTTCTTCCGTCCCGTTTACCGGCAAAAAAAAAGAGTAAGTTTGCAATACGAGTACTCCCAACGGCCACTAAAAAGCACGACGGCGAGCCAAAAAGGGGTGCAACACGAGGACTTCCCAGGGGGTCACCCATCCTAGTACTACTCTCGCCCAAGCACGCTTAACTGCGGAGTTCTGATGGGATCCGGTGCATTAGTGCTGGTATGATCGCACCCGAAATACTTCCCCCACTTTATTCCTTTATGCCTTCGCCAACCACGCCCGCTCCTCCCCCCGTCTCCCGGTTCGCTCCCAATGACCGGGCCCAAAGGAGGCCGGCCCGGCCCGCGCAAAATACGGATGTCGGCACCTTCTTCCGTCACGTTTACCGGCAAAAAAAAAGAGTAAGTTTGCAAGACGAGTACTCCCAACGGCCACTAAAAAGCACGACGGCGAGCCAAAAAGGGGTGCAACACGAGGACTTCCCAGGGGGTCACCCATCCTAGTACTACTCTCGCCCAAGCACGCTTAACTGCGGAGTTCTGATGGGATCCGGTGCATTAGTGCTGGTATGATCGCACCCGAAATACTTCCCCCACTTTATTCCTTTATGCCTTCGCCAACCACGCCCGCTCCTCCCCCCGTCTCCCGGTTCGCTCCCACGGACCGGGCCCAAAGGAGGCCGGCCCGGCCCGCGCAAAATACGGATGTCGGCACCTTCTTCCGTCCCGTTTACCGGCAAAAAAAAAGAGTAAGTTTGCAAGACGAGTACTCCCAACGGCCACTAAAAAGCACGACGGCGAGCCAAAAAGGGGTGCAACACGAGGACTTCCCAGGGGGTCACCCATCCTAGTACTACTCTCGCCCAAGCACGCTTAACTGCGGAGTTCTGATGGGATCCGGTGCATTAGTGCTGGTATGATCGCACCCGAAATACTTCCCCCACTTTATTCCTTTATGCCTTCGCCAACCACGCCCGCTCCTCCCCCCGTCTCCCGGTTCGCTCCCAATGACCGGGCCCAAAGGAGGCCGGCCCGGCCCGCGCAAAATACGGATGTCGGCACCTTCTTCCGTCCCGTTTACCGGCAAAAAAAAAGAGTAAGTTTGCAAGACGAGTACTCCCAACGGCCACTAAAAAGCACGACGGCGAGCCAAAAAGGGGTGCAACACGAGGACTTCCCAGGGGGTCACCCATCCTAGTACTACTCTCGCCCAAGCACGCTTAACTGCGGAGTTCTGATGGGATCCGGTGCATTAGTGCTGGTATGATCGCACCCGAAATACTTCCCCCACTTTATTCCTTTATGCCTTCGCCAACCACGCCCGCTCCTCCCCCCGTCTCCCGGTTCGCTCCCACGGACCGGGCCCAAAGGAGGCCGGCCCGGCCCGCGCAAAATACGGATGTCGGCACCTTCTTCCGTCCCGTTTACCGGCAAAAAAAAAGAGTAAGTTTGCAATACGAGTACTCCCAACGGCCACTAAAAAGCACGACGGCGAGCCAAAAAGGGGTGCAACACGAGGACTTCCCAGGGGGTCACCCATCCTAGTACTACTCTCGCCCAAGCACGCTTAACTGCGGAGTTCTGATGGGATCCGGTGCATTAGTGCTGGTATGATCGCACCCGAAATACTTCCCCCACTTTATTCCTTTATGCCTTCGCCAACCACGCCCGCTCCTCCCCCCGTCTCCCGGTTCGCTCCCACGGACCGGGCCCAAAGGAGGCCGGCCCGGCCCGCGCAAAATACGGATGTCGGCACCTTCTTCCGTCCCGTTTACCGGCAAAAAAAAAGAGTAAGTTTGCAATACGAGTACTCCCAACGGCCACTAAAAAGCACGACGGCGAGCCAAAAAGGGGTGCAACACGAGGACTTCCCAGGGGGTCACCCATCCTAGTACTACTCTCGCCCAAGCACGCTTAACTGCAGAGTTCTGATGGGATCCGGTGCATTAGTGCTGGTATGATCGCACCCGAAATACTTCCCCCACTTTATTCCTTTATGCCTTCGCCAACCACGCCCGCTCCTCCCCCCGTCTCCCGGTTCGCTCCCACGGACCGGGCCCAAAGGAGGCCGGCCCGGCCCGCGCAAAATACGGATGTCGGCACCTTCTTCCGTCCCGTTTACCGGCAAAAAAAAAGAGTAAGTTTGCAATACGAGTACTCCCAACGGCCACTAAAAAGCACGACGGCGAGCCAAAAAGGGGTGCAACACGAGGACTTCCCAGGGGGTCACCCATCCTAGTACTACTCTCGCCCAAGCACGCTTAACTGCGGAGTTCTGATGGGATCCGGTGCATTAGTGCTGGTATGATCGCACCCGAAATACTTCCCCCACTTTATTCCTTTATGCCTTCGCCAACCACGCCCGCTCCTCCCCCCGTCTCCCGGTTCGCTCCCAATGACCGGGCCCAAAGGAGGCCGGCCCGGCCCGCGCAAAATACGGATGTCGGCACCTTCTTCCGTCCCGTTTACCGGCAAAAAAAAAAGAGTAAGTTTGCAATACGAGTACTCCCAACGGCCACTAAAAAGCACGACGGCGAGCCAAAAAGGGGTGCAACACGAGGACTTCCCAGGGAGTCACCCATCCTAGTACTACTCTCGCCCAAGCACGCTTAACTGCGGAGTTCTGATGGGATCCGGTGCATTAGTGCTGGTATGATCGCACCCGAAATACTTCCCCCACTTTATTCCTTTATGCCTTCGCCAACCACGCCCGCTCCTCCCCCCGTCTCCCGGTTCGCTCCCAATGACCGGGCCCAAAGGAGGCCGGCCCGGCCCGCGCAAAATACGGATGTCGGCACCTTCTTCCGTCCCGTTTACCGGCAAAAAAAAAGAGTAAGTTTGCAATACGAGTACTCCCAACGGCCACTAAAAAGCACGACGGCGAGCCAAAAAGGGGTGCAACACGAGGACTTCCCAGGGAGTCACCCATCCTAGTACTACTCTCGCCCAAGCACGCTTAACTGCGGAGTTCTGATGGGATCCGGTGCATTAGTGCTGGTATGATCGCACCCGAAATACTTCCCCCACTTTATTCCTTTATGCCTTCGCCAACCACGCCCGCTCCTCCCCCCGTCTCCCGGTTCGCTCCCAATGACCGGGCCCAAAGGAGGCCGGCCCGGCCCGCGCAAAATACGGATGTCGGCACCTTCTTCCGTCCCGTTTACCGGCAAAAAAAAAGAGTAGGTTTGCAAGACGAGTACTCCCAACGGCCACTAAAAAGCACGACGGCGAGCCAAAAAGGGGTGCAACACGAGGACTTCCCAGGGGGTCACCCATCCTAGTACTACTCTCGCCCAAGCACGCTTAACTGCGGAGTTCTGATGGGATCCGGTGCATTAGTGCTGGTATGATCGCACCCGAAATACTTCCCCCACTTTATTCCTTTATGCCTTCGCCAACCACGCCCGCTCCTCCCCCCGTCTCCCGGTTCGCTCCCACGGACCGGGCCCAAAGGAGGCCGGCCCGGCCCGCGCAAAATACGGATGTCGGCACCTTCTTCCGTCCCGTTTACCGGCAAAAAAAAAAGAGTAAGTTTGCAAGACGAGTACTCCCAACGGCCACTAAAAAGCACGACGGCGAGCCAAAAAGGGGTGCAACACGAGGACTTCCCAGGGGGTCACCCATCCTAGTACTACTCTCGCCCAAGCACGCTTAACTGCGGAGTTCTGATGGGATCTGGTGCATTAGTGCTGGTATGATCGCACCCGAAATACTTCCCCCACTTTATTCCTTTATGCCTTCGCCAACCACGCCCGCTCCTCCCCCCGTCTCCCGGTTCGCTCCCAATGACCGGGCCCAAAGGAGGCCGGCCCGGCCCGCGCAAAATACGGATGTCGGCACCTTCTTCCGTCCCGTTTACCGGCAAAAAAAAAGAGTAAGTTTGCAAGACGAGTACTCCCAACGGCCACTAAAAAGCACGACGGCGAGCCAAAAAGGGGTGCAACACGAGGACTTCCCAGGGAGTCACCCATCCTAGTACTACTCTCGCCCAAGCACGCTTAACTGCGGAGTTCTGATGGGATCCGGTGCATTAGTGCTGGTATGATCGCACCCGAAATACTTCCCCCACTTTTGTTAGATCTGAAGTTTTGTCAATAAACCAAGTGTTGAAGATCTGATAAGAAGGTTCAGAAGTTCTGAGAAGAAGAGTCAGAAGTTCTGAGAAGAAGAGTCAGAGATCTGAGAGAAGCGTAATCAGAAGAATGTTCAGAAGTTCTGAACTACCTGTTCAGAACTTATGACGAGTTTCATTATTTAGTAATGTGTAAACTAATTAGGACACGTGTTATGTTCTTATTAGTCTTTCTTATTTGTACTGTAGCTTTAAGATGTTTGTTGCAGTATAAATAGAGTGGTTAGCACTACGTTGCTAACTGATTGATTTTCCATATTACTTGTATTCTTTCCTTGTAATCTTTGAGGTGATCTCTCTCTTAGATCTGTAATTCTGTGCATCATTGAATACAATTGGGCTTGATCATACAATTTCTCAATTACTTCTTTCTATATTGATTGTAAGAATAGATCCTGCACTTTCAATTGGTATCAGAGCCAATCAACAAACAAATTCGTTCAAGATTGTGATTGCGAAGATCGATTGATCAATTTCTTGAAGATTTCTTGATTCATTCAAAATTCGATTCCGCTGCTAGGGCTAGTTCTTGAATTCTTAGCAATTCTTGAATTACCTGCTACTTTTCGATCAAGAAAATCGAATTTGTCCTTCTGTTGAATTTTCTTACAATCATGTCTTCTAAAGAATATCTAGCCATGGGATCCGAAACCAAACCGCCTGTTCTTATACCAGAAGAGTATCAGCAATGGAAAACTCGTATGATCCAATTCCTTGACAACATCGATGAAAATCTTATGATTTCTATACGAGAAGGTCCAATCGAAGTATATATCGATGTCGCCGCAACCCCTGCTACAGAGACAACTCCAGAAATTCCAGCGACCAGAGTAAAGAAGAATTATTCCCAATACACTGCTGAACAGAAAAATAGGCATGCTATTGACAAAAGAGCAATTACTTTGATGACTTTGGCTGTCCCGAATGAGGTTCTTAACAGGATTGACAGTGGATCATCAGCTAAAGAAATGTGGGACGAATTGGAAAGGCAAATGTTAGGAACTGTAAGATCTATTCAGGCAAAGTTAAATCAAAGCATAAATGCTTATGAAAGGTTCAAAGCAAAAGAGTCAGAAAGTTTGACACAGACATACAGTAAATTTTGCACTATTCTAAATGACTTGAGAAGAAATGGACTGAAGAAAACAAAATCAGAAATAAATTACAAATTTCTGAACAGTCTAAATTCAGAATGGTCATCATTTGCCATAAGTCTGCAAATGAACAAAGATATGTGTGAAGAAGACTTAAATGATTTGTTCTGTGTTCTTAATCAACATGAAGACTCTGTCAAGTTAGTTGTGGAAGAAAAGAAAAATGTTGCTGATCAGTTAGCGTTCTTATCAAAGTCCAAAGCAATCAAAGCACCCAAAAAGACTGCATATCTATCAGAAATACCGAGTCTGGAGGAATCTGACAAAGGAGAAGGATCAGAAGATGATGAAGATATCAAGATAATGGCTGAAAAGCTAGCTTTGCTGACAAATACTTTCAACAAAAGGTATGGGAAGGGCAGATTTCAAGGAAATTATAAGAGAGCTGGAAGTTCAGATTATAAGAAGAAAGATGACAGAGAAGAAAATAAGATTGAAAAGAGAATAGAGAGAAGTGAAGAAAACAAGGAAGAGAAGGAAGAGAGAAAAGAAAAGAATCTGTGTTTCAAGTGTGGAAAATCTGGCCATTATGCCAAGGATTGCAGAGTTAAAGTTGTGAAAGATTATGAATACTACACGAAGAAGGCTCAGCTTGCAAAGAAGAGAGATGACGAGATTGCGCTATTGGCTGAACAGGAGAATTGGCTGTACTACACTTCTGATGAAGATGATCATATCAACTTTCCACAGATGCGAAGCTATATGGCAAAAATGAGGAATGAGGATGATTCTGATTTTGAAGATGCTGATTCTGAATCATCTGCTGAGGTACATTCTTCACTTGAATTAGAGTTAATGACACAGATTGGTGAAATGAAAACTGAATTTGCTAACCTAAGAAAACAGATAAAAGGAGAAAGAACTTTGGTTAACAAATTCAGAATTGAAAAAGAAGTAATAAACGAACAATATGAAGAATCTGAGGCTGAGAAACAGAAAGTTAAAGATGAAAATTCTGAATTGATGAAAAGGCTTTCTGAACTAAAAGTTGAGTTTTCAAAAATAAAGGATGAAAAAGGTGATTTACAAATAAAATTTGATATGTTATTTGAAGAAAGAAAGAATTTATACTCCAAAATCAAAGAATTGGAAGATTTGAATTTGAAAAGAGGTCAAACTCAGCAAACATTAAATCTGTTATTAAGCAATGTTAAAGATACAAGATTTTACAATCCAAAGAAGGGATTGGGATTGGAAGAAAATGTCATTTTAAAAAGAGCTCCAATACTTCAAGTTTCTAAGCCAAAAATCCCAGAAATTGTTGAAGTTTTCATAAGACCTGCTAGTTCTATAACAAGTTCTGACAATTTGCAAAGACCAAACTCTAAAAAGTCAGATGAGACAATTTCTGAGTCTAAAACAGAAAAGTCAGTTGGTTCAGAAGAAAAGGTTAAGAAAGAAGTTTCTAAACCAACAGATGAAAAGCCAAGATACAATGATACTAAATTCAAGTATGATTCCTTAAATGTCAGCTACAAAAATAAACAACCAAGTTTTTCATATCATGACATTGAGAGCATATTTGATACAAGTAAAAATTCTGAAACAGTCAATCAGAAGTCTGAAACTTCTAGTCAGGATTCTGAACTTTGTAGTCAGAATTCTGAGCCTAAAGATCAGACATCTGATTCTGTAAATCAGAACTCTGACTCAGGTAGTCAGAAGTCTGATTCAACTGGATTTTCTGAAACAAAATCAGATGAATTTTTGCAACTTGAAAAGAGATTTAATCTTGTGAGTCAAGAACTTGAGGATTTAAGGAAAACTTATGATGAACTTGAAAATGATTTCTGTGAGGTGGATATTAAACTTGAAGAAGCTTTGAAAGAAAAGAATATTTTTATTCAGAAAATAACAGAGCTTGAAAAACTGAAGACTGAGTATGATCTTTTTAAAATTAATGCTTCAAGAGAAAATGATAAATTCTTTAATGAATCAAGTACATATGAAAAAGGTGAATCATCTAATTCTTCTAACAAAAAGAACTTGAATTTTTCAGAAAAAGAAGAAAGCAAAAGGAAAGATGATCTTGCAAAGTTGAACGATCTGAAAAGGGAACTTGAGAAGCTTAGAATGAAATCTACTTCTGAACTAAACGCTAGAAATTCTTGTAATAAGGGCAATTGTACTCTGAACAGTATAAATAAAAATGAAATGATCTATGTTTCAGATTTATTGTCACTTGCAAAGAAAAATCTTGTTTGTGTTAGATGTAAAAATGATTCATTCCAATATTCTCACAAATGTCAAGTCAAAATAACTTCTGTTTCATACATAAGAAAAGATATTCAGAAAGTTTCTGTTTCTCAAAATACAGAAAAGAAGAAAATTTTTGTTCCTCAGACTCAGAAGAAAGAAAAGATAAAAGAAAAGAAACTTGAAAACATAGCAAAACCAAAAGTTACAACTCTCAAAAAGAATTTGAACAAACTTGTAAGCAGAAAATGTTCTGACTTCATAAAAGTTCAAGGAAAGTGGTGTTTGAAGAAAGATTTTGAGTGGAGAGTAAAAGGTACTGATGTAAAATCCAATGACAAAGCTAACAAAGATGGACCCATTCCAAAATGGGTACCTAAACCTAACTGATCTTTTTGCAGGGCTGTCATGTGTGGTTTTTAGATTCAGGAGCTTCAAGACACATGACAGGTCAGAAGTCTTTTCTATCAAACTTCACAGAAAAGGCTGGAGGAGCAGTAAACTTTGGAAACAATAGCAAAGGTCAAGTCAAAGGTTATGGGGATTTAACTAAAGGGGATCTAACTATCCAAAAGGTTTTCTATGTTGAAGGATTACAACACAATCTTTTCAGCATAAGTCAGTTTTTAGACAGTCTTTGTCAAATTAAGTTTCAAATAACAGGTTGCATGATTCTAACTGAAAATGATGTCAAAGTCTTCTGGGCCAAAAGACATATGGACTTATTTGTAGTTAATTTTTCAAAATTGAAAATATTAAATACAGTTTGTCTTTTATCAAAATCAACTGCAAATGAATGCTGGCTTTGGCACAGAAGATGTTCTCATCTGAATTTCAAAGATCTTAATAATCTTGTTGCAAAACAGTTGGTTAAAGGCTTACCAAAGCTTAAATTTGAAAAAGAATCATTATGACTCTACTACTCAGAATTCTGACTCAACTATTCAGAATTCTGACTCTGATACTTAGAATTTTGAACAAGTTACTCAGACTTCTGACTCTACTACTCAGAATTCTGACTCAACTATTCAGAATTCTGACTCTGATACTTAGAATTTTGAACAAGTTACTCAGAATTCTGACTCTTCTAATCAGAATTCTGACTCTACTACTCAGAATTTGAATTTTTGATATCTAATGAGGAATCATCGTAGATGATTACCAAAATCTCTTGATTTTGCAGGATTATCTTGATTTCAGAGGAAGTATTGACTCAAAATTTGATCTGATTGTTTCAAGATAAAGTTCAAAACCCGTGCTTCAACGTTTTAGGTTTTTGAACATATCAGTTCAAAACCCGTACTTAAATGACTATGGCTTCTGAATAATTCATTTCAGGACCCGTACTTCAGAGACTAAGACTTCTAAACAAATCAGTTTAGAACTCATATTTCTCAGGTGATATCCTTAACTGTCATATTTTTATGTTTCAAGGAACAAGTGGTGAAAGGTAACATTGCATTATGTTTTATTTCTATTGCTTTGAAAGTTTAAATCTTAACAAATTTAATTCAATGAGATGAATTTTTTTAATGAATAAAATGTGTGTCAAGGGTGATTTTACAAGTATTTTTGTATTATCTGAGTTATATTTGTTTCAACTTTCACTTCTGAAATAAATCGAAAGGTTAGCAAAACATGAATGAAATTATGTTGAATGCTCAATGTTATGTAAATTTAGACTTATATAGAATATAATGCTAAAAAAAAAAGTCGAAATGTCAGAATGATGGATGGAAACAAAAATATGGGGGAAGTACTACGTTTTAGAACCAAGTGATTGAGATGAAATAAATATATATAAAATCATTTAGTTTGAAAGTTTGTACCTGTGGCCTTTCTGGTTTGGGAGAGTAATTGAAAGTGCAGGATCTATTCTTACAATCAATATAGAAAGAAGTAATTGAGAAATTGTATGATCAAGCCCAATTGTATTCAATGATGCACAGAATTACAGATCTAAGAGAGAGATCACCTCAAAGATTACAAGGAAAGAATACAAGTAATATGGAAAATCAATCAGTTAGCAACGTAGTGCTAACCACTCTATTTATACTGCAACAAACATCTTAAAGCTACAGTACAAATAAGAAAGACTAATAAGAACATAACACGTGTCCTAATTAGTTTACACATTACTAAATAATGAAACTCGTCATAAGTTCTGAACAGGTAGTTCAGAACTTCTGAACATTCTTCTGATTACGCTTCTCTCAGATCTCTGACTCTTCTTCTCAGAACTTCTGACTCTTCTTCTCAGAACTTCTGAACCTTCTTATCAGATCTTCAACACTTGGTTTATTGACAAAACTTCAGATCTAACAACTTTATTCCTTTATGCCTTCGCCAACCACGCCCGCTCCTCCCCCCGTCTCCCGGTTCGCTCCCAATGACCGGGCCCAAAGGAGGCCGGCCCGGCCCGCGCAAAATACGGATGTCGGCACCTTCTTCCGTCCCGTTTACCGGCAAAAAAAAAGAGTAAGTTTGCAATACGAGTACTCCCAACGGCCACTAAAAAGCACGACGGCGAGCCAAAAAGGGGTGCAACACGAGGACTTCCCAGGGAGTCACCCATCCTAGTACTACTCTCGCCCAAGCACGCTTAACTGCGGAGTTCTGATGGGATCCGGTGCATTAGTGCTGGTATGATCGCACCCGAAATACTTCCCCCACTTTATTCCTTTATGCCTTCGCCAACCACGCCCGCTCCTCCCCCCGTCTCCCGGTTCGCTCCCAATGACCGGGCCCAAAAAAGGCCGGCCCGGCCCGCGCAAAATACGGATGTCGGCACCTTCTTCCGTCCCGTTTACCGGCAAAAAAAAAGAGTAGGTTTGCAAGACGAGTACTCCCAACGGCCACTAAAAAGCACGACGGCGAGCCAAAAAGGGGTGCAACACGAGGACTTCCCAGGGGGTCACCCATCCTAGTACTACTCTCGCCCAAGCAAGCTTAACTGCGGAGTTCTGATGGGATCCGGTGCATTAGTGCTGGTATGATCGCACACGAAATACTTCCCCCACTTTATTCCTTTATGCCTTCGCCAACCACGCCCGCTCCTCCCCCCGTCTCCCGGTTCGCTCCCACGGACCGGGCCCAAAGGAGGCCGGCCCGGCCCGCGCAAAATACGGATGTCGGCACCTTCTTCCGTCCCGTTTACCGGCAAAAAAAAAGAGTAAGTTTGCATGACGAGTACTCCCAACGGCCACTAAAAAGCACGACGGCGAGCCAAAAAGGGGTGCAACACGAGGACTTCCCAGGGGGTCACCCATCCTAGTACTACTCTCGCCCAAGCACGCTTAACTGCGGAGTTCTGATGGGATCCGGTGCATTAGTGCTGGTATGATCGCACCCGAAATACTTCCCCCACTTTATTCCTTTATGCCTTCGCCAACCACGCCCGCTCCTCCCCCCGTCTCCCGGTTCGCTCCCAATGACCGGGCCCAAAGGAGGCCGGCCCGGCCCGCGCAAAATACGGATGTCGGCACCTTCTTCCGTCCCGTTTACCGGCAAAAAAAAAGAGTAAGTTTGCAATACGAGTACTCCCAACGGCCACTAAAAAGCACGACGGCGAGCCAAAAAGGGGTGCAACACGAGGACTTCCCAGGGAGTCACCCATCCTAGTACTACTCTCGCCCAAGCACGCTTAACTGCGGAGTTCTGATGGGATCCGGTGCATTAGTGCTGGTATGATCGCACCCGAAATACTTCCCCCACTTTATTCCTTTATGCCTTCGCCAACCACGCCCGCTCCTCCCCCCGTCTCCCGGTTCGCTCCCAATGACCGGGCCCAAAGGAGGCCGGCCCGGCCCGCGCAAAATACGGATGTCGGCACCTTCTTCCGTCCCGTTTACCGGCAAAAAAAAAGAGTAAGTTTGCAATACGAGTACTCCCAACGGCCACTAAAAAGCACGACGGCGAGCCAAAAAGGGGTGCAACACGAGGACTTCCCAGGGAGTCACCCATCCTAGTACTACTCTCGCCCAAGCACGCTTAACTGCGGAGTTCTGATGGGATCCGGTGCATTAGTGCTGGTATGATCGCACCCGAAATACTTCCCCCACTTTATTCCTTTATGCCTTCGCCAACCACGCCCGCTCCTCCCCCCGTCTCCCGGTTCGCTCCCAATGACCGGGCCCAAAAAAGGCCGGCCCGGCCCGCGCAAAATACGGATGTCGGCACCTTCTTCCGTCCCGTTTACCGGCAAAAAAAAAGAGTAGGTTTGCAAGACGAGTACTCCCAACGGCCACTAAAAAGCACGACGGCGAGCCAAAAAGGGGTGCAACACGAGGACTTCCCAGGGGGTCACCCATCCTAGTACTACTCTCGCCCAAGCAAGCTTAACTGCGGAGTTCTGATGGGATCCGGTGCATTAGTGCTGGTATGATCGCACACGAAATACTTCCCCCACTTTATTCCTTTATGCCTTCGCCAACCACGCCCGCTCCTCCCCCCGTCTCCCGGTTCGCTCCCACGGACCGGGCCCAAAGGAGGCCGGCCCGGCCCGCGCAAAATACGGATGTCGGCACCTTCTTCCGTCCCGTTTACCGGCAAAAAAAAAGAGTAAGTTTGCATGACGAGTACTCCCAACGGCCACTAAAAAGCACGACGGCGAGCCAAAAAGGGGTGCAACACGAGGACTTCCCAGGGGGTCACCCATCCTAGTACTACTCTCGCCCAAGCACGCTTAACTGCGGAGTTCTGATGGGATCCGGTGCATTAGTGCTGGTATGATCGCACCCGAAATACTTCCCCCACTTTATTCCTTTATGCCTTCGCCAACCACGCCCGCTCCTCCCCCCGTCTCCCGGTTCGCTCCCAATGACCGGGCCCAAAGGAGGCCGGCCCGGCCCGCGCAAAATACGGATGTCGGCACCTTCTTCCGTCCCGTTTACCGGCAAAAAAAAAGAGTAAGTTTGCAATACGAGTACTCCCAACGGCCACTAAAAAGCACGACGGCGAGCCAAAAAGGGGTGCAACACGAGGACTTCCCAGGGAGTCACCCATCCTAGTACTACTCTCGCCCAAGCACGCTTAACTGCGGAGTTCTGATGGGATCCGGTGCATTAGTGCTGGTATGATCGCACCCGAAATACTTCCCCCACTTTATTCCTTTATGCCTTCGCCAACCACGCCCGCTCCTCCCCCCGTCTCCCGGTTCGCTCCCAATGACCGGGCCCAAAGGAGGCCGGCCCGGCCCGCGCAAAATACGGATGTCGGCACCTTCTTCCGTCCCGTTTACCGGCAAAAAAAAAGAGTAAGTTTGCAATACGAGTACTCCCAACGGCCACTAAAAAGCACGACGGCGAGCCAAAAAGGGGTGCAACACGAGGACTTCCCAGGGAGTCACCCATCCTAGTACTACTCTCGCCCAAGCACGCTTAACTGCGGAGTTCTGATGGGATCCGGTGCATTAGTGCTGGTATGATCGCACCCGAAATACTTCCCCCACTTTATTCCTTTATGCCTTCGCCAACCACGCCCGCTCCTCCCCCCGTCTCCCGGTTCGCTCCCAATGACCGGGCCCAAAGGAGGCCGGCCCGGCCCGCGCAAAATACGGATGTCGGCACCTTCTTCCGTCCCGTTTACCGGCAAAAAAAAAGAGTAAGTTTGCAATACGAGTACTCCCAACGGCCACTAAAAAGCACGACGGCGAGCCAAAAAGGGGTGCAACACGAGGACTTCCCAGGGAGTCACCCATCCTAGTACTACTCTCGCCCAAGCACGCTTAACTGCGGAGTTCTGATGGGATCCGGTGCATTAGTGCTGGTATGATCGCACCCGAAATACTTCCCCCACTTTATTCCTTTATGCCTTCGCCAACCACGCCCGCTCCTCCCCCCGTCTCCCGGTTCGCTCCCAATGACCGGGCCCAAAGGAGGCCGGCCCGGCCCGCGCAAAATACGGATGTCGGCACCTTCTTCCGTCCCGTTTACCGGCAAAAAAAAAGAGTAAGTTTGCAATACGAGTACTCCCAACGGCCACTAAAAAGCACGACGGCGAGCCAAAAAGGGGTGCAACACGAGGACTTCCCAGGGAGTCACCCATCCTAGTACTACTCTCGCCCAAGCACGCTTAACTGCGGAGTTCTGATGGGATCCGGTGCATTAGTGCTGGTATGATCGCACCCGAAATACTTCCCCCACTTTATTCCTTTATGCCTTCGCCAACCACGCCCGCTCCTCCCCCCGTCTCCCGGTTCGCTCCCAATGACCGGGCCCAAAAAAGGCCGGCCCGGCCCGCGCAAAATACGGATGTCGGCACCTTCTTCCGTCCCGTTTACCGGCAAAAAAAAAGAGTAGGTTTGCAAGACGAGTACTCCCAACGGCCACTAAAAAGCACGACGGCGAGCCAAAAAGGGGTGCAACACGAGGACTTCCCAGGGGGTCACCCATCCTAGTACTACTCTCGCCCAAGCACGCTTAACTGCGGAGTTCTGATGGGATCCGGTGCATTAGTGCTGGTATGATCGCACCCGAAATACTTCCCCCACTTTATTCCTTTATGCCTTCGCCAACCACGCCCGCTCCTCCCCCCGTCTCCCGGTTCGCTCCCACGGACCGGGCCCAAAGGAGGCCGGCCCGGCCCGCGCAAAATACGGATGTCGGCACCTTCTTCCGTCCCGTTTACCGGCAAAAAAAAAGAGTAAGTTTGCAAGACGAGTACTCCCAACGGCCACTAAAAAGCACGACGGCGAGCCAAAAAGGGGTGCAACACGAGGACTTCCCAGGGGGTCACCCATCCTAGTACTACTCTCGCCCAAGCACGCTTAACTGCGGAGTTCTGATGGGATCCGGTGCATTAGTGCTGGTATGATCGCACCCGAAATACTTCCCCCACTTTATTCCTTTATGCCTTCGCCAACCACGCCCGCTCCTCCCCCCGTCTCCCGGTTCGCTCCCAATGACCGGGCCCAAAGGAGGCCGGCCCGGCCCGCGCAAAATACGGATGTCGGCACCTTCTTCCGTCCCGTTTACCGGCAAAAAAAAAGAGTAAGTTTGCAAGACGAGTACTCCCAACGGCCACTAAAAAGCACGACGGCGAGCCAAAAAGGGGTGCAACACTAGGACTTCCCAGGGGGTCACCCATCCTAGTACTACTCTCGCCCAAGCACGCTTAACTGCGGAGTTCTGATGGGATCCGGTGCATTAGTGCTGGTATGATCGCACCCGAAATACTTCCCCCACTTTATTCCTTTATGCCTTCGCCAACCACGCCCGCTCCTCCCCCCGTCTCCCGGTTCGCTCCCACGGACCGGGCCCAAAGGAGGCCGGCCCGGCCCGCGCAAAATACGGATGTCGGCACCTTCTTCCGTCCCGTTTACCGGCAAAAAAAAAGAGTAAGTTTGCAAGACGAGTACTCCCAACGGCCACTAAAAAGCACGACGGCGAGCCAAAAAGGGGTGCAACACGAGGACTTCCCAGGGGGTCACCCATCCTAGTACTACTCTCGCCCAAGCACGCTTAACTGCAGAGTTCTGATGGGATCCGGTGCATTAGTGCTGGTATGATCGCACCCTAAATACTTCCCCCACTTTATTCCTTTATGCCTTCGCCAACCACGCCCGCTCCTCCCCCCGTCTCCCGGTTCGCTCCCACGGACCGGGCCCAAAGGAGGCCGGCCCGGCCCGCGCAAAATACGGATGTCGGCACCTTCTTCCGTCCCGTTTACCGGCAAAAAAAAGAGTAAGTTTGCAATACGAGTACTCCCAACGGCCACTAAAAAGCACGACGGCGAGCCAAAAACGGGTGCAACACGAGGACTTCCCAGGGGGTCACCCATCCTAGTACTACTCTCGCCCAAGCACGCTTAACTGCGGAGTTCTGATGGGATCCGGTGCATTAGTGCTGGTATGATCGCACCCGAAATACTTCCCCCACTTTATTCCTTTATGCCTTCGCCAACCACGCCCGCTCCTCCCCCCGTCTCCCGGTTCGCTCCCAATGACCGGGCCCAAAGGAGGCCGGCCCGGCCCGCGCAAAATACGGATGTCGGCACCTTCTTCCGTCCCGTTTACCGGCAAAAAAAAAGAGTAAGTTTGCAATACGAGTACTCCCAACGGCCACTAAAAAGCACGACGGCGAGCCAAAAAGGGGTGCAACACGAGGACTTCCCAGGGAGTCACCCATCCTAGTACTACTCTCGCCCAAGCACGCTTAACTGCGGAGTTCTGATGGGATCCGGTGCATTAGTGCTGGTATGATCGCACCCGAAATACTTCCCCCACTTTATTCCTTTATGCCTTCGCCAACCACGCCCGCTCCTCCCCCCGTCTCCCGGTTCGCTCCCAATGACCGGGCAAAAAGGAGGCCGGCCCGGCCCGCGCAAAATACGGATGTCGGCACCTTCTTCCGTCACGTTTACCGGCAAAAAAAAAGAGTAAGTTTGCAAGACGAGTACTCCCAACGGCCACTAAAAAGCACGACGGCGAGCCAAAAAGGGGTGCAACACGAGGACTTCCCAGGGGGTCACCCATCCTAGTACTACTCTCGCCCAAGCACGCTTAACTGCGGAGTTCTGATGGGATCCGGTGCATTAGTGCTGGTATGATCGCACCCGAAATACTTCCCCCACTTTATTCCTTTATGCCTTCGCCAACCACGCCCGCTCCTCCCCCCGTCTCCCGGTTCGCTCCCACGGACCGGGCCCAAAGGAGGCCGGCCCGGCCCGCGCAAAATACGGATGTCGGCACCTTCTTCCGTCCCGTTTACCGGCAAAAAAAAAAGAGTAAGTTTGCAAGACGAGTACTCCCAACGGCCACGAAAAAGCACGACGGCGAGCCAAAAAGGGGTGCAACACGAGGACTTCCCAGGGGGTCACCCATCCTAGTACTACTCTCGCCCAAGCACGCTTAACTGCGGAGTTCTGATGGGATCCGGTGCATTAGTGCTGGTATGATCGCACCCGAAATACTTCCCCCACTTTATTCCTTTATGCCTTCGCCAACCACGCCCGCTCCTCCCCCCGTCTCCCGGTTCGCTCCCACGGACCGGGCCCAAAAGAGGCCGGCCCGGCCCGCGCAAAATACGGATGTCGGCACCTTCTTCCGTCCCGTTTACCGGCAAAAAAAAGAGTAAGTTTGCAAGACGAGTACTCCCAACGGCCACTAAAAAGCACGACGGCGAGCCAAAAAGGGGTGCAACACGAGGACTTCCCAGGGGGTCACCCATCCTAGTACTACTCTCGCCCAAGCACGCTTAACTGCGGAGTTCTGATGGGATCCGGTGCATTAGTGCTGGTATGATCGCACCCGAAATACTTCCCCCACTTTATTCCTTTATGCCTTCGCCAACCACGCCCGCTCCTCCCCCCGTCTCCCGGTTCGCTCCCACGGACCGGGCCCAAAGGAGGCCGGCCCGGCCCGCGCAAAATACGGATGTCGGCACCTTCTTCCGTCCCGTTTACCGGCAAAAAAAAAGAGTAAGTTTGCAATACGAGTACTCCCAACGGCCACTAAAAAGCACGACGGCGAGCCAAAAAGGGGTGCAACACGAGGACTTCCCAGGGGGTCACCCATCCTAGTACTACTCTCGCCCAAGCACGCTTAACTGCGGAGTTCTGATGGGATCCAGTGCATTAGTGCTGGTATGATCGCACCCGAAATACTTCCCCCAGTTTATTCCTTTATGCCTTCGCCAACCACGCCCGCTCCTCCCCCCGTCTCCCGGTTCGCTCCCACGGACCGGGCCCAAAGGAGGCCGGCCCGGCCCGCGCAAAATACGGATGTCGGCACCTTCTTCCGTCCCGTTTACCGGCAAAAAAAAAGAGTAAGTTTGCAATACGAGTACTCCCAACGGCCACTAAAAAGCACGACGGCGAGCCAAAAAGGGGTGCAACACGAGGACTTCCCAGGGGGTCACCCATCCTAGTACTACTCTCGCCCAAGCACGCTTAACTGCAGAGTTCTGATGGGATCCGGTGCATTAGTGCTGGTATGATCGCACCCGAAATACTTCCCCCACTTTATTCCTTTATGCCTTCGCCAACCACGCCCGCTCCTCCCCCCGTCTCCCGGTTCGCTCCCAATGACCGGGCCCAAAGGAGGCTGGCCCGGCACGCGCAAAATACGGATGTCGGCACCTTCTTCCGTCCCGTTTACCGGCAAAAAAAAAGAGTAAGTTTGCAATACGAGTACTCCCAACGGCCACTAAAAAGCACGACGGCGAGCCAAAAAGGGGTGCAACACGAGGACTTCCCAGGGGGTCACCCATCCTAGTACTACTCTCGCCCAAGCACGCTTAACTGCGGAGTTCTGATGGGATACGGTGCATTAGTGCTGGTATGATCGCACCTGAAATACTTCCCCCACTTTATTCCTTTATGCCTTCGCCAACCACGCCCGCTCCTCCCCCCGTCTCCCGGTTCGCTCCCAATGACCGGGCCCAAAGGAGGCCGGCCCGGCCCGCGCAAAATACGGATGTCGGCACCTTCTTCCGTCCCGTTTACCGGCAAAAAAAAAGAGTAAGTTTGCAATACGAGTACTCCCAACGGCCACTAAAAAGCACGACGGCGAGCCAAAAAGGGGTGCAACACGAGGACTTCCCAGGGGGTCACCCATCCTAGTACTACTCTCGCCCAAGCAAGCTTAACTGCGGAGTTCTGATGGGATCCGGTGCATTAGTGCTGGTATGATCGCACCCGAAATACTTCCCCCACTTTATTCCTTTATGCCTTCGCCAACCACGCCCGCTCCTCCCCCCGTCTCCCGGTTCGCTCCCACGGACCGGGCCCAAAGG
The DNA here is from genome assembly GCA_033807775.1 of Saussurea involucrata. Taxonomy (NCBI): domain Eukaryota; kingdom Viridiplantae; phylum Streptophyta; class Magnoliopsida; order Asterales; family Asteraceae; genus Saussurea; species Saussurea involucrata. The sequence goes on from CM066324.1 coordinate 111,701,413, forward strand.
AGGCCGGCCCGGCCCGCGCAAAATACGGATGTCGGCACCTTCTTCCGTCCCGTTTACCGGCAAAAAAAAAAGACTAAGTTTGCAAGACGAGTACTCCCAACGGCCACTAAAAAGCACGACGGCGAGCCAAAAAGGGGTGCAACACGAGGACTTCCCAGCGGGTCACCCATCCTAGTACTACTCTCGCCCAAGCACGCTTAACTGCGGAGTTCTGATGGGATCCGGTGCATTAGTGCTGGTATGATCGCACCCGAAATACTTCCCCCACTTTATTCCTTTATGCCATCGCCAACCACGCCCGCTCCTCCCCCAGTCTCCCGGTTCGCTCCCACGGACCGGGCCCAAAGGAGGCCGGCCCGGCCCGCGCAAAATACGGATGTCGGCACCTTCTTCCGTCCCGTTTACCGGCAAAAAAAAAGAGTAAGTTTGCAAGACGAGTACTCCCAACGGCCACTAAAAAGCACGACGGCGAGCCAAAAAGGGGTGCAACACGAGGACTTCCCAGGGGGTCACCCATCCTAGTACTACTCTCGCCCAAGCACGCTTAACTGCGGAGTTCTGATGGGATCCGGTGCATTAGTGCTGGTATGATCGCACCCGAAATACTTCCCCCACTTTATTCCTTTATGCCTTCGCCAACCACGCCCGCTCCTCCCCCCGTCTCCCGGTTCGCTCCCAATGACCGGGCCCAAAGGAGGCTGGCCCGGCCCGCGCAAAATACGGATGTCGGCACCTTCTTCCGTCCCGTTTACCGGCAAAAAAAAAGAGTAAGTTTGCAATACGAGTACTCCCAACGGCCACTAAAAAGCACGACGGCGAGCCAAAAAGGGGTGCAACACGAGGACTTCCCAGGGGGTCACCCATCCTAGTACTACTCTCGCCCAAGCAAGCTTAACTGCGGAGTTCTGATGGGATCCGGTGCATTAGTGCTGGTATGATCGCACCCGAAATACTTCCCCCACTTTATTCCTTTATGCCTTCGCCAACCACGCCCGCTCCTCCCCCCGTCTCCCGGTTCGCTCCCACGGACCGGGCCCAAAGGAGGCCGGCCCGGCCCGCGCAAAATACGGATGTCGGCACCTTCTTCCGTCCCGTTTACCGGCAAAAAAAAAGACTAAGTTTGCAAGACGAGTACTCCCAACGGCCACTAAAAAGCACGACGGCGAGCCAAAAAGGGGTGCAACACGAGGACTTCCCAGGGGGTCACCCATCCTAGTACTACTCTCGCCCAAGCACGCTTAACTGCGGAGTTCTGATGGGATCCGGTGCATTAGTGCTGGTATGATCGCACCCGAAATACTTCCCCCACTTTATTCCTTTATGCCATCGCCAACCACGCCCGCTCCTCCCCCAGTCTCCCGGTTCGCTCCCACGGACCGGGCCCAAAGGAGGCCGGCCCGGCCCGCGCAAAATACGGATGTCGGCACCTTCTTCCGTCCCGTTTACCGGCAAAAAAAAAGAGTAAGTTTGCAAGACGAGTACTCCCAACGGCCACTAAAAAGCACGACGGCGAGCCAAAAAGGGGTGCAACACGAGGACTTCCCAGGGGGTCACCCATCCTAGTACTACTCTCGCCCAAGCACGCTTAACTGCGGAGTTCTGATGGGATCCGGTGCATTAGTGCTGGTATGATCGCACCCGAAATACTTCCCCCACTTTATTCCTTTATGCCTTCGCCAACCACGCCCGCTCCTCCCCCCGTCTCCCGGTTCGCTCCCAATGACCGGGCCCAAAGGAGGCTGGCCCGGCCCGCGCAAAATACGGATGTCGGCACCTTCTTCCGTCCCGTTTACCGGCAAAAAAAAGAGTAAGTTTGCAATACGAGTACTCCCAACGGCCACTAAAAAGCACGACGGCGAGCCAAAAAGGGGTGCAACACGAGGACTTCCCAGGGGGTCACCCATCCTAGTACTACTCTCGCCCAAGCAAGCTTAACTGCGGAGTTCTGATGGGATCCGGTGCATTAGTGCTGGTATGATCGCACCCGAAATACTTCCCCCACTTTATTCCTTTATGCCTTCGCCAACCACGCCCGCTCCTCCCCCCGTCTCCCGGTTCGCTCCCACGGACCGGGCCCAAAGGAGGCCGGCCCGGCCCGCGCAAAATACGGATGTCGGCACCTTCTTCCGTCCCGTTTACCGGCAAAAAAAAAAGACTAAGTTTGCAAGACGAGTACTCCCAACGGCCACTAAAAAGCACGACGGCGAGCCAAAAAGGGGTGCAACACGAGGACTTCCCAGGGGGTCACCCATCCTAGTACTACTCTCGCCCAAGCACGCTTAACTGCGGAGTTCTGATGGGATCCGGTGCATTAGTGCTGGTATGATCGCACCCGAAATACTTCCCCCACTTTATTCCTTTATGCCATCGCCAACCACGCCCGCTCCTCCCCCAGTCTCCCGGTTCGCTCCCACGGACCGGGCCCAAAGGAGGCCGGCCCGGCCCGCGCAAAATACGGATGTCGGCACCTTCTTCCGTCCCGTTTACCGGCAAAAAAAAAGAGTAAGTTTGCAAGACGAGTACTCCCAACGGCCACTAAAAAGCACGACGGCGAGCCAAAAAGGGGTGCAACACGAGGACTTCCCAGGGGGTCACCCATCCTAGTACTACTCTCGCCCAAGCACGCTTAACTGCGGAGTTCTGATGGGATCCGGTGCATTAGTGCTGGTATGATCGCACCCGAAATACTTCCCCCACTTTATTCCTTTATGCCTTCGCCAACCACGCCCGCTCCTCCCCCCGTCTCCCGGTTCGCTCCCAATGACCGGGCCCAAAGGAGGCTGGCCCGGCCCGCGCAAAATACGGATGTCGGCACCTTCTTCCGTCCCGTTTACCGGCAAAAAAAAGGGTAAGTTAGCAATACGAGTACTCCCAACGGCCACTAAAAAGCACGACGGCGAGCCAAAAAGGGGTGCAACACGAGGACTTCCCAAGGGGTCACCCATCCTAGTACTACTCTCGCCCAAGCACGCTTAACTGCGGAGTTCTGATGGGATCCGGTGCATTAGTGCTGGTATGATCGCACCCGAAATACTTCCCCCACTTTATTCCTTTATGCCTTCGCCAACCACGCCCGCTCCTCCCCCCGTCTCCCGGTTCGCTCCCAATGACCGGGCCCAAAGGAGGCCGGCCCGGCCCGCGCAAAATACGGATGTCGGCACCTTCTTCCGTCCCGTTTACCGGCAAAAAAAAAGAGTAAGTTTGCAATACGAGTACTCCCAACGGCCACTAAAAAGCACGACGGCGAGCCAAAAAGGGGTGCAACACGAGGACTTCCCAGGGGGTCACCCATCCTAGTACTACTCTCGCCCAAGCACGCTTAACTGCGGAGTTCTGATGGGATCCGGTGCATTAGTCCTGGTATGATCGCACCTGAAATACTTCCACCACTTTATTCCTTTATGCCTTCGCCAACCACGCCCGCTCCTCCCCCCGTCTCCCGGTTCGCTCCCACGGACCGGGCCCAAAGGAGGCCGGCCCGGCCCGCGCAAAATACGGATGTCGGCACCTTCTTCCGTCCCGTTTACCGGCAAAAAAAAAAGAGTAAGTTTGCAAGACGAGTACTCCCAACGGCCACTAAAAAGCACGACGGCGAGCCAAAAAGGGGTGCAACACGAGGACTTCCCAGGGGGTCACCCATCCTAGTACTACTCTCGCCCAAGCACGCTTAACTGCGGAGTTCTGATGGGATCCGGTGCATTAGTGCTGGTATGATCGCACCCGAAATACTTCCCCCACTTTATTCCTTTATGCCTTCGCCAACCACGCCCGCTCCTCCCCCCGTCTCCCGGTTCGCTCCCACGGACCGGGCCCAAAGGAGGCCGGCCCGGCCCGCGCAAAATACGGATGTCGGCACCTTCTTCCGTCCCGTTTACCGGCAAAAAAAAAGAGTAAGTTTGCAAGACGAGTACTCCCAACGGCCACTAAAAAGCACGACGGCGAGCCAAAAAGGGGTGCAACACGAGGACTTCCCAGGGGGTCACCCATCCTAGTACTACTCTCGCCCAAGCACGCTTAACTGCGGAGTTCTGATGGGATCCGGTGCATTAGTGCTGGTATGATCGCACCCGAAATACTTCCCCCACTTTATTCCTTTATGCCTTCGCCAACCACGCCCGCTCCTCCCCCCGTCTCCCGGTTCGCTCCCACGGACCGGGCCCAAAGGAGGCCGGCCCGGCCCGCGCAAAATACGGATGTCGGCACCTTCTTCCGTCCCGTTTACCGGCAAAAAAAAAGAGTAAGTTTGCAATACGAGTACTCCCAACGGCCACTAAAAAGCACGACGGCGAGCCAAAAAGGGGTGCAACACGAGGACTTCCCAGGGGGTCACCCATCCTAGTACTACTCTCGCCCAAGCACGCTTAACTGCGGAGTTCTGATGGGATCCGGTGCATTAGTGCTGGTATGATCGCACCCGAAATACTTCCCCCACTTTATTCCTTTATGCCTTCGCCAACCACGCCCGCTCCTCCCCCCGTCTCCCGGTTCGCTCCCAATGACCGGGCCCAAAGGAGGCCGGCCCGGCCCGCGCAAAATACGGATGTCGGCACCTTCTTCCGTCCCGTTTACCGGCAAAAAAAAAGAGTAAGTTTGCAATACGAGTACTCCCAACGGCCACTAAAAAGCACGACGGCGAGCCAAAAAGGGGTGCAACACGAGGACTTCCCAGGGAGTCACCCATCCTAGTACTACTCTCGCCCAAGCACGCTTAACTGCGGAGTTCTGATGGGATCCGGTGCATTAGTGCTGGTATGATCGCACCCGAAATACTTCCCCCACTTTATTACTTTATGCCTTCGCCAACCACGCCCGCTCCTCCCCCCGTCTCCCGGTTCGCTCCCAATGACCGGGCCCAAAGGAGGCCGGCCCGGCCCGCGCAAAATACGGATGTCGGCACCTTCTTCCGTCCCGTTTACCGGCAAAAAAAAAGAGTAAGTTTGCAATACGAGTACTCCCAACGGCCACTAAAAAGCACGACGGCGAGCCAAAAAGGGGTGCAACACGAGGACTTCCCAGGGAGTCACCCATCCTAGTACTACTCTCGCCCAAGCACGCTTAACTGCGGAGTTCTGATGGGATCCGGTGCATTAGTGCTGGTATGATCGCACCCGAAATACTTCCCCCACTTTATTCCTTTATGCCTTCGCCAACCACGCCCGCTCCTCCCCCCGTCTCCCGGTTCGCTCCCAATGACCGGGCCCAAAGGAGGCCGGCCCGGCCCCCGCAAAATACGGATGTCGGCACCTTCTTCCGTCCCGTTTACCGGCAAAAAAAAAAGAGTAAGTTTGCAAGACGAGTACTCCCAACGGCCACTAAAAAGCACGACGGCGAGCCAAAAAGGGGTGCAACACGAGGACTTCCCAGGGGGTCACCCATCCTAGTACTACTCTCGCCCAAGCACGCTTAACTGCGGAGTTCTGATGGGATCCGGTGCATTAGTGCTGGTATGATCGCACCCGAAATACTTCCCCCACTTTATTCCTTTATGCCTTCGCCAACCACGCCCGCTCCTCCCCCCGTCTCCCGGTTCGCTCCCACGGACCAGGCCTAAAGGAGGCCGGCCCGGCCCGCGCAAAATACGGATGTCGGCACCTTCTTCCGTCCCGTTTACCGGCAAAAAAAAGAGTAAGTTTGCAATACGAGTACTCCCAACGGCCACTAAAAAGCACGACGGCGAGCCAAAAAGGGGTGCAACACGAGGACTTCCCAGGGGGTCACCCATCCTAGTACTACTCTCGCCCAAGCACGCTTAACTGCGGAGTTCTGATGGGATCCGGTGCATTAGTGCTGGTATGATCGCACCCGAAATACTTCCCCCACTTTATTCCTTTATGCCTTCGCCAACCACGCCCGCTCCTCCCCCCGTCTCCCGGTTCGCTCCCAATGACCGGGCCCAAAGGAGGCCGGCCCGGCCCCCGCAAAATACGGATGTCGGCACCTTCTTCCGTCCCGTTTACCGGCAAAAAAAAAGAGTAAGTTTGCAAGACGAGTACTCCCAACGGCCACTAAAAAGCACGACGGCGAGCCAAAAAGGGGTGCAACACGAGGACTTCCCAGGGGGTCACCCATCCTAGTACTACTCTCGCCAAAGCACGCTTAACTGCGGAGTTCTGATGGGATCCGGTGCATTAGTGCTGGTATGATCGCACCCGAAATACTTCCCCCACTTTATTCCTTTATGCCTTCGCCAACCACGCCCGCTCCTCCCCCCGTCTCCCGGTTCGCTCCCACGGACCGGGCCCAAAGGAGGCCGGCCCGGCCCGCGCAAAATACGGATGTCGGCACCTTCTTCCGTCCCGTTTACCGGCAAAAAAAAAGAGTAAGTTTGCAATACGAGTACTCCCAACGGCCACTAAAAAGCACGACGGCGAGCCAAAAAGGGGTGCAACACGAGGACTTCCCAGGGGGTCACCCATCCTAGTACTACTCTCGCCCAAGCACGCTTAACTGCGGAGTTCTGATGGGATCCGGTGCATTAGTGCTGGTATGATCGAACCCGAAATACTTCCCCCACTTTATTCCTTTATGCCTTCGCCAACCACGCCCGCTCCTCCCCCCGTCTCCCGGTTCGCTCCTACGGACCGGGCCCAAAGGAGGCCGGCCCGGCCCCCGCAAAATACGGATGTCGGCACCTTCTTCCGTCCCGTTTACCGGCAAAAAAAAAGAGTAAGTTTGCAAGACGAGTACTCCCAACGGCCACTAAAAAGCACGACGGCGAGCCAAAAAGGGGTGCAACACGAGGACTTCCCAGGGGGTCACCCATCCTAGTACTACTCTCGCCAAAGCACGCTTAACTGCGGAGTTCTGATGGGATCCGGTGCATTAGTGCTGGTATGATCGCACCCGAAATACTTCCCCCACTTTATTCCTTTATGCCTTCGCCAACCACGCCCGCTCCTCCCCCCGTCTCCCGGTTCGCTCCCACGGACCGGGCCCAAAGGAGGCCGGCCCGGCCCGCGCAAAATACAGATGTCGGCACCTTCTTCCGTCCCGTTTACCGGCAAAAAAAAAGAGTAAGTTTGCAATACGAGTACTCCCAACGGCCACTAAAAAGCACGACGGCGAGCCAAAAAGGGGTGCAACACGAGGACTTCCCAGGGGGTCACCCATCCTAGTACTACTCTCGCCCAAGCACGCTTAACTGCGGAGTTCTGATGGGATCCGGTGCATTAGTGCTGGTATGATCGCACCCGAAATACTTCCCCCACTTTATTCCTTTATGCCTTCGCCAACCACGCCCGCTCCTCCCCCCGTCTCCCGGTTCGCTCCCACGGACCGGGCCCAAAGGAGGCCGGCCCGGCCCCCGCAAAATACGGATGTCGGCACCTTCTTCCGTCCCGTTTACCGGCAAAAAAAAAGAGTAAGTTTGCAAGACGAGTACTCCCAACGGCCACTAAAAAGCACGACGGCGAGCCAAAAAGGGGTGCAACACGAGGACTTCCCAGGGGGTCACCCATCCTAGTACTACTCTCGCCAAAGCACGCTTAACTGCGGAGTTCTGATGGGATCCGGTGCATTAGTGCTGGTATGATCGCACCCGAAATACTTCCCCCACTTTATTCCTTTATGCCTTCGCCAACCACGCCCGCTCCTCCCCCCGTCTCCCGGTTCGCTCCCACGGACCGGGCCCAAAGGAGGCCGGCCCGGCCCGCGCAAAATACGGATGTCGGCACCTTCTTCCGTCCCGTTTACCGGCAAAAAAAAAGAGTAAGTTTGCAATACGAGTACTCCCAACGGCCACTAAAAAGCACGACGGCGAGCCAAAAAGGGGTTGCAACACGAGGACTTCCCAGGGGGTCACCCATCCTAGTACTACTCTCGCCCAAACACGCTTAACTGCGGAGTTCTTATGGGATCCGGTGCATTAGTGCTGGTATGATCGCACCCGAAATACTTCCCCCACTTTATTCCTTTATGCCTTCGCCAACCACGCCCGCTCCTCCCCCCGTCTCCCGGTTCGCTCCCACGGACCGGGCCCAAAGGAGGCCGGCCCGGCCCCCGCAAAATACGGATGTCGGCACCTTCTTCCGTCCCGTTTACCGGCAAAAAAAAAGAGTAAGTTTGCAAGACGAGTACTCCCAACGGCCACTAAAAAGCACGACGGCGAGCCAAAAAGGGGTGCAACACGAGGACTTCCCAGGGGGTCACCCATCCTAGTACTACTCTCGCCAAAGCACGCTTAACTGCGGAGTTCTGATGGGATCCGGTGCATTAGTGCTGGTATGATCGCACCCGAAATACTTCCCCCACTTTATTCCTTTATGCCTTCGCCAACCACGCCCGCTCCTCCCCCCGTCTCCCGGTTCGCTCCCACGGACCGGGCCCAAAGGAGGCCGGCCCGGCCCGCGCAAAATACAGATGTCGGCACCTTCTTCCGTCCCGTTTACCGGCAAAAAAAAAGAGTAAGTTTGCAATACGAGTACTCCCAACGGCCACTAAAAAGCACGACGGCGAGCCAAAAAGGGGTGCAACACGAGGACTTCCCAGGGGGTCACCCATCCTAGTACTACTCTCGCCCAAGCACGCTTAACTGCGGAGTTCTGATGGGATCCGGTGCATTAGTGCTGGTATGATCGCACCCGAAATACTTCCCCCACTTTATTCCTTTATGCCTTCGCCAACCACGCCCGCTCCTCCCCCCGTCTCCCGGTTCGCTCCCACGGACCGGGCCCAAAGGAGGCCGGCCCGGCCCCCGCAAAATACGGATGTCGGCACCTTCTTCCGTCCCGTTTACCGGCAAAAAAAAAGAGTAAGTTTGCAAGACGAGTACTCCCAACGGCCACTAAAAAGCACGACGGCGAGCCAAAAAGGGGTGCAACACGAGGACTTCCCAGGGGGTCACCCATCCTAGTACTACTCTCGCCAAAGCACGCTTAACTGCGGAGTTCTGATGGGATCCTGTGCATTAGTGCTGGTATGATCGCACCCGAAATACTTCCCCCACTTTATTCCTTTATGCCTTCGCCAACCACGCCCGCTCCTCCCCCCGTCTCCCGGTTCGCTCCCACGGACCGGGCCCAAAGGAGGCCGGCCCGGCCCGCGCAAAATACGGATGTCGGCACCTTCTTCCGTCCCGTTTACCGGCAAAAAAAAAAGAGTAAGTTTGCAATACGAGTACTCCCAACGGCCACTAAAAAGCACGACGGCGAGCCAAAAAGGGGTTGCAACACGAGGACTTCCCAGGGGGTCACCCATCCTAGTACTACTCTCGCCCAAACACGCTTAACTGCGGAGTTCTGATGGGATCCGGTGCATTAGTGCTGGTATGATCGCACCCGAAATACTTCCCCCACTTTATTCCTTTATGCCTTCGCCAACCACGCCCGCTCCTCCCCCCGTCTCCCGGTTCGCTCCCACGGACCGGGCCCAAAGGAGGCCGGCCCGGCCCCCGCAAAATACGGATGTCGGCACCTTCTTCCGTCCCGTTTACCGGCAAAAAAAAAGAGTAAGTTTGCAAGACGAGTACTCCCAACGGCCACTAAAAAGCACGACGGCGAGCCAAAAAGGGGTGCAACACGAGGACTTCCCAGGGGGTCACCCATCCTAGTACTACTCTCGCCCAAGCACGCTTAACTGCGGAGTTCTGATGGGATCCGGTGCATTAGTGCTGGTATGATCGCACCCGAAATACTTCCCCCACTTTATTCCTTTATGCCTTCGCCAACCACGCCCGCTCCTCCCCCCGTCTCCCGGTTCGCTCCCACGGACCGGGCCCAAAGGAGGCCGGCCCGGCCCGCGCAAAATACGGATGTCGGCACCTTCTTCCGTCCCGTTTACCGGCAAAAAAAAAAAGAGTAAGTTTGCAAGACGAGTACTCCCAACGGCCACTAAAAAGCACGACGGCGAGCCAAAAAGGGGTGCAACACGAGGACTTCCCAGGGGGTCACCCATCCTAGTACTACTCTCGCCAAAGCACGCTTAACTGCGGAGTTCTGATGGGATCCGGTGCATTAGTGCTGGTATGATCGCACCCGAAATACTTCCCCCACTTTATTCCTTTATGCCTTCGCCAACCACGCCCGCTCCTCCCCCCGTCTCCCGGTTCGCTCCCACGGACCGGGCCCAAAGGAGGCCGGCCCGGCCCGCGCAAAATACAGATGTCGGCACCTTCTTCCGTCCCGTTTACCGGCAAAAAAAAAGAGTAAGTTTGCAATACGAGTACTCCCAACGGCCACTAAAAAGCACGACGGCGAGCCAAAAAGGGGTGCAACACGAGGACTTCCCAGGGGGTCACCCATCCTAGTACTACTCTCGCCCAAGCACGCTTAACTGCGGAGTTCTGATGGGATCCGGTGCATTAGTGCTGGTATGATCGCACCCGAAATACTTCCCCCACTTTATTCCTTTATGCCTTCGCCAACCACGCCCGCTCCTCCCCCCGTCTCCCGGTTCGCTCCCACGGACCGGGCCCAAAGGAGGCCGGCCCGGCCCCCGCAAAATACGGATGTCGGCACCTTCTTCCGTCCCGTTTACCGGCAAAAAAAAAGAGTAAGTTTGCAAGACGAGTACTCCCAACGGCCACTAAAAAGCACGACGGCGAGCCAAAAAGGGGTGCAACACGAGGACTTCCCAGGGGGTCACCCATCCTAGTACTACTCTCGCCAAAGCACGCTTAACTGCGGAGTTCTGATGGGATCCGGTGCATTAGTGCTGGTATGATCGCACCCGAAATACTTCCCCCACTTTATTCCTTTATGCCTTCGCCAACCACGCCCGCTCCTCCCCCCGTCTCCCGGTTCGCTCCCACGGACCGGGCCCAAAGGAGGCCGGCCCGGCCCGCGCAAAATACGGATGTCGGCACCTTCTTCCGTCCCGTTTACCGGCAAAAAAAAAGAGTAAGTTTGCAATACGAGTACTCCCAACGGCCACTAAAAAGCACGACGGCGAGCCAAAAAGGGGTTGCAACACGAGGACTTCCCAGGGGGTCACCCATCCTAGTACTACTCTCGCCCAAACACGCTTAACTGCGGAGTTCTGATGGGATCCGGTGCATTAGTGCTGGTATGATCGCACCCGAAATACTTCCCCCACTTTATTCCTTTATGCCTTCGCCAACCACGCCCGCTCCTCCCCCCGTCTCCCGGTTCGCTCCCACGGACCGGGCCCAAAGGAGGCCGGCCCGGCCCCCGCAAAATACGGATGTCGGCACCTTCTTCCGTCCCGTTTACCGGCAAAAAAAAAGAGTAAGTTTGCAAGACGAGTACTCCCAACGGCCACTAAAAAGCACGACGGCGAGCCAAAAAGGGGTGCAACACGAGGACTTCCCAGGGGGTCACCCATCCTAGTACTACTCTCGCCCAAGCACGCTTAACTGCGGAGTTCTGATGGGATCCGGTGCATTAGTGCTGGTATGATCGCACCCGAAATACTTCCCCCACTTTATTCCTTTATGCCTTCGCCAACCACGCCCGCTCCTCCCCCCGTCTCCCGGTTCGCTCCCACGGACCGGGCCCAAAGGAGGCCGGCCCGACCCGCGCAAAATACGGATGTCGGCACCTTCTTCCGTCCCGTTTACCGGCAAAAAAAAAAGAGTAAGTTTGCAAGACGAGTACTCCCAACGGCCACTAAAAAGCACGACGGCGAGCCAAAAAGGGGTGCAACACGAGGACTTCCCAGGGGGTCACCCATCCTAGTACTACTCTCGCCCAAGCACGCTTAACTGCGGAGTTCTGATGGGATCCGGTGCATTAGTGCTGGTATGATCGCACCCGAAATACTTCCCCCACTTTATTCCTTTATGCCTTCGCCAACCACGCCCGCTCCTCCCCCCGTCTCCCGGTTCGCTCCCAATGACCGGGCCCAAAGGAGGCCGGCCCGGCCCGCGCAAAATACGGATGTCGGCACCTTCTTCCGTCCCGTTTACCGGCAAAAAAAAAGAGTAAGTTTGCAAGACGAGTACTCCCAACGGCCACTAAAAAGCACGACGGCGAGCCAAAAAGGGGTGCAACACGAGGACTTCCCAGGGGGTCACCCATCCTAGTACTACTCTCGCCCAAGCACGCTTAACTGCGGAGTTCTGATGGGATCCGGTGCATTAGTGCTGGTATGATCGCACCCGAAATACTTCCCCCACTTTATTCCTTTATGCCTTCGCCAACCACGCCCGCTCCTCCCCCCGTCTCCCGGTTCGCTCCCACGGACCGGGCCCAAAGGAGGCCGGCCCGGCCTGCGCAAAATACGGATGTCGGCACCTTCTTCCGTCCCGTTTACCGGCAAAAAAAAAGAGTAAGTTTGCAAGACGAGTACTCCCAACGGCCACTAAAAAGCACGACGGCGAGCCAAAAAGGGGTGCAACACGAGGACTTCCCAGGGGGTCACCCATCCTAGTACTACTCTCGCCCAAGCACGCTTAACTGCGGAGTTCTGATGGGATCCGGTGCATTAGTGCTGGTATGATCGCACCCGAAATACTTCCCCCACTTTATTCCTTTATGCCTTCGCCAACCACGCCCGCTCCTCCCCCCGTCTCCCGGTTCGCTCCCACGGACCGGGCCCAAAGGAGGCCGGCCCGGCCCGCGCAAAATACGGATGTCGGCACCTTCTTCCGTCCCGTTTACCGGCAAAAAAAAAGAGTAAGTTTGCAAGACGAGTACTCCCAACGGCCACTAAAAAGCACGACGGCGAGCCAAAAAGGGGTGCAACACGAGGACTTCCCAGGGGGTCACCCATCCTAGTACTACTCTCGCCCAAGCACGCTTAACTGCGGAGTTCTGATGGGATCCGGTGCATTAGTGCTGGTATGATCGCACCCGAAATACTTCCCCCACTTTATTCCTTTATGCCTTCGCCAACCACGCCCGCTCCTCCCCCCGTCTCCCGGTTCGCTCCCACGGACCGGGCCCAAAGGAGGCCGGCCCGGCCCGCGCAAAATACGGATGTCGGCACCTTCTTCCGTCCCGTTTACCGGCAAAAAAAAAGAGTAAGTTTGCAAGACGAGTACTCCCAACGGCCACTAAAAAGCACGACGGCGAGCCAAAAAGGGGTGCAACACGAGGACTTCCCAGGGGGTCACCCATCCTAGTACTACTCTCGCCCAAGCACGCTTAACTGCGGAGTTCTGATGGGATCCGGTGCATTAGTGCTGGTATGATCGCACCCGAAATACTTCCCCCACTTTATTCCTTTATGCCTTCGCCAACCACGCCCGCTCCTCCCCCCGTCTCCCGGTTCGCTCCCAATGACCGGGCCCAAAGGAGGCCGGCCCGGCCCGCGCAAAATACGGATGTCGGCACCTTCTTCCGTCCCGTTTACCGGCAAAAAAAAAGAGTAAGTTTGCAAGACGAGTACTCCCAACGGCCACTAAAAAGCACGACGGCGAGCCAAAAAGGGGTGCAACACGAGGACTTCCCAGGGGGTCACCCATCCTAGTACTACTCTCGCCCAAGCACGCTTAACTGCGGAGTTCTGATGGGATCCGGTGCATTAGTGCTGGTATGATCGCACCCGTAATACTTCCCCCACTTTATTCCTTTATGCCTTCGCCAACCACGCCCGCTCCTCCCCCCGTCTCCCGGTTCGCTCCCACGGACCGGGCCCAAAGGAGGCCGGCCCGGCCCGCGCAAAATACGGATGTCGGCACCTTCTTCCGTCCCGTTTACCGGCAAAAAAAAAGAGTAAGTTTGCAAGACGAGTACTCCCAACGGCCACTAAAAAGCACGACGGCGAGCCAAAAAGGGGTGCAACACGAGGACTTCCCAGGGGGTCACCCATCCTAGTACTACTCTCGCCAAAGCACGCTTAACTGCGGAGTTCTGATGGGATCCGGTGCATTAGTGCTGGTATGATCGCACCCGAAATACTTCCCCCACTTTATTCCTTTATGCCTTCGCCAACCACGCCCGCTCCTCCCCCCGTCTCCCGGTTCGCTCCCACGGACCGGGCCCAAAGGAGGCCGGCCCGGCCCGCGCAAAATACGGATGTCGGCACCTTCTTCCGTCCCGTTTACCGGCAAAAAAAAAAGAGTAAGTTTGCAATACGAGTACTCCCAACGGCCACTAAAAAGCACGACGGCGAGCCAAAAAGGGGTTGCAACACGAGGACTTCCCAGGGGGTCACCCATCCTAGTACTACTCTCTCCCAAACACGCTTAACTGCGGAGTTCTGATGGGATCCGGTGCATTAGTGCTGGTATGATCGCACCCGAAATACTTCCCCCACTTTATTCCTTTATGCCTTCGCCAACCACGCCCGCTCCTCCCCCCGTCTCCCGGTTCGCTCCCACGGACCGGGCCCAAAGGAGGCCGGCCCGGCCCGCGCAAAATACGGATGTCGGCACCTTCTTCCGTCCCGTTTACCGGCAAAAAAAAAGAGTAAGTTTGCAAGACGAGTACTCCCAACGGCCACTAAAAAGCACGACGGCGAGCCAAAAAGGGGTGCAACACGAGGACTTCCCAGGGGGTCACCCATCCTAGTACTACTCTCGCCCAAGCACGCTTAACTGCGGAGTTCTGATGGGATCCGGTGCATTAGTGCTGGTATGATCGCACCCGAAATACTTCCCCCACTTTATTCCTTTATGCCTTCGCCAACCACGCCCGCTCCTCCCCCCGTCTCCCGGTTCGCTCCCACGGACCGGGCCCAAAGGAGGCCGGCCCGGCCCGCGCAAAATACGGATGTCGGCACCTTCTTCCGTCCCGTTTACCGGCAAAAAAAAAAGAGTAAGTTTGCAAGACGAGTACTCCCAACGGCCACTAAAAAGCACGACGGCGAGCCAAAAAGGGGTGCAACACGAGGACTTCCCAGGGGGTCACCCATCCTAGTACTACTCTCGCCCAAGCACGCTTAACTGCGGAGTTCTGATGGGATCCGGTGCATTAGTGCTGGTATGATCGCACCCGAAATACTTCCCCCACTTTATTCCTTTATGCCTTCGCCAACCACGCCCGCTCCTCCCCCCGTCTCCCGGTTCGCTCCCAATGACCGGGCCCAAAGGAGGCCGGCCCGGCCCGCGCAAAATACGGATGTCGGCACCTTCTTCCGTCCCGTTTACCGGCAAAAAAAAAGAGTAAGTTTGCAAGACGAGTACTCCCAACGGCCACTAAAAAGCACGACGGCGAGCCAAAAAGGGGTGCAACACGAGGACTTCCCAGGGGGTCACCCATCCTAGTACTACTCTCGCCCAAGCACGCTTAACTGCGGAGTTCTGATGGGATCCGGTGCATTAGTGCTGGTATGATCGCACCCGAAATACTTCCCCCACTTTATTCCTTTATGCCTTCGCCAACCACGCCCGCTCCTCCCCCCGTCTCCCGGTTCGCTCCCACGGACCGGGCCCAAAGGAGGCCGGCCCGGCCCGCGCAAAATACGGATGTCGGCACCTTCTTCCGTCCCGTTTACCGGCAAAAAAAAAAGAGTAAGTTTGCAAGACGAGTACTCCCAACGGCCACTAAAAAGCACGACGGCGAGCCAAAAAGGGGTGCAACACGAGGACTTCCCAGGGGGTCACCCATCCTAGTACTACTCTCGCCAAAGCACGCTTAACTGCGGAGTTCTGATGGGATCCGGTGCATTAGTGCTGGTATGATCGCACCCGAAATACTTCCCCCACTTTATTCCTTTATGCCTTCGCCAACCACGCCCGCCCCTCCCCCCGTCTCCCGGTTCGCTCCCACGGACCGGGCCCAAAGGAGGCCGGCCCGGCCCGCGCAAAATACGGATGTCGGCACCTTCTTCCGTCCCGTTTACCGGCAAAAAAAAAAGAGTAAGTTTGCAATACGAGTACTCCCAACGGCCACTAAAAAGCACGACGGCGAGCCAAAAAGGGGTTGCAACACGAGGACTTCCCAGGGGGTCACCCATCCTAGTACTACTCTCTCCCAAACACGCTTAACTGCGGAGTTCTGATGGGATCCGGTGCATTAGTGCTGGTATGATCGCACCCGAAATACTTCCCCCACTTTATTCCTTTATGCCTTCGCCAACCACGCCCGCTCCTCCCCCCGTCTCCCGGTTCGCTCCCACGGACCGGGCCCAAAGGAGGCCGGCCCGGCCCCCGCAAAATACGGATGTCGGCACCTTCTTCCGTCCCGTTTACCGGCAAAAAAAAAGAGTAAGTTTGCAAGACGAGTACTCCCAACGGCCACTAAAAAGCACGACGGCGAGCCAAAAAGGGGTGCAACACGAGGACTTCCCAGGGGGTCACCCATCCTAGTACTACTCTCGCCCAAGCACGCTTAACTGCGGAGTTCTGATGGGATCCGGTGCATTAGTGCTGGTATGATCGCACCCGAAATACTTCCCCCACTTTATTCCTTTATGCCTTCGCCAACCACGCCCGCTCCTCCCCCCGTCTCCCGGTTCGCTCCCACGGACCGGGCCCAAAGGAGGCCGGCCCGGCCCGCGCAAAATACGGATGTCGGCACCTTCTTCCGTCCCGTTTACCGGCAAAAAAAAAAGAGTAAGTTTGCAAGACGAGTACTCCCAACGGCCACTAAAAAGCACGACGGCGAGCCAAAAAGGGGTGCAACACGAGGACTTCCCAGGGGGTCACCCATCCTAGTACTACTCTCGCCCAAGCACGCTTAACTGCGGAGTTCTGATGGGATCCGGTGCATTAGTGCTGGTATGATCGCACCCGAAATACTTCCCCCACTTTATTCCTTTATGCCTTCGCCAACCACGCCCGCTCCTCCCCCCGTCTCCCGGTTCGCTCCCACGGACCGGGCCCAAAGGAGGCCGGCCCGGCCCCCGCAAAATACGGATGTCGGCACCTTCTTCCGTCCCGTTTACCGGCAAAAAAAAAGAGTAAGTTTGCAAGACGAGTACTCCCAACGGCCACTAAAAAGCACGACGGCGAGCCAAAAAGGGGTGCAACACGAGGACTTCCCAAGGGGTCACCCATCCTAGTACTACTCTCGCCCAAGCACGCTTAACTGCGGAGTTCTGATGGGATCCGGTGCATTAGTGCTGGTATGATCGCACCCGAAATACTTCCCCCACTTTATTCCTTTATGCCTTCGCCAACCACGCCCGCTCCTCCCCCCGTCTCCCGGTTCGCTCCCACGGACCGGGCCCAAAGGAGGCCGGCCCGGCCCGCGCAAAATACGGATGTCGGCACCTTCTTCCGTCCCGTTTACCGGCAAAAAAAAAAGAGTAAGTTTGCAAGACGAGTACTCCCAACGGCCACTAAAAAGCACAACGGCGAGCCAAAAAGGGGTGCAACACGAGGACTTCCCAGGGGGTCACCCATCCTAGTACTACTCTCGCCCAAGCACGCTTAACTGCGGAGTTCTGATGGGATCCGGTGCATTAGTGCTGGTATGATCGCACCCGAAATACTTCCCCCACTTTATTCCTTTATGCCTTCGCCAACCACGCCCGCTCCTCCCCCCGTCTCCCGGTTCGCTCCCAATGACCGGGCCCAAAGGAGGCCGGCCCGGCCCGCGCAAAATACGGATGTCGGCACCTTCTTCCGTCCCGTTTACCGGCAAAAAAAAAGAGTAAGTTTGCAAGACGAGTACTCCCAACGGCCACTAAAAAGCACGACGGCGAGCCAAAAAGGGGTGCAACACGAGGACTTCCCAGGGGGTCACCCATCCTAGTACTACTCTCGCCCAAGCACGCTTAACTGCGGAGTTCTGATGGGATCCGGTGCATTAGTGCTGGTATGATCGCACCCGAAATACTTCCCCCACTTTATTCCTTTATGCCTTCGCCAACCACGCCCGCTCCTCCCCCCGTCTCCCGGTTCGCTCCCACGGACCGGGCCCAAAGGAGGCCGGCCCGGCCCGCGCAAAATACGGATGTCGGCACCTTCTTCCGTCCCGTTTACCGGCAAAAAAAAAGAGTAAGTTTGCAAGACGAGTACTCCCAACGGCCACTAAAAAGCACGACGGCGAGCCAAAAAGGGGTGCAACACGAGGACTTCCCAGGGGGTCACCCATCCTAGTACTACTCTCGCCCAAGCACGCTTAACTGCGGAGTTCTGATGGGATCCGGTGCATTAGTGCTGGTATGATCGCACCCGAAATACTTCCCCCACTTTATTCCTTTATGCCTTCGCCAACCACGCCCGCTCCTCCCCCCGTCTCCCGGTTCGCTCCCACGGACCGGGCCCAAAGGAGGCCGGCCCGGCCCGCGCAAAATACGGATGTCGGCACCTTCTTCCGTCCCGTTTACCGGCAAAAAAAAGAGTAAGTTTGCAAGACGAGTACTCCCAACGGCCACTAAAAAGCACGACGGCGAGCCAAAAAGGGGTGCAACACGAGGACTTCCCAGGGGGTCACCCATCCTAGTACTACTCTCGCCCAAGCACGCTTAACTGCGGAGTTCTGATGGGATCCGGTGCATTAGTGCTGGTATGATCGCACCCGAAATACTTCCCCCACTTTATTCCTTTATGCCTTCGCCAACCACGCCCGCTCCTCCCCCCGTCTCCCGGTTCGCTCCCACGGACCGGGCCCAAAGGAGGCCGGCCCGGCCCGCGCAAAATACGGATGTCGGCACCTTCTTCCGTCCCGTTTACCGGCAAAAAAAAAAGAGTAAGTTTGCAAGACGAGTACTCCCAACGGCCACTAAAAAGCACGACGGCGAGCCAAAAAGGGGTGCAACACGAGGACTTCCCAGGGGGTCACCCATCCTAGTACTACTCTCGCCCAAGCACGCTTAACTGCGGAGTTCTGATGGGATCCGGTGCATTAGTGCTGGTATGATCGCACCCGAAATACTTCCCCCACTTTATTCCTTTATGCCTTCGCCAACCACGCCCGCTCCTCCCCCCGTCTCCCGGTTCGCTCCCAATGACCGGGCCCAAAGGAGGCCGGCCCGGCCCGCGCAAAATACGGATGTCGGCACCTTCTTCCGTCCCGTTTACCGGCAAAAAAAAAGAGTAAGTTTGCAAGACGAGTACTCCCAACGGCCACTAAAAAGCACGACGGCGAGCCAAAAAGGGGTGCAACACGAGGACTTCCCAGGGGGTCACCCATCCTAGTACTACTCTCGCCCAAGCACGCTTAACTGCGGAGTTCTGATGGGATCCGGTGCATTAGTGCTGGTATGATCGCACCCGAAATACTTCCCCCACTTTATTCCTTTATGCCTTCGCCAACCACGCCCGCTCCTCCCCCCGTCTCCCGGTTCGCTCCCACGGACCGGGCCCAAAGGAGGCCGGCCCGGCCCGCGCAAAATACGGATGTCGGCACCTTCTTCCGTCCCGTTTACCGGCAAAAAAAAAGAGTAAGTTTGCAATACGAGTACTCCCAACGGCCACTAAAAAGCACGACGGCGAGCCAAAAAGGGGTGCAACACGAGGACTTCCCAGGGGGTCACCCATCCTAGTACTACTCTCGCCCAAGCACGCTTAACTGCGGAGTTCTGATGGGATCCGGTGCATTAGTGCTGGTATGATCGCACCCGAAATACTTCCCCCACTTTATTCCTTTATGCCTTCGCCAACCACGCCCGCTCCTCCCCCCGTCTCCCGGTTCGCTCCCACGGACCGGGCCCAAAGGAGGCCGGCCCGGCCCGCGCAAAATACGGATGTCGGCACCTTCTTCCGTCCCGTTTACCGGCAAAAAAAAAGAGTAAGTTTGCTAGACGAGTACTCCCAACGGCCACTAAAAAGCACGACGGCGAGCCAAAAAGGGGTGCAACACGAGGACTTCCCAGGGGGTCACCCATCCTAGTACTACTCTCGCCCAAGCACGCTTAACTGCGGAGTTCTGATGGGATCCGGTGCATTAGTGCTGGTATGATCGCACCCGAAATACTTCCCCCACTTTATTCCTTTATGCCTTCGCCAACCACGCCCGCTCCTCCCCCCGTCTCCCGGTTCGCTCCCAATGACCGGGCCCAAAGGAGGCCGGCCCGGCCCGCGCAAAATACGGATGTCGGCACCTTCTTCCGTCCCGTTTACCGGCAAAAAAAAGAGTAAGTTTGCAAGACGAGTACTCCCAACGGCCACTAAAAAGCACGACGGCGAGCCAAAAAGGGGTGCAACACGAGGACTTCCCAGGGGGTCACCCATCCTAGTACTACTCTCGCCCAAGCACGCTTAACTGCGGAGTTCTGATGGGATCAGGTGCATTAGTGCTGGTATGATCGCACCCGAAATACTTCCCCCACTTTATTCCTTTATGCCTTCGCCAACCACGCCCGCTCCTCCCCCCGTCTCCCGGTTCGCTCCCACGGACCGGGCCCAAAGGAGGCCGGCCCGGCCCGCGCAAAATACGGATGTCGGCACCTTCTTCCGTCCCGTTTACCGGCAAAAAAAAAGAGTAAGTTTGCAAGACGAGTACTCCCAACGGCCACTAAAAAGCACGACGGCGAGCCAAAAAGCGGTGCAACACGAGGACTTCCCAGGGGGTCACCCATCCTAGTACTACTCTCGCCCAAGCACGCTTAACTGCGGAGTTCTGATGGGATCCGGTGCATTAGTGCTGGTATGATCGCACCCGAAATACTTCCCCCACTTTATTCCTTTATGCCTTCGCCAACCACGCCCGCTCCTCCCCCCGTCTCCCGGTTCGCTCCCACGGACCGGGCCCAAAGGAGGCCGGCCCGGCCCGCGCAAAATACGGATGTCGGCACCTTCTTCCGTCCCGTTTACCGGCAAAAAAAAAGAGTAAGTTTGCAAGACGAGTACTCCCAACGGCCACTAAAAAGCACGACGGCGAGCCAAAAAGGGGTGCAACACGAGGACTTCCCAGGGGGTCACCCATCCTAGTACTACTCTCGCCCAAGCACGCTTAACTGCGGAGTTCTGATGGGATCCGGTGCATTAGTGCTGGTATGATCGCACCCGAAATACTTCCCCCACTTTATTCCTTTATGCCTTCGCCAACCACGCCCGCTCCTCCCCCCGTCTCCCGGTTCGCTCCCACGGACCGGGCCCAAAGGAGGCCGGCCCGGCCCGCGCAAAATACGGATGTCGGCACCTTCTTCCGTCCCGTTTACCGGCAAAAAAAAGAGTAAGTTTGCAAGACGAGTACTCCCAACGGCCACTAAAAAGCACGACGGCGAGCCAAAAAGGGGTGCAACACGAGGACTTCCCAGGGGGTCACCCATCCTAGTACTACTCTCGCCCAAGCACGCTTAACTGCGGAGTTCTGATGGGATCCGGTGCATTAGTGCTGGTATGATCGCACCCGAAATACTTCCCCCACTTTATTCCTTTATGCCTTCGCCAACCACGCCCGCTCCTCCCTCCGTCTCCCGGTTCGCTCCCACGGACCGGGCCCAAAGGAGGCCGGCCCGGCCCGCGCAAAATACGGATGTCGGCACCTTCTTCCGTCCCGTTTACCGGCAAAAAAAAAGAGTAAGTTTGCAAGACGAGTACTCCCAACGGCCACTAAAAAGCACGACGGCGAGCCAAAAAGGGGTGCAACACGAGGACTTCCCAGGGGGTCACCCATCCTAGTACTACTCTCGCCCAAGCACGCTTAACTGCGGAGTTCTGATGGGATCCGGTGCATTAGTGCTGGTATGATCGCACCCGAAATACTTCCCCCACTTTATTCCTTTATGCCTTCGCCAACCACGCCCGCTCCTCCCCCCGTCTCCCGGTTCGCTCCCACGGACCGGGCCCAAAGGAGGCCGGCCCGGCCCGCGCAAAATACGGATGTCGGCACCTTCTTCCGTCCCGTTTACCGGCAAAAAAAAAGAGTAAGTTTGCAAGACGAGTACTCCCAACGGCCACTAAAAAGCACGACGGCGAGCCAAAAAGGGGTGCAACACGAGGACTTCCCAGGGGGTCACCCATCCTAGTACTACTCTCGCCCAAGCACGCTTAACTGCGGAGTTCTGATGGGATCCGGTGCATTAGTGCTGGTATGATCGCACCCGAAATACTTCCCCCACTTTATTCCTTTATGCCTTCGCCAACCACGCCCGCTCCTCCCCCCGTCTCCCGGTTCGCTCCCACGGACCGGGCCCAAAGGAGGCCGGCCCGGCCCGCGCAAAATACGGATGTCGGCACCTTCTTCCGTCCCGTTTACCGGCAAAAAAAAAGAGTAAGTTTGCAAGACGAGTACTCCCAACGGCCACTAAAAAGCACGACGGCGAGCCAAAAAGGGGTGCAACACGAGGACTTCCCAGGGGGTCACCCATCCTAGTACTACTCTCGCCCAAGCACGCTTAACTGCGGAGTTCTGATGGGATCCGGTGCATTAGTGCTGGTATGATCGCACCCGAAATACTTCCCCCACTTTATTCCTTTATGCCTTCGCCAACCACGCCCGCTCCTCCCTCCGTCTCCCGGTTCGCTCCCACGGACCGGGCCCAAAGGAGGCCGGCCCGGCCCGCGCAAAATACGGATGTCGGCACCTTCTTCCGTCCCGTTTACCGGCAAAAAAAAAGAGTAAGTTTGCAAGACGAGTACTCCCAACGGCCACTAAAAAGCACGACGGCGAGCCAAAAAGGGGTGCAACACGAGGACTTCCCAGGGGGTCACCCATCCTAGTACTACTCTCGCCCAAGCACGCTTAACTGCGGAGTTCTGATGGGATCAGGTGCATTAGTGCTGGTATGATCGCACCCGAAATACTTCCCCCACTTTATTCCTTTATGCCTTCGCCAACCACGCCCGCTCCTCCCCCCGTCTCCCGGTTCGCTCCCACGGACCGGGCCCAAAGGAGGCCGGCCCGGCCCGCGCAAAATACGGATGTCGGCACCTTCTTCCGTCCCGTTTACCGGCAAAAAAAAAGAGTAAGTTTGCAAGACGAGTACTCCCAACGGCCACTAAAAAGCACGACGGCGAGCCAAAAAGCGGTGCAACACGAGGACTTCCCAGGGGGTCACCCATCCTAGTACTACTCTCGCCCAAGCACGCTTAACTGCGGAGTTCTGATGGGATCCGATGCATTAGTGCTGGTATGATCGCACCCGAAATACTTCCCCCACTTTATTCCTTTATGCCTTCGCCAACCACGCCCGCTCCTCCCCCCGTCTCCCGGTTCGCTCCCACGGACCGGGCCCAAAGGAGGCCGGCCCGGCCCGCGCAAAATACGGATGTCGGCACCTTCTTCCGTCCCGTTTACCGGCAAAAAAAAAGAGTAAGTTTGCAAGACGAGTACTCCCAACGGCCACTAAAAAGCACGACGGCGAGCCAAAAAGGGGTGCAACACGAGGACTTCCCAGGGGGTCACCCATCCTAGTACTACTCTCGCCCAAGCACGCTTAACTGCGGAGTTCTGATGGGATCCGGTGCATTAGTGCCGGTATGATCGCACCCGAAATACTTCCCCCACTTTATTCCTTTATGCCTTCGCCAACCACGCCCGCTCCTCCCTCCGTCTCCCGGTTCGCTCCCACGGACCGGGCCCAAAGGAGGCCGGCCCGGCCCGCGCAAAATACGGATGTCGGCACCTTCTTCCGTCCCGTTTACCGGCAAAAAAAAAGAGTAAGTTTGCAAGACGAGTACTCCCAACGGCCACTAAAAAGCACGACGGCGAGCCAAAAAGGGGTGCAACACGAGGACTTCCCAGGGGGTCACCCATCCTAGTACTAATCTCGCCCAAGCACGCTTAACTGCGGAGTTCTGATGGGATCCGGTGCATTAGTGCTGGTATGATCGCACCCGAAATACTTCCCCCACTTTATTCCTTTATGCCTTCGCCAACCACGCCCGCTCCTCCCCCCGTCTCCCGGTTCGCTCCCACGGACCGGGCCCAAAGGAGGCCGGCCCGGCCCGCGCAAAATACGGATGTCGGCACCTTCTTCCGTCCCGTTTACCGGCAAAAAAAAAGAGTAAGTTTGCAAGACGAGTACTCCCAACGGCCACTAAAAAGCACGACGGCGAGCCAAAAAGGGGTGCAACACGAGGACTTCCCAGGGGGACACCCATCCTAGTACTACTCTCGCCCAAGCACGCTTAACTGCGGAGTTCTGATGGGATCCGGTGCATTAGTGCTGGTATGATCGCACCC
The DNA here is from genome assembly GCA_033807775.1 of Saussurea involucrata. Classification (NCBI taxonomy): domain Eukaryota; kingdom Viridiplantae; phylum Streptophyta; class Magnoliopsida; order Asterales; family Asteraceae; genus Saussurea; species Saussurea involucrata. The sequence goes on from CM066324.1 coordinate 111,725,274, forward strand.
GAAATACTTCCCCCACTTTATTCCTTTATGCCTTCGCCAACCACGCCCGCTCCTCCCCCCGTCTCCCGGTTCGCTCCCACGGACCGGGCCCAAAGGAGGCCGGCCCGGCCCGCGCAAAATACGGATGTCGGCACCTTCTTCCGTCCCGTTTACCGGCAAAAAAAAAGAGTAGGTTTGCAAGACGAGTACTCCCAACGGCCACTAAAAAGCACGACGGCGAGCCAAAAAGGGGTGCAACACGAGGACTTCCCAGGGGGTCACCCATCCTAGTACTACTCTCGCCCAAGCACGCTTAACTGCGGAGTTCTGATGGGATCCGGTGCATTAGTGCTGGTATGATCGCACCCGAAATACTTCCCCCACTTTATTCCTTTATGCCTTCGCCAACCACGCCCGCTCCTCCCCCCGTCTCCCGGTTCGCTCCCACGGACCGGGCCCAAAGGAGGCCGGCCCGGCCCGCGCAAAATACGGATGTCGGCACCTTCTTCCGTCCCGTTTACCGGCAAAAAAAAAGAGTAAGTTTGCAAGACGAGTACTCCCAACGGCCACTAAAAAGCACGACGGCGAGCCAAAAAGGGGTGCAACACGAGGACTTCCCAGGGGGTCACCCATCCTAGTACTACTCTCGCCCAAGCACGCTTAACTGCGGAGTTCTGATGGGATCCGGTGCATTAGTGCTGGTATGATCGCACCCGAAATACTTCCCCCACTTTATTCCTTTATGCCTTCGCCAACCACGCCCGCTCCTCCCTCCGTCTCCCGGTTCGCTCCCACGGACCGGGCCCAAAAGAGGCCGGCCCGGCCCGCGCAAAATACGGATGTCGGCACCTTCTTCCGTCCCGTTTACCGGCAAAAAAAAAGAGTAAGTTTGCAATACGAGTACTCCCAACGGCCACTAAAAAGCACGACGGCGAGCCAAAAAGGGGTGCAACACGAGGACTTCCCAGGGGGTCACCCATCCTAGTACTACTCTAGCCCAAGCACGCTTAACTGCGGAGTTCTGATGGGATCCGGTGCATTAGTGCTGGTATGATCGCACCCGAAATACTTCCCCCACTTTATTCCTTTATGCCTTCGCCAACCACGCCCGCTCCTCCCCCCGTCTCCCGGTTCGCTCCCACGGACCGGGCCCAAAGGAGGCCGGCCCGGCCCGTGCAAAATACGGATGTCGGCACCTTCTTCCGTCCCGTTTACCGGCAAAAAAAAAGAGTAGGTTTGCAAGACGAGTACTCCCAACGGCCACTAAAAAGCACGACGGCGAGCCAAAAAGGGGTGCAACACGAGGACTTCCCAGGGGGTCACCCATCCTAGTACTACTCTCGCCCAAGCACGCTTAACTGCGGAGTTCTGATGGGATCCGGTGCATTAGTGCTGGTATGATCGCACCCGAAATACTTCCCCCACTTTATTCCTTTATGCCTTCGCCAACCACGCCCGCTCCTCCCCCCGTCTCCCGGTTCGCTCCCACGGACCGGGCCCAAAGGAGGCCGGCCCGGCCCGCGCAAAATACGGATGTCGGCACCTTCTTCCGTCCCGTTTACCGGCAAAAAAAAAGAGTAAGTTTGCAAGACGAGTACTCCCAACGGCCACTAAAAAGCACGACGGCGAGCCAAAAAGGGGTGCAACACGAGGACTTCCCAGGGGGTCACCCATCCTAGTACTACTCTCGCCCAAGCACGCTTAACTGCGGAGTTCTGATGGGATCCGGTGCATTAGTGCTGGTATGATCGCACCCGAAATACTTCCCCCACTTTATTCCTTTATGCCTTCGCCAACCACGCCCGCTCCTCCCTCCGTCTCCCGGTTCGCTCCCACGGACCGGGCCCAAAAGAGGCCGGCCCGGCCCGCGCAAAATACGGATGTCGGCACCTTCTTCCGTCCCGTTTACCGGCAAAAAAAAAGAGTAAGTTTGCAATACGAGTACTCCCAACGGCCACTAAAAAGCACGACGGCGAGCCAAAAAGGGGTGCAACACGAGGACTTCCCAGGGGGTCACCCATCCTAGTACTACTCTAGCCCAAGCACGCTTAACTGCGGAGTTCTGATGGGATCCGGTGCATTAGTGCTGGTATGATCGCACCCGAAATACTTCCCCCACTTTATTCCTTTATGCCTTCGCCAACCACGCCCGCTCCTCCCCCCGTCTCCCGGTTCGCTCCCACGGACCGGGCCCAAAGGAGGCCGGCCCGGCCCGTGCAAAATACGGATGTCGGCACCTTCTTCCGTCCCGTTTACCGGCAAAAAAAAAGAGTAGGTTTGCAAGACGAGTACTCCCAACGGCCACTAAAAAGCACGACGGCGAGCCAAAAAGGGGTGCAACACGAGGACTTCCCAGGGGGTCACCCATCCTAGTACTACTCTCGCCCAAGCACGCTTAACTGCGGAGTTCTGATGGGATCCGGTGCATTAGTGCTGGTATGATCGCACCCGAAATACTTCCCCCACTTTATTCCTTTATGCCTTCGCCAACCACGCCCGCTCCTCCCCCCGTCTCCCGGTTCGCTCCCACGGACCGGGCCCAAAGGAGGCCGGCCCGGCCCGCGCAAAATACGGATGTCGGCACCTTCTTCCGTCCCGTTTACCGGCAAAAAAAAAGAGTAAGTTTGCAAGACGAGTACTCCCAACGGCCACTAAAAAGCACGACGGCGAGCCAAAAAGGGGTGCAACACGAGGACTTCCCAGGGGGTCACCCATCCTAGTACTACTCTCGCCCAAGCACGCTTAACTGCGGAGTTCTGATGGGATCCGGTGCATTAGTGCTGGTATGATCGCACCCGAAATACTTCCCCCACTTTATTCCTTTATGCCTTCGCCAACCACGCCCGCTCCTCCCTCCGTCTCCCGGTTCGCTCCCACGGACCGGGCCCAAAGGAGGCCGGCCCGGCCCGCGCAAAATACGGATGTCGGCACCTTCTTCCGTCCCGTTTACCGGCAAAAAAAAAGAGTAAGTTTGCAATACGAGTACTCCCAACGGCCACTAAAAAGCACGACGGCGAGCCAAAAAGGGGTGCAACACGAGGACTTCCCAGGGGGTCACCCATCCTAGTACTACTCTCGCCCAAGCACGCTTAACTGCGGAGTTCTGATGGGATCCGGTGCATTAGTGCTGGTATGATCGCACCCGAAATACTTCCCCCACTTTATTCCTTTATGCCTTCGCCAACCACGCCCGCTCCTCCCCCCGTCTCCCGGTTCGCTCCCACGGACCGGGCCCAAAGGAGGCCGGCCCGGCCCGCGCAAAATACGGATGTCGGCACCTTCTTCCGTCCCGTTTACCGGCAAAAAAAAAGAGTAGGTTTGCAAGACGAGTACTCCCAACGGCCACTAAAAAGCACGACGGCGAGCCAAAAAGGGGTGCAACACGAGGACTTCCCAGGGGGTCACCCATCCTAGTACTACTCTCGCCCAAGCACGCTTAACTGCGGAGTTCTGATGGGATCCGGTGCATTAGTGCTGGTATGATCGCACCCGAAATACTTCCCCCACTTTATTCCTTTATGCCTTCGCCAACCACGCCCGCTCCTCCCCCCGTCTCCCGGTTCGCTCCCACGGACCGGGCCCAAAGGAGGCCGGCCCGGCCCGCGCAAAATACGGATGTCGGCACCTTCTTCCGTCCCGTTTACCGGCAAAAAAAAAGAGTAAGTTTGCAAGACGAGTACTCCCAACGGCCACTAAAAAGCACGACGGCGAGCCAAAAAGGGGTGCAACACGAGGACTTCCCAGGGGGTCACCCATCCTAGTACTACTCTCGCCCAAGCACGCTTAACTGCGGAGTTCTGATGGGATCCGGTGCATTAGTGCTGGTATGATCGCACCCGAAATACTTCCCCCACTTTATTCCTTTATGCCTTCGCCAACCACGCCCGCTCCTCCCTCCGTCTCCCGGTTCGCTCCCACGGACCGGGCCCAAAGGAGGCCGGCCCGGCCCGCGCAAAATACGGATGTCGGCACCTTCTTCCGTCCCGTTTACCGGCAAAAAAAAAGAGTAAGTTTGCAATACGAGTACTCCCAACGGCCACTAAAAAGCACGACGGCGAGCCAAAAAGGGGTGCAACACGAGGACTTCCCAGGGGGTCACCCATCCTAGTACTACTCTCGCCCAAGCACGCTTAACTGCGGAGTTCTGATGGGATCCGGTGCATTAGTGCTGGTATGATCGCACCCGAAATACTTCCCCCACTTTATTCCTTTATGCCTTCGCCAACCACGCCCGCTCCTCCCCCCGTCTCCCGGTTCGCTCCCAATGACCGGGCCCAAAGGAGGCCGGCCCGGCCCGCGCAAAATACGGATGTCGGCACCTTCTTCCGTCCCGTTTACCGGCAAAAAAAAAGAGTAAGTTTGCAATACGAGTACTCCCAACGGCCACTAAAAAGCACGACGGCGAGCCAAAAAGGGGTGCAACACGAGGACTTCCCAGGGGGTCACCCATCCTAGTACTACTCTCGCCCAAGCACGCTTAACTGCGGAGTTCTGATGGGATCCGGTGCATTAGTGCTGGTATGATCGCACCCGAAATACTTCCCCCACTTTATTCCTTTATGCCTTCGCCAACCACGCCCGCTCCTCCCCCCGTCTCCCGGTTCGCTCCCAATGACCGGGCCCAAAGGAGGCCGGCCCGGCCCGCGCAAAATACGGATGTCGGCACCTTCTTCCGTCCCGTTTACCGGCAAAAAAAAAGAGTAAGTTTGCAATACGAGTACTCCCAACGGCCACTAAAAAGCACGACGGCGAGCCAAAAAGGGGTGCAACACGAGGACTTCCCAGGGGGTCACCCATCCTAGTACTACTCTCGCCCAAGCACGCTTAACTGCGGAGTTCTGATGGGATCCGGTGCATTAGTGCTGGTATGATCGCACCCGAAATACTTCCCCCACTTTATTCCTTTATGCCTTCGCCAACCACGCCCGCTCCTCCCCCCGTCTCCCGGTTCGCTCCCAATGACCGGGCCCAAAGGAGGCCGGCCCGGCCCGCGCAAAATACGGATGTCGGCACCTTCTTCCGTCCCGTTTACCGGCAAAAAAAAAGAGTAAGTTTGCAAGACGAGTACTCCCAACGGCCACTAAAAAGCACGACGGCGAGCCAAAAAGGGGTGCAACACAAGGACTTCCCAGGGGGTCACCCATCCTAGTACTACTCTCGCCCAAGCACGCTTAACTGCGGAGTTCTGATGGGATCCGGTGCATTAGTGCTGGTATGATCGCACCCGAAATACCTCCCCCACTTTATTCCTTTATGCCTTCGCCAACCACGCCCGCTCCTCCCCCCGTCTCCCGGTTCGCTCCCAATGACCGGGCCCAAAGGAGGCCGGCCCGGCCCGCGCAAAATACGGATGTCGGCACCTTCTTCCGTCCCGTTTACCGGCAAAAAAAAAGAGTAAGTTTGCAAGACGAGTACTCCCAACGGCCACTAAAAAGCACGACGGCGAGCCAAAAAGGGGTGCAACACGAGGACTTCCCAGGGGGTCACCCATCCTAGTACTACTCTCGCCCAAGCACGCTTAACTGCGGAGTTCTGATGGGATCCGGTGCATTAGTGCTGGTATGATCGCACCCGAAATACTTCCCCCACTTTATTCCTTTATGCCTTCGCCAACCACGCCCGCTCCTCCCCCCGTCTCCCGGTTCGCTCCCACGGACCGGGCCCAAAGGAGGCCGGCCCGGCCCGCGCAAAATACGGATGTCGGCACCTTCTTCCGTCCCGTTTACCGGCAAAAAAAAAGAGTAAGTTTGCAAGACGAGTACTCCCAACGGCCACTAAAAAGCACGACGGCGAGCCAAAAAGGGGTGCAACACGAGGACTTCCCAGGGGGTCACCCATCCTAGTACTACTCTCGCCCAAGCACGCTTAACTGCGGAGTTCTGATGGGATCCGGTGCATTAGTGCTGGTATGATCGCACCCGAAATACTTCCCCCACTTTATTCCTTTATGCCTTCGCCAACCACGCCCGCTCCTCCCCCCGTCTCCCGGTTCGCTCCCACGGACCGGGCCCAAAGGAGGCCGGCCCGGCCCGCGCAAAATACGGATGTCGGCACCTTCTTCCGTCCCGTTTACCGGCAAAAAAAAAGAGTAAGTTTGCAATACGAGTACTCCCAACGGCCACTAAAAAGCACGACGGCGAGCCAAAAAGGGGTGCAACACGAGGACTTCCGAGGGGGTCACCCATCCTAGTACTACTCTCGCCCAAGCACGCTTAACTGCGGAGTTCTGATGGGATCCGGTGCATTAGTGCTGGTATGATCGCACCCGAAATACTTCCCCCACTTTATTCCTTTATGCCTTCGCCAACCACGCCCGCTCCTCCCCCCGTCTCCCGGTTCGCTCCCAATGACCGGGCCCAAAGGAGGCCGGCCCGGCCCGCGCAAAATACGGATGTCGGCACCTTCTTCCGTCCCGTTTACCGGCAAAAAAAAAGAGTAAGTTTGCAATACGAGTACTCCCAACGGCCACTAAAAAGCACGACGGCGAGCCAAAAAGGGGTGCAACACGAGGACTTCCCAGGGAGTCACCCATCCTAGTACTACTCTCGCCCAAGCACGCTTAACTGCGGAGTTCTGATGGGATCCGGTGCATTAGTGCTGGTATGATCGCACCCGAAATACTTCCCCCACTTTATTCCTTTATGCCTTCGCCAACCACGCCCGCTCCTCCCCCATTCTCCCGGTTCGCTCCCAATGACCGTGCCCAAAGGAGGCCGGCCCGGCCCGCGCAAAATACGGATGTCGGCACCTTCTTCCGTCCCGTTTACCGGCAAAAAAAAAGAGTAAGTTTGCAATACGAGTACTCCCAACGGCCACTAAAAAGCACGACGGCGAGCCAAAAAGGGGTGCAACACGAGGACTTCCTAGGGGGTCACCCATCCTAGTACTACTCTCGCCCAAGCACGCTTAACTGCGGAGTTCTGATGGGATCCGGTGCATTAGTGCTGGTATGATCGCACCCGAAATACTTCCCCCACTTTATTCCTTTATGCCTTCGCCAACCACGCCCGCTCCTCCCCCCGTCTCCCGGTTCGCTCCCAATGACCGGGCCCAAAGGAGGCCGGCCCGGCCCGCGCAAAATACGGATGTCGGCACCTTCTTCCGTCCCGTTTACCGGCAAAAAAAAAGAGTAAGTTTGCAATACGAGTACTCCCAACGGCCACTAAAAAGCACGACGGCGAGCCAAAAAGGGGTGCAACACGAGGACTTCCCAGGGAGTCACCCATCCTAGTACTACTCTCGCCCAAGCACGCTTAACTGCGGAGTTCTGATGGGATCCGGTGCATTAGTGCTGGTATGATCGCACCCGAAATACTTCCCCCACTTTATTCCTTTATGCCTTCGCCAACCACGCCCGCTCCTACCCCCGTCTCCCGGTTCGCTCCCAATGACCGGGCCCAAAGGAGGCCGGCCCGGCCCGCGCAAAATACGGATGTCGGCACCTTCTTCCGTCCCGTTTACCGGCAAAAAAAAAGAGTAAGTTTGCAATACGAGTACTCCCAACGGCCACTAAAAAGCACGACGGCGAGCCAAAAAGGGGTGCAACACGAGGACTTCCCAGGGAGTCACCCATCCTAGTACTACTCTCGCCCAAGCGCGCTTAACTGCGGAGTTCTGATGGGATCCGGTGCATTAGTGCTGGTATGATCGCACCCGAAATACTTCCCCCACTTTATTCCTTTATGCCTTCGCCAACCACGCCCGCTCCTCCCCCCGTCTCCCGGTTCGCTCCCAATGACCGGGCCCAAAGGAGGCCGGCCCGGCCCGCGCAAAATACGGATGTCGGCACCTTCTTCCGTCCCGTTTACCGGCAAAAAAAAAGAGTAGGTTTGCAAGACGAGTACTCCCAACGGCCACTAAAAAGCACGACGGCGAGCCAAAAAGGGGTGCAACACGAGGACTTCCCAGGGGGTCACCCATCCTAGTACTACTCTCGCCCAAGCACGCTTAACTGCGGAGTTCTGATGGGATCCGGTGCATTAGTGCTGGTATGATCGCACCCGAAATACTTCCCCCACTTTATTCCTTTATGCCTTCGCCAACCACGCCCGCTCCTCCCCCCGTCTCCCGGTTCGCTCCCACGGACCGGGCCCAAAGGAGGCCGGCCCGGCCCGCGCAAAATACGGATGTCGGCACCTTCTTCCGTCCCGTTTACCGGCAAAAAAAAAGAGTAAGTTTGCAAGACGAGTACTCCCAACGGCCACTAAAAAGCACGACGGCGAGCCAAAAAGGGGTGCAACACGAGGACTTCCCAGGGGGTCACCCATCCTAGTACTCCTCTCGCCCAAGCACGCTTAACTGCGGAGTTCTGATGGGATCCGGTGCATTAGTGCTGGTATGATCGCACCCGAAATACTTCCCCCACTTTATTCCTTTATGCCTTCGCCAACCACGCCCGCTCCTCCCCCCGTCTCCCGGTTCGCTCCCAATGACCGGGCCCAAAGGAGGCCGGCCCGGCCCGCGCAAAATACGGATGTCGGCACCTTCTTCCGTCCCGTTTACCGGCAAAAAAAAAGAGTAAGTTTGCAAGGCGAGTACTCCCAACGGCCACTAAAAAGCACGAAGGCGAGCCAAAAAGGGGTGCAACACGAGGACTTCCCAGGGGGTCACCCATCCTAGTACTACTCTCGCCCAAGCACGCTTAACTGCGGAGTTCTGATGGGATCCGGTGCATTAGTGCTGGTATGATCGCACCCGAAATACTTCCCCCACTTTATTCCTTTATGCCTTCGCCAACCACGCCCGCTCCTCCCCCCGTCTCCCGGTTCGCTCCCACGGACCGGGCCCAAAGGAGGCCGGCCCGGCCCGCGCAAAATACGGATGTCGGCACCTTCTTCCGTCCCGTTTACCGGCAAAAAAAAAGAGTAAGTTTGCAAGACGAGTACTCCCAACGGCCACTAAAAAGCACGACGGCGAGCCAAAAAGGGGTGCAACACGAGGACTTCCCAGGGGGTCACCCATCCTAGTACTACTCTCGCCCAAGCACGCTTAACTGCGGAGTTCTGATGGGATCCGGTGCATTAGTGCTGGTATGATCGCACCCGAAATACTTCCCCCACTTTATTCCTTTATGCCTTCGCCAACCACGCCCGCTCCTCCCCCCGTCTCCCGGTTCGCTCCCACGGACCGGGCCCAAAGGAGGCCGGCCCAGCCCGCGCAAAATACGGATGTCGGCACCTTCTTCCGTCCCGTTTACCGGCAAAAAAAAAGAGTAAGTTTGCAATACGAGTACTCCCAACGGCCACTAAAAAGCACGACGGCGAGCCAAAAAGGGGTGCAACACGAGGACTTCCGAGGGGGTCACCCATCCTAGTACTACTCTCGCCCAAGCACGCTTAACTGCGGAGTTCTGATGGGATCCGGTGCATTAGTGCTGGTATGATCGCACCCGAAATACTTCCCCCACTTTATTCCTTTATGCCTTCGCCAACCACGCCCGCTCCTCCCCCCGTCTCCCGGTTCGCTCCCAATGACCGGGCCCAAAGGAGGCCGGCCCGGCCCGCGCAAAATACGGATGTCGGCACCTTCTTCCGTCCCGTTTACCGGCAAAAAAAAAGAGTAAGTTTGCAATACGAGTACTCCCAACGGCCACTAAAAAGCACGACGGCGAGCCAAAAAGGGGTGCAACACGAGGACTTCCCAGGGAGTCACCCATCCTAGTACTACTCTCGCCCAAGCACGCTTAACTGCGGAGTTCTGATGGGATCCGGTGCATTAGTGCTGGTATGATCGCACCCGAAATACTTCCCCCACTTTATTCCTTTATGCCTTCGCCAACCACGCCCGCTCCTCCCCCATTCTCCCGGTTCGCTCCCAATGACCGGGCCCAAAGGAGGCCGGCCCGGCCCGCGCAAAATACGGATGTCGGCACCTTCTTCCGTCCCGTTTACCGGCAAAAAAAAAGAGTAAGTTTGCAATACGAGTACTCCCAACGGCCACTAAAAAGCACGACGGCGAGCCAAAAAGGGGTGCAACACGAGGACTTCCCAGGGGGTCACCCATCCTAGTACTACTCTCGCCCAAGCACGCTTAACTGCGGAGTTCTGATGGGATCCGGTGCATTAGTGCTGGTATGATCGCACCCGAAATACTTCCCCCACTTTATTCCTTTATGCCTTCGCCAACCACGCCCGCTCCTCCCCCCGTCTCCCGGTTCGCTCCCAATGACCGGGCCCAAAGGAGGCCGGCCCGGCCCGCGCAAAATACGGATGTCGGCACCTTCTTCCGTCCCGTTTACCGGCAAAAAAAAAGAGTAAGTTTGCAATACGAGTACTCCCAACGGCCACTAAAAAGCACGACGGCGAGCCAAAAAGGGGTGCAACACGAGGACTTCCCAGGGAGTCACCCATCCTAGTACTACTCTCGCCCAAGCACGCTTAACTGCGGAGTTCTGATGGGATCCGGTGCATTAGTGCTGGTATGATCGCACCCGAAATACTTCCCCCACTTTATTCCTTTATGCCTTCGCCAACCACGCCCGCTCCTCCCCCCGTCTCCCGGTTCGCTCCCAATGACCGGGCCCAAAGGAGGCCGGCCCGGCCCGCGCAAAATACGGATGTCGGCACCTTCTTCCGTCCCGTTTACCGGCAAAAAAAAAGAGTAAGTTTGCAATACGAGTACTCCCAACGGCCACTAAAAAGCACGACGGCGAGCCAAAAAGGGGTGCAACACGAGGACTTCCCAGGGAGTCACCCATCCTAGTACTACTCTCGCCCAAGCACGCTTAACTGCGGAGTTCTGATGGGATCCGGTGCATTAGTGCTGGTATGATCGCACCCGAAATACTTCCCCCACTTTATTCCTTTATGCCTTCGCCAACCACGCCCGCTCCTCCCCCCGTCTCCCGGTTCGCTCCCAATGACCGGGCCCAAAGGAGGCCGGCCCGGCCCGCGCAAAATACGGATGTCGGCACCTTCTTCCGTCCCGTTTACCGGCAAAAAAAAAGAGTAGGTTTGCAAGACGAGTACTCCCAACGGCCACTAAAAAGCACGACGGCGAGCCAAAAAGGGGTGCAACACGAGGACTTCCCAGGGGGTCACCCATCCTAGTACTACTCTCGCCCAAGCACGCTTAACTGCGGAGTTCTGATGGGATCCGGTGCATTAGTGCTGGTATGATCGCACCCGAAATACTTCCCCCACTTTATTCCTTTATGCCTTCGCCAACCACGCCCGCTCCTCCCCCCGTCTCCCGGTTCGCTCCCACGGACCGGGCCCAAAGGAGGCCGGCCCGGCCCGCGCAAAATACGGATGTCGGCACCTTCTTCCGTCCCGTTTACCGGCAAAAAAAAAGAGTAAGTTTGCAAGACGAGTACTCCCAACGGCCACTAAAAAGCACGACGGCGAGCCAAAAAGGGGTGCAACACGAGGACTTCCCAGGGGGTCACCCATCCTAGTACTCCTCTCGCCCAAGCACGCTTAACTGCGGAGTTCTGATGGGATCCGGTGCATTAGTGCTGGTATGATCGCACCCGAAATACTTCCCCCACTTTATTCCTTTATGCCTTCGCCAACCACGCCCGCTCCTCCCCCCGTCTCCCGGTTCGCTCCCAATGACCGGGCCCAAAGGAGGCCGGCCCGGCCCGCGCAAAATACGGATGTCGGCACCTTCTTCCGTCCCGTTTACCGGCAAAAAAAAAGAGTAAGTTTGCAATACGAGTACTCCCAACGGCCACTAAAAAGCACGACGGCGAGCCAAAAAGGGGTGCAACACGAGGACTTCCCAGGGAGTCACCCATCCTAGTACTACTCTCGCCCAAGCACGCTTAACTGCGGAGTTCTGATGGGATCCGGTGCATTAGTGCTGGTATGATCGCACCCGAAATACTTCCCCCACTTTATTCCTTTATGCCTTCGCCAACCACGCCCGCTCCTCCCCCCGTCTCCCGGTTCGCTCCCAATGACCGGGCCCAAAGGAGGCCGGCCCGGCCCGCGCAAAATACGGATGTCGGCACCTTCTTCCGTCCCGTTTACCGGCAAAAAAAAAGAGTAAGTTTGCAATACGAGTACTCCCAACGGCCACTAAAAAGCACGACGGCGAGCCAAAAAGGGGTGCAACACGAGGACTTCCCAGGGGGTCACCCATCCTAGTACTACTCTCGCCCAAGCACGCTTAACTGCGGAGTTCTGATGGGATCCGGTGCATTAGTGCTGGTATGATCGCACCCGAAATACTTCCCCCACTTTATTCCTTTATGCCTTCGCCAACCACGCCCGCTCCTCCCCCCGTCTCCCGGTTCGCTCCCACGGACCGGGCCCAAAGGAGGCCGGCCCGGCCCGCGCAAAATACGGATGTCGGCACCTTCTTCCGTCCCGTTTACCGGCAAAAAAAAGAGTAAGTTTGCAAGACGAGTACTCCCAACGGCCACTAAAAAGCACGACGGCGAGCCAAAAAGGGGTGCAACACGAGGACTTCCCAGGGGGTCACCCATCCTAGTACTACTCTCGCCCAAGCACGCTTAACTGCGGAGTTCTGATGGGATCCGGTGCATTAGTGCTGGTATGATCGCACCCGAAATACTTCCCCCACTTTATTCCTTTATGCCTTCGCCAACCACGCCCGCTCCTCCCCCCGTCTCCCGGTTCGCTCCCACGGACCGGGCCCAAAGGAGGCCGGCCCGGCCCGCGCAAAATACGGATGTCGGCACCTTCTTCCGTCCCGTTTACCGGCAAAAAAAAAGAGTAAGTTTGCAATACGAGTACTCCCAACGGCCACTAAAAAGCACGACGGCGAGCCAAAAAGGGGTGCAACACGAGGACTTCCGAGGGGGTCACCCATCCTAGTACTACTCTCGCCCAAGCACGCTTAACTGCGGAGTTCTGATGGGATCCGGTGCATTAGTGCTGGTATGATCGCACCCGAAATACTTCCCCCACTTTATTCCTTTATGCCTTCGCCAACCACGCCCGCTCCTCCCCCCGTCTCCCGGTTCGCTCCCAATGACCGGGCCCAAAGGAGGCCGGCCCGGCCCGCGCAAAATACGGATGTCGGCACCTTCTTCCGTCCCGTTTACCGGCAAAAAAAAAAGAGTAAGTTTGCAATACGAGTACTCCCAACGGCCACTAAAAAGCACGACGGCGAGCCAAAAAGGGGTGCAACACGAGGACTTCCCAGGGAGTCACCCATCCTAGTACTACTCTCGCCCAAGCACGCTTAACTGCGGAGTTCTGATGGGATCCGGTGCATTAGTGCTGGTATGATCGCACCCGAAATACTTCCCCCACTTTATTCCTTTATGCCTTCGCCAACCACGCCCGCTCCTCCCCCATTCTCCCGGTTCGCTCCCAATGACCGGGCCCAAAGGAGGCCGGCCCGGCCCGCGCAAAATACGGATGTCGGCACCTTCTTCCGTCCCGTTTACCGGCAAAAAAAAGAGTAAGTTTGCAATACGAGTACTCCCAACGGCCACTAAAAAGCACGACGGCGAGCCAAAAAGGGGTACAACACGAGGACTTCCCAGGGGGTCACCCATCCTAGTACTACTCTCGCCCAAGCACGCTTAACTGCGGAGTTCTGATGGGATCCGGTGCATTAGTGCTGGTATGATCGCACCCGAAATACTTCCCCCACTTTATTCCTTTATGCCTTCGCCAACCACGCCCGCTCCTCCCCCCGTCTCCCGGTTCGCTCCCAATGACCGGGCCCAAAGGAGGCCGGCCCGGCCCGCGCAAAATACGGATGTCGACACCTTCTTCCGTCCCGTTTACCGGCAAAAAAAAAGAGTAAGTTTGCAATACGAGTACTCCCAACGGCCACTAAAAAGCACGACGGCGAGCCAAAAAGGGGTGCAACACGAGGACTTCCCAGGGAGTCACCCATCCTAGTACTACTCTCGCCCAAGCACGCTTAACTGCGGAGTTCTGATGGGATCCGGTGCATTAGTGCTGGTATGATCGCACCCGAAATACTTCCCCCACTTTATTCCTTTATGCCTTCGCCAACCACGCCCGCTCCTCCCCCATTCTCCCGGTTCGCTCCCAATGACCGGGCCCAAAGGAGGCCGGCCCGGCCCGCGCAAAATACGGATGTCGGCACCTTCTTCCGTCCCGTTTACCGGCAAAAAAAAAGAGTAAGTTTGCAATACGAGTACTCCCAACGGCCACTAAAAAGCACGACGGCGAGCCAAAAAGGGGTGCAACACGAGGACTTCCCAGGGGGTCACCCATCCTAGTACTACTCTCGCCCAAGCACGCTTAACTGCGGAGTTCTGATGGGATCCGGTGCATTAGTGCTGGTATGATCGCACCCGAAATACTTCCCCCACTTTATTCCTTTATGCCTTCGCCAACCACGCCCGCTCCTCCCCCCGTCTCCCGGTTCGCTCCCAATGACCGGGCCCAAAGGAGGCCGGCCCGGCCCGCGCAAAATACGGATGTCGGCACCTTCTTCCGTCCCGTTTACCGGCAAAAAAAAAGAGTAAGTTTGCAATACGAGTACTCCCAACGGCCACTAAAAAGCACGACGGCGAGCCAAAAAGGGGTGCAACACGAGGACTTCCCAGGGAGTCACCCATCCTAGTACTACTCTCGCCCAAGCACGCTTAACTGCAGAGTTCTGATGGGATCCGGTGCATTAGTGCTGGTATGATCGCACCCGAAATACTTCCCCCACTTTATTCCTTTATGCCTTCGCCAACCACGCCCGCTCCTCCCCCCGTCTCCCGGTTCGCTCCCAATGACCGGGCCCAAAGGAGGCCGGCCCGGCCCGCGCAAAATACGGATGTCGGCACCTTCTTCCGTCCCGTTTACCGGCAAAAAAAAAGAGTAAGTTTGCAATACGAGTACTCCCAACGGCCACTAAAAAGCACGACGGCGAGCCAAAAAGGGGTGCAACACGAGGACTTCCCAGGGAGTCACCCATCCTAGTACTACTCTCGCCCAAGCACGCTTAACTGCGGAGTTCTGATGGGATCCGGTGCATTAGTGCTGGTATGATCGCACCCGAAATACTTCCCCCACTTTATTCCTTTATGCCTTCGCCAACCACGCCCGCTCCTCCCCCCGTCTCCCGGTTCGCTCCCAATGACCGGGCCCAAAGGAGGCCGGCCCGGCCCGCGCAAAATACGGATGTCGGCACCTTCTTCCGTCCCGTTTACCGGCAAAAAAAAAGAGTAGGTTTGCAAGACGAGTACTCCCAACGGCCACTAAAAAGCACGACGGCGAGCCAAAAAGGGGTGCAACACGAGGACTTCCCAGGGGGTCACCCATCCTAGTACTACTCTCGCCCAAGCACGCTTAACTGCGGAGTTCTGATGGGATCCGGTGCATTAGTGCTGGTATGATCGCACCCGAAATACTTCCCCCACTTTATTCCTTTATGCCTTCGCCAACCACGCCCGCTCCTCCCCCCGTCTCCCGGTTCGCTCCCACGGACCGGGCCCAAAGGAGGCCGGCCCGGCCCGCGCAAAATACGGATGTCGGCACCTTCTTCCGTCCCGTTTACCGGCAAAAAAAAAGAGTAAGTTTGCAAGACGAGTACTCCCAACGGCCACTAAAAAGCACGACGGCGAGCCAAAAAGGGGTGCAACACGAGGACTTCCCAGGGGGTCACCCATCCTAGTACTCCTCTCGCCCAAGCACGCTTAACTGCGGAGTTCTGATGGGATCCGGTGCATTAGTGCTGGTATGATCGCACCCGAAATACTTCCCCCACTTTATTCCTTTATGCCTTCGCCAACCACGCCCGCTCCTCCCCCCGTCTCCCGGTTCGCTCCCAATGACCGGGCCCAAAGGAGGCCGGCCCGGCCCGCGCAAAATACGGATGTCGGCACCTTCTTCCGTCCCGTTTACCGGCAAAAAAAAAGAGTAAGTTTGCAATACGAGTACTCCCAACGGCCACTAAAAAGCACGACGGCGAGCCAAAAAGGGGTGCAACACGAGGACTTCCCAGGGAGTCACCCATCCTAGTACTACTCTCGCCCAAGCACGCTTAACTGCGGAGTTCTGATGGGATCCGGTGCATTAGTGCTGGTATGATCGCACCCGAAATACTTCCCCCACTTTATTCCTTTATGCCTTCGCCAACCACGCCCGCTCCTCCCCCCGTCTCCCGGTTCGCTCCCAATGACCGGGCCCAAAGGAGGCCGGCCCGGCCCGCGCAAAATACGGATGTCGGCACCTTCTTCCGTCCCGTTTACCGGCAAAAAAAAAGAGTAAGTTTGCAATACGAGTACTCCCAACGGCCACTAAAAAGCACGACGGCGAGCCAAAAAGGGGTGCAACACGAGGACTTCCCAGGGGGTCACCCATCCTAGTACTACTCTCGCCCAAGCACGCTTAACTGCGGAGTTCTGATGGGATCCGGTGCATTAGTGCTGGTATGATCGCACCCGAAATACTTCCCCCACTTTATTCCTTTATGCCTTCGCCAACCACGCCCGCTCCTCCCCCCGTCTCCCGGTTCGCTCCCAATGACCGGGCCCAAAGGAGGCCGGCCCGGCCCGCGCAAAATACGGATGTCGGCACCTTCTTCCGTCCCGTTTACCGGCAAAAAAAAAGAGTAAGTTTGCAAGACGAGTACTCCCAACGGCCACTAAAAAGCACGACGGCGAGCCAAAAAGGGGTGCAACACAAGGACTTCCCAGGGGGTCACCCATCCTAGTACTACTCTCGCCCAAGCACGCTTAACTGCGGAGTTCTGATGGGATCCGGTGCATTAGTGCTGGTATGATCGCACCCGAAATACTTCCCCCACTTTATTCCTTTATGCCTTCGCCAACCACGCCCGCTCCTCCCCCCGTCTCCCGGTTCGCTCCCAATTACCGGGCCCAAAGGAGGCCGGCCCGGCCCGCGCAAAATACGGATGTCGGCACCTTCTTCCGTCCCGTTTACCGGCAAAAAAAAAGAGTAAGTTTGCAAGACGAGTACTCCCAACGGCCACTAAAAAGCACGACGGCGAGCCAAAAAGGGGTGCAACACGAGGACTTCCCAGGGGGTCACCCATCCTAGTACTACTCTCGCCCAAGCACGCTTAACTGCGGAGTTCTGATGGGATCCGGTGCATTAGTGCTGGTATGATCGCACCCGAAATACTTCCCCCACTTTATTCCTTTATGCCTTCGCCAACCACGCCCGCTCCTCCCCCCGTCTCCCGGTTCGCTCCCACGGACCGGGCCCAAAGGAGGCCGGCCCGGCCCGCGCAAAATACGGATGTCGGCACCTTCTTCCGTCCCGTTTACCGGCAAAAAAAAGAGTAAGTTTGCAAGACGAGTACTCCCAACGGCCACTAAAAAGCACGACGGCGAGCCAAAAAGGGGTGCAACACGAGGACTTCCCAGGGGGTCACCCATCCTAGTACTACTCTCGCCCAAGCACGCTTAACTGCGGAGTTCTGATGGGATCCGGTGCATTAGTGCTGGTATGATCGCACCCGAAATACTTCCCCCACTTTATTCCTTTATGCCTTCGCCAACCACGCCCGCTCCTCCCCCCGTCTCCCGGTTCGCTCCCACGGACCGGGCCCAAAGGAGGCCGGCCCGGCCCGCGCAAAATACGGATGTCGGCACCTTCTTCCGTCCCGTTTACCGGCAAAAAAAAAGAGTAAGTTTGCAATACGAGTACTCCCAACGGCCACTAAAAAGCACGACGGCGAGCCAAAAAGGGGTGCAACACGAGGACTTCCGAGGGGGTCACCCATCCTAGTACTACTCTCGCCCAAGCACGCTTAACTGCGGAGTTCTGATGGGATCCGGTGCATTAGTGCTGGTATGATCGCACCCGAAATACTTCCCCCACTTTATTCCTTTATGCCTTCGCCAACCACGCCCGCTCCTCCCCCCGTCTCCCGGTTCGCTCCCAATGACCGGGCCCAAAGGAGGCCGGCCCGGCCCGCGCAAAATACGGATGTCGGCACCTTCTTCCGTCCCGTTTACCGGCAAAAAAAAAGAGTAAGTTTGCAATACGAGTACTCCCAACGGCCACTAAAAAGCACGACGGCGAGCCAAAAAGGGGTGCAACACGAGGACTTCCCAGGGAGTCACCCATCCTAGTACTACTCTCGCCCAAGCACGCTTAACTGCGGAGTTCTGATGGGATCCGGTGCATTAGTGCTGGTATGATCGCACCCGAAATACTTCCCCCACTTTATTCCTTTATGCCTTCGCCAACCACGCCCGCTCCTCCCCCATTCTCCCGGTTCGCTCCCAATGACCGGGCCCAAAGGAGGCCGGCCCGGCCCGCGCAAAATACGGATGTCGGCACCTTCTTCCGTCCCGTTTACCGGCAAAAAAAAAGAGTAAGTTTGCAATACGAGTACTCCCAACGGCCACTAAAAAGCACGACGGCGAGCCAAAAAGGGGTACAACACGAGGACTTCCCAGGGGGTCACCCATCCTAGTACTACTCTCGCCCAAGCACGCTTAACTGCGGAGTTCTGATGGGATCCGGTGCATTAGTGCTGGTATGATCGCACCCGAAATACTTCCCCCACTTTATTCCTTTATGCCTTCGCCAACCACGCCCGCTCCTCCCCCCGTCTCCCGGTTCGCTCCCAATGACCGGGCCCAAAGGAGGCCGGCCCGGCCCGCGCAAAATACGGATGTCGGCACCTTCTTCCGTCCCGTTTACCGGCAAAAAAAAAGAGTAAGTTTGCAATACGAGTACTCCCAACGGCCACTAAAAAGCACGACGGCGAGCCAAAAAGGGGTGCAACACGAGGACTTCCCAGGGAGTCACCCATCCTAGTACTACTCTCGCCCAAGCACGCTTAACTGCGGAGTTCTGATGGGATCCGGTGCATTAGTGCTGGTATGATCGCACCCGAAATACTTCCCCCACTTTATTCCTTTATGCCTTCGCCAACCACGCCCGCTCCTCCCCCGTCTCCCGGTTCGCTCCCAATGACCGGGCCCAAAGGAGGCCGGCTCGGCCCGCGCAAAATACGGATGTCGGCACCTTCTTCCGTCCCGTTTACCGGCAAAAAAAAAGAGTAAGTTTGCAATACGAGTACTCCCAACGGCCACTAAAAAGCACGACGGCGAGCCAAAAAGGGGTGCAACACGAGGACTTCCCAGGGAGTCACCCATCCTAGTACTACTCTCGCCCAAGCACGCTTAACTGCGGAGTTCTGATGGGATCCGGTGCATTAGTGCTGGTATGATCGCACCCGAAATACTTCCCCCACTTTATTCCTTTATGCCTTCGCCAACCACGCCCGCTCCTCCCCCCGTCTCCCGGTTCGCTCCCAATGACCGGGCCCAAAGGAGGCCGGCCCGGCCCGCGCAAAATACGGATGTCGGCACCTTCTTCCGTCCCGTTTACCGGCAAAAAAAAAGAGTAGGTTTGCAAGACGAGTACTCCCAACGGCCACTAAAAAGCACGACGGCGAGCCAAAAAGGGGTGCAACACGAGGACTTCCCAGGGGGTCACCCATCCTAGTACTACTCTCGCCCAAGCACGCTTAACTGCGGAGTTCTGATGGGATCCGGTGCATTAGTGCTGGTATGATCGCACCCGAAATACTTCCCCCACTTTATTCCTTTATGCCTTCGCCAACCACGCCCGCTCCTCCCCCCGTCTCCCGGTTCGCTCCCACGGACCGGGCCCAAAGGAGGCCGGCCCGGCCCGCGCAAAATACGGATGTCGGCACCTTCTTCCGTCCCGTTTACCGGCAAAAAAAAAGAGTAAGTTTGCAAGACGAGTACTCCCAACGGCCACTAAAAAGCACGACGGCGAGCCAAAAAGGGGTGCAACACGAGGACTTCCCAGGGGGTCACCCATCCTAGTACTCCTCTCGCCCAAGCACGCTTAACTGCGGAGTTCTGATGGGATCCGGTGCATTAGTGCTGGTATGATCGCACCCGAAATACTTCCCCCACTTTATTCCTTTATGCCTTCGCCAACCACGCCCGCTCCTCCCCCCGTCTCCCGGTTCGCTCCCAATGACCGGGCCCAAAGGAGGCCGGCCCGGCCCGCGCAAAATACGGATGTCGGCACCTTCTTCCGTCCCGTTTACCGGCAAAAAAAAGAGTAAGTTTGCAAGGCGAGTACTCCCAACGGCCACTAAAAAGCACGACGGCGAGCCAAAAAGGGGTGCAACACGAGGACTTCCCAGGGGGTCACCCATCCTAGTACTACTCTCGCCCAAGCACGCTTAACTGCGGAGTTCTGATGGGATCCGGTGCATTAGTGCTGGTATGATCGCACCCGAAATACTTCCCCCACTTTATTCCTTTATGCCTTCGCCAACCACGCCCGCTCCTCCCCCCGTCTCCCGGTTCGCTCCCACGGACCGGGCCCAAAGGAGGCCGGCCCGGCCCGCGCAAAATACGGATGTCGGCACCTTCTTCCGTCCCGTTTACCGGCAAAAAAAAAGAGTAAGTTTGCAAGACGAGTACTCCCAACGGCCACTAAAAAGCACGACGGCGAGCCAAAAAGGGGTGCAACACGAGGACTTCCCAGGGGGTCACCCATCCTAGTACTACTCTCGCCCAAGCACGCTTAACTGCGGAGTTCTGATGGGATCCGGTGCATTAGTGCTGGTATGATCGCACCCGAAATACTTCCCCCACTTTATTCCTTTATGCCTTCGCCAACCACGCCCGCTCCTCCCCCCGTCTCCCGGTTCGCTCCCACGAACCGGGCCCAAAGGAGGCCGGCCCGGCCCGCGCAAAATACGGATGTCGGCACCTTCTTCCGTCCCGTTTACCGGCAAAAAAAAAGAGTAAGTTTGCAATACGAGTACTCCCAACGGCCACTAAAAAGCACGACGGCGAGCCAAAAAGGGGTGCAACACGAGGACTTCCGAGGGGGTCACCCATCCTAGTACTACTCTCGCCCAAGCACGCTTAACTGCGGAGTTCTGATGGGATCCGGTGCATTAGTGCTGGTATGATCGCACCCGAAATACTTCCCCCACTTTATTCCTTTATGCCTTCGCCAACCACGCCCGCTCCTCCCCCCGTCTCCCGGTTCGCTCCCAATGACCGGGCCCAAAGGAGGCCGGCCCGGCCCGCGCAAAATACGGATGTCGGCACCTTCTTCCGTCCCGTTTACCGGCAAAAAAAAAGAGTAAGTTTGCAATACGAGTACTCCCAACGGCCACTAAAAAGCACGACGGCGAGCCAAAAAGGGGTGCAACACGAGGACTTCCCAGGGAGTCACCCATCCTAGTACTACTCTCGCCCAAGCACGCTTAACTGCGGAGTTCTGATGGGATCCGATGCATTAGTGCTGGTATGATCGCACCCGAAATACTTCCCCCACTTTATTCCTTTATGCCTTCGCCAACCACGCCCGCTCCTCCCCCATTCTCCCGGTTCGCTCCCAATGACCGGGCCCAAAGGAGGCCGGCCCGGCCCGCGCAAAATACGGATGTCGGCACCTTCTTCCGTCCCGTTTACCGGCAAAAAAAAGAGTAAGTTTGCAATACGAGTACTCCCAACGGCCACTAAAAAGCACGACGGCGAGCCAAAAAGGGGTGCAACACGAGGACTTCCCAGGGGGTCACCCATCCTAGTACTACTCTCGCCCAAGCACGCTTAACTGCGGAGTTCTGATGGGATCCGGTGCATTAGTGCTGGTATGATCGCACCCGAAATACTTCCCCCACTTTATTCCTTTATGCCTTCGCCAACCACGCCCGCTCCTCCCCCCGTCTCCCGGTTCGCTCCCAATGACCGGGCCCAAAGGAGGCCGGCCCGGCCCGCGCAAAATACGGATGTCGGCACCTTCTTCCGTCCCGTTTACCGGCAAAAAAAAAGAGTAAGTTTGCAATACGAGTACTCCCAACGGCCACTAAAAAGCACGACGGCGAGCCAAAAAGGGGTGCAACACGAGGACTTCCCAGGGAGTCACCCATCCTAGTACTACTCTCGCCCAAGCACGCTTAACTGCGGAGTTCTGATGGGATCCGGTGCATTAGTGCTGGTATGATCGCACCCGAAATACTTCCCCCACTTTATTCCTTTATGCCTTCGCCAACCACGCCCGCTCCTCCCCCCGTCTCCCGGTTCGCTCCCAATGACCGGGCCCAAAGGAGGCCGGCCCGGCCCGCGCAAAATACGGATGTCGGCACCTTCTTCCGTCCCGTTTACCGGCAAAAAAAAAGAGTAAGTTTGCAATACGAGTACTCCCAACGGCCACTAAAAAGCACGACGGCGAGCCAAAAAGGGGTGCAACACGAGGACTTCCCAGGGAGTCACCCATCCTAGTACTACTCTCGCCCAAGCACGCTTAACTGCGGAGTTCTGATGGGATCCGGTGCATTAGTGCTGGTATGATCGCACCCGAAATACTTCCCCCACTTTATTCCTTTATGCCTTCGCCAACCACGCCCGCTCCTCCCCCCGTCTCCCGGTTCGCTCCCAATGACCGGGCCCAAAGGAGGCCGGCCCGGCCCGCGCAAAATACGGATGTCGGCACCTTCTTCCGTCCCGTTTACCGGCAAAAAAAAAGAGTAGGTTTGCAAGACGAGTACTCCCAACGGCCACTAAAAAGCACGACGGCGAGCCAAAAAGGGGTGCAACACGAGGACTTCCCAGGGGGTCACCCATCCTAGTACTACTCTCGCCCAAGCACGCTTAACTGCGGAGTTCTGATGGGATCCGGTGCATTAGTGCTGGTATGATCGCACCCGAAATACTTCCCCCACTTTATTCCTTTATGCCTTCGCCAACCACGCCCGCTCCTCCCCCCGTCTCCCGGTTCGCTCCCACGGACCGGGCCCAAAGGAGGCCGGCCCGGCCCGCGCAAAATACGGATGTCGGCACCTTCTTCCGTCCCGTTTACCGGCAAAAAAAAAGAGTAAGTTTGCAAGACGAGTACTCCCAACGGCCACTAAAAAGCACGACGGCGAGCCAAAAAGGGGTGCAACACGAGGACTTCCCAGGGGGTCACCCATCCTAGTACTCCTCTCGCCCAAGCACGCTTAACTGCGGAGTTCTGATGGGATCCGGTGCATTAGTGCTGGTATGATCGCACCCGAAATACTTCCCCCACTTTATTCCTTTATGCCTTCGCCAACCACGCCCGCTCCTCCCCCCGTCTCCCGGTTCGCTCCCAATGACCGGGCCCAAAGGAGGCCGGCCCGGCCCGCGCAAAATACGGATGTCGGCACCTTCTTCCGTCCCGTTTACCGGCAAAAAAAAAGAGTAAGTTTGCAAGGCGAGTACTCCCAACGGCCACTAAAAAGCACGACGGCGAGCCAAAAAGGGGTGCAACACGAGGACTTCCCAGGGGGTCACCCATCCTAGTACTACTCTCGCCCAAGCACGCTTAACTGCGGAGTTCTGATGGGATCCGGTGCATTAGTGCTGGTATGATCGCACCCGAAATACTTCCCCCACTTTATTCCTTTATGCCTTCGCCAACCACGCCCGCTCCTCCCCCCGTCTCCCGGTTCGCTCCCACGGACCGGGCCCAAAGGAGGCCGGCCCGGCCCGCGCAAAATACGGATGTCGGCACCTTCTTCCGTCCCGTTTACCGGCAAAAAAAAGAGTAAGTTTGCAAGACGAGTACTCCCAACGGCCACTAAAAAGCACGACGGCGAGCCAAAAAGGGGTGCAACACGAGGACTTCCCAGGGGGTCACCCATCCTAGTACTACTCTCGCCCAAGCACGCTTAACTGCAGAGTTCTGATGGGATCCGGTGCATTAGTGCTGGTATGATCGCACCCGAAATACTTCCCCCACTTTATTCCTTTATGCCTTCGCCAACCACGCCCGCTCCTCCCCCCGTCTCCCGGTTCGCTCCCACGGACCGGGCCCAAAGGAGGCCGGCCCGGCCCGCGCAAAATACGGATGTCGGCACCTTCTTCCGTCCCGTTTACCGGCAAAAAAAAAGAGTAAGTTTGCAATACGAGTACTCCCAACGGCCACTAAAAAGCACGACGGCGAGCCAAAAAGGGGTGCAACACGAGGACTTCCCAGGGGGTCACCCATCCTAGTACTACTCTCGCCCAAGCACGCTTAACTGCGGAGTTCTGATGGGATCCGGTGCATTAGTGCTGGTATGATCGCACCCGAAATACTTCCCCCACTTTATTCCTTTATGCCTTCGCCAACCACGCCCGCTCCTCCCCCCGTCTCCCGGTTCGCTCCCAATGACCGGGCCCAAAGGAGGCCGGCCCGGCCCGCGCAAAATACGGATGTCGGCACCTTCTTCCGTCCCGTTTACCGGCAAAAAAAAAGAGTAAGTTTGCAATACGAGTACTCCCAACGGCCACTAAAAAGCACGACGGCGAGCCAAAAAGGGGTGCAACACGAGGACTTCCCAGGGAGTCACCCATCCTAGTACTACTCTCGCCCAAGCACGCTTAACTGCGGAGTTCTGATGGGATCCGGTGCATTAGTGCTGGTATGATCGCACCCGAAATACTTCCCCCACTTTATTCCTTTATGCCTTCGCCAACCACGCCCGCTCCTCCCCCCGTCTCCCGGTTCGCTCCCAATGACCGGGCCCAAAGGAGGCCGGCCCGGCCCGCGCAAAATACGGATGTCGGCACCTTCTTCCGTCCCGTTTACCGGCAAAAAAAAAGAGTAAGTTTGCAAGACGAGTACTCCCAACGGCCACTAAAAAGCACGACGGCGAGCCAAAAAGGGGTGCAACACGAGGACTTCCCAGGGGGTCACCCATCCTAGTACTACTCTCGCCCAAGCACGCTTAACTGCGGAGTTCTGATGGGATCCGGTGCATTAGTGCTGGTATGATCGCACCCGAAATACTTCCCCCACTTTATTCCTTTATGCCTTCGCCAACCACGCCCGCTCCTCCCCCCGTCTCCCGGTTCGCTCCCAATGACCGGGCCCAAAGGAGGCCGGCCCGGCCCGCGCAAAATACGGATGTCGGCACCTTCTTCCGTCACGTTTACCGGCAAAAAAAAAGAGTAAGTTTGCAAGACGAGTACTCCCAACGGCCACTAAAAAGCACGACGGCGAGCCAAAAAGGGGTGCAACACGAGGACTTCCCAGGGGGTCACCCATCCTAGTACTACTCTCGCCCAAGCACGCTTAACTGCGGAGTTCTGATGGGATCCGGTGCATTAGTGCTGGTATGATCGCACCCGAAATACTTCCCCCACTTTATTCCTTTATGCCTTCGCCAACCACGCCCGCTCCTCCCCCCGTCTCCCGGTTCGCTCCCACGGACCGGGCCCAAAGGAGGCCGGCCCGGCCCGCGCAAAATACGGATGTCGGCCCCTTCTTCCGTCCCGTTTACCGGCAAAAAAAAGAGAGTAAGTTTGCAAGACGAGTACTCCCAACGGCCACTAAAAAGCACGACGGCGAGCCAAAAAGGGGTGCAACACGAGGACTTCCCAGGGGGTCACCCATCCTAGTACTACTCTCGCCCAAGCACGCTTAACTGCGGAGTTCTGATGGGATCCGGTGCATTAGTGCTGGTATGATCGCACCCGAAATACTTCCCCCACTTTATTCCTTTATGCCTTCGCCAACCACGCCCGCTCCTCCCCCCGTCTCCCGGTTCGCTCCCACGGACCGGGCCCAAAGGAGGCCGGCCCGGCCCGCGCAAAATACGGATGTCGGCACCTTCTTCCGTCCCGTTTACCGGCAAAAAAAAAAGAGTAAGTTTGCAAGACGAGTACTCCCAACGGCCACTAAAAAGCACGACGGCGAGCCAAAAAGGGGTGCAACACGAGGACTTCCCAGGGGGTCACCCATCCTAGTACTACTCTCGCCCAAGCACGCTTAACTGCGGAGTTCTGATGGGATCCGGTGCATTAGTGCTGGTATGATCGCACCCGAAATACTTCCCCCACTTTATTCCTTTATGCCTTCGCCAACCACGCCCGCTCCTCCCCCCGTCTCCCGGTTCGCTCCCACGGACCGGGCCCAAAGGAGGCCGGCCCGGCCCGCGCAAAATACGGATGTCGGCACCTTCTTCCGTCCCGTTTACCGGCAAAAAAAAGAGTAAGTTTGCAAGACGAGTACTCCCAACGGCCACTAAAAAGCACGACGGCGAGCCAAAAAGGGGTGCAACACGAGGACTTCCCAGGGGGTCACCCATCCTAGTACTACTCTCGCCCAAGCACGCTTAACTGCGGAGTTCTGATGGGATCCGGTGCATTAGTGCTGGTATGATCGCACCCGAAATACTTCCCCCACTTTATTCCTTTATGCCTTCGCCAACCACGCCCGCTCCTCCCCCCGTCTCCCGGTTCGCTCCCACGGACCGGGCCCAAAGGAGGCCGGCCCGGCCCGCGCAAAATACGGATGTCGGCACCTTCTTCCGTCCCGTTTACCGGCAAAAAAAAGAGTAAGTTTGCAATACGAGTACTCCCAACGGCCACTAAAAAGCACGACGGCGAGCCAAAAAGGGGTGCAACACGAGGACTTCCCAGGGGGTCACCCATCCTAGTACTACTCTCGCCCAAGCACGCTTAACTGCGGAGTTCTGATGGGATCCGGTGCATTAGTGCTGGTATGATCGCACCCGAAATACTTCCCCCACTTTATTCCTTTATGCCTTCGCCAACCACGCCCGCTCCTCCCCCCGTCTCCCGGTTCGCTCCCACGGACCGGGCCCAAAGGAGGCCGGCCCGGCCCGCGCAAAATACGGATGTCGGCACCTTCTTCCGTCCCGTTTACCGGCAAAAAAAAAAGAGTAAGTTTGCAAGACGAGTACTCCCAACGGCCACTAAAAAGCACGACGGCGAGCCAAAAAGGGGTGCAACACGAGGACTTCCCAGGGGGTCACCCATCCTAGTACTACTCTCGCCCAAGCACGCTTAACTGCGGAGTTCTGATGGGATCCGGTGCATTAGTGCTGGTATGATCGCACCCGAAATACTTCCCCCACTTTATTCCTTTATGCCTTCGCCAACCACGCCCGCTCCTCCCCCCGTCTCCCGGTTCGCTCCCACGGACCGGGCCCAAAGGAGGCCGGCCCGGCCCGCGCAAAATACGGATGTCGGCACCTTCTTCCGTCCCGTTTACCGGCAAAAAAAAGAGTAAGTTTGCAAGACGAGTACTCCCAACGGCCACTAAAAAGCACGACGGCGAGCCAAAAAGGGGTGCAACACGAGGACTTCCCAGGGGGTCACCCATCCTAGTACTACTCTCGCCCAAGCACGCTTAACTGCGGAGTTCTGATGGGATCCGGTGCATTAGTGCTGGTATGATCGCACCCGAAATACTTCCCCCACTTTATTCCTTTATGCCTTCGCCAACCACGCCCGCTCCTCCCCCCGTCTCCCGGTTCGCTCCCACGGACCGGGCCCAAAGGAGGCCGGCCCGGCCCGCGCAAAATACGGATGTCGGCACCTTCTTCCGTCCCGTTTACCGGCAAAAAAAAAGAGTAAGTTTGCAATACGAGTACTCCCAACGGCCACTAAAAAGCACGACGGCGAGCCAAAAAGGGGTGCAACACGAGGACTTCCCAGGGGGTCACCCATCCTAGTACTACTCTCGCCCAAGCACGCTTAACTGCGGAGTTCTGATGGGATCCGGTGCATTAGTGCTGGTATGATCGCACCCGAAATACTTCCCCCACTTTATTCCTTTATGCCTTCGCCAACCACGCCCGCTCCTCCCCCCGTCTCCCGGTTCGCTCCCACGGACCGGGCCCAAAGGAGGCCGGCCCGGCCCGCGCAAAATACGGATGTCGGCACCTTCTTCCGTCCCGTTTACCGGCAAAAAAAAAGAGTAAGTTTGCAAGACGAGTACTCCCAACGGCCACTAAAAAGCACGACGGCGAGCCAAAAAGGGGTGCAACACGAGGACTTCCCAGGGGGTCACCCATCCTAGTACTACTCTCGCCCAAGCACGCTTAACTGCGGAGTTCTGATGGGATCCGGTGCATTAGTGCTGGTATGATCGCACCCGAAATACTTCCCCCACTTTATTCCTTTATGCCTTCGCCAACCACGCCCGCTCCTCCCCCCGTCTCCCGGTTCGCTCCCAATGACCGGGCCCAAAGGAGGCCGGCCCGGCCCGCGCAAAATACGGATGTCGGCACCTTCTTCCGTCCCGTTTACCGGCAAAAAAAAAGAGTAAGTTTGCAAGACGAGTACTCCCAACGGCCACTAAAAAGCACGACGGCGAGCCAAAAAGGGGTGCAACACGAGGACTTCCCAGGGGGTCACCCATCCTAGTACTACTCTCGCCCAAGCACGCTTAACTGCGGAGTTCTGATGGGATCCGGTGCATTAGTGCTGGTATGATCGCACCCGAAATACTTCCCCCACTTTATTCCTTTATGCCTTCGCCAACCACGCCCGCTCCTCCCCCCGTCTCCCGGTTCGCTCCCACGGACCGGGCCCAAAGGAGGCCGGCCCGGCCCGCGCAAAATACGGATGTCGGCACCTTCTTCCGTCCCGTTTACCGGCAAAAAAAAAGAGTAAGTTTGCAAGACGAGTACTCCCAACGGCCACTAAAAAGCACGACGGCGAGCCAAAAAGGGGTGCAACACGAGGACTTCCCAGGGGGTCACCCATCCTAGTACTACTCTCGCCCAAGCACGCTTAACTGCGGAGTTCTGATGGGATCCGGTGCATTAGTGCTGGTATGATCGCACCCGAAATACTTCCCCCACTTTATTCCTTTATGCCTTCGCCAACCACGCCCGCTCCTCCCCCCGTCTCCCGGTTCGCTCCCACGGACCGGGCCCAAAGGAGGCCGGCCCGGCCCGCGCAAAATACGGATGTCGGCACCTTCTTCCGTCCCGTTTACCGGCAAAAAAAAAAGAGTAAGTTTGCAAGACGAGTACTCCCAACGGCCACTAAAAAGCACGACGGCGAGCCAAAAAGGGGTGCAACACGAGGACTTCCCAGGGGGTCACCCATCCTAGTACTACTCTCGCCCAAGCACGCTTAACTGCGGAGTTCTGATGGGATCCGGTGCATTAGTGCTGGTATGATCGCACCCGAAATACTTCCCCCACTTTATTCCTTTATGCCTTCGCCAACCACGCCCGCTCCTCCCCCCGTCTCCCGGTTCGCTCCCAATGACCGGGCCCAAAGGAGGCCGGCCCGGCCCGCGCAAAATACGGATGTCGGCACCTTCTTCCGTCCCGTTTACCGGCAAAAAAAAAGAGTAAGTTTGCAAGACGAGTACTCCCAACGGCCACTAAAAAGCACGACGGCGAGCCAAAAAGGGGTGCAACACGAGGACTTCCCAGGGGGTCACCCATCCTAGTACTACTCTCGCCCAAGCACGCTTAACTGCGGAGTTCTGATGGGATCCGGTGCATTAGTGCTGGTATGATCGCACCCGAAATACTTCCCCCACTTTATTCCTTTATGCCTTCGCCAACCACGCCCGCTCCTCCCCCCGTCTCCCGGTTCGCTCCCACGGACCGGGCCCAAAGGAGGCCGGCCCGGCCCGCGCAAAATACGGATGTCGGCACCTTCTTCCGTCCCGTTTACCGGCAAAAAAAAAGAGTAAGTTTGCAAGACGAGTACTCCCAACGGCCACTAAAAAGCACGACGGCGAGCCAAAAAGGGGTGCAACACGAGGACTTCCCAGGGGGTCACCCATCCTAGTACTACTCTCGCCCAAGCACGCTTAACTGCGGAGTTCTGATGGGATCCGGTGCATTAGTGCTGGTATGATCGCACACGAAATACTTCCCCCACTTTATTCCTTTATGCCTTCGCCAACCACGCCCGCTCCTCCCCCCGTCTCCCGGTTCGCTCCCACGGACCGGGCCCAAAGGAGGCCGGCCCGGCCCGCGCAAAATACGGATGTCGGCACCTTCTTACGTCCCGTTTACCGGCAAAAAAAAAGAGTAAGTTTGCAATACGAGTACTCCCAACGGCCACTAAAAAGCACGACGGCGAGCCAAAAAGGGGTGCAACACGAGGACTTCCCAGGGGGTCACCCATCCTAGTACTACTCTCGCCCAAGCACGCTTAACTGCGGAGTTCTGATGGGATCCGGTGCATTAGTGCTGGTATGATCGCACCCGAAATACTTCCCCCACTTTATTCCTTTATGCCTTCGCCAACCACGCCCGCTCCTCCCCCCGTCTCCCGGTTCGCTCCCAATGACCGGGCCCAAAGGGGGCTGGCCCGGCCCGCGCAAAATACGGATGTCGGCACCTTCTTCCGTCCCGTTTACCGGCAAAAAAAAAGAGTAAGTTTGCAATACGAGTACTCCCAACGGCCACTAAAAAGCACGACGGCGAGCCAAAAAGGGGTGCAACACGAGGACTTCCCAAGGGGTCACCCATCCTAGTACTACTCTCGCCCAAGCACGCTTAACTGCGGAGTTCTGATGGGATCCGGTGCATTAGTGCTGGTATGATCGCACCCGAAATACTTCCCCCACTTTATTCCTTTATGCCTTCGCCAACCACGCCCGCTCCTCCCCCCGTCTCCCGGTTCGCTCCCAATGACCGGGCCCAAAGGAGGCCGGCCCGGCCCGCGCAAAATACGGATGTCGGCACCTTCTTCCGTCCCGTTTACCGGCAAAAAAAAAGAGTAAGTTTGCAATACGAGTACTCCCAACGGCCACTAAAAAGCACGACGGCGAGCCAAAAAGGGGTGCAACACGAGGACTTCCCAGGGGGTCACCCATCCTAGTACTACTCTCGCCCAAGCACGCTTAACTGCGGAGTTCTGATGGGATCCGGTGCATTAGTGCTGGTATGATCGCACCCGAAATACTTCCCCCACTTTATTCCTTTATGCCTTCGCCAACCACGCCCGCTCCTCCCCCCGTCTCCCGGTTCGCTCCCAATGACCGGGCCCAAAGGAGGCCGGCCCGGCCCGCGCAAAATACGGATGTCGGCACCTTCTTCCGTCCCGTTTACCGGCAAAAAAAAAGAGTAAGTTTGCAAGACGAGTACTCCCAACGGCCACTAAAAAGCACGACGGCGAGCCAAAACGGGGTGCAACACGAGGACTTCCCAGGGGGTCACCCATCCTAGTACTACTCTCGCCCAAGCACGCTTAACTGCGGAGTTCTGATGGGATCCGGTGCATTAGTGCTGGTATGATCGCACCCGAAATACTTCCCCCACTTTATTCCTTTATGCCTTCGCCAACCACGCCCGCTCCTCCCCCCGTCTCCCGGTTCGCTCCCACGGACCGGGCCCAAAGGAGGCCGGCCCGGCCCGCGCAAAATACGGATGTCGGCACCTTCTTCCGTCCCGTTTACCGGCAAAAAAAAAGAGTAAGTTTGCAAGACGAGTACTCCCAACGGCCACTAAAAAGCACGACGGCGAGCCAAAAAGGGGTGCAACACGAGGACTTCCCAGGGGGTCACCCATCCTAGTACTACTCTCGCCCAAGCACGCTTAACTGCGGAGTTCTGATGGGATCCGGTGCATTAGTGCTGGTATGATCGCACCCGAAATACTTCCCCCACTTTATTCCTTTATGCCTTCGCCAACCACGCCCGCTCCTCCCCCCGTCTCCCGGTTCGCTCCCAATGACCGGGCCCAAAGGAGGCCGGCCCGGCCCGCGCAAAATACGGATGTCGGCACCTTCTTCCGTCCCGTTTACCGGCAAAAAAAAAGAGTAAGTTTGCAATACGAGTACTCCCAACGGCCACTAAAAAGCACGACGGCGAGCCAAAAAGGGGTGCAACACGAGGACTTCCCAGGGGGTCACCCATCCTAGTACTACTCTCGCCCAAGCACGCTTAACTGCGGAGTTCTGAAGGGATCCGGTGCATTAGTGCTGGTATGATCGCACCCGAAATACTTCCCCCACTTTATTCCTTTATGCCTTCGCCAACCACGCCCGCTCCTCCCCCCGTCTCCCGGTTCGCTCCCACGGACCGGGCCCAAAGGAGGCCGGCCCGGCCCGCGCAAAATACGGATGTCGGCACCTTCTTCCGTCCCGTTTACCGGCAAAAAAAAGAGTAAGTTTGCAAGACGAGTACTCCCAACGGCCACTAAAAAGCACGACGGCGAGCCAAAAAGGGGTGCAACACGAGGACTTCCCAGGGGGTCACCCATCCTAGTACTACTCTCGCCCAAGCACGCTTAACTGCGGAGTTCTGATGGGATCCGGTGCATTAGTGCTGGTATGATCGCACCCGAAATACTTCCCCCACTTTATTCCTTTATTCCTTCGCCAACCACGCCCGCTCCTCCCCCCGTCTCCCGGTTCGCTCCCACGGACCGGGCCCAAAGGAGGCCGGCCCGGCCCGCGCAAAATACGGATGTCGGCACCTTCTTCCGTCCCGTTTACCGGCAAAAAAAAAGAGTAAGTTTGCAAGACGAGTACTCCCAACGGCCACTAAAAAGCACGACGGCGAGCCAAAAAGGGGTGCAACACGAGGACTTCCCAGGGGGTCACCCATCCTAGTACTACTCTCGCCCAAGCACGCTTAACTGCGGAGTTCTGATGGGATCCGGTGCATTAGTGCTGGTATGATCGCACCCGAAATACTTCCCCCACTTTATTCCTTTATGCCTTCGCCAACCACGCCCGCTCCTCCCCCCGTCTCCCGGTTCGCTCCCACGGACCGGGCCCAAAGGAGGCCGGCCCGGCCCGCGCAAAATACGGATGTCGGCACCTTCTTCCGTCCCGTTTACCGGCAAAAAAAAAGAGTAAGTTTGCAATACGAGTACTCCCAACGGCCACTAAAAAGCACGACGGCGAGCCAAAAAGGGGTGCAACACGAGGACTTCCCAGGGGGTCACCCATCCTAGTACTACTCTCGCCCAAGCACGCTTAACTGCGGAGTTCTGATGGGATCCGGTGCATTAGTGCTGGTATGATCGCACCCGAAATACTTCCCCCACTTTATTCCTTTATGCCTTCGCCAACCACGCCCGCTCCTCCCCCCGTCTCCCGGTTCGCTCCCAATGACCGGGCCCAAAGGAGGCCGGCCCGGCCCGCGCAAAATACGGATGTCGGCACCTTCTTCCGTCCCGTTTACCGGCAAAAAAAAAGAGTAAGTTTGCAATACGAGTACTCCCAACGGCCACTAAAAAGCACGACGGCGAGCCAAAAAGGGGTGCAACACGAGGACTTCCCAGGGGGTCACCCATCCTAGTACTACTCTCGCCCAAGCACGCTTAACTGCGGAGTTCTGATGGGATCCGGTGCATTAGTGCTGGTATGATCGCACCCGAAATACTTCCCCCACTTTATTCCTTTATGCCTTCGCCAACCACGCCCGCTCCTCCCCCCGTCTCCCGGTTCGCTCCCACGGACCGGGCCCAAAGGAGGCCGGCCCGGCCCGCGCAAAATACGGATGTCGGCACCTTCTTCCGTCCCGTTTACCGGCAAAAAAAAAGAGTAAGTTTGCAATACGAGTACTCCCAACGGCCACTAAAAAGCACGACGGCGAGCCAAAAAGGGGTGCAACACGAGGACTTCCCAGGGGGTCACCCATCCTAGTACTACTCTCGCCCAAGCACGCTTAACTGCGGAGTTCTGATGGGATCCGGTGCATTAGTGCTGGTATGATCGCACCCGAAATACTTCCCCCACTTTATTCCTTTATGCCTTCGCCAACCACGCCCGCTCCTCCCCCCGTCTCCCGGTTCGCTCCCAATGACCGGGCCCAAAGGAGGCCGGCCCGGCCCGCGCAAAATACGGATGTCGGCACCTTCTTCCGTTCCGTTTACCGGCAAAAAAAAAGAGTAAGTTTGCAAGACGAGTACTCCCAACGGCCACTAAAAAGCACGACGGCGAGCCAAAAAGGGGTGCAACACGAGGACTTCCCAGGGGGTCACCCATCCTAGTACTACTCTCGCCCAAGCACGCTTAACTGCGGAGTTCTGATGGGATCCGGTGCATTAGTGCTGGTATGATCGCACCCGAAATACTTCCCCCACTTTATTCCTTTATGCCTTCGCCAACCACGCCTGCTCCTCCCCCCGTCTCCCGGTTCGCTCCCAATGACCGGGCCCAAAGGAGGCCGGCCCGGCCCGCGCAAAATACGGATGTCGGCACCTTCTTCCGTCCCGTTTACCGGCAAAAAAAAAGAGTAAGTTTGCAATACGAGTACTCCCAACGGCCACTAAAAAGCACGACGGCGAGCCAAAAAGGGGTGCAACACGAGGACTTCCCAGGGGGTCACCCATCCTAGTACTACTCTCGCCCAAGCACGCTTAACTGCGGAGTTCTGATGGGATCCGGTGCATTAGTGCTGGTATGATCGCACCCGAAATACTTCCCCCACTTTATTCCTTTATGCCTTCGCCAACCACGCCCGCTCCTCCCCCCGTCTCCCGGTTCGCTCCCAATGACCGTGCCCAAAGGAGGCCGGCCCGGCCCGCGCAAAATACGGATGTCGGCACCTTCTTCCGTCCCGTTTACCGGCAAAAAAAAAGAGTAAGTTTGCAATACGAGTACTCCCAACGGCCACTAAAAAGCACGACGGCGAGCCAAAAAGGGGTGCAACACGAGGACTTCCCAGGGGGTCACCCATCCTAGTACTACTCTCGCCCAAGCACGCTTAACTGCGGAGTTCTGATGGGATCCGGTGCATTAGTGCTGGTATGATCGCACCCGAAATACTTCCCCCACTTTATTCCTTTATGCCTTCGCCAACCACGCCCGCTCCTCCCCCCGTCTCCCGGTTCGCTCCCAATGACCGGGCCCAAAGGAGGCCGGCCCGGCCCGCGCAAAATACGGATGTCGGCACCTTCTTCCGTCCCGTTTACCGGCAAAAAAAAAGAGTAAGTTTGCAAGACGAGTACTCCCAACGGCCACTAAAAAGCACGACGGCGAGCCAAAAAGGGGTGCAACACGAGGACTTCCCAGG
The DNA here is from genome assembly GCA_033807775.1 of Saussurea involucrata. Taxonomy (NCBI): domain Eukaryota; kingdom Viridiplantae; phylum Streptophyta; class Magnoliopsida; order Asterales; family Asteraceae; genus Saussurea; species Saussurea involucrata. The sequence continues at coordinate 111,759,875 of CM066324.1, forward strand.
GGGTCACCCATCCTAGTACTACTCTCGCCCAAGCACGCTTAACTGCGGAGTTCTGATGGGATCCGGTGCATTAGTGCTGGTATGATCGCACTCGAAATACTTCCCCCACTTTATTCCTTTATGCCTTCGCCAACCACGCCCGCTCCTCCCCCCGTCTCCCGGTTCGCTCCCACGGACCGGGCCCAAAGGAGGCCGGCCCGGCCCGCGCAAAATACGGATGTCGGCACCTTCTTCCGTCCCGTTTACCGGCAAAAAAAAAGAGTAAGTTTGCAAGACGAGTACTCCCAACGGCCACTAAAAAGCACGACGGCGAGCCAAAAAGGGGTGCAACACGAGGACTTCCCAGGGGGTCACCCATCCTAGTACTACTCTCGCCCAAGCACGCTTAACTGCGGAGTTCTGATGGGATCCGGTGCATTAGTGCTGGTATGATCGCACCCGAAATACTTCCCCCACTTTATTCCTTTATGCCTTCGCCAACCACGCCCGCTCCTCCCCCCGTCTCCCGGTTCGCTCCCACGGACCGGGCCCAAAGGAGGCCGGCCCGGCCCGCGCAAAATACGGATGTCGGCACCTTCTTCCGTCCCGTTTACCGGCAAAAAAAAGAGTAAGTTTGCAATACGAGTACTCCCAACGGCCACTAAAAAGCACGACGGCGAGCCAAAAAGGGGTGCAACACGAGGACTTCCCAGGGGGTCACCCATCCTAGTACTACTCTCGCCCAAGCACGCTTAACTGCGGAGTTCTGATGGGATCCGGTGCATTAGTGCTGGTATGATCGCACCCGAAATACTTCCCCCACTTTATTCCTTTATGCCTTCGCCAACCACGCCCGCTCCTCCCCCCGTCTCCCGGTTCGCTCCCAATGACCGGGCCCAAAAGAGGCCGGCCCGGCCCGCGCAAAATACGGATGTCGGCACCTTCTTCCGTCCCGTTTACCGGAAAAAAAAAGAGTAAGTTTGCAATACGAGTACTCCCAACGGCCACTAAAAAGCACGACGGCGAGCCAAAAAGGGGTGCAACACGAGGACTTCCCAGGGGGTCACCCATCCTAGTACTACTCTCGCCCAAGCACGCTTAACTGCGGAGTTCTGATGGGATCCGGTGCATTAGTGCTGGTATGATCGCACCCGAAATACTTCCCCCACTTTATTCCTTTATGCCTTCGCCAACCACGCCCGCTCCTCCCCCCGTCTCCCGGTTCGCTCCCAATGACCGGGCCCAAAGGAGGCCGGCCCGGCCCGCGCAAAATACGGATGTCGGCACCTTCTTCCGTCCCGTTTACCGGCAAAAAAAAAGAGTAAGTTTGCAAGACGAGTACTCCCAACGGCCACTAAAAAGCACGACGGCGAGCCAAAAAGGGGTACAACACGAGGACTTCCCAGGGGGTCACCCATCCTAGTACTACTCTCGCCCAAGCACGCTTAACTGCGGAGTTCTGATGGGATCCGGTGCATTAGTGCTGGTATGATCGCACCCGAAATACTTCCCCCACTTTATTCCTTTATGCCTTCGCCAACCACGCCCGCTCCTCCCCCCGTCTCCCGGTTCGCTCCCAATGACCGGGCCCAAAGGAGGCCGGCCCGGCCCGCGCAAAATACGGATGTCGGCACCTTCTTCCGTCCCGTTTACCGGCAAAAAAAAGAGTAAGTTTGCAAGACGAGTACTCCCAACGGCCACTAAAAAGCACGACGGCGAGCCAAAAAGGGGTGCAACACGAGGACTTCCCAGGGGGTCACCCATCCTAGTACTACTCTCGCCCAAGCACGCTTAACTGCGGAGTTCTGATGGGATCCGATGCATTAGTGCTGGTATGATCGCACCCGAAATACTTCCCCCACTTTATTCCTTTATGCCTTCGCCAACCACACCCGCTCCTCCCCCCGTCTCCCGGTTCGCTCCCAATGACCGGGCCCAAAGGAGGCCGGCCCGGCCCGCGCAAAATACGGATGTCGGCACCTTCTTCCGTCCCGTTTACCGGCAAAAAAAAAGAGTAAGTTTGCAATACGAGTACTCCCAACGGCCACTAAAAAGCACGACGGCGAGCCAAAAAGGGGTGCAACACGAGGACTTCCCAGGGGGTCACCCATCCTAGTACTACTCTCGCCCAAGCACGCTTAACTGCGGAGTTCTGATGGGATCCGGTGCATTAGTGCTGGTATGATCGCACCCGAAATACTTCCCCCACTTTATTCCTTTATGCCTTCGCCAACCACGCCCGCTCCTCCCCCCGTCTCCCGGTTCGCTCCCAATGACCGGGCCCAAAGGAGGCCGGCCCGGCCCGCGCAAAATACGGATGTCGGCACCTTCTTCCGTCCCGTTTACCGGAAAAAAAAAGAGTAAGTTTGCAAGACGAGTACTCCCAACGGCCACTAAAAAGCACGACGGCGAGCCAAAAAGGGGTACAACACGAGGACTTCCCAGGGGGTAACCCATCCTAGTACTACTCTCGCCCAAGCACGCTTAACTGCGGAGTTCTGATGGGATCCGGTGCATTAGTGCTGGTATGATCGCACCCGAAATACTTCCCCCACTTTATTCCTTTATGCCTTCGCCAACCACGCCCGCTCCTCCCCCCGTCTCCCGGTTCGCTCCCAATGACCGGGCCCAAAGGAGGCCGGCCCGGCCCGCGCAAAATACGGATGTCGGCACCTTCTTCCGTCCCGTTTACCGGCAAAAAAAAGAGTAAGTTTGCAAGACGAGTACTCCCAACGGCCACTAAAAAGCACGACGGCGAGCCAAAAAGGGGTGCAACACGAGGACTTCCCAGGGGGTCACCCATCCTAGTACTACTCTCGCCCAAGCACGCTTAACTGCGGAGTTCTGATGGGATCCGGTGCATTAGTGCTGGTATGATCGCACCCGAAATACTTCCCCCACTTTATTCCTTTATGCCTTCGCCAACCACGCCCGCTCCTCCCCCCGTCTCCCGGTTCGCTCCCACGGACCGGGCCCAAAGGAGGCCGGCCCGGCCCGCGCAAAATACGGATGTCGGCACCTTCTTCCGTCCCGTTTACCGGCAAAAAAAAAGAGTAAGTTTGCAAGACGAGTACTCCCAACGGCCACTAAAAAGCACGACGGCGAGCCAAAAAGGGGTGCAACACGAGGACTTCCCAGGGGGTCACCCATCCTAGTACTACTCTCGCCCAAGCACGCTTAACTGCGGAGTTCTGATGGGATCCGGTGCATTAGTGCTGGTATGATCGCACCCGAAATACTTCCCCCACTTTATTCCTTTATGCCTTCGCCAACCACGCCCGCTCCTCCCCCCGTCTCCCGGTTCGCTCCCACGGACCGGGCCCAAAGGAGGCCGGCCCGGCCCGCGCAAAATACGGATGTCGGCACCTTCTTCCGTCCCGTTTACCGGCAAAAAAAAAAGAGTAAGTTTGCAAGACGAGTACTCCCAACGGCCACTAAAAAGCACGACGGCGAGCCAAAAAGGGGTGCAACACGAGGACTTCCCAGGGGGTCACCCATCCTAGTACTACTCTCGCCCAAGCACGCTTAACTGCGGAGTTCTGATGGGATCCGGTGCATTAGTGCTGGTATGATCGCACCCGAAATACTTCCCCCACTTTATTCCTTTATGCCTTCGCCAACCACGCCCGCTCCTCCCCCCGTCTCCCGGTTCGCTCCCACGGACCGGGCCCAAAGGAGGCCGGCCCGGCCCGCGCAAAATACGGATGTCGGCACCTTCTTCCGTCCCGTTTACCGGCAAAAAAAAGAGTAAGTTTGCAATACGAGTACTCCCAACGGCCACTAAAAAGCACGACGGCGAGCCAAAAAGGGGTGCAACACGAGGACTTCCCAGGGGGTCACCCATCCTAGTACTACTCTCGCCCAAGCACGCTTAACTGCGGAGTTCTGATGGGATCCGGTGCATTAGTGCTGGTATGATCGCACCCGAAATACTTCCCCCACTTTATTCCTTTATGCCTTCGCCAACCACGCCCGCTCCTCCCCCCGTCTCCCGGTTCACTCCCAATGACCGGGCCCAAAGGAGGCCGGCCCGGCCCGCGCAAAATACGGATGTCGGCACCTTCTTCCGTCCCGTTTACCGGCAAAAAAAAGAGTAAGTTTGCAATACGAGTACTCCCAACGGCCACTAAAAAGCACGACGGCGAGCCAAAAAGGGGTGCAACACGAGGACTTCCCAGGGGGTCACCCATCCTAGTACTACTCTCGCCCAAGCACGCTTAACTGCGGAGTTCTGATGGGATCCGGTGCATTAGTGCTGGTATGATCGCACCCGAAATACTTCCCCCACTTTATTCCTTTATGCCTTCGCCAACCACGCCCGCTCCTCCCCCCGTCTCCCGGTTCGCTCCCAATGACCGGGCCCAAAGGAGGCCGGCCCGGCCCGCGCAAAATACGGATGTCGGCACCTTCTTCCGTCCCGTTTACCGGCAAAAAAAAAGAGTAAGTTTGCAATACGAGTACTCCCAACGGCCACTAAAAAGCACGACGGCGAGCCAAAAAGGGGTGCAACACGAGGACTTCCCAGGGAGTCACCCATCATAGTACTACTCTCGCCCAAGCACGCTTAACTGCGGAGTTCTGATGGGATCCGGTGCATTAGTGCTGGTATGATCGCACCCGAAATACTTCCCCCACTTTATTCCTTTATGCCTTCGCCAACCACGCCCGCTCCTCCCCCCGTCTCCCGGTTCGCTCCCAATGACCGGGCCCAAAGGAGGCCGGCCCGGCCCGCGCAAAATACGGATGTCGGCACCTTCTTCCGTCCCGTTTACCGGAAAAAAAAGAGTAAGTTTGCAAGACGAGTACTCCCAACGGCCACTAAAAAGCACGACGGCGAGCCAAAAAGGGGTACAACACGAGGACTTCCCAGGGGGTAACCCATCCTAGTACTACTCTCGCCCAAGCACGCTTAACTGCGGAGTTCTGATGGGATCCGGTGCATTAGTGCTGGTATGATCGCACCCGAAATACTTCCCCCACTTTATTCCTTTATGCCTTCGCCAACCACGCCCGCTCCTCCCCCCGTCTCCCGGTTCGCTCCCAATGACCGGGCCCAAAGGAGGCCGGCCCGGCCCGCGCAAAATACGGATGTCGGCACCTTCTTCCGTCCCGTTTACCGGCAAAAAAAGAGTAAGTTTGCAAGACGAGTACTCCCAACGGCCACTAAAAAGCACGACGGCGAGCCAAAAAGGGGTGCAACACGAGGACTTCCCAGGGGGTCACCCATCCTAGTACTACTCTCGCCCAAGCACGCTTAACTGCGGAGTTCTGATGGGATCCGGTGCATTAGTGCTGGTATGATCGCACCCGAAATACTTCCCCCACTTTATTCCTTTATGCCTTCGCCAACCACGCCCGCTCCTCCCCCCGTCTCCCGGTTCGCTCCCACGGACCGGGCCCAAAGGAGGCCGGCCCGGCCCGCGCAAAATACGGATGTCGGCACCTTCTTCCGTCCCGTTTACCGGCAAAAAAAAAGAGTAAGTTTGCAAGACGAGTACTCCCAACGGCCACTAAAAAGCACGACGGCGAGCCAAAAAGGGGTGCAACACGAGGACTTCCCAGGGGGTCACCCATCCTAGTACTACTCTCGCCCAAGCACGCTTAACTGCGGAGTTCTGATGGGATCCGGTGCATTAGTGCTGGTATGATCGCACCCGAAATACTTCCCCCACTTTATTCCTTTATGCCTTCGCCAACCACGCCCGCTCCTCCCCCCGTCTCCCGGTTCGCTCCCACGGACCGGGCCCAAAGGAGGCCGGCCCGGCCCGCGCAAAATACGGATGTCGGCACCTTCTTCCGTCCCGTTTACCGGCAAAAAAAAAAGAGTAAGTTTGCAAGACGAGTACTCCCAACGGCCACTAAAAAGCACGACGGCGAGCCAAAAAGGGGTGCAACACGAGGACTTCCCAGGGGGTCACCCATCCTAGTACTACTCTCGCCCAAGCACGCTTAACTGCGGAGTTCTGATGGGATCCGGTGCATTAGTGCTGGTATGATCGCACCCGAAATACTTCCCCCACTTTATTCCTTTATGCCTTCGCCAACCACGCCCGCTCCTCCCCCCGTCTCCCGGTTCGCTCCCACGGACCGGGCCCAAAGGAGGCCGGCCCGGCCCGCGCAAAATACGGATGTCGGCACCTTCTTCCGTCCCGTTTACCGGCAAAAAAAAGAGTAAGTTTGCAATACGAGTACTCCCAACGGCCACTAAAAAGCACGACGGCGAGCCAAAAAGGGGTGCAACACGAGGACTTCCCAGGGGGTCACCCATCCTAGTACTACTCTCGCCCAAGCACGCTTAACTGCGGAGTTCTGATGGGATCCGGTGCATTAGTGCTGGTATGATCGCACCCGAAATACTTCCCCCACTTTATTCCTTTATGCCTTCGCCAACCACGCCCGCTCCTCCCCCCGTCTCCCGGTTCACTCCCAATGACCGGGCCCAAAGGAGGCCGGCCCGGCCCGCGCAAAATACGGATGTCGGCACCTTCTTCCGTCCCGTTTACCGGCAAAAAAAAGAGTAAGTTTGCAATACGAGTACTCCCAACGGCCACTAAAAAGCACGACGGCGAGCCAAAAAGGGGTGCAACACGAGGACTTCCCAGGGGGTCACCCATCCTAGTACTACTCTCGCCCAAGCACGCTTAACTGCGGAGTTCTGATGGGATCCGGTGCATTAGTGCTGGTATGATCGCACCCGAAATACTTCCCCCACTTTATTCCTTTATGCCTTCGCCAACCACGCCCGCTCCTCCCCCCGTCTCCCGGTTCGCTCCCAATGACCGGGCCCAAAGGAGGCCGGCCCGGCCCGCGCAAAATACGGATGTCGGCACCTTCTTCCGTCCCGTTTACCGGCAAAAAAAAAGAGTAAGTTTGCAATACGAGTACTCCCAACGGCCACTAAAAAGCACGACGGCGAGCCAAAAAGGGGTGCAACACGAGGACTTCCCAGGGAGTCACCCATCATAGTACTACTCTCGCCCAAGCACGCTTAACTGCGGAGTTCTGATGGGATCCGGTGCATTAGTGCTGGTATGATCGCACCCGAAATACTTCCCCCACTTTATTCCTTTATGCCTTCGCCAACCACGCCCGCTCCTCCCCCCGTCTCCCGGTTCGCTCCCAATGACCAGGCCCAAAGGAGGCCGGCCCGGCCCGCGCAAAATACGGATGTCGGCACCTTCTTCCGTCCCGTTTACCGGCAAAAAAAAAGAGTAAGTTTGCAAGACGAGTACTCCCAACGGCCACTAAAAAGCACGACGGCGAGCCAAAAAGGGGTGCAACACGAGGACTTCCCAGGGGGTCACCCATCCTAGTACTACTCTCGCCCAAGCACGCTTAACTGCGGAGTTCTGATGGGATCCGGTGCATTAGTGCTGGTATGATCGCACCCAAAATACTTCCCCCACTTTATTCCTTTATGCCTTCGCCAACCACGCCCGCTCCTCCCCCCGTCTCCCGGTTCGCTCCCAATGACCGGGCCCAAAGGAGGCCGGCCCGGCCCGCGCAAAATACGGATGTCGGCACCTTCTTCCGTCCCGTTTACCGGCAAAAAAAAAGAGTAAGTTTGCAAGACGAGTACTCCCAACGGCCACTAAAAAGCACGACGGCGAGCCAAAAAGGGGTGCAACACGAGGACTTCCCAGGGGGTCACCCATCCTAGTACTACTCTCGCCCAAGCACGCTTAACTTCGGAGTTCTGATGGGATCCGGTGCATTAGTGCTGGTATGATCGCACCCGAAATACTTCCCCCACTTTATTCCTTTATGCCTTCGCCAACCACGCCCGCTCCTCCCCCCGTCTCCCGGTTCGCTCCCAATGACCGGGCCCAAAGGAGGCCGGCCCGGCCCGCGCAAAATACGGATGTCGGCACCTTCTTCCGTCCCGTTTACCGGCAAAAAAAAAGAGTAAGTTTGCAATACGAGTACTCCCAACGGCCACTAAAAAGCACGACGGCGAGCCAAAAGGGGTGCAACACGAGGACTTCCCAGGGGGTCACCCATCCTAGTACTACTCTCGCCCAAGCACGCTTAACTGCGGAGTTCTGATGGGATCCGGTGCATTAGTGCTGGTATGATCGCACCCGAAATACTTCCCCCACTTTATTCCTTTATGCCTTCGCCAACCACGCCCGCTCCTCCCCCCGTCTCCCGGTTCGCTCCCACGGACCGGGCCCAAAGGAGGCCGGCCCGGCCCGCGCAAAATACGGATGTCGGCACCTTCTTCCGTCCCGTTTACCGGCAAAAAAAGAGTAAGTTTGCAAGACGAGTACTCCCAACGGCCACTAAAAAGCACGACGGCGAGCCAAAAAGGGGTGCAACACGAGGACTTCCCAGGGGGTCACCCATCCTAGTACTACTCTCGCCCAAGCACGCTTAACTGCGGAGTTCTGATGGGATCCGGTGCATTAGTGCTGGTATGATCGCACCCGAAATACTTCCCCCACTTTATTCCTTTATGCCTTCGCCAACCACGCCCGCTCCTCCCCCCGTCTCCCGGTTCGCTCCCACGGACCGGGCCCAAAGGAGGCCGGCCCGGCCCGCGCAAAATACGGATGTCGGCACCTTCTTCCGTCCCGTTTACCGGCAAAAAAAAAGAGTAAGTTTGCAAGACGAGTACTCCCAACGGCCACTAAAAAGCACGACGGCGAGCCAAAAAGGGGTGCAACACGAGGACTTCCCAGGGGGTCACCCATCCTAGTACTACTCTCGCCCAAGCACGCTTAACTGCGGAGTTCTGATGGGATCCGGTGCATTAGTGCTGGTATGATCGCACCCGAAATACTTCCCCCACTTTATTCCTTTATGCCTTCGCCAACCACGCCCGCTCCTCCCCCCGTCTCCCGGTTCGCTCCCACGGACCGGGCCCAAAGGAGGCCGGCCCGGCCCGCGCAAAATACGGATGTCGGCACCTTCTTCCGTCCCGTTTACCGGCAAAAAAAAGAGTAAGTTTTCAAGACGAGTACTCCCAACGGCCACTAAAAAGCACGACGGCGAGCCAAAAAGGGGTGCAACACGAGGACTTCCCAGGGGGTCACCCATCCTAGTACTACTCTCGCCCAAGCACGCTTAACTGCGGAGTTCTGATGGGATCCGGTGCATTAGTGCTGGTATGATCGCACCCGAAATACTTCCCCCACTTTATTCCTTTATGCCTTCGCCAACCACGCCCGCTCCTCCCCCCGTCTCCCGGTTCGCTCCCACGGACCGGGCCCAAAGGAGGCCGGCCCGGCCCGCGCAAAATACGGATGTCGGCACCTTCTTCCGTCCCGTTTACCGGCAAAAAAAAAGAGTAAGTTTGCAAGACGAGTACTCCCAACGGCCACTAAAAAGCACGACGGCGAGCCAAAAAGGGGTGCAACACGAGGACTTCCCAGGGGGTCACCCATCCTAGTACTACTCTCGCCCAAGCACGCTTAACTGCGGAGTTCTGATGGGATCCGGTGCATTAGTGCTGGTATGATCGCACCCGAAATACTTCCCCCACTTTATTCCTTTATGCCTTCGCCAACCACGCCCGCTCCTCCCCCCGTCTCCCGGTTCGCTCCCACGGACCGGGCCCAAAGGAGGCCGGCCCGGCCCGCGCAAAATACGGATGTCGGCACCTTCTTCCGTCCCGTTTACCGGCAAAAAAAAAAGAGTAAGTTTGCAAGACGAGTACTCCCAACGGCCACTAAAAAGCACGACGGCGAGCCAAAAAGGGGTGCAACACGAGGACTTCCCAGGGGGTCACCCATCCTAGTACTACTCTCGCCCAAGCACGCTTAACTGCGGAGTTCTGATGGGATCCGGTGCATTAGTGCTGGTATGATCGCACCCGAAATACTTCCCCCACTTTATTCCTTTATGCCTTCGCCAACCACGCCCGCTCCTCCCCCCGTCTCCCGGTTTGCTCCCACGGACCGGGCCCAAAGGAGGCCGGCCCGGCCCGCGCAAAATACGGATGTCGGCACCTTCTTCCGTCCCGTTTACCGGCAAAAAAAAAGAGTAAGTTTGCAAGACGAGTACTCCCAACGGCCACTAAAAAGCACGACGGCGAGCCAAAAAGGGGTGCAACACGAGGACTTCCCAGGGGGTCACCCATCCTAGTACTACTCTCGCCCAAGCACGCTTAACTGCGGAGTTCTGATGGGATCCGGTGCATTAGTGCTGGTATGATCGCACCCGAAATACTTCCCCCACTTTATTCCTTTATGCCTTCGCCAACCACGCCCGCTCCTCCCCCCGTCTCCCGGTTCGCTCCCACGGACCGGGCCCAAAGGAGGCCGGCCCGGCCCGCGCAAAATACGGATGTCGGCACCTTCTTCCGTCCCGTTTACCGGCAAAAAAAAAGAGTAAGTTTGCAAGACGAGTACTCCCAACGGCCACTAAAAAGCACGACGGCGAGCCAAAAAGGGGTGCAACACGAGGACTTCCCAGGGGGTCACCCATCCTAGTACTACTCTCGCCCAAGCACGCTTAACTGCGGAGTTCTGATGGGATCCGGTGCATTAGTGCTGGTATGATCGCACCCGAAATACTTCCCCCACTTTATTCCTTTATGCCTTCGCCAACCACGCCCGCTCCTCCCCCCGTCTCCCGGTTCGCTCCCACGGACCGGGCCCAAAGGAGGCCGGCCCGGCCCGCGCAAAATACGGATGTCGGCACCTTCTTCCGTCCCGTTTACCGGCAAAAAAAAAAGAGTAAGTTTGCAAGACGAGTACTCCCAACGGCCACTAAAAAGCACGACGGCGAGCCAAAAAGGGGTGCAACACGAGGACTTCCCAGGGGGTCACCCATCCTAGTACTACTCTCGCCCAAGCACGCTTAACTGCGGAGTTCTGATGGGATCCGGTGCATTAGTGCTGGTATGATCGCACCCGAAATACTTCCCCCACTTTATTCCTTTATGCCTTCGCCAACCACGCCCGCTCCTCCCCCCGTCTCCCGGTTTGCTCCCACGGACCGGGCCCAAAGGAGGCCGGCCCGGCCCGCGCAAAATACGGATGTCGGCACCTTCTTCCGTCCCGTTTACCGGCAAAAAAAAAGAGTAAGTTTGCAAGACGAGTACTCCCAACGGCCACTAAAAAGCACGACGGCGAGCCAAAAAGGGGTGCAACACGAGGACTTCCCAGGGGGTCACCCATCCTAGTACTACTCTCGCCCAAGCACGCTTAACTGCGGAGTTCTGATGGGATCCGGTGCATTAGTGCTGGTATGATCGCACCCGAAATACTTCCCCCACTTTATTCCTTTATGCCTTCGCCAACCACGCCCGCTCCTCCCCCCGTCTCCCGGTTCGCTCCCACGGACCGGGCCCAAAGGAGGCCGGCCCGGCCCACGCAAAATACGGATGTCGGCACCTTCTTCCGTCCCGTTTACCGGCAAAAAAAAGAGTAAGTTTGCAATACGAGTACTCCCAACGGCCACTAAAAAGCACGACGGCGAGCCAAAAAGGGGTGCAACACGAGGACTTCCCAGGGGGTCACCCATCCTAGTACTACTCTCGCCCAAGCACGCTTAACTGCGGAGTTCTGATGGGATCTGGTGCATTAGTGCTGGTATGATCGCACCCGAAATACTTCCCCCACTTTATTCCTTTATGCCTTCGCCAACCACGCCCGCTCCTCCCCCCGTCTCCCGGTTCGCTCCCAATGACCGGGCCCAAAGGAGGCCGGCCCGGCCCGCGCAAAATACGGATGTCGGCACCTTCTTCCGTCCCGTTTACCGGCAAAAAAAAGAGTAAGTTTGCAATACGAGTACTCCCAACGGCCACTAAAAAGCACGACGGCGAGCCAAAAAGGGGTGCAACACGAGGACTTCCCATGGGGTCACCCATCCTAGTACTACTCTCGCCCAAGCACGCTTAACTGCGGAGTTCTGATGGGATCCGGTGCATTAGTGCTGGTATGATCGCACCCGAAATACTTCCCCCACTTTATTCCTTTATGCCTTCGCCAACCACGCCCGCTCCTCCCCCCGTCTCCCGGTTCGCTCCCAATGACCGGGCCCAAAGGAGGCCGGCCCGGCCCGCGCAAAATACGGATGTCGGCACCTTCTTCCGTCCCGTTTACCGGCAAAAAAAAGAGTAAGTTTGCAATACGAGTACTCCCAACGGCCACTAAAAAGCACGACGGCGAGCCAAAAAGGGGTGCAACACGAGGACTTCCCATGGGGTCACCCATCCTAGTACTACTCTCGCCCAAGCACGCTTAACTGCGGAGTTCTGATGGGATCCGGTGCATTAGTGCTGGTATGATCGCACCCGAAATACTTCCCCCACTTTATTCCTTTATGCCTTCGCCAACCACGCCCGCTCCTCCCCCCGTCTCCCGGTTCGCTCCCAATGACCGGGCCCAAAGGAGGCCGGCCCGGCCCGCGCAAAATACGGATGTCGGCACCTTCTTCCGTCCCGTTTACCGGCAAAAAAAAAGAGTAAGTTTGCAATACGAGTACTCCCAACGGCCACTAAAAAGCACGACGGCGAGCCAAAAAGGGGTGCAACACGAGGACTTCCCAGGGAGTCACCCATCCTAGTACTACTCTCGCCCAAGCACGCTTAACTGCGGAGTTCTGATGGGATCCGGTGCATTAGTGCTGGTATGATCGCACCCGAAATACTTCCCCCACTTTATTCCTTTATGCCTTCGCCTACCACGCCCGCTCCTCCCCCCGTCTCCCGGTTCGCTCCCAATGACCGGGCCCAAAGGAGGCCGGCCCGGCCCGCGCAAAATACGGATGTCGGCACCTTCTTCCGTCCCGTTTACCGGCAAAAAAAAGAGTAAGTTTGCAAGACGAGTACTCCCAACGGCCACTAAAAAGCACGACGGCGAGCCAAAAAGGGGTGCAACACGAGGACTTCCCAGGGGGTCACCCATCCTAGTACTACTCTCGCCCAAGCACGCTTAACTGCCGAGTTCTGATGGGATCCGGTGCATTAGTGCTGGTATGATCGCACCCGAAATACTTCCCCCACTTTATTCCTTTATGCCTTCGCCAACCACGCCCGCTCCTCCCCCCGTCTCCCGGTTCGCTCCCAATGACCGTGCCCAAAGGAGGCCGGCCCGGCCCGCGCAAAATACGGATGTCGGCACCTTCTTCCGTCCCGTTTACCGGCAAAAAAAAAGAGTAAGTTTGCAATACGAGTACTCCCAACGGCCACTAAAAAGCACGACGGCGAGCCAAAAAGGGGTGCAACACGAGGACTTCCCAGGGGGTCACCCATCCTAGTACTACTCTCGCCCAAGCACGCTTAACTGCGGAGTTCTGATGGGATCCGGTGCATTAGTGCTGGTATGATCGCACCCGAAATACTTCCCCCACTTTATTCCTTTATGCCTTCGCCAACCACGCCCGCTCCTCCCCCCGTCTCCCGGTTCGCTCCCAATGACCGGGCCCAAAGGAGGCCGGCCCGGCCCGCGCAAAATACGGATGTCGGCACCTTCTTCCGTCCCGTTTACCGGCAAAAAAAAAGAGTAAGTTTGCAATACGAGTACTCCCAACGGCCACTAAAAAGCACGACGGCGAGCCAAAAAGGGGTGCAACACGAGGACTTCCCAGGGGGTCACCCATCCTAGTACTACTCTCGCCCAAGCACGCTTAACTGCGGAGTTCTGATGGGATCCGGTGCATTAGTGCTGGTATGATCGCACCCGAAATACTTCCCCCACTTTATTACTTTATGCCTTCGCCAACCACGCCCGCTCCTCCCCCCGTCTCCCGGTTCGCTCCCACGGACCGGGCCCAAAGGAGGCCGGCCCGGCCCGCGCAAAATACGGATGTCGGCACCTTCTTCCGTCCCGTTTACCGGCAAAAAAAAAGAGTAAGTTTGCAAGACGAGTACTCCCAACGGCCACTAAAAAGCACGACGGCGAGCCAAAAAGGGGTGCAACACGAGGACTTCCCAGGGGGTCACCCATCCTAGTACTACTCTCGCCCAAGCACGCTTAACTGCGGAGTTCTGATGGGATCTGGTGCATTAGTGCTGGTATGATCGCACCCGAAATACTTCCCCCACTTTATTCCTTTATGCCTTCGCCAACCACGCCCGCTCCTCCCCCCGTCTCCCGGTTCGCTCCCACGGACCGGGCCCAAAGGAGGCCGGCCCGGCCCGCGCAAAATACGGATGTCGGCACCTTCTTCCGTCCCGTTTACCGGCAAAAAAAAGAGTAAGTTTGCAAGACGAGTACTCCCAACGGCCACTAAAAAGCACGACGGCGAGCCAAAAAGGGGTGCAACACGAGGACTTCCCAGGGGGTCACCCATCCTAGTACTACTCTCGCCCAAGCACGCTTAACTGCGGAGTTCTGATGGGATCCGGTGCATTAGTGCTGGTATGATCGCACCCGAAATACTTCCCCCACTTTATTCCTTTATGCCTTCGCCAACCACGCCCGCTCCTCCCCCCGTCTCCCGGTTCGCTCCCACGGACCGGGCCCAAAGGAGGCCGGCCCGGCCCGCGCAAAATACGGATGTCGGCACCTTCTTCCGTCCCGTTTACCGGCAAAAAAAAAAGAGTAAGTTTGCAAGACGAGTACTCCCAACGGCCACTAAAAAGCACGACGGCGAGCCAAAAAGGGGTGCAACACGAGGACTTCCCAGGGGGTCACCCATCCTAGTACTACTCTCGCCCAAGCACGCTTAACTGCGGAGTTCTGATGGGATCCGGTGCATTAGTGCTGGTATGATCGCACCCGAAATACTTCCCCCACTTTATTCCTTTATGCCTTCGCCAACCACGCCCGCTCCTCCCCCCGTCTCCCGGTTCGCTCCCAATGACCGGGCCCAAAGGAGGCCGGCCCGGCCCGCGCAAAATACGGATGTCGGCACCTTCTTCCGTCCCGTTTACCGGCAAAAAAAAAGAGTAAGTTTGCAAGACGAGTACTCCCAACGGCCACTAAAACGCACGACGGCGAGCCAAAAAGGGGTGCAACACGAGGACTTCCCAGGGGGTCACCCATCCTAGTACTACTCTCGCCCAAGCACGCTTAACTGCGGAGTTCTGATGGGATCCGGTGCATTAGTGCTGGTATGATCGCACCCGAAATACTTCCCCCACTTTATTCCTTTATGCCTTCGCCAACCACGCCCGCTCCTCCCCCCGTCTCCCGGTTCGCTCCCAATGACCGGGCCCAAAGGAGGCCGGCCCGGCCCGCGCAAAATACGGATGTCGGCACCTTCTTTCGTCCCGTTTACCGGCAAAAAAAAGAGTAAGTTTGCAATACGAGTACTCCCAACGGCCACTAAAAAGCACGACGGCGAGCCAAAAAGGGGTGCAACACGAGGACTTCCCAGGGGGTCACCCATCCTAGTACTACTCTCGCCCAAGCACGCTTAACTGCGGAGTTCTGATGGGATCCGGTGCATTAGTGCTGGTATGATCGCACCCGAAATACTTCCCCCACTTTATTCCTTTATGCCTTCGCCAACCACGCCCGCTCCTCCCCCCGTCTCCCGGTTCGCTCCCAATGACCGGGCCCAAAGGAGGCCGGCCCGGCCCGCGCAAAATACGGATGTCGGCACCTTCTTCCGTCCCGTTTACCGGCAAAAAAAAAGAGTAAGTTTGCAATACGAGTACTCCCAACGGCCACTAAAAAGCACGACGGCGAGCCAAAAAGGGGTGCAACACGAGGACTTCCCAGGGGGTCACCCATCCTAGTACTACTCTCGCCCAAGCACGCTTAACTGCGGAGTTCTGATGGGATCCGGTGCATTAGTGCTGGTATGATCGCACCCGAAATACTTCCCCCACTTTATTCCTTTATGCCTTCGCCAACCACGCCCGCTCCTCCCCCCGTCTCCCGGTTCGCTCCCACGGACCGGGCCCAAAGGAGGCCGGCCCGGCCCGCGCAAAATACGGATGTCGGCACCTTCTTCCGTCCCGTTTACCGGCAAAAAAAAAAGAGTAAGTTTGCAATACGAGTACTCCCAACGGCCACTAAAAAGCACGACGGCGAGCCAAAAAGGGGTGCAACACGAGGACTTCCCAGGGGGTCACCCATCCTAGTACTACTCTCGCCCAAGCACGCTTAACTGCGGAGTTCTGATGGGATCCGGTGCATTAGTGCTGGTATGATCGCACCCGAAATACTTCCCCCACTTTATTCCTTTATGCCTTCGCCAACCACGCCCGCTCCTCCCCCCGTCTCCCGGTTCGCTCCCAATGACCGGGCCCAAAGGAGGCCGGCCCGCGCAAAATACGGATGTCGGCACCTTCTTCCGTCCCGTTTACCGGCAAAAAAAAAGAGTAAGTTTGCAATACGAGTACTCCCAACGGCCACTAAAAAGCACAACGGCGAGCCAAAAAGGGGTGCAACACGAGGACTTCCCAGGGGGTCACCCATCCTAGTACTACTCTCGCCCAAGCACGCTTAACTGCGGAGTTCTGATGGGATCCGGTGCATTAGTGCTGGTATGATCGCACCCGAAATACTTCCCCCACTTTATTCCTTTATGCCTTCGCCAACCACGCCCGCTCCTCCCCCCGTCTCCCGGTTCGCTCCCACGGACCGGGCCCAAAGGAGGCCGGCCCGGCCCGCGCAAAATACGGATGTCGGCACCTTCTTCCGTCCCGTTTACCGGAAAAAAAAAGAGTAAGTTTGCAAGACGAGTACTCCCAACGGCCACTAAAAAGCACGACGGCGAGCCAAAAAGGGGTGCAACACGAGGACTTCCCAGGGGGTCACCCATCCTAGTACTACTCTCGCCCAAGCACGCTTAACTGCGGAGTTCTGATGGGATCCGGTGCATTAGTGCTGGTATGATCGCACCCGAAATACTTCCCCCACTTTATTCCTTTATGCTTTCGCCAACCACGCCCGCTCCTCCCCCCGTCTCCCGGTTCGCTCCCACGGACCGGGCCCAAAGGAGGCCGGCCCGGCCCGCGCAAAATACGGATGTCGGCACCTTCTTCCGTCCCGTTTACCGGCAAAAAAAAAGAGTAAGTTTGCAAGACGAGTACTCCCAACGGCCACTAAAAAGCACGACGACGAGCCAAAAAGGGGTGCAACACGAGGACTTCCCAGGGGGTCACCCATCCTAGTACTACTCTCGCCCAAGCACGCTTAACTGCGGAGTTCTGATGGGATCCGGTGCATTAGTGCTGGTATGATCGCACCCGAAATACTTCCCCCACTTTATTCCTTTATGCCTTCGCCAACCACGCCCGCTCCTCCCCCCGTCTCCCGGTTCGCTCCCACGGACCGGGCCCAAAGGAGGCCGGCCCGGCCCGCGCAAAATACGGATGTCGGCACCTTCTTCCGTCCCGTTTACCGGCAAAAAAAAAGAGTAAGTTTGCAAGACGAGTACTCCCAACGGCCACTAAAAAGCACGACGGCGAGCCAAAAAGGGGTGCAACACGAGGACTTCCCAGGGGGTCACCCATCCTAGTACTACTCTCGCCCAAGCACGCTTAACTGCGGAGTTCTGATGGGATCCGGTGCATTAGTGCTGGTATGATCGCACCCGAAATACTTCCCCCACTTTATTCCTTTATGCCTTCGCCAACCACGCCCGCTCCTCCCCCCGTCTCCCGGTTCGCTCCCACGGACCGGGCCCAAAGGAGGCCGGCCCGGCCCACGCAAAATACGGATGTCGGCACCTTCTTCCGTCCCGTTTACCGGCAAAAAAAAAGAGTAAGTTTGCAAGACGAGTACTCCCAACGGCCACTAAAAAGCACGACGGCGAGCCAAAAAGGGGTGCAACACGAGGACTTCCCAGGGGGTCACCCATCCTAGTACTACTCTCGCCCAAGCACGCTTAACTGCGGAGTTCTGATGGGATCCGGTGCATTAGTGCTGGTATGATCGCACCCGAAATACTTCCCCCACTTTATTCCTTTATGCCTTCGCCAACCACGCCCGCTCCTCCCCCCGTCTCCCGGTTCGCTCCCACGGACCGGGCCCAAAGGAGGCCGGCCCGGCCCGCGCAAAATACGGATGTCGGCACCTTCTTCCGTCCCGTTTACCGGCAAAAAAAAGAGTAAGTTTGCAAGACGAGTACTCCCAACGGCCACTAAAAAGCACGACGGCGAGCCAAAAAGGGGTGCAACACGAGGACTTCCCAGAGGGTCACCCATCCTAGTACTACTCTCGCCCAAGCACGCTTAACTGCGGAGTTATGATGGGATCCGGTGCATTAGTGCTGGTATGATCGCACCCGAAATACTTCCCCCACTTTATTCCATTATGCCTTCGCCAACCACGCCCGCTCCTCCCCCCGTCTCCCGGTTCGCTCCCACAGACCGGGCCCAAAGGAGGCCGGCCCGGCCCGCGCAAAATACGGATGTCGGCACCTTCTTCCGTCCCGTTTACCGGCAAAAAAAAAGAGTAAGTTTGCAAGACGAGTACTCCCAACGGCCACTAAAAAGCACGACGGCGAGCCAAAAAGGGGTGCAACACGAGGACTTCCCAGGGGGTCACCCATCCTAGTACTACTCTCGCCCAAGCACGCTTAACTACGGAGTTCTGATGGGATCCGGTGCATTAGTGCTGGTATGATCGCACCCGAAATACTTCCCCCACTTTATTCCTTTATGCCTTCGCCAACCACGCCCGCTCCTCCCCCCGTCTCCCGGTTCGCTCCCACGGACCGGGCCCAAAGGAGGCCGGCCCGGCCCGCGCAAAATACGGATGTCGGCACCTTCTTCCGTCCCGTTTACCGGCAAAAAAAAAAGAGTAAGTTTGCAAGACGAGTACTCCCAACGGCCACTAAAAAGCACGACGGCGAGCCAAAAAGGGGTGCAACACGAGGACTTCCCAGGGGGTCACCCATCCTAGTACTACTCTCGCCCAAGCACGCTTAACTGCGGAGTTCTGATGGGATCCGGTGCATTAGTGCTGGTATGATCGCACCCGAAACACTTCCCCCACTTTATTCCTTTATGCCTTCGCCAACCACGCCCGCTCCTCCCCCCGTCTCCCGGTTCGCTCCCACGGACCGGGCCCAAAGGAGGCCGGCCCGGCCCGCGCAAAATACGGATGTCGGCACCTTCTTCCGTCCCGTTTACCGGCAAAAAAAAGAGTAAGTTTGCAAGACGAGTACTCCCAACGGCCACTAAAAAGCACGACGGCGAGCCAAAAAGGGGTGCAACACGAGGACTTCCCAGGGGGTCACCCATCCTAGTACTACTCTCGCCCAAGCACGCTTAACTGCGGAGTTCTGATGGGATCCGGTGCATTAGTGCTGGTATGATCGCACCCGAAATACTTCCCCCACTTTATTCCTTTATGCCTTCGCCAACCACGCCCGCTCCTCCCCCCGTCTCCCGGTTCGCTCCCACGGACCGGGCCCAAAGGAGGCCGGCCCGGCCCGCGCAAAATACGGATGTCGGCACCTTCTTCCGTCCCGTTTTCCGGCCAAAAAAAGAGTAAGTTTGCAATACGAGTACTCCCAACGGCCACTAAAAAGCACGACGGCGAGCCAAAAAGGGGTGCAACACGAGGACTTCCCAGGGGGTCACCCATCCTAGTACTACTCTCGCCCAAGCACGCTTAACTGCGGAGTTCTGATGGGATCCGGTGCATTAGTGCTGGTATGATCGCACCCGAAATACTTCCCCCACTTTATTCCTTTATGCCTTCGCCAACCACGCCCGCTCCTCCCCCCGTCTCCCGGTTCGCTCCCAATGACCGGGCCCAAAGGAGGCCGGCCCGGCCCGCGCAAAATACGGATGTCGGCACCTTCTTCCGTCCCGTTTACCGGCAAAAAAAAAGAGTAAGTTTGCAATACGAGTACTCCCAACGGCCACTAAAAAGCACGACGGCGAGCCAAAAAGGGGTGCAACACGAGGACTTCCCAGGGGGTCACCCATCCTAGTACTACTCTAGCCCAAGCACGCTTAACTGCGGAGTTCTGATGGGATCCGGTGCATTAGTGCTGGTATGATCGCACCCGAAATACTTCCCCCACTTTATTCCTTTATGCCTTCGCCAACCACGCCCGCTCCTCCCCCCGTCTCCCGGTTCGCTCCCAATGATCGGGCCCAAAGGAGGCCGGCCCGGCCCCCGCAAAATACGGATGTCGGCACCTTCTTCCGTCCCGTTTACCGGCAAAAAAAAAGAGTAAGTTTGCAATACGAGTACTCCCAACGGCCACTAAAAAGCACGACGGCGAGCCAAAAAGGGGTGCAACACGAGGACTTCCCAGGGGGTCACCCATCCTAGTACTACTCTCGCCCAAGCACGCTTAACTGCGGAGTTCTGATGGGATCCGGTGCATTAGTGCTGGTATGATCGCACCCGAAATACTTCCCCCACTTTATTCCTTTATGCCTTCGCCAACCACGCCCGCTCCTCCCCCCGTCTCCCGGTTCGCTCCCAATGACCGGGCCCAAAGGAGGCCGGCCCGGCCCCCGCAAAATACGGATGTCGGCACCTTCTTCCGTCCCGTTTACCGGCAAAAAAATAGAGTAAGTTTGCAATACGAGTACTCCCAACGGCCACTAAAAAGCACGACGGCGAGCCAAAAAGGGGTGCAACACGAGGACTTCCCAGGGGGTCACCCATCCTAGTACTACTCTCGCCCAAGCACGCTTAACTGCGGAGTTCTGATGGGATCCGGTGCATTAGTGCTGGTATGATCGCACCCGAAATACTTCCCCCACTTTATTCCTTTATGCCTTCGCCAACCACGCCCGCTCCTCCCCCCGTCTCCCGGTTCGCTTCCAATGACCGGGCCCAAAGGAGGCCGGCCCGGCCCCCGCAAAATACGGATGTCGGCACCTTCTTCCGTCCCGTTTACCGGCAAAAAAAAAGAGTAAGTTTGCAAGACGAGTACTCCCAACGGCCACTAAAAAGCACGACGGCGAGCCAAAAAGGGGTGCAACACGAGGACTTCCCAGGGGGTCACCCATCCTAGTACTACTCTCGCCCAAGCACGCTTAACTGCGGAGTTCTGATGGGATCCGGTGCATTAGTGCTGGTATGATCGCACCCGAAATACTTCCCCCACTTTATTCCTTTATGCCTTCGCCAACCACGCCCGCTCCTCCCCCCGTCTCCCGGTTCGCTCCCACGGACCGGGCCCAAAGGAGGCCGGCCCGGCCCACGCAAAATACGGATGTCGGCACCTTCTTCCGTCCCGTTTACCGGCAAAAAAAAAGAGTAAGTTTGCAAGACGAGTACTCCCAACGGCCACTAAAAAGCACGACGGCGAGCCAAAAAGGGGTGCAACACGAGGACTTCCCAGGGGGTCACCCATCCTAGTACTACTCTCGCCCAAGCACGCTTAACTGCGGAGTTCTGATGGGATCCGGTGCATTAGTGCTGGTATGATCGCACCCGAAATACTTCCCCCACTTTATTCCTTTATGCCTTCGCCAACCACGCCCGCTCCTCCCCCCGTCTCCCGGTTCGCTCCCACGGACCGGGCCCAAAGGAGGCCGGCCCGGCCCGCGCAAAATACGGATGTCGGCACCTTCTTCCGTCCCGTTTACCGGCAAAAAAAAGAGTAAGTTTGCAAGACGAGTACTCCCAACGGCCACTAAAAAGCACGACGGCGAGCCAAAAAGGGGTGCAACACGAGGACTTCCCAGAGGGTCACCCATCCTAGTACTACTCTCGCCCAAGCACGCTTAACTGCGGAGTTATGATGGGATCCGGTGCATTAGTGCTGGTATGATCGCACCCGAAATACTTCCCCCACTTTATTCCATTATGCCTTCGCCAACCACGCCCGCTCCTCCCCCCGTCTCCCGGTTCGCTCCCACAGACCGGGCCCAAAGGAGGCCGGCCCGGCCCGCGCAAAATACGGATGTCGGCACCTTCTTCCGTCCCGTTTACCGGCAAAAAAAAAGAGTAAGTTTGCAAGACGAGTACTCCCAACGGCCACTAAAAAGCACGACGGCGAGCCAAAAAGGGGTGCAACACGAGGACTTCCCAGGGGGTCACCCATCCTAGTACTACTCTCGCCCAAGCACGCTTAACTGCGGAGTTCTGATGGGATCCGGTGCATTAGTGCTGGTATGATCGCACCCGAAATACTTCCCCCACTTTATTCCTTTATGCCTTCGCCAACCACGCCCGCTCCTCCCCCCGTCTCCCGGTTCGCTCCCACGGACCGGGCCCAAAGGAGGCCGGCCCGGCCCGCGCAAAATACGGATGTCGGCACCTTCTTCCGTCCCGTTTACCGGCAAAAAAAAAAGAGTAAGTTTGCAAGACGAGTACTCCCAACGGCCACTAAAAAGCACGACGGCGAGCCAAAAAGGGGTGCAACACGAGGACTTCCCAGGGGGTCACCCATCCTAGTACTACTCTCGCCCAAGCACGCTTAACTGCGGAGTTCTGATGGGATCCGGTGCATTAGTGCTGGTATGATCGCACCCGAAATACTTCCCCCACTTTATTCCTTTATGCCTTCGCCAACCACGCCCGCTCCTCCCCCCGTCTCCCGGTTCGCTCCCACGGACCGGGCCCAAAGGAGGCCGGCCCGGCCCGCGCAAAATACGGATGTCGGCACCTTCTTCCGTCCCGTTTTCCGGCAAAAAAAAGAGTAAGTTTGCAATACGAGTACTCCCAACGGCCACTAAAAAGCACGACGGCGAGCCAAAAAGGGGTGCAACACGAGGACTTCCCAGGGGGTCACCCATCCTAGTACTACTCTCGCCCAAGCACGCTTAACTGCGGAGTTCTGATGGGATCCGGTGCATTAGTGCTGGTATGATCGCACCCGAAATACTTCCCCCACTTTATTCCTTTATGCCTTCGCCAACCACGCCCGCTCCTCCCCCCGTCTCCCGGTTCGCTCCCAATGACCGGGCCCAAAGGAGGCCGGCCCGGCCCGCGCAAAATACGGATGTCGGCACCTTCTTCCGTCCCGTTTACCGGCAAAAAAAAAGAGTAAGTTTGCAATACGAGTACTCCCAACGGCCACTAAAAAGCACGACGGCGAGCCAAAAAGGGGTGCAACACGAGGACTTCCCAGGGGGTCACCCATCCTAGTACTACTCTAGCCCAAGCACGCTTAACTGCGGAGTTCTGATGGGATCCGGTGCATTAGTGCTGGTATGATCGCACCCGAAATACTTCCCCCACTTTTTTCCTTTATGCCTTCGCCAACCACGCCCGCTCCTCCCCCCGTCTCCCGGTTCGCTCCCAATGATCGGGCCCAAAGGAGGCCGGCCCGGCCCCCGCAAAATACGGATGTCGGCACCTTCTTCCGTCCCGTTTACCGGCAAAAAAAAAGAGTAAGTTTGCAATACGAGTACTCCCAACGGCCACTAAAAAGCACGACGGCGAGCCAAAAAGGGGTGCAACACGAGGACTTCCCAGGGGGTCACCCATCCTAGTACTACTCTCGCCCAAGCACGCTTAACTGCGGAGTTCTGATGGGATCCGGTGCATTAGTGCTGGTATGATCGCACCCGAAATACTTCCCCCACTTTATTCCTTTATGCCTTCGCCAACCACGCCCGCTCCTCCCCCCGTCTCCCGGTTCGCTCCCAATGACCGGGCCCAAAGGAGGCCGGCCCGGCCCCCGCAAAATACGGATGTCGGCACCTTCTTCCGTCCCGTTTACCGGCAAAAAAATAGAGTAAGTTTGCAATACGAGTACTCCCAACGGCCACTAAAAAGCACGACGGCGAGCCAAAAAGGGGTGCAACACGAGGACTTCCCAGGGGGTCACCCATCCTAGTACTACTCTCGCCCAAGCACGCTTAACTGCGGAGTTCTGATGGGATCCGGTGCATTAGTGCTGGTATGATCGCACCCGAAATACTTCCCCCACTTTATTCCTTTATGCCTTCGCCAACCACGCCCGCTCCTCCCCCCGTCTCCCGGTTCGCTTCCAATGACCGGGCCCAAAGGAGGCCGGCCCGGCCCCCGCAAAATACGGATGTCGGCACCTTCTTCCGTCCCGTTTACCGGCAAAAAAAAAGAGTAAGTTTGCAATACGAGTACTCCCAACGGCCACTAAAAAGCACGACGGCGAGCCAAAAAGGGGTGCAACACGAGGACTTCCCAGGGAGTCACCCATCCTAGTACTACTCTCGCCCAAGCACGCTTAACTGCGGAGTTCTGATGGGATCCGGTGCATTAGTGCTGGTATGATCGCACCCGA
The DNA here is from genome assembly GCA_033807775.1 of Saussurea involucrata. NCBI lineage: Eukaryota > Viridiplantae > Streptophyta > Magnoliopsida > Asterales > Asteraceae > Saussurea > Saussurea involucrata. The sequence goes on from CM066324.1 coordinate 111,783,887, forward strand.
AATACTTCCCCCACTTTATTCCTTTATGCCTTCGCCAACCACGCCCGCTCCTCCCCCCGTCTCCCGGTTCGCTCCCAATGACCGGGCCCAAAGGAGGTCGGCCCGGCCAGCGCAAAATACGGATGTCGGCACCTTCTTCCGTCCCGTTTACCGGCAAAAAAAAAGAGTAAGTTTGCAAGACGAGTACTCCCAACGGCCACTAAAAAGCACGACGGCGAGCCAAAAAGGGGTGCAACACGAGGACTTCCCAGGGGGTCACCCATCCTAGTACTACTCTCGCCCAAGCACGCTTAACTGCGGAGTTCTGATGGGATCCGGTGCATTAGTGCTGGTATGATCGCACCCGAAATACTTCCCCCACTTTATTCCTTTATGCCTTCGCCAACCACGCCCGCTCCTCCCCCCGTCTCCCGGTTCGCTCCCAATGACCGGGCCCAAAGGAGGCCGGCCCGGCCCGCGCAAAATACGGATGTCGGCACCTTCTTCCGTCCCGTTTACCGGCAAAAAAAAAGAGTAAGTTTGCAAGACGAGTACTCCCAACGGCCACTAAAAAGCACGACGGCGAGCCAAAAAGGGGTGCAACACGAGGACTTCCCAGGGGGTCACCCATCCTAGTACTACTCTCGCCCAAGCACGCTTAACTGCGGAGTTCTGATGGGATCCGGTGCATTAGTGCTGGTATGATCGCACCCGAAATACTTCCCCCACTTTATTCCTTTATGCCTTCGCCAACCACGCCCGCTCCTCCCCCCGTCTCCCGGTTCGCTCCCAATGACCGGGCCCAAAGGAGGCCGGCCCGGCCCGCGCAAAATACGGATGTCGGCACCTTCTTCCGTCCCGTTTACCGGCAAAAAAAAAAGAGTAAGTTTGCAATACGAGTACTCCCAACGGCCACTAAAAAGCACGACGGCGAGCCAAAAAGGGGTGCAACACGAGGACTTCCCAGGGGGTCACCCATCCTAGTACTACTCTCGCCCAAGCACGCTTAACTGCGGAGTTCTGATGGGATCCGGTGCATTAGTGCTGGTATGATCGCACCCGAAATACTTCCCCCACTTTATTCCTTTATGCCTTCGCCAACCACGCCCGCTCCTCCCCCCGTCTCCCGGTTCGCTCCCAATGACCGGGCCCAAAGGAGGCCGGCCCGGCCCGCGCAAAATACGGATGTCGGCACCTTCTTCCGTCCCGTTTACCGGCAAAAAAAAAGAGTAAGTTTGCAATACGAGTACTCCCAACGGCCACTAAAAAGCACGACGGCGAGCCAAAAAGGGGTGCAACACGAGGACTTCCCAGGGGGTCACCCATCCTAGTACTACTCTCGCCCAAGCACGCTTAACTGCGGAGTTCTGATGGTATCCGGTGCATTAGTGCTGGTATGATCGCACCCGAAATACTTCCCCCACTTTATTCCTTTATGCCTTCGCCAACCACGCCCGCTCCTCCCCCCGTCTCCCGGTTCGCTCCCACGGACCGGGCCCAAAGGAGGCCGGCCCGGCCCGCGCAAAATACGGATGTCGGCACCTTCTTCCGTCCCGTTTACCGGCAAAAAAAAAGAGTAAGTTTGCAAGACGAGTACTCCCAACGGCCACTAAAAAGCACGACGGCGAGCCAAAAAGGGGTGCAACACGAGGACTTCCCAGGGGGTCACCCATCCTAGTACTACTCTCGCCCAAGCACGCTTAACTGCGGAGTTCTGATGGGATCCGGTGCATTAGTGCTGGTATGATCGCACCCGAAATACTTCCCCCACTTTATTCCTTTATGCCTTCGCCAACCACGCCCGCTCCTCCCCCCGTCTCCCGGTTCGCTCCCACGGACCGGGCCCAAAGGAGGCCGGCCCGGCCCGCGCAAAATACGGATGTCGGCACCTTCTTCCGTCCCGTTTACCGGCAAAAAAAAGAGTAAGTTTGCAAGACGAGTACTCCCAACGGCCACTAAAAAGCACGACGGCGAGCCAAAAAGGGGTGCAACACGAGGACTTCCCAGGGGGTCACCCATCCTAGTACTACTCTCGCCCAAGCACGCTTAACTGCGGAGTTCTGATGGGATCCGGTGCATTAGTGCTGGTATGATCGCACCCGAAATACTTCCCCCACTTTATTCCTTTATGCCTTCGCCAACCACGCCCGCTCCTCCCCCCGTCTCCCGGTTCGCTCCCAATGACCGGGCCCAAAGGAGGCCGGCCCGGCCCGCGCAAAATACGGATGTCGGCACCTTCTTCCGTCCCGTTTACCGGCAAAAAAAAGAGTAAGTTTGCAATACGAGTACTCCCAACGGCCACTAAAAAGCACGACGGCGAGCCAAAAAGGGGTGCAACACGAGGACTTCCCAGGGGGTCACCCATCCTAGTACTACTCTCGCCCAAGCACGCTTAACTGCGGAGTTCTGATGGGATCCGGTGCATTAGTGCTGGTATGATCGCACCCGAAATACTTCCCCCACTTTATTCCTTTATGCCTTCGCCAACCACGCCCGCTCCTCCCCCCGTCTCCCGGTTCGCTCCCACGGACCGGGCCCAAAGGAGGCCGGCCCGGCCCGCGCAAAATAAGGATGTCGGCACCTTCTTCCGTCCCGTTTACCGGCAAAAAAAAAGAGTAAGTTTGCAAGACGAGTACTCCCAACGGCCACTAAAAAGCACGACGGCGAGCCAAAAAGGGGTGCAACACGAGGACTTCCCAGGGGGTCACCCATCCTAGTACTACTCTCGCCCAAGCACGCTTAACTGCGGAGTTCTGATGGGATCCGGTGCATTAGTGCTGGTATGATCGCACCCGAAATACTTCCCCCACTTTATTCCTTTATGCCTTCGCCAACCACGCCCGCTCCTCCCCTCGTCTTCCGGTTCGCTCCCACGGACCGGGCCCAAAGGAGGCCGGCCCGGCCCGCGCAAAATACGGATGTCGGCACCTTCTTCCGTCCCGTTTACCGGCAAAAAAAAAGAGTAAGTTTGCAAGACGAGTACTCCCAACGGCCACTAAAAAGCACGACGGCGAGCCAAAAAGGGGTGCAACACGAGGACTTCCCAGGGGGTCACCCATCCTAGTACTACTCTCGCCCAAGCACGCTTAACTGCGGAGTTCTGATGGGATCCGATGCATTAGTGCAGGTATGATCGCACCCGAAATACTTCCCCCACTTTATTCCTTTATGCCTTCGCCAACCACGCCCGCTCCTCCCCCCGTCTCCCGGTTCGCTCCCACGGACCGGGCCCAAAGGAGGCCGGCCCGGCCCGCGCAAAATACGGATGTCGGCACCTTCTTCCGTCCCGTTTACCGGCAAAAAAAAAGAGTAAGTTTGCAATACGAGTACTCCCAACGGCCACTAAAAAGCACGACGGCGAGCCAAAAAGGGGTGCAACACGAGGACTTCCCAGGGGGTCACCCATCCTAGTACTACTCTCGCCCAAGCACGCTTAACTGCGGAGTTCTGATGGGATCCGGTGCATTAGTGCTGGTATGATCGCACCCGAAATACTTCCCCCACTTTATTCCTTTATGCCTTCGCCAACCACGCCCGCTCCTCCCCCCGTCTCCCGGTTCGCTCCCAATGACCGGGCCCAAAGGAGGCCGGCCCGGCCCGCGCAAAATACGGATGTCGGCACCTTCTTCCGTCCCGTTTACCGGCAAAAAAAAAGAGTAAGTTTGCAATACGAGTACTCCCAACGGCCACTAAAAAGCACGACGGCGAGCCAAAAAGGGGTGCAACACGAGGACTTCCCAGGGGGTCACCCATCCTAGTACTACTCTCGCCCAAGCACGCTTAACTGCGGAGTTCTGATGGGATCCGGTGCATTAGTGCTGGTATGATCGCACCCGAAATACTTCCCCCACTTTATTCCTTTATGCCTTCGCCAACCACGCCCGCTCCTCCCCCCGTCTCCCGGTTCGCTCCCAATGACTGGGCCCAAAGGAGGCCGGCCCGGCCCGCGCAAAATACGGATGTCGGCACCTTCTTCCGTCCCGTTTACCGGCAAAAAAAAAGAGTAAGTTTGCAAGACGAGTACTCCCAACGGCCACTAAAAAGCACGACGGCGAGCCAAAAAGGGGTGCAACACGAGGACTTCCCAGGGGGTCACCCATCCTAATACTACTCTCGCCCAAGCACGCTTAACTGCGGAGTTCTGATGGGATCCGGTGCATTAGTGCTGGTATGATCGCACCCGAAATACTTCCCCCACTTTATTCCTTTATGCCTTCGCCAACCACGCCCGCTCCTCCCCCCGTCTCCCGGTTCGCTCCCAATGACCGGGCCCAAAGGAGGCCGGCCCGGCCCGCGCAAAATACGGATGTCGGCACCTTCTTCCGTCCCGTTTACCGGCAAAAAAAAAGAGTAAGTTTGCAATACGAGTACTCCCAACGGCCACTAAAAAGCACGACGGCGAGCCAAAAAGGGGTGCAACACGAGGACTTCCCAGGGGGTCACCCATCCTAGTACTACTCTCGCCCAAGCACGCTTAACTGCGGAGTTCTGATGGGATCCGGTGCATTAGTGCTGGTATGATCGCACCCGAAATACTTCCCCCACTTTATTCCTTTATGCCTTCGCCAACCACGCCCGCTCCTCCCCCCGTCTCCCGGTTCGCTCCCAATGACCGGGCCCAAAGGAGGCCGGCCCGGCCCGCGCAAAATACGGATGTCGGCACCTTCTTCCGTCCCGTTTACCGGCAAAAAAAAAGAGTAAGTTTGCAAGACGAGTACTCCCAACGGCCACTAAAAAGCACGACGGCGAGCCAAAAAGGGGTGCAACACGAGGACTTCCCAGGGGGTCACCCATCCTAGTACTACTCTCGCCCAAGCACGCTTAACTGCGGAGTTCTGATGGGATCCGGTGCATTAGTGCTGGTATGATCGCACCCGAAATACTTCCCAAACTTTATTCCTTTATGCCTTCGCCAACCACGCCCGCTCCTCCCCCCGTCTCCCGGTTCGCTCCCAATGACCGGGCCCAAAGGAGGCCGGCCCGGCCCGCGCAAAATACGGATGTCGGCACCTTCTTCCGTCCCGTTTACCGGCAAAAAAAAAGAGTAAGTTTGCAAGACGAGTACTCCCAACGGCCACTAAAAAGCACGACGGCGAGCCAAAAAGGGGTGCAACACGAGGACTTCCCAGGGGGTCACCCATCCTAGTACTACTCTCGCCCAAGCACGCTTAACTGCGGAGTTCTGATGGGATCCGGTGCATTAGTGCTGGTATGATCGCACCCGAAATACTTCCCCCACTTTATTCCTTTATGCCTTCTCCAACCACGCCCGCTCCTCCCCCCGTCTCCCGGTTCGCTCCCACGGACCGGGCCCAAAGGAGGCCGGCCCGGCCCGCGCAAAATACGGATGTCGGCACCTTCTTCCGTCCCGTTTACCGGCAAAAAAAAAGAGTAAGTTTGCAAGACGAGTACTCCCAACGGCCACTAAAAAGCACGACGGCGAGCCAAAAAGGGGTGCAACACGAGGACTTCCCAGGGGGTCACCCATCCTAGTACTACTCTCGCCCAAGCACGCTTAACTGCGGAGTTCTGATGGGATCCGGTGCATTAGTGCTGGTATGATCGCACCCGAAATACTTCCCCCACTTTATTCCTTTATGCCTTCGCCAACCACGCCCGCTCCTCCCCCCGTCTCCCGGTTCGCTCCCACGGACCGGGCCCAAAGGAGGCCGGCCCGGCCCGCGCAAAATACGGATGTCGGCACCTTCTTCCGTCCCGTTTACCGGCAAAAAAAAAAGAGTAAGTTTGCAAGACGAGTACTCCCAACGGCCACTAAAAAGCACGACGGCGAGCCAAAAAGGGGTGCAACACGAGGACTTCCCAGGGGGTCACCCATCCTAGTACTACTCTCGCCCAAGCACGCTTAACTGCGGAGTTCTGATGGGATCCGGTGCATTAGTGCTGGTATGATCGCACCCGAAATACTTCCCCCACTTTATTCCTTTATGCCTTCGCCAACCACGCCCGCTCCTCCCCCCGTCTCCCGGTTCGCTCCCACGGACCGGGCCCAAAGGAGGCCGGCCCGGCCCGCGCAAAATACGGATGTCGGCACCTTCTTCCGTCCCGTTTACCGGCAAAAAAAAAAGAGTGAGTTTGCAAGACGAGTACTCCCAACGGCCACTAAAAAGCACGACGGCGAGCCAAAAAGGGGTGCAACACGAGGACTTCCCAGGGGGTCACCCATCCTAGTACTACTCTCGCCCAAGCACGCTTAACTGCGGAGTTCTGATGGGATCCGGTGCATTAGTGCTGGTATGATCGCACCCGAAATACTTCCCCCACTTTATTCCTTTATGCCTTCGCCAACCACGCCCGCTCCTCCCCCCGTCTCCCGGTTCGCTCCCATGGACCGGGCCCAAAGGAGGCCGGCCCGGCCCGCGCAAAATACGGATGTCGGCACCTTCTTCCGTCCCGTTTACCGGCAAAAAAAAAGAGTAAGTTTGCAAGACGAGTACTCCCAACGGCCACTAAAAAGCACGACGGTGAGCCAAAAAGGGGTGCAACACGAGGACTTCCCAGGGGGTCACCCATCCTAGTACTACTCTCGCCCAAGCACGCTTAACTGCGGAGTTCTGATCGGATCCGGTGCATTAGTGCTGGTATGATCGCACCCGAAATACTTCCCCCACTTTATTCCTTTATGCCTTCGCCAACCACGCCCGCTCCTCCCCCCGTCTCCCGGTTCGCTCCCACGGACCGGGCCCAAAGGAGGCCGGCCCGGCCCGCGCAAAATACGGATGTCGGCACCTTCTTCCGTCCCGTTTACCGGCAAAAAAAAAAAGAGTAAGTTTGCAAGACGAGTACTCCCAACGGCCACTAAAAAGCACGACGGCGAGCCAAAAAGGGGTGCAACACGAGGACTTCCCAGGGGGTCACCCATCCTAGTACTACTCTCGCCCAAGCACGCTTAACTGCGGAGTTCTGATGGGATCCGGTGCATTAGTGCTGGTATGATCGCACCCGAAATACTTCCCCCACTTTATTCCTTTATGCCTTCGCCAACCACGCCCGCTCCTCCCCCCGTCTCCCGGTTCGCTCCCACGGACCGGGCCCAAAGGAGGCCGGCCCGGCCCGCGCAAAATACGGATGTCGGCACCTTCTTCCGTCCCGTTTACCGGCAAAAAAAAAAGAGTAAGTTTGCAAGACGAGTACTCCCAACGGCCACTAAAAAGCACGACGGCGAGCCAAAAAGGGGTGCAACACGAGGACTTCCCAGGGGGTCACCCATCCTAGTACTACTCTCGCCCAAGCACGCTTAACTGCGGAGTTCTGATGGGATCTGGTGCATTAGTGCTGGTATGATCGCACCCGAAATACTTCCCCCACTTTATTCCTTTATGCCTTCGCCAACCACGCCCGCTCCTCCCCCCGTCTCCCGGTTCGCTCCCACGGACCGGGCCCAAAGGAGGCCGGCCCGGCCCGCGCAAAATACGGATGTCGGCACCTTCTTCCGTCCCGTTTACCGGCAAAAAAAAAGAGTAAGTTTGCAAGACGAGTACTCCCAACGGCCACTAAAAAGCACGACGGCGAGCCAAAAAGGGGTGCAACACGAGGACTTCCCAGGGGGTCACCCATCCTAGTACTACTCTCGCCCAAGCACGCTTAACTGCGGAGTTCTGATGGGATCCGGTGCATTAGTGCTGGTATGATCGCACCCGAAATACTTCCCCCACTTTATTCCTTTATGCCTTCGCCAACCACGCCCGCTCCTCCCCCCGTCTCCCGGTTCGCTCCCACGGACCGGGCCCAAAGGAGGCCGGCCCGGCCCGCGCAAAATACGGATGTCGGCACCTTCTTCCGTCCCGTTTACCGGCAAAAAAAAAAGAGTAAGTTTGCAAGACGAGTACTCCCAACGGCCACTAAAAAGCACGACGGCGAGCCAAAAAGGGGTGCAACACGAGGACTTCCCAGGGGGTCACCCATCCTAGTACTACTCTCGCCCAAGCACGCTTAACTGCGGAGTTCTGATGGGATCCGGTGAATTAGTGCTGGTATGATCGCACCCGAAATACTTCCCCCACTTTATTCCTTTATGCCTTCGCCAACCACGCCCGCTCCTCCCCCCGTCTCCCGGTTCGCTCCCACGGACCGGGCCCAAAGGAGGCCGGCCCGGCCCGCGCAAAATACGGATGTCGGCACCTTCTTCCGTCCCGTTTACCGGCAAAAAAAAAGAGTAAGTTTGCAATACGAGTACTCCCAACGGCCACTAAAAAGCACGACGGCGAGCCAAAAAGGGGTGCAACACGAGGACTTCCCAGGGGGTCACCCATCCTAGTACTACTCTCGCCCAAGCACGCTTAACTGCGGAGTTCTGATGGGATCCGGTGCATTAGTGCTGGTATGATCGCACCCGAAATACTTCCCCCACTTTATTCCTTTATGCCTTCGCCAACCACGCCCGCTCCTCCCCCCGTCTCCCGGTTCGCTCCCAATGACCGGGCCCAAAAGAGGCCGGCCCGGCCCGCGCAAAATACGGATGTCGGCACCTTCTTCCGTCCCGTTTACCGGCAAAAAAAAAGAGTAAGTTTGCAATACGAGTACTCCCAACGGCCACTAAAAAGCACGACGGCGAGCCAAAAAGGGGTGCAACACGAGGACTTCCCAGGGGGTCACCCATCCTAGTACTACTCTCGCCCAAGCACGCTTAACTGCGGAGTTCTGATGGGATCCGGTGCATTAGTGCTGGTATGATCGCACCCGAAATACTTCCCCCACTTTATTCCTTTATGCCTTCGCCAACCACGCCCGCTCCTCCCCCCGTCTCCCGGTTCGTTCCCAATGACCGGGCCCAAAGGAGGCCGGCCCGGCCCGCGCAAAATACGGATGTCGGCACCTTCTTCCGTCCCGTTTACCGGCAAAAAAAAAGAGTAAGTTTGCAATACGAGTACTCCCAACGGCCACTAAAAAGCACGACGGCGAGCCAAAAAGGGGTGCAACACGAGGACTTCCCAGGGGGTCACCCATCCTAGTACTACTCTCGCCCAAGCACGCTTAACTGCGGAGTTCTGATGGGATCCGGTGCATTAGTGCTGGTATGATCGCACCCGAAATACTTCCCCCACTTTATTCCTTTATGCCTTCGCCAACCACGCCCGCTCCTCCCCCCGTCTCCCGGTTCGCTCCCAATGACCGGGCCCAAAGGAGGCCGGCCCGGCCCGCGCAAAATACGGATGTCGGCACCTTCTTCCGTCCCGTTTACCGGCAAAAAAAAAGAGTAAGTTTGCAAGACGAGTACTCCCAACGGCCACTAAAAAGCACGACGGCGAGCCAAAAAGGGGTGCAACACGAGGACTTCCCAGGGGGTCACCCATCCTAGTACTACTCTCGCCCAAGCACGCTTAACTGCGGAGTTCTGATGGGATCCGGTGCATTAGTGCTGGTATGATCGCACCCGAAATACTTCCCCCACTTTATTCCTTTATGCCTTCGCCAACCACGCCCGCTCCTCCACCCGTCTCCCGGTTCGCTCCCACGGACCGGGCCCAAAGGAGGCCGGCCCGGCCCGCGCAAAATACGGATGTCGGCACCTTCTTCCATCCCGTTTACCGGCAAAAAAAAAGAGTAAGTTTGCAAGACGAGTACTCCCAACGGCCACTAAAAAGCACGACGGCGAGCCAAAAAGGGGTGCAACACGAGGACTTCCCAGGGGGTCACCCATCCTAGTACTACTCTCGCCCAAGCACGCTTAACTGCGGAGTTCTGATGGGATCCGGTGCATTAGTGCTGGTATGATCGCACCCGAAATACTTCCCCCACTTTATTCCTTTATGCCTTCGCCAACCACGCCCGCTCCTCCCCCCGTCTCCCGGTTCGCTCCCACGGACCGGGCCCAAAGGAGGCCGGCCCGGCCCGCGCAAAATACGGATGTCGGCACCTTCTTCCGTCCCGTTTACCGGCAAAAAAAAAAGAGTAAGTTTGCAAGACGAGTACTCCCAACGGCCACTAAAAAGCACGACGGCGAGCCAAAAAGGGGTGCAACACGAGGACTTCCCAGGGGGTCACCCATCCTAGTACTACTCTCGCCCAAGCACGCTTAACTGCGGAGTTCTGATGGGATCCGGTGCATTAGTGCTGGTATGATCGCACCCGAAATACTTCCCCCACTTTATTCCTTTATGCCTTCGCCAACCACGCCCGCTCCTCCCCCCGTCTCCCGGTTCGCTCCCACGGACCGGGCCCAAAGGAGGCCGGCCCGGCCCGCGCAAAATACGGATGTCGGCACCTTCTTCCGTCCCGTTTACCGGCAAAAAAAAAAGAGTAAGTTTGCAAGACGAGTACTCCCAACGGCCACTAAAAAGCACGACGGCGAGCCAAAAAGGGGTGCAACACGAGGACTTCCCAGGGGGTCACCCATCCTAGTACTACTCTCGCCCAAGCACGCTTAACTGCGGAGTTCTGATGGGATCTGGTGCATTAGTGCTGGTATGATCGCACCCGAAATACTTCCCCCACTTTATTCCTTTATGCCTTCGCCAACCACGCCCGCTCCTCCCCCCGTCTCCCGGTTCGCTCCCACGGACCGGGCCCAAAGGAGGCCGGCCCGGCCCGCGCAAAATACGGATGTCGGCACCTTCTTCCGTCCCGTTTACCGGCAAAAAAAAAGAGTAAGTTTGCAAGACGAGTACTCCCAACGGCCACTAAAAAGCACGACGGCGAGCCAAAAAGGGGTGCAACACGAGGACTTCCCAGGGGGTCACCCATCCTAGTACTACTCTCGCCCAAGCACGCTTAACTGCGGAGTTCTGATGGGATCCGGTGCATTAGTGCTGGTATGATCGCACCCGAAATACTTCCCCCACTTTATTCCTTTATGCCTTCGCCAACCACGCCCGCTCCTCCCCCCGTCTCCCGGTTCGCTCCCACGGACCGGGCCCAAAGGAGGCCGGCCCGGCCCGCGCAAAATACGGATGTCGGCACCTTCTTCCGTCCCGTTTACCGGCAAAAAAAAAAGAGTAAGTTTGCAAGACGAGTACTCCCAACGGCCACTAAAAAGCACGACGGCGAGCCAAAAAGGGGTGCAACACGAGGACTTCCCAGGGGGTCACCCATCCTAGTACTACTCTCGCCCAAGCACGCTTAACTGCGGAGTTCTGATGGGATCCGGTGAATTAGTGCTGGTATGATCGCACCCGAAATACTTCCCCCACTTTATTCCTTTATGCCTTCGCCAACCACGCCCGCTCCTCCCCCCGTCTCCCGGTTCGCTCCCACGGACCGGGCCCAAAGGAGGCCGGCCCGGCCCGCGCAAAATACGGATGTCGGCACCTTCTTCCGTCCCGTTTACCGGCAAAAAAAAAGAGTAAGTTTGCAATACGAGTACTCCCAACGGCCACTAAAAAGCACGACGGCGAGCCAAAAAGGGGTGCAACACGAGGACTTCCCAGGGGGTCACCCATCCTAGTACTACTCTCGCCCAAGCACGCTTAACTGCGGAGTTCTGATGGGATCCGGTGCATTAGTGCTGGTATGATCGCACCCGAAATACTTCCCCCACTTTATTCCTTTATGCCTTCGCCAACCACGCCCGCTCCTCCCCCCGTCTCCCGGTTCGCTCCCAATGACCGGGCCCAAAAGAGGCCGGCCCGGCCCGCGCAAAATACGGATGTCGGCACCTTCTTCCGTCCCGTTTACCGGCAAAAAAAAAGAGTAAGTTTGCAATACGAGTACTCCCAACGGCCACTAAAAAGCACGACGGCGAGCCAAAAAGGGGTGCAACACGAGGACTTCCCAGGGGGTCACCCATCCTAGTACTACTCTCGCCCAAGCACGCTTAACTGCGGAGTTCTGATGGGATCCGGTGCATTAGTGCTGGTATGATCGCACCCGAAATACTTCCCCCACTTTATTCCTTTATGCCTTCGCCAACCACGCCCGCTCCTCCCCCCGTCTCCCGGTTCGTTCCCAATGACCGGGCCCAAAGGAGGTCGGCCCGGCCCGCGCAAAATACGGATGTCGGCACCTTCTTCCGTCCCGTTTACCGGCAAAAAAAAAGAGTAAGTTTGCAATACGAGTACTCCCAACGGCCACTAAAAAGCACGACGGCGAGCCAAAAAGGGGTGCAACACGAGGACTTCCCAGGGGGTCACCCATCCTAGTACTACTCTCGCCCAAGCACGCTTAACTGCGGAGTTCTGATGGGATCCGGTGCATTAGTGCTGGTATGATCGCACCCGAAATACTTCCCCCACTTTATTCCTTTATGCCTTCGCCAACCACGCCCGCTCCTCCCCCCGTCTCCCGGTTCGCTCCCAATGACCGGGCCCAAAGGAGGCCGGCCCGGCCCGCGCAAAATACGGATGTCGGCACCTTCTTCCGTCCCGTTTACCGGCAAAAAAAAAGAGTAAGTTTGCAAGACGAGTACTCCCAACGGCCACTAAAAAGCACGACGGCGAGCCAAAAAGGGGTGCAACACGAGGACTTCCCAGGGGGTCACCCATCCTAGTACTACTCTCGCCCAAGCACGCTTAACTGCGGAGTTCTGATGGGATCCGGTGCATTAGTGCTGGTATGATCGCACCCGAAATACTTCCCCCACTTTATTCCTTTATGCCTTCGCCAACCACGCCCGCTCCTCCACCCGTCTCCCGGTTCGCTCCCACGGACCGGGCCCAAAGGAGGCCGGCCCGGCCCGCGCAAAATACGGATGTCGGCACCTTCTTCCATCCCGTTTACCGGCAAAAAAAAAGAGTAAGTTTGCAAGACGAGTACTCCCAACGGCCACTAAAAAGCACGACGGCGAGCCAAAAAGGGGTGCAACACGAGGACTTCCCAGGGGGTCACCCATCCTAGTACTACTCTCGCCCAAGCACGCTTAACTGCGGAGTTCTGATGGGATCCGGTGCATTAGTGCTGGTATGATCGCACCCGAAATACTTCCCCCACTTTATTCCTTTATGCCTTCGCCAACCACGCCCGCTCCTCCCCCCGTCTCCCGGTTCGCTCCCACGGACCGGGCCCAAAGGAGGCCGGCCCGGCCCGCGCAAAATACGGATGTCGGCACCTTCTTCCGTCCCGTTTACCGGCAAAAAAAAAGAGTAAGTTTGCAAGACGAGTACTCCCAACGGCCACTAAAAAGCACGACGGCGAGCCAAAAAGGGGTGCAACACGAGGACTTCCCAGGGGGTCACCCATCCTAGTACTACTCTCGCCCAAGCACGCTTAACTGCGGAGTTCTGATGGGATCCGGTGCATTAGTGCTGGTATGATCGCACCCGAAATACTTCCCCCACTTTATTCCTTTATGCCTTCGCCAACCACGCCCGCTCCTCCCCCCGTCTCCCGGTTCGCTCCCACGGACCGGGCCCAAAGGAGGCCGGCCCGGCCCGCGCAAAATACGGATGTCGGCACCTTCTTCCGTCCCGTTTACCGGCAAAAAAAAGAGTAAGTTTGCAAGACGAGTACTCCCAACGGCCACTAAAAAGCACGACGGCGAGCCAAAAAGGGGTGCAACACGAGGACTTCCCAGGGGGTCACCCATCCTAGTACTACTCTCGCCCAGGCACGCTTAACTGCGGAGTTCTGATGGGATCCGGTGCATTAGTGCTGGTATGATCGCACCCGAAATACTTCCCCCACTTTATTCCTTTATGCCTTCGCCAACCACGCCCGCTCCTCCCCCCGTCTCCCGGTTCGCTCCCACGGACCGGGCCCAAAGGAGGCCGGCCCGGCCCGCGCAAAATACGGATGTCGGCACCTTCTTCCGTCCCGTTTACCGGCAAAAAAAAAGAGTAAGTTTGCAAGACGAGTACTCCCAACGGCCACTAAAAAGCACGACGGCGAGCCAAAAAGGGGTGCAACACGAGGACTTCCCAGGGGGTCACCCATCCTAGTACTACTCTCGCCCAAGCACGCTTAACTGCGGAGTTCTGATGGGATTCGGTGCATTAGTGCTGGTATGATCGCACCCGAAATACTTCCCCCACTTTATTCCTTTATGCCTTCGCCAACCACGCCCGCTCCTCCCCCCGTCTCCCGGTTCGCTCCCACGGACCGGGCCCAAAGGAGGCCGGCCCGGCCCGCGCAAAATACGGATGTCGGCACCTTCTTCCGTCCCGTTTACCGGCAAAAAAAAAAGAGTAAGTTTGCAAGACGAGTACTCCCAACGGCCACTAAAAAGCACGACGGCGAGCCAAAAAGGGGTGCAACACGAGGACTTCCCAGGGGGTCACCCATCCTAGTACTACTCTCGCCCAAGCACGCTTAACTGCGGAGTTCTGATGGGATCCGGTGCATTAGTGCTGGTATGATCGCACCCGAAATACTTCCCCCACTTTATTCCTTTATGCCTTCGCCAACCACGCCCGCTCCTCCCCCCGTCTCCCGGTTCGCTCCCACGGACCGGGCCCAAAGGAGGCCGGCCCGGCCCGCGCAAAATACGGATGTCGGCACCTTCTTCCGTCCCGTTTACCGGCAAAAAAAAAGAGTAAGTTTGCAATACGAGTACTCCCAACGGCCACTAAAAAGCACGACGGCGAGCCAAAAAGGGGTGCAACACGAGGACTTCCCAGGGGGTCACCCATCCTAGTACTACTCTCGCCCAAGCACGCTTAACTGCGGAGTTCTGATGGGATCCGGTGCATTAGTGCTGGTATGATCGCACCCGAAATACTTCCCCCACTTTATTCCTTTATGCCTTCGCCAACCACGCCCGCTCCTCCCCCCGTCTCCCGGTTCGCTCCCAATGACCGGGCCCAAAGGAGGCCGGCCCGGCCCGCGCAAAATACGGATGTCGGCACCTTCTTCCGTCCCGTTTACCGGCAAAAAAAAAGAGTAAGTTTGCAATACGAGTACTCCCAACGGCCACTAAAAAGCACGACGGCGAGCCAAAAAGGGGTGCAACACGAGGACTTCCCAGGGGGTCACCCATCCTAGTACTACTCTCGCCCAAGCACGCTTAACTGCGGAGTTCTGATGGGATCCGGTGCATTAGTGCTGGTATGATCGCACCCGAAATACTTCCCCCACTTTATTCCTTTATGCCTTCGCCAACCACGCCCGCTCCTCCCCCCGTCTCCCGGTTCGCTCCCAATGACCGGGCCCAAAGGAGGCCGGCCCGGCCCGCGCAAAATACGGATGTCGGCACCTTCTTCCGTCCCGTTTACCGGCAAAAAAAAAGAGTAAGTTTGCAATACGAGTACTCCCAACGGCCACTAAAAAGCACGACGGCGAGCCAAAAAGGGGTGCAACACGAGGACTTCCCAGGGGGTCACCCATCCTAGTACTACTCTCGCCCAAGCACGCTTAACTGCGGAGTTCTGATGGGATCCGGTGCATTAGTGCTGGTATGATCGCACCCGAAATACTTCCCCCACTTTATTCCTTTATGCCTTCGCCAACCACGCCCGCTCCTCCCCCCGTCTCCCGGTTCGCTCCCAATGACCGGGCCCAAAAGAGGCCGGCCCGGCCCGCGCAAAATACGGATGTCGGCACCTTCTTCCGTCCCGTTTACCGGCAAAAAAAAAGAGTAAGTTTGCAATACGAGTACTCCCAACGGCCACTAAAAAGCACGACGGCGAGCCAAAAAGGGGTGCAACACGAGGACTTCCCAGGGGGTCACCCATCCTAGTACTACTCTCGCCCAAGCACGCTTAACTGCGGAGTTCTGATGGGATCCGGTGCATTAGTGCTGGTATGATCGCACCCGAAATACTTCCCCCACTTTATTCCTTTATGCCTTCGCCAACCACGCCCGCTCCTCCCCCCGTCTCCCGGTTCGTTCCCAATGACCGGGCCCAAAGGAGGCCGGCCCGGCCCGCGCAAAATACGGATGTCGGCACCTTCTTCCGTCCCGTTTACCGGCAAAAAAAAAGAGTAAGTTTGCAATACGAGTACTCCCAACGGCCACTAAAAAGCACGACGGCGAGCCAAAAAGGGGTGCAACACGAGGACTTCCCAGGGGGTCACCCATCCTAGTACTACTCTCGCCCAAGCACGCTTAACTGCGGAGTTCTGATGGGATCCGGTGCATTAGTGCTGGTATGATCGCACCCGAAATACTTCCCCCACTTTATTCCTTTATGCCTTCGCCAACCACGCCCGCTCCTCCCCCCGTCTCCCGGTTCGCTCCCAATGACCGGGCCCAAAGGAGGCCGGCCCGGCCCGCGCAAAATACGGATGTCGGCACCTTCTTCCGTCCCGTTTACCGGCAAAAAAAAAGAGTAAGTTTGCAAGACGAGTACTCCCAACGGCCACTAAAAAGCACGACGGCGAGCCAAAAAGGGGTGCAACACGAGGACTTCCCAGGGGGTCACCCATCCTAGTACTACTCTCGCCCAAGCACGCTTAACTGCGGAGTTCTGATGGGATCCGGTGCATTAGTGCTGGTATGATCGCACCCGAAATACTTCCCCCACTTTATTCCTTTATGCCTTCGCCAACCACGCCCGCTCCTCCACCCGTCTCCCGGTTCGCTCCCACGGACCGGGCCCAAAGGAGGCCGGCCCGGCCCGCGCAAAATACGGATGTCGGCACCTTCTTCCATCCCGTTTACCGGCAAAAAAAAAGAGTAAGTTTGCAAGACGAGTACTCCCAACGGCCACTAAAAAGCACGACGGCGAGCCAAAAAGGGGTGCAACACGAGGACTTCCCAGGGGGTCACCCATCCTAGTACTACTCTCGCCCAAGCACGCTTAACTGCGGAGTTCTGATGGGATCCGGTGCATTAGTGCTGGTATGATCGCACCCGAAATACTTCCCCCACTTTATTCCTTTATGCCTTCGCCAACCACGCCCGCTCCTCCCCCCGTCTCCCGGTTCGCTCCCACGGACCGGGCCCAAAGGAGGCCGGCCCGGCCCGCGCAAAATACGGATGTCGGCACCTTCTTCCGTCCCGTTTACCGGCAAAAAAAAAAGAGTAAGTTTGCAAGACGAGTACTCCCAACGGCCACTAAAAAGCACGACGGCGAGCCAAAAAGGGGTGCAACACGAGGACTTCCCAGGGGGTCACCCATCCTAGTACTACTCTCGCCCAAGCACGCTTAACTGCGGAGTTCTGATGGGATCCGGTGCATTAGTGCTGGTATGATCGCACCCGAAATACTTCCCCCACTTTATTCCTTTATGCCTTCGCCAACCACGCCCGCTCCTCCCCCCGTCTCCCGGTTCGCTCCCACGGACCGGGCCCAAAGGAGGCCGGCCCGGCCCGCGCAAAATACGGATGTCGGCACCTTCTTCCGTCCCGTTTACCGGCAAAAAAAAAAGAGTAAGTTTGCAAGACGAGTACTCCCAACGGCCACTAAAAAGCACGACGGCGAGCCAAAAAGGGGTGCAACACGAGGACTTCCCAGGGGGTCACCCATCCTAGTACTACTCTCGCCCAAGCACGCTTAACTGCGGAGTTCTGATGGGATCTGGTGCATTAGTGCTGGTATGATCGCACCCGAAATACTTCCCCCACTTTATTCCTTTATGCCTTCGCCAACCACGCCCGCTCCTCCCCCCGTCTCCCGGTTCGCTCCCACGGACCGGGCCCAAAGGAGGCCGGCCCGGCCCGCGCAAAATACGGATGTCGGCACCTTCTTCCGTCCCGTTTACCGGCAAAAAAAAAGAGTAAGTTTGCAAGACGAGTACTCCCAACGGCCACTAAAAAGCACGACGGCGAGCCAAAAAGGGGTGCAACACGAGGACTTCCCAGGGGGTCACCCATCCTAGTACTACTCTCGCCCAAGCACGCTTAACTGCGGAGTTCTGATGGGATCCGGTGCATTAGTGCTGGTATGATCGCACCCGAAATACTTCCCCCACTTTATTCCTTTATGCCTTCGCCAACCACGCCCGCTCCTCCCCCCGTCTCCCGGTTCGCTCCCACGGACCGGGCCCAAAGGAGGCCGGCCCGGCCCGCGCAAAATACGGATGTCGGCACCTTCTTCCGTCCCGTTTACCGGCAAAAAAAAAAGAGTAAGTTTGCAAGACGAGTACTCCCAACGGCCACTAAAAAGCACGACGGCGAGCCAAAAAGGGGTGCAACACGAGGACTTCCCAGGGGGTCACCCATCCTAGTACTACTCTCGCCCAAGCACGCTTAACTGCGGAGTTCTGATGGGATCCGGTGAATTAGTGCTGGTATGATCGCACCCGAAATACTTCCCCCACTTTATTCCTTTATGCCTTCGCCAACCACGCCCGCTCCTCCCCCCGTCTCCCGGTTCGCTCCCACGGACCGGGCCCAAAGGAGGCCGGCCCGGCCCGCGCAAAATACGGATGTCGGCACCTTCTTCCGTCCCGTTTACCGGCAAAAAAAAAGAGTAAGTTTGCAATACGAGTACTCCCAACGGCCACTAAAAAGCACGACGGCGAGCCAAAAAGGGGTGCAACACGAGGACTTCCCAGGGGGTCACCCATCCTAGTACTACTCTCGCCCAAGCACGCTTAACTGCGGAGTTCTGATGGGATCCGGTGCATTAGTGCTGGTATGATCGCACCCGAAATACTTCCCCCACTTTATTCCTTTATGCCTTCGCCAACCACGCCCGCTCCTCCCCCCGTCTCCCGGTTCGCTCCCAATGACCGGGCCCAAAAGAGGCCGGCCCGGCCCGCGCAAAATACGGATGTCGGCACCTTCTTCCGTCCCGTTTACCGGCAAAAAAAAAGAGTAAGTTTGCAATACGAGTACTCCCAACGGCCACTAAAAAGCACGACGGCGAGCCAAAAAGGGGTGCAACACGAGGACTTCCCAGGGGGTCACCCATCCTAGTACTACTCTCGCCCAAGCACGCTTAACTGCGGAGTTCTGATGGGATCCGGTGCATTAGTGCTGGTATGATCGCACCCGAAATACTTCCCCCACTTTATTCCTTTATGCCTTCGCCAACCACGCCCGCTCCTCCCCCCGTCTCCCGGTTCGTTCCCAATGACCGGGCCCAAAGGAGGTCGGCCCGGCCCGCGCAAAATACGGATGTCGGCACCTTCTTCCGTCCCGTTTACCGGCAAAAAAAAAGAGTAAGTTTGCAATACGAGTACTCCCAACGGCCACTAAAAAGCACGACGGCGAGCCAAAAAGGGGTGCAACACGAGGACTTCCCAGGGGGTCACCCATCCTAGTACTACTCTCGCCCAAGCACGCTTAACTGCGGAGTTCTGATGGGATCCGGTGCATTAGTGCTGGTATGATCGCACCCGAAATACTTCCCCCACTTTATTCCTTTATGCCTTCGCCAACCACGCCCGCTCCTCCCCCCGTCTCCCGGTTCGCTCCCAATGACCGGGCCCAAAGGAGGCCGGCCCGGCCCGCGCAAAATACGGATGTCGGCACCTTCTTCCGTCCCGTTTACCGGCAAAAAAAAAGAGTAAGTTTGCAAGACGAGTACTCCCAACGGCCACTAAAAAGCACGACGGCGAGCCAAAAAGGGGTGCAACACGAGGACTTCCCAGGGGGTCACCCATCCTAGTACTACTCTCGCCCAAGCACGCTTAACTGCGGAGTTCTGATGGGATCCGGTGCATTAGTGCTGGTATGATCGCACCCGAAATACTTCCCCCACTTTATTCCTTTATGCCTTCGCCAACCACGCCCGCTCCTCCACCCGTCTCCCGGTTCGCTCCCACGGACCGGGCCCAAAGGAGGCCGGCCCGGCCCGCGCAAAATACGGATGTCGGCACCTTCTTCCATCCCGTTTACCGGCAAAAAAAAAGAGTAAGTTTGCAAGACGAGTACTCCCAACGGCCACTAAAAAGCACGACGGCGAGCCAAAAAGGGGTGCAACACGAGGACTTCCCAGGGGGTCACCCATCCTAGTACTACTCTCGCCCAAGCACGCTTAACTGCGGAGTTCTGATGGGATCCGGTGCATTAGTGCTGGTATGATCGCACCCGAAATACTTCCCCCACTTTATTCCTTTATGCCTTCGCCAACCACGCCCGCTCCTCCCCCCGTCTCCCGGTTCGCTCCCACGGACCGGGCCCAAAGGAGGCCGGCCCGGCCCGCGCAAAATACGGATGTCGGCACCTTCTTCCGTCCCGTTTACCGGCAAAAAAAAAGAGTAAGTTTGCAAGACGAGTACTCCCAACGGCCACTAAAAAGCACGACGGCGAGCCAAAAAGGGGTGCAACACGAGGACTTCCCAGGGGGTCACCCATCCTAGTACTACTCTCGCCCAAGCACGCTTAACTGCGGAGTTCTGATGGGATCCGGTGCATTAGTGCTGGTATGATCGCACCCGAAATACTTCCCCCACTTTATTCCTTTATGCCTTCGCCAACCACGCCCGCTCCTCCCCCCGTCTCCCGGTTCGCTCCCACGGACCGGGCCCAAAGGAGGCCGGCCCGGCCCGCGCAAAATACGGATGTCGGCACCTTCTTCCGTCCCGTTTACCGGCAAAAAAAAAGAGTAAGTTTGCAAGACGAGTACTCCCAACGGCCACTAAAAAGCACGACGGCGAGCCAAAAAGGGGTGCAACACGAGGACTTCCCAGGGGGTCACCCATCCTAGTACTACTCTCGCCCAGGCACGCTTAACTGCGGAGTTCTGATGGGATCCGGTGCATTAGTGCTGGTATGATCGCACCCGAAATACTTCCCCCACTTTATTCCTTTATGCCTTCGCCAACCACGCCCGCTCCTCCCCCCGTCTCCCGGTTCGCTCCCACGGACCGGGCCCAAAGGAGGCCGGCCCGGCCCGCGCAAAATACGGATGTCGGCACCTTCTTCCGTCCCGTTTACCGGCAAAAAAAAAGAGTAAGTTTGCAAGACGAGTACTCCCAACGGCCACTAAAAAGCACGACGGCGAGCCAAAAAGGGGTGCAACACGAGGACTTCCCAGGGGGTCACCCATCCTAGTACTACTCTCGCCCAAGCACGCTTAACTGCGGAGTTCTGATGGGATTCGGTGCATTAGTGCTGGTATGATCGCACCCGAAATACTTCCCCCACTTTATTCCTTTATGCCTTCGCCAACCACGCCCGCTCCTCCCCCCGTCTCCCGGTTCGCTCCCACGGACCGGGCCCAAAGGAGGCCGGCCCGGCCCGCGCAAAATACGGATGTCGGCACCTTCTTCCGTCCCGTTTACCGGCAAAAAAAAAAGAGTAAGTTTGCAAGACGAGTACTCCCAACGGCCACTAAAAAGCACGACGGCGAGCCAAAAAGGGGTGCAACACGAGGACTTCCCAGGGGGTCACCCATCCTAGTACTACTCTCGCCCAAGCACGCTTAACTGCGGAGTTCTGATGGGATCCGGTGCATTAGTGCTGGTATGATCGCACCCGAAATACTTCCCCCACTTTATTCCTTTATGCCTTCGCCAACCACGCCCGCTCCTCCCCCCGTCTCCCGGTTCGCTCCCACGGACCGGGCCCAAAGGAGGCCGGCCCGGCCCGCGCAAAATACGGATGTCGGCACCTTCTTCCGTCCCGTTTACCGGCAAAAAAAAAGAGTAAGTTTGCAATACGAGTACTCCCAACGGCCACTAAAAAGCACGACGGCGAGCCAAAAAGGGGTGCAACACGAGGACTTCCCAGGGGGTCACCCATCCTAGTACTACTCTCGCCCAAGCACGCTTAACTGCGGAGTTCTGATGGGATCCGGTGCATTAGTGCTGGTATGATCGCACCCGAAATACTTCCCCCACTTTATTCCTTTATGCCTTCGCCAACCACGCCCGCTCCTCCCCCCGTCTCCCGGTTCGCTCCCAATGACCGGGCCCAAAGGAGGCCGGCCCGGCCCGCGCAAAATACGGATGTCGGCACCTTCTTCCGTCCCGTTTACCGGCAAAAAAAAAGAGTAAGTTTGCAATACGAGTACTCCCAACGGCCACTAAAAAGCACGACGGCGAGCCAAAAAGGGGTGCAACACGAGGACTTCCCAGGGGGTCACCCATCCTAGTACTACTCTCGCCCAAGCACGCTTAACTGCGGAGTTCTGATGGGATCCGGTGCATTAGTGCTGGTATGATCGCACCCGAAATACTTCCCCCACTTTATTCCTTTATGCCTTCGCCAACCACGCCCGCTCCTCCCCCCGTCTCCCGGTTCGCTCCCAATGACCGGGCCCAAAGGAGGCCGGCCCGGCCCGCGCAAAATACGGATGTCGGCACCTTCTTCCGTCCCGTTTACCGGCAAAAAAAAAGAGTAAGTTTGCAATACGAGTACTCCCAACGGCCACTAAAAAGCACGACGGCGAGCCAAAAAGGGGTGCAACACGAGGACTTCCCAGGGGGTCACCCATCCTAGTACTACTCTCGCCCAAGCACGCTTAACTGCGGAGTTCTGATGGGATCCGGTGCATTAGTGCTGGTATGATCGCACCCGAAATACTTCCCCCACTTTATTCCTTTATGCCTTCGCCAACCACGCCCGCTCCTCCCCCCGTCTCCCGGTTCGCTCCCAATGACCGGGCCCAAAGGAGGTCGGCCCGGCCCGCGCAAAATACGGATGTCGGCACCTTCTTCCGTCCCGTTTACCGGCAAAAAAAAAGAGTAAGTTTGCAATACGAGTACTCCCAACGGCCACTAAAAAGCACGACGGCGAGCCAAAAAGGGGTGCAACACGAGGACTTCCCAGGGGGTCACCCATCCTAGTACTACTCTCGCCCAAGCACGCTTAACTGCGGAGTTCTGATGGGATCCGGTGCATTAGTGCTGGTATGATCGCACCCGAAATACTTCCCCCACTTTATTCCTTTATGCCTTCGCCAACCACGCCCGCTCCTCCCCCCGTCTCCCGGTTCGCTCCCACGGACCGGGCCCAAAGGAGGCCGGCCCGGCCCGCGCAAAATACGGATGTCGGCACCTTCTTCCGTCCCGTTTACCGGCAAAAAAAAAGAGTAAGTTTGCAAGACGAGTACTCCCAACGGCCACTAAAAAGCACGACGGCGAGCCAAAAAGGGGTGCAACACGAGGACTTCCCAGGGGGTCACCCATCCTAGTACTACTCTCGCCCAAGCACGCTTAACTGCGGAGTTCTGATGGGATCCGGTGCATTAGTGCTGGTATGATCGCACCCGAAATACTTCCCCCACTTTATTCCTTTATGCCTTCGCCAACCACGCCCGCTCCTCCCCCCGTCTCCCGGTTCGCTCCCACGGACCGGGCCCAAAGGAGGCCGGCCCGGCCCGCGCAAAATACGGATGTCGGCACCTTCTTCCGTCCCGTTTACCGGCAAAAAAAAGAGTAAGTTTGCAAGACGAGTACTCCCAACGGCCACTAAAAAGCACGACGGCGAGCCAAAAAGGGGTGCAACACGAGGACTTCCCAGGGGGTCACCCATCCTAGTACTACTCTCGCCCAAGCACGCTTAACTGCGGAGTTCTGATGGGATCCGGTGCATTAGTGCTGGTATGATCGCACCCGAAATACTTCCCCCACTTTATTCCTTTATGCCTTCGCCAACCACGCCCGCTCCTCCCCCCGTCTCCCGGTTCGCTCCCACGGACCGGGCCCAAAGGAGGCCGGCCCGGCCCGCGCAAAATACGGATGTCGGCACCTTCTTCCGTCCCGTTTACCGGCAAAAAAAAAGAGTAAGTTTGCAAGACGAGTACTCCCAACGGCCACTAAAAAGCACGACGGCGAGCCAAAAAGGGGTGCAACACGAGGACTTCCCAGGGGGTCACCCATCCTAGTACTACTCTCGCCCAGGCACGCTTAACTGCGGAGTTCTGATGGGATCCGGTGCATTAGTGCTGGTATGATCGCACCCGAAATACTTCCCCCACTTTATTCCTTTATGCCTTCGCCAACCACGCCCGCTCCTCCCCCCGTCTCCCGGTTCGCTCCCACGGACCGGGCCCAAAGGAGGCCGGCCCGGCCCGCGCAAAATACGGATGTCGGCACCTTCTTCCGTCCCGTTTACCGGCAAAAAAAAAGAGTAAGTTTGCAAGACGAGTACTCCCAACGGCCACTAAAAAGCACGACGGCGAGCCAAAAAGGGGTGCAACACGAGGACTTCCCAGGGGGTCACCCATCCTAGTACTACTCTCGCCCAAGCACGCTTAACTGCGGAGTTCTGATGGGATCCGGTGCATTAGTGCTGGTATGATCGCACCCGAAATACTTCCCCCACTTTATTCCTTTATGCCTTCGCCAACCACGCCCGCTCCTCCCCCCGTCTCCCGGTTCGCTCCCACGGACCGGGCCCAAAGGAGGCCGGCCCGGCCCGCGCAAAATACGGATGTCGGCACCTTCTTCCGTCCCGTTTACCGGCAAAAAAAAAAAGAGTAAGTTTGCAAGACGAGTACTCCCAACGGCCACTAAAAAGCACGACGGCGAGCCAAAAAGGGGTGCAACACGAGGACTTCCCAGGGGGTCACCCATCCTAGTACTACTCTCGCCCAAGCACGCTTAACTGCGGAGTTCTGATGGGATCCGGTGCATTAGTGCTGGTATGATCGCACCCGAAATACTTCCCCCACTTTATTCCTTTATGCCTTCGCCAACCACGCCCGCTCCTCCCCCCGTCTCCCGGTTCGCTCCCACGGACCGGGCCCAAAGGAGGCCGGCCCGGCCCGCGCAAAATACGGATGTCGGCACCTTCTTCCGTCCCGTTTACCGGCAAAAAAAAAGAGTAAGTTTGCAATACGAGTACTCCCAACGGCCACTAAAAAGCACGACGGCGAGCCAAAAAGGGGTGCAACACGAGGACTTCCCAGGGGGTCACCCATCCTAGTACTACTCTCGCCCAAGCACGCTTAACTGCGGAGTTCTGATGGGATCCGGTGCATTAGTGCTGGTATGATCGCACCCGAAATA
This sequence comes from Saussurea involucrata, assembly GCA_033807775.1. NCBI lineage: Eukaryota > Viridiplantae > Streptophyta > Magnoliopsida > Asterales > Asteraceae > Saussurea > Saussurea involucrata. The sequence continues at coordinate 111,808,541 of CM066324.1, forward strand.
CTTCCCCCACTTTATTCCTTTATGCCTTCGCCAACCACGCCCGCTCCTCCCCCCGTCTCCCGGTTCGCTCCCAATGACCGGGCCCAAAAGAGGCCGGCCCGGCCCGCGCAAAATACGGATGTCGGCACCTTCTTCCGTCCCGTTTACCGGCAAAAAAAAAGAGTAAGTTTGCAATACGAGTACTCCCAACGGCCACTAAAAAGCACGACGGCGAGCCAAAAAGGGGTGCAACACGAGGACTTCCCAGGGGGTCACCCATCCTAGTACTACTCTCGCCCAAGCACGCTTAACTGCGGAGTTCTGATGGGATCCGGTGCATTAGTGCTGGTATGATCGCACCCGAAATACTTCCCCCACTTTATTCCTTTATGCCTTCGCCAACCACGCCCGCTCCTCCCCCCGTCTCCCGGTTCGTTCCCAATGACCGGGCCCAAAGGAGGCCGGCCCGGCCCGCGCAAAATACGGATGTCGGCACCTTCTTCCGTCCCGTTTACCGGCAAAAAAAAAGAGTAAGTTTGCAATACGAGTACTCCCAACGGCCACTAAAAAGCACGACGGCGAGCCAAAAAGGGGTGCAACACGAGGACTTCCCAGGGGGTCACCCATCCTAGTACTACTCTCGCCCAAGCACGCTTAACTGCGGAGTTCTGATGGGATCCGGTGCATTAGTGCTGGTATGATCGCACCCGAAATACTTCCCCCACTTTATTCCTTTATGCCTTCGCCAACCACGCCCGCTCCTCCCCCCGTCTCCCGGTTCGCTCCCAATGACCGGGCCCAAAGGAGGCCGGCCCGGCCCGCGCAAAATACGGATGTCGGCACCTTCTTCCGTCCCGTTTACCGGCAAAAAAAAAGAGTATGTTTGCAAGACGAGTACTCCCAACGGCCACTAAAAAGCACGACGGCGAGCCAAAAAGGGGTGCAACACGAGGACTTCCCAGGGGGTCACCCATCCTAGTACTACTCTCGCCCAAGCACGCTTAACTGCGGAGTTCTGATGGGATCCGGTGCATTAGTGCTGGTATGATCGCACCCGAAATACTTCCCCCACTTTATTCCTTTATGCCTTCGCCAACCACGCCCGCTCCTCCACCCGTCTCCCGGTTCGCTCCCACGGACCGGGCCCAAAGGAGGCCGGCCCGGCCCGCGCAAAATACGGATGTCGGCACCTTCTTCCATCCCGTTTACCGGCAAAAAAAAAGAGTAAGTTTGCAAGACGAGTACTCCCAACGGCCACTAAAAAGCACGACGGCGAGCCAAAAAGGGGTGCAACACGAGGACTTCCCAGGGGGTCACCCATCCTAGTACTACTCTCGCCCAAGCACGCTTAACTGCGGAGTTCTGATGGGATCCGGTGCATTAGTGCTGGTATGATCGCACCCGAAATACTTCCCCCACTTTATTCCTTTATGCCTTCGCCAACCACGCCCGCTCCTCCCCCCGTCTCCCGGTTCGCTCCCACGGACCGGGCCCAAAGGAGGCCGGCCCGGCCCGCGCAAAATACGGATGTCGGCACCTTCTTCCGTCCCGTTTACCGGCAAAAAAAAAGAGTAAGTTTGCAAGACGAGTACTCCCAACGGCCACTAAAAAGCACGACGGCGAGCCAAAAAGGGGTGCAACACGAGGACTTCCCAGGGGGTCACCCATCCTAGTACTACTCTCGCCCAAGCACGCTTAACTGCGGAGTTCTGATGGGATCCGGTGCATTAGTGCTGGTATGATCGCACCCGAAATACTTCCCCCACTTTATTCCTTTATGCCTTCGCCAACCACGCCCGCTCCTCCCCCCGTCTCCCGGTTCGCTCCCACGGACCGGGCCCAAAGGAGGCCGGCCCGGCCCGCGCAAAATACGGATGTCGGCACCTTCTTCCGTCCCGTTTACCGGCAAAAAAAAAGAGTAAGTTTGCAAGACGAGTACTCCCAACGGCCACTAAAAAGCACGACGGCGAGCCAAAAAGGGGTGCAACACGAGGACTTCCCAGGGGGTCACCCATCCTAGTACTACTCTCGCCCAGGCACGCTTAACTGCGGAGTTCTGATGGGATCCGGTGCATTAGTGCTGGTATGATCGCACCCGAAATACTTCCCCCACTTTATTCCTTTATGCCTTCGCCAACCACGCCCGCTCCTCCCCCCGTCTCCCGGTTCGCTCCCACGGACCGGGCCCAAAGGAGGCCGGCCCGGCCCGCGCAAAATACGGATGTCGGCACCTTCTTCCGTCCCGTTTACCGGCAAAAAAAAAGAGTAAGTTTGCAAGACGAGTACTCCCAACGGCCACTAAAAAGCACGACGGCGAGCCAAAAAGGGGTGCAACACGAGGACTTCCCAGGGGGTCACCCATCCTAGTACTACTCTCGCCCAAGCACGCTTAACTGCGGAGTTCTGATGGGATCCGGTGCATTAGTGCTGGTATGATCGCACCCGAAATACTTCCCCCACTTTATTCCTTTATGCCTTCGCCAACCACGCCCGCTCCTCCCCCCGTCTCCCGGTTCGCTCCCACGGACCGGGCCCAAAGGAGGCCGGCCCGGCCCGCGCAAAATACGGATGTCGGCACCTTCTTCCGTCCCGTTTACCGGCAAAAAAAAAAAGAGTAAGTTTGCAAGACGAGTACTCCCAACGGCCACTAAAAAGCACGACGGCGAGCCAAAAAGGGGTGCAACACGAGGACTTCCCAGGGGGTCACCCATCCTAGTACTACTCTCGCCCAAGCACGCTTAACTGCGGAGTTCTGATGGGATCCGGTGCATTAGTGCTGGTATGATCGCACCCGAAATACTTCCCCCACTTTATTCCTTTATGCCTTCGCCAACCACGCCCGCTCCTCCCCCCGTCTCCCGGTTCGCTCCCACGGACCGGGCCCAAAGGAGGCCGGCCCGGCCCGCGCAAAATACGGATGTCGGCACCTTCTTCCGTCCCGTTTACCGGCAAAAAAAAAGAGTAAGTTTGCAATACGAGTACTCCCAACGGCCACTAAAAAGCACGACGGCGAGCCAAAAAGGGGTGCAACACGAGGACTTCCCAGGGGGTCACCCATCCTAGTACTACTCTCGCCCAAGCACGCTTAACTGCGGAGTTCTGATGGGATCCGGTGCATTAGTGCTGGTATGATCGCACCCGAAATACTTCCCCCACTTTATTCCTTTATGCCTTCGCCAACCACGCCCGCTCCTCCCCCCGTCTCCCGGTTCGCTCCCAATGACCGGGCCCAAAGGAGGCCGGCCCGGCCCGCGCAAAATACGGATGTCGGCACCTTCTTCCGTCCCGTTTACCGGCAAAAAAAAAGAGTAAGTTTGCAATACGAGTACTCCCAACGGCCACTAAAAAGCACGACGGCGAGCCAAAAAGGGGTGCAACACGAGGACTTCCCAGGGGGTCACCCATCCTAGTACTACTCTCGCCCAAGCACGCTTAACTGCGGAGTTCTGATGGGATCCGGTGCATTAGTGCTGGTATGATCGCACCCGAAATACTTCCCCCACTTTATTCCTTTATGCCTTCGCCAACCACGCCCGCTCCTCCCCCCGTCTCCCGGTTCGCTCCCAATGACCGGGCCCAAAGGAGGCCGGCCCGGCCCGCGCAAAATACGGATGTCGGCACCTTCTTCCGTCCCGTTTACCGGCAAAAAAAAAGAGTAAGTTTGCAATACGAGTACTCCCAACGGCCACTAAAAAGCACGACGGCGAGCCAAAAAGGGGTGCAACACGAGGACTTCCCAGGGGGTCACCCATCCTAGTACTACTCTCGCCCAAGCACGCTTAACTGCGGAGTTCTGATGGGATCCGGTGCATTAGTGCTGGTATGATCGCACCCGAAATACTTCCCCCACTTTATTCCTTTATGCCTTCGCCAACCACGCCCGCTCCTCCCCCCGTCTCCCGGTTCGCTCCCAATGACCGGGCCCAAAGGAGGTCGGCCCGGCCCGCGCAAAATACGGATGTCGGCACCTTCTTCCGTCCCGTTTACCGGCAAAAAAAAAGAGTAAGTTTGCAATACGAGTACTCCCAACGGCCACTAAAAAGCACGACGGCGAGCCAAAAAGGGGTGCAACACGAGGACTTCCCAGGGGGTCACCCATCCTAGTACTACTCTCGCCCAAGTACGCTTAACTGCGGAGTTCTGATGGGATCCGGTGCATTAGTGCTGGTATGATCGCACCCGAAATACTTCCCCCACTTTATTACTTTATGCCTTCGCCAACCACGCCCGCTCCTCCCCCCGTCTCCCGGTTCGCTCCCACGGACCGGGCCCAAAGGAGGCCGGCCCGGCCCGCGCAAAATACGGATGTCGGCACCTTCTTCCGTCCCGTTTACCGGCAAAAAAAAAGAGTAAGTTTGCAAGACGAGTACTCCCAACGGCCACTAAAAAGCACGACGGCGAGCCAAAAAGGGGTGCAACACGAGGACTTCCCAGGGGGTCACCCATCCTAGTACTACTCTCGCCCAAGCACGCTTAACTGCGGAGTTCTGATGGGATCCGGTGCATTAGTGCTGGTATGATCGCACCCGAAATACTTCCCCCACTTTATTCCTTTATGCCTTCGCCAACCACGCCCGCTCCTCCCCCCGTCTCCCGGTTCGCTCCCACGGACCGGGCCCAAAGGAGGCCGGCCCGGCCCGCGCAAAATACGGATGTCGGCACCTTCTTCCGTCCCGTTTACCGGCAAAAAAAAAGAGTAAGTTTGCAAGACGAGTACTCCCAACGGCCACTAAAAAGCACGACGGCGAGCCAAAAAGGGGTGCAACACGAGGACTTCCCAGGGGGTCACCCATCCTAGTACTACTCTCGCCCAAGCACGCTTAACTGCGGAGTTCTGATGGGATCCGGTGCATTAGTGCTGGTATGATCGCACCCGAAATACTTCCCCCACTTTATTCCTTTATGCCTTCGCCAACCACGCCCGCTCCTCCCCCCGTCTCCCGGTTCGCTCCCACGGACCGGGCCCAAAGGAGGCCGGCCCGGCCCGCGCAAAATACGGATGTCGGCACCTTCTTCCGTCCCGTTTACCGGCAAAAAAAAAGAGTAAGTTTGCAAGACGAGTACTCCCAACGGCCACTAAAAAGCACGACGGCGAGCCAAAAAGGGGTGCAACACGAGGACTTCCCAGGGGGTCACCCATCCTAGTACTACTCTCGCCCAGGCACGCTTAACTGCGGAGTTCTGATGGGATCCGGTGCATTAGTGCTGGTATGATCGCACCCGAAATACTTCCCCCACTTTATTCCTTTATGCCTTCGCCAACCACGCCCGCTCCTCCCCCCGTCTCCCGGTTCGCTCCCACGGACCGGGCCCAAAGGAGGCCGGCCCGGCCCGCGCAAAATACGGATGTCGGCACCTTCTTCCGTCCCGTTTACCGGCAAAAAAAAGAGTAAGTTTGCAAGACGAGTACTCCCAACGGCCACTAAAAAGCACGACGGCGAGCCAAAAAGGGGTGCAACACGAGGACTTCCCAGGGGGTCACCCATCCTAGTACTACTCTCGCCCAAGCACGCTTAACTGCGGAGTTCTGATGGGATCCGGTGCATTAGTGCTGGTATGATCGCACCCGAAATACTTCCCCCACTTTATTCCTTTATGCCTTCGCCAACCACGCCCGCTCCTCCCCCCGTCTCCCGGTTCGCTCCCACGGACCGGGCCCAAAGGAGGCCGGCCCGGCCCGCGCAAAATACGGATGTCGGCACCTTCTTCCGTCCCGTTTACCGGCAAAAAAAAAAAGAGTAAGTTTGCAAGACGAGTACTCCCAACGGCCACTAAAAAGCACGACGGCGAGCCAAAAAGGGGTGCAACACGAGGACTTCCCAGGGGGTCACCCATCCTAGTACTACTCTCGCCCAAGCACGCTTAACTGCGGAGTTCTGATGGGATCCGGTGCATTAGTGCTGGTATGATCGCACCCGAAATACTTCCCCCACTTTATTCCTTTATGCCTTCGCCAACCACGCCCGCTCCTCCCCCCGTCTCCCGGTTCGCTCCCACGGACCGGGCCCAAAGGAGGCCGGCCCGGCCCGCGCAAAATACGGATGTCGGCACCTTCTTTCGTCCCGTTTACCGGCAAAAAAAAGAGTAAGTTTGCAATACGAGTACTCCCAACGGCCACTAAAAAGCACGACGGCGAGCCAAAAAGGGGTGCAACACGAGGACTTCCCAGGGGGTCACCCATCCTAGTACTACTCTCGCCCAAGCACGCTTAACTGCGGAGTTCTGATGGGATCCGGTGCATTAGTGCTGGTATGATCGCACCCGAAATACTTCCCCCACTTTATTCCTTTATGCCTTCGCCAACCACGCCCGCTCCTCCCCCCGTCTCCCGGTTCGCTCCCAATGACCGGGCCCAAAGGAGGCCGGCCCGGCCCGCGCAAAATACGGATGTCGGCACCTTCTTCCGTCCCGTTTACCGGCAAAAAAAAAGAGTAAGTTTGCAATACGAGTACTCCCAACGGCCACTAAAAAGCACGACGGCGAGCCAAAAAGGGGTGCAACACGAGGACTTCCCAGGGGGTCACCCATCCTAGTACTACTCTCGCCCAAGCACGCTTAACTGCGGAGTTCTGATGGGATCCGGTGCATTAGTGCTGGTATGATCGCACCCGAAATACTTCCCCCACTTTATTCCTTTATGCCTTCGCCAACCACGCCCGCTCCTCCCCCCGTCTCCCGGTTCGCTCCCAATGACCGGGCCCAAAGGAGGCCGGCCCGGCCCGCGCAAAATACGGATGTCGGCACCTTCTTCCGTCCCGTTTACCGGCAAAAAAAAAGAGTAAGTTTGCAATACGAGTACTCCCAACGGCCACTAAAAAGCACGACGGCGAGCCAAAAAGGGGTGCAACACGAGGACTTCCCAGGGGGTCACCCATCCTAGTACTACTCTCGCCCAAGCACGCTTAACTGCGGAGTTCTGATGGGATCCGGTGCATTAGTGCTGGTATGATCGCACCCGAAATACTTCCCCCACTTTATTCCTTTATGCCTTCGCCAACCACGCCCGCTCCTCCCCCCGTCTCCCGGTTCGCTCCCAATGACCGGGCCCAAAGGAGGCCGGCCCGGCCCGCGCAAAATACGGATGTCGGCACCTTCTTCCGTCCCGTTTACCGGCAAAAAAAAGAGTAAGTTTGCAATACGAGTACTCCCAACGGCCACTAAAAAGCACGACGGCGAGCCAAAAAGGGGTGCAACACGAGGACTTCCCAGGGGGTCACCCATCCTAGTACTACTCTCGCCCAAGCACGCTTAACTGCGGAGTTCTGATGGGATCCGGTGCATTAGTGCTGGTATGATCGCACCCGAAATACTTCCCCCACTTTATTCCTATATGCCTTCGCCAACCACGCCCGCTCCTCCCCCCGTCTCCCGGTTCGCTCCCAATGACCGGGCCCAAAGGAGGCCGGCCCGGCCCGCGCAAAATACGGATGTCGGCACCTTCTTCCGTCCCGTTTACCGGCAAAAAAAAAGAGTAAGTTTGCAAGACGAGTACTCCCAACGGCCACTAAAAAGCACGACGGCGAGCCAAAAAGGGGTGCAACACGAGGACTTCCCAGGGGGTCACCCATCCTAGTACTACTCTCGCCCAAGCACGCTTAACTGCGGAGTTCTGATGGGATCCGGTGCATTAGTGCTGGTATGATCGCACCCGAAATACTTCCCCCACTTTATTCCTTTATGCCTTCGCCAACCACGCCCGCTCCTCCCCCCGTCTCCCGGTTCGCTCCCACGGACCGGGCCCAAAGGAGGCCGGCCCGGCCCGCGCAAAATACGGATGTCGGCACCTTCTTCCGTCCCGTTTACCGGCAAAAAAAAAGAGTAAGTTTGCAAGACGAGTACTCCCAACGGCCACTAAAAAGCACGACGGCGAGCCAAAAAGGGGTGCAACACGAGGACTTCCCACGGGGTCACCCATCCTAGTACTACTCTCGCCCAAGCACGCTTAACTGCGGAGTTCTGATGGGATCCGGTGCATTAGTGCTGGTATGATCGCACCCGAAATACTTCCCCCACTTTATTCCTTTATGCCTTCGCCAACCACGCCCGCTCCTCCCCCCGTCTCCCGGTTCGCTCCCACGGACCGGGCCCAAAGGAGGCCGGCCCGGCCCGCGCAAAATACGGATGTCGGCACCTTCTTCCGTCCCGTTTACCGGCAAAAAAAAAAGAGTAAGTTTGCAAGACGAGTACTCCCAACGGCCACTAAAAAGCACGACGGCGAGCCAAAAAGGGGTGCAACACGAGGACTTCCCAGGGGGTCACCCATCCTAGTACTACTCTCGCCCAAGCACGCTTAACTGCGGAGTTCTGATGGGATCCGGTGCATTAGTGCTGGTATGATTGCACCCGAAATACTTCCCCCACTTTATTCCTTTATGCCTTCGCCAACCACGGCCGCTCCTCCCCCCGTCTCCCGGTTCGCTCCCACGGACCGGGCCCAAAGGAGGCCGGCCCGGCCCGCGCAAAATACGGATGTCGGCACCTTCTTCCGTCCCGTTTACCGGCAAAAAAAAAGAGTAAGTTTGCAAGACGAGTACTCCCAACGGCCACTAAAAAGCACGACGGCGAGCCAAAAAGGGGTGCAACACGAGGACTTCCCAGGGGGTCACCCATCCCAGTACTACTCTCGCCCAAGCACGCTTAACTGCGGAGTTCTGATGGGATCTGGTGCATTAGTGCTGGTATGATCGCACCCGAAATACTTCCCCCACTTTATTCCTTTATGCCTTCGCCAACCACGCCCGCTCCTCCCCCCGTCTCCCGGTTCGCTCCCACGGACCGGGCCCAAAGGAGGCCGGCCCGGCCCGCGCAAAATACGGATGTCGGCACCTTCTTCCGTCCCGTTTACCGGCAAAAAAAAAGAGTAAGTTTGCAAGACGAGTACTCCCAACGGCCACTAAAAAGCACGACGGCGAGCCAAAAAGGGGTGCAACACGAGGACTTCCCAGGGGGTCACCCATCCTAGTACTACTCTCGCCCAAGCACGCTTAACTGCGGAGTTCTGATGGGATCCGGTGCATTAGTGCTGGTATGATCGCACCCGAAATACTTCCCCCACTTTATTCCTTTATGCCTTCGCCAACCACGCCCGCTCCTCCCCCCGTCTCCCGGTTCGCTCCCAATGACCTGGCCCAAAGGAGGCCGGCCCGGCCCGCGCAAAATACGGATGTCGGCACCTTCTTCCGTCCCGTTTACCGGCAAAAAAAAAGAGTAAGTTTGCAATACGAGTACTCCCAACGGCCACTAAAAAGCACGACGGCGAGCCAAAAAGGGGTGCAACACGAGGACTTCCCAGGGGGTCACCCATCCTAGTACTACTCTCGCCCAAGCACGCTTAACTGCGGAGTTCTGATGGGATCCGGTGCATTAGTGCTGGTATGATCGCACCCGAAATACTTCCCCCACTTTATTCCTTTATGCCTTCGCCAACCACGCCCGCTCCTCCCCCCGTCTCCCGGTTCGCTCCCAATGACCGGGCCCAAAGGAGGCCGGCCCGGCCCGCGCAAAATACGGATGTCGGCACCTTCTTCCGTCCCGTTTACCGGCAAAAAAAAGAGTAAGTTTGCAATACGAGTACTCCCAACGGCCACTAAAAAGCACGACGGCGAGCCAAAAAGGGGTGCAACACGAGGACTTCCCAGGGGGTCACCCATCCTAGTACTACTCTCGCCCAAGCACGCTTAACTGCGGAGTTCTGATGGGATCCGGTGCATTAGTGCTGGTATGATCGCACCCGAAATACTTCCCCCACTTTATTCCTTTATGCCTTCGCCAACCACGCCCGCTCCTCCCCCCGTCTCCCGGTTCGCTCCCAATGACCGGGCCCAAAGGAGGCCGGCCCGGCCCGCGCAAAATACGGATGTCGGCACCTTCTTCCGTCCCGTTTACCGGCAAAAAAAAAGAGTAAGTTTGCAAGACGAGTACTCCCAACGGCCACTAAAAAGCACGACGGCGAGCCAAAAAGGGGTGCAACACGAGGACTTCCCAGGGGGTCACCCATCCTAGTACTACTCTCGCCCAAGCACGCTTAACTGCGGAGTTCTGATGGGATCCGGTGCATTAGTGCTGGTATGATCGCACCCGAAATACTTCCCCCACTTTATTCCTTTATGCCTTCGCCAACCACGCCCGCTCCTCCCCCCGTCTCCCGGTTCGCTCCCACGGACCGGGCCCAAAGGAGGCCGGCCCGGCCCGCGCAAAATACGGATGTCGGCACCTTCTTCCGTCCCGTTTACCGGCAAAAAAAAAGAGTAAGTTTGCAAGACGAGTACTCCCAACGGCCACTAAAAAGCACGACGGCGAGCCAAAAAGGGGTGCAACACGAGGACTTCCCACGGGGTCACCCATCCTAGTACTACTCTCGCCCAAGCACGCTTAACTGCGGAGTTCTGATGGGATCCGGTGCATTAGTGCTGGTATGATCGCACCCGAAATACTTCCCCCACTTTATTCCTTTATGCCTTCGCCAACCACGCCCGCTCCTCCCCCCGTCTCCCGGTTCGCTCCCACGGACCGGGCCCAAAGGAGGCCGGCCCGGCCCGCGCAAAATACGGATGTCGGCACCTTCTTCCGTCCCGTTTACCGGCAAAAAAAAAAGAGTAAGTTTGCAAGACGAGTACTCCCAACGGCCACTAAAAAGCACGACGGCGAGCCAAAAAGGGGTGCAACACGAGGACTTCCCAGGGGGTCACCCATCCTAGTACTACTCTCGCCCAAGCACGCTTAACTGCGGAGTTCTGATGGGATCCGGTGCATTAGTGCTGGTATGATTGCACCCGAAATACTTCCCCCACTTTATTCCTTTATGCCTTCGCCAACCACGGCCGCTCCTCCCCCCGTCTCCCGGTTCGCTCCCACGGACCGGGCCCAAAGGAGGCCGGCCCGGCCCGCGCAAAATACGGATGTCGGCACCTTCTTCCGTCCCGTTTACCGGCAAAAAAAAAGAGTAAGTTTGCAAGACGAGTACTCCCAACGGCCACTAAAAAGCACGACGGCGAGCCAAAAAGGGGTGCAACACGAGGACTTCCCAGGGGGTCACCCATCCCAGTACTACTCTCGCCCAAGCACGCTTAACTGCGGAGTTCTGATGGGATCTGGTGCATTAGTGCTGGTATGATCGCACCCGAAATACTTCCCCCACTTTATTCCTTTATGCCTTCGCCAACCACGCCCGCTCCTCCCCCCGTCTCCCGGTTCGCTCCCACGGACCGGGCCCAAAGGAGGCCGGCCCGGCCCGCGCAAAATACGGATGTCGGCACCTTCTTCCGTCCCGTTTACCGGCAAAAAAAAAGAGTAAGTTTGCAAGACGAGTACTCCCAACGGCCACTAAAAAGCACGACGGCGAGCCAAAAAGGGGTGCAACACGAGGACTTCCCAGGGGGTCACCCATCCTAGTACTACTCTCGCCCAAGCACGCTTAACTGCGGAGTTCTGATGGGATCCGGTGCATTAGTGCTGGTATGATCGCACCCGAAATACTTCCCCCACTTTATTCCTTTATGCCTTCGCCAACCACGCCCGCTCCTCCCCCCGTCTCCCGGTTCGCTCCCAATGACCTGGCCCAAAGGAGGCCGGCCCGGCCCGCGCAAAATACGGATGTCGGCACCTTCTTCCGTCCCGTTTACCGGCAAAAAAAAAGAGTAAGTTTGCAATACGAGTACTCCCAACGGCCACTAAAAAGCACGACGGCGAGCCAAAAAGGGGTGCAACACGAGGACTTCCCAGGGGGTCACCCATCCTAGTACTACTCTCGCCCAAGCACGCTTAACTGCGGAGTTCTGATGGGATCCGGTGCATTAGTGCTGGTATGATCGCACCCGAAATACTTCCCCCACTTTATTCCTTTATGCCTTCGCCAACCACGCCCGCTCCTCCCCCCGTCTCCCGGTTCGCTCCCAATGACCGGGCCCAAAGGAGGCCGGCCCGGCCCGCGCAAAATACGGATGTCGGCACCTTCTTCCGTCCCGTTTACCGGCAAAAAAAAAGAGTAAGTTTGCAATACGAGTACTCCCAACGGCCACTAAAAAGCACGACGGCGAGCCAAAAAGGGGTGCAACACGAGGACTTCCCAGGGGGTCACCCATCCTAGTACTACTCTCGCCCAAGCACGCTTAACTGCGGAGTTCTGATGGGATCCGGTGCATTAGTGCTGGTATGATCGCACCCGAAATACTTCCCCCACTTTATTCCTTTATGCCTTCGCCAACCACGCCCGCTCCTCCCCCCGTCTCCCGGTTCGCTCCCAATGACCGGGCCCAAAGGAGGCCGGCCCGGCCCGCGCAAAATACGGATGTCGGCACCTTCTTCCGTCCCGTTTACCGGCAAAAAAAAGAGTAAGTTTGCAAGACGAGTACTCCCAACGGCCACTAAAAAGCACGACGGCGAGCCAAAAAGGGGTGCAACACGAGGACTTCCCAGGGGGTCACCCATCCTAGTACTACTCTCGCCCAAGCACGCTTAACTGCGGAGTTCTGATGGGATCCGGTGCATTAGTGCTGGTATGATCGCACCCGAAATACTTCCCCCACTTTATTCCTTTATGCCTTCGCCAACCACGCCCGCTCCTCCCCCCGTCTCCCGGTTCGCTCCCACGGACCGGGCCCAAAGGAGGCCGGCCCGGCCCGCGCAAAATACGGATGTCGGCACCTTCTTCCGTCCCGTTTACCGGCAAAAAAAAAGAGTAAGTTTGCAAGACGAGTACTCCCAACGGCCACTAAAAAGCACGACGGCGAGCCAAAAAGGGGTGCAACACGAGGACTTCCCAGGGGGTCACCCATCCTAGTACTACTCTCGCCCAAGCACGCTTAACTGCGGAGTTCTGATGGGATCCGGTGCATTAGTGCTGGTATGATCGCACCCGAAATACTTCCCCCACTTTATTCCTTTATGCCTTCGCCAACCACGCCCGCTCCTCCCCCCGTCTCCCGGTTCGCTCCCACGGACCGGGCCCAAAGGAGGCCGGCCCGGCCCGCGCAAAATACGGATGTCGGCACCTTCTTCCGTCCCGTTTACCGGCAAAAAAAAAGAGTAAGTTTGCAAGACGAGTACTCCCAACGGCCACTAAAAAGCACGACGGCGAGCCAAAAAGGGGTGCAACACGAGGACTTCCCAGGGGGTCACCCATCCTAGTACTACTCTCGCCCAAGCACGCTTAACTGCGGAGTTCTGATGGGATCCGGTGCATTAGTGCTGGTATGATCGCACCCGAAATACTTCCCCCACTTTATTCCTTTATGCCTTCGCCAACCACGCCCGCTCCTCCCCCCGTCTCCCGGTTCGCTCCCACGGACCGGGCCCAAAGGAGGCCGGCCCGGCCCGCGCAAAATACGGATGTCGGCACCTTCTTCCGTCCCGTTTACCGGCAAAAAAAAGAGTAAGTTTGCAAGACGAGTACTCCCAACGGCCACTAAAAAGCACGACGGCGAGCCAAAAAGGGGTGCAACACGAGGACTTCCCAGGGGTCACCCATCCTAGTACTACTCTCGCCCAAGCACGCTTAACTGCGGAGTTCTGATGGGATCCGGTGCATTAGTGCTGGTATGATCGCACCCGAAATACTTCCCCCACTTTATTCCTTTATGCCTTCGCCAACCACGGCCGCTCCTCCCCCCGTCTCCCGGTTCGCTCCCACGGACCGGGCCCAAAGGAGGCCGGCCCGGCCCGCGCAAAATACGGATGTCGGCACCTTCTTCCGTCCCGTTTACCGGCAAAAAAAAAGAGTAAGTTTGCAAGACGAGTACTCCCAACGGCCACTAAAAAGCACGACGGCGAGCCAAAAAGGGGTGCAACACGAGGACTTCCCAGGGGGTCACCCATCCCAGTACTACTCTCGCCCAAGCACGCTTAACTGCGGAGTTCTGATGGGATCTGGTGCATTAGTGCTGGTATGATCGCACCCGAAATACTTCCCCCACTTTATTCCTTTATGCCTTCGCCAACCACGCCCGCTCCTCCCCCCGTCTCCCGGTTCGCTCCCACGGACCGGGCCCAAAGGAGGCCGGCCCGGCCCGCGCAAAATACGGATGTCGGCACCTTCTTCCGTCCCGTTTACCGGCAAAAAAAAAGAGTAAGTTTGCAAGACGAGTACTCCCAACGGCCACTAAAAAGCACGACGGCGAGCCAAAAAGGGGTGCAACACGAGGACTTCCCAGGGGGTCACCCATCCTAGTACTACTCTCGCCCAAGCACGCTTAACTGCGGAGTTCTGATGGGATCCGGTGCATTAGTGCTGGTATGATCGCACCCGAAATACTTCCCCCACTTTATTCCTTTATGCCTTCGCCAACCACGCCCGCTCCTCCCCCCGTCTCCCGGTTCGCTCCCACGGACCGGGCCCAAAGGAGGCCGGCCCGGCCCGCGCAAAATACGGATGTCGGCACCTTCTTCCGTCCCGTTTACCGGCAAAAAAAAAAAGAGTAAGTTTGCAAGACGAGTACTCCCAACGGCCACTAAAAAGCACGACGGCGAGCCAAAAAGGGGTGCAACACGAGGACTTCCCAGGGGGTCACCCATCCTAGTACTACTCTCGCCCAAGCACGCTTAACTGCGGAGTTCTGATGGGATCCGGTGCATTAGTGCTGGTATGATCGCACCCGAAATACTTCCCCCACTTTATTCCTTTATGCCTTCGCCAACCACGCCTGCTCCTCCCCCCGTCTCCCGGTTCGCTCCCACGGACCGGGCCCAAAGGAGGCCGGCCCGGCCCGCGCAAAATACGGATGTCGGCACCTTCTTCCGTCCCGTTTACCGGCAAAAAAAAAGAGTAAGTTTGCAAGACGAGTACTCCCAACGGCCACTAAAAAGCACGACGGCGAGCCAAAAAGGGGTGCAACACGAGGACTTCCCAGGGGGTCACCCATCCTAGTACTACTCTCGCCCAAGCACGCTTAACTGCGGAGTTCTGATGGGATCCGGTGCATTAGTGCTGGTATGATCGCACCCGAAATACTTCCCCCACTTTATTCCTTTATGCCTTCGCCAACCACGCCCGCTCCTCCCCCCGTCTCCCAGTTCGCTCCCACGGACCGGGCCCAAAGGAGGCCGGCCCGGCCCGCGCAAAATACGGATGTCGGCACCTTCTTCCGTCCCGTTTACCGGCAAAAAAAAAAGAGTAAGTTTGCAAGACGAGTACTCCCAACGGCCACTAAAAAGCACGACGGCGAGCCAAAAAGGGGTGCAACACGAGGACTTCCCAGGGGGTCACCCATCCTAGTACTACTCTCGCCCAAGCACGCTTAACTGCGGAGTTCTGATGGGATCCGGTGCATTAGTGCTGGTATGATCGCACCCGAAATACTTCCCCCACTTTATTCCTTTATGCCTTCGCCAACCACGCCCGCTCCTCCCCCCGTCTCCCAGTTCGCTCCCACGGACCGGGCCCAAAGGAGGCCGGCCCGGCCCGCGCAAAATACGGATGTCGGCACCTTCTTCCGTCCCGTTTACCGGCAAAAAAAAAAGAGTAAGTTTGCAAGACGAGTACTCCCAACGGCCACTAAAAAGCACGACGGCGAGCCAAAAAGGGGTGCAACACGAGGACTTCCCAGGGGGTCACCCATCCTAGTACTACTCTCGCCCAAGCACGCTTAACTGCGGAGTTCTGATGGGATCCGGTGCATTAGTGCTGGTATGATCGCACCCGAAATACTACCCCCACTTTATTCCTTTATGCCTTCGCCAACCACGCCCGCTCCTCCCCCCGTCTCACGGTTCGCTCCCACGGACCGGGCCCAAAGGAGGCCGGCCCGGCCCGCGCAAAATACGGATGTCGGCACCTTCTTCCGTCCCGTTTACCGGCAAAAAAAAAAGAGTAAGTTTGCAAGACGAGTACTCCCAACGGCCACTAAAAAGCACGACGGCGAGCCAAAAAGGGGTGCAACACGAGGACTTCCCAGGGGGTCACCCATCCTAGTACTACTCTCGCCCAAGCACGCTTAACTGCGGAGTTCTGATGGGATCCGGTGCATTAGTGCTGGTATGATCGCACCCGAAATACTTCCCCCACTTTATTCCTTTATGCCTTCGCCAACCACGCCCGCTCCTCCCCCCGTCTCCCGGTTCGCTCCCACGGACCGGGCCCAAAGGAGGCCGGCCCGGCCCGCGCAAAATACGGATGTCGGCACCTTCTTCCGTCCCGTTTACCGGCAAAAAAAAAGAGTAAGTTTGCAAGACGAGTACTCCCAACGGCCACTAAAAAGCACGACGGCGAGCCAAAAAGGGGTGCAACACGAGGACTTCCCAGGGGGTCACCCATCCTAGTACTACTCTCGCCCAAGCACGCTTAACTGCGGAGTTCTGATGGGATCCGGTGCATTAGTGCTGGTATGATCGCACCCGAAATACTTCCCCCACTTTATTCCTTTATGCCTTCGCCAACCACGCCCGCTCCTCCCCCCGTCTCCCGGTTCGCTCCCAATGACCGGGCCCAAAGGAGGCCGGCCCGGCCCGCGCAAAATACGGATGTCGGCACCTTCTTCCGTCCCGTTTACCGGCAAAAAAAAAGAGTAAGTTTGCAATACGAGTACTCCCAACGGCCACTAAAAAGCACGACGGCGAGCCAAAAAGGGGTGCAACACGAGGACTTCCCAGGGGGTCACCCATCCTAGTACTACTCTCGCCCAAGCACGCTTAACTGCGGAGTTCTGATGGGATCCGGTGCATTAGTGCTGGTATGATCGCACCCGAAATACTTCCCCCACTTTATTCCTTTATGCCTTCGCCAACCACGCCCGCTCCTCCCCCCGTCTCCCGGTTCGCTCCCAATGACCGGGCCCAAAGGAGGCCGGCCCGGCCCGCGCAAAATACGGATGTCGGCACCTTCTTCCGTCCCGTTTACCGGCAAAAAAAAGAGTAAGTTTGCAAGACGAGTACTCCCAACGGCCACTAAAAAGCACGACGGCGAGCCAAAAAGGGGTGCAACACGAGGACTTCCCAGGGGGTCACCCATCCTAGTACTACTCTCGCCCAAGCACGCTTAACTGCGGAGTTCTGATGGGATCCGGTGCATTAGTGCTGGTATGATCGCACCCGAAATACTTCCCCCACTTTATTCCTTTATGCCTTCGCCAACCACGCCCGCTCCTCCCCCCGTCTCCCGGTTCGCTCCCACGGACCGGGCCCAAAGGAGGCCGGCCCGGCCCGCGCAAAATACGGATGTCGGCACCTTCTTCCGTCCCGTTTACCGGCAAAAAAAAAGAGTAAGTTTGCAAGACGAGTACTCCCAACGGCCACTAAAAAGCACGACGGCGAGCCAAAAAGGGGTGCAACACGAGGACTTCCCAGGGGGTCACCCATCCTAGTACTACTCTCGCCCAAGCACGCTTAACTGCGGAGTTCTGATGGGATCCGGTGCATTAGTGCTGGTATGATCGCACCCGAAATACTTCCCCCACTTTATTCCTTTATGCCTTCGCCAACCACGCCCGCTCCTCCCCCCGTCTCCCGGTTCGCTCCCACGGACCGGGCCCAAAGGAGGCCGGCCCGGCCCGCGCAAAATACGGATGTCGGCACCTTCTTCCGTCCCGTTTACCGGCAAAAAAAAAAAGAGTAAGTTTGCAAGACGAGTACTCCCAACGGCCACTAAAAAGCACGACGGCGAGCCAAAAAGGGGTGCAACACGAGGACTTCCCAGGGGGTCACCCATCCTAGTACTACTCTCGCCCAAGCACGCTTAACTGCGTAGTTCTGATGGGATCCGGTGCATTAGTGCTGGTATGATCGCACCCGAAATACTTCCCCCACTTTATTCCTTTATGCCTTCGCCAACCACGCCCGCTCCTCCCCCCGTCTCCCGGTTCGCTCCCACGGACCGGGCCCAAAGGAGGCCGGCCCGGCCCGCGCAAAATACGGATGTCGGCACCTTCTTCCGTCCCGTTTACCGGCAAAAAAAAGAGTAAGTTTGCAAGACGAGTACTCCCAACGGCCACTAAAAAGCACGACGGCGAGCCAAAAAGGGGTGCAACACGAGGACTTCCCAGGGGGTCACCCATCCTAGTACTACTCTCGCCCAAGCACGCTTAACTGCGGAGTTCTGATGGGATCCGGTGCATTAGTGCTGGTATGATCGCACCCGAAATACTTCCCCCACTTTATTCCTTTATGCCTTCGCCAACCACGGCCGCTCCTCCCCCCGTCTCCCGGTTCGCTCCCACGGACCGGGCCCAAAGGAGGCCGGCCCGGCCCGCGCAAAATACGGATGTCGGCACCTTCTTCCGTCCCGTTTACCGGCAAAAAAAAAGAGTAAGTTTGCAAGACGAGTACTCCCAACGGCCACTAAAAAGCACGACGGCGAGCCAAAAAGGGGTGCAACACGAGGACTTCCCAGGGGGTCACCCATCCCAGTACTACTCTCGCCCAAGCACGCTTAACTGCGGAGTTCTGATGGGATCTGGTGCATTAGTGCTGGTATGATCGCACCAGAAATACTTCCCCCACTTTATTCCTTTATGCCTTCGCCAACCACGCCCGCTCCTCCCCCCGTCTCCCGGTTCGCTCCCACGGACCGGGCCCAAAGGAGGCCGGCCCGGCCCGCGCAAAATACGGATGTCGGCACCTTCTTCCGTCCCGTTTACCGGCAAAAAAAAAGAGTAAGTTTGCAAGACGAGTACTCCCAACGGCCACTAAAAAGCACGACGGCGAGCCAAAAAGGGGTGCAACACGAGGACTTCCCAGGGGGTCACCCATCCTAGTACTACTCTCGCCCAAGCACGCTTAACTGCGGAGTTCTGATGGGATCCGGTGCATTAGTGCTGGTATGATCGCACCCGAAATACTTCCCCCACTTTATTCCTTTATGCCTTCGCCAACCACGCCCGCTCCTCCCCCCGTCTCCCGGTTCGCTCCCACGGACCGGGCCCAAAGGAGGCCGGCCCGGCCCGCGCAAAATACGGATGTCGGCACCTTCTTCCGTCCCGTTTACCGGCAAAAAAAAAGAGTAAGTTTGCAAGACGAGTACTCCCAACGGCCACTAAAAAGCACGACGGCGAGCCAAAAAGGGGTGCAACACGAGGACTTCCCAGGGGGTCACCCATCCTAGTACTACTCTCGCCCAAGCACGCTTAACTGCGGAGTTCTGATGGGATCCGGTGCATTAGTGCTGGTATGATCGCACCCGAAATACTTCCCCCACTTTATTCCTTTATGCCTTCGCCAACCACGCCTGCTCCTCCCCCCGTCTCCCGGTTCGCTCCCACGGACCGGGCCCAAAGGAGGCCGGCCCGGCCCGCGCAAAATACGGATGTCGGCACCTTCTTCCGTCCCGTTTACCGGCAAAAAAAAAGAGTAAGTTTGCAAGACGAGTACTCCCAACGGCCACTAAAAAGCACGACGGCGAGCCAAAAAGGGGTGCAACACGAGGACTTCCCAGGGGGTCACCCATCCTAGTACTACTCTCGCCCAAGCACGCTTAACTGCGGAGTTCTGATGGGATCCGGTGCATTAGTGCTGGTATGATCGCACCCGAAATACTTCCCCCACTTTATTCCTTTATGCCTTCGCCAACCACGCCCGCTCCTCCCCCCGTCTCCCAGTTCGCTCCCACGGACCGGGCCCAAAGGAGGCCGGCCCGGCCCGCGCAAAATACGGATGTCGGCACCTTCTTCCGTCCCGTTTACCGGCAAAAAAAAAAGAGTAAGTTTGCAAGACGAGTACTCCCAACGGCCACTAAAAAGCACGACGGCGAGCCAAAAAGGGGTGCAACACGAGGACTTCCCAGGGGGTCACCCATCCTAGTACTACTCTCGCCCAAGCACGCTTAACTGCGGAGTTCTGATGGGATCCGGTGCATTAGTGCTGGTATGATCGCACCCGAAATACTTCCCCCACTTTATTCCTTTATGCCTTCGCCAACCACGCCCGCTCCTCCCCCCGTCTCACGGTTCGCTCCCACGGACCGGGCCCAAAGGAGGCCGGCCCGGCCCGCGCAAAATACGGATGTCGGCACCTTCTTCCGTCCCGTTTACCGGCAAAAAAAAAGAGTAAGTTTGCAAGACGAGTACTCCCAACGGCCACTAAAAAGCACGACGGCGAGCCAAAAAGGGGTGCAACACGAGGACTTCCCAGGGGGTCACCCATCCTAGTACTACTCTCGCCCAAGCACGCTTAACTGCGGAGTTCTGATGGGATCCGGTGCATTAGTGCTGGTATGATCGCACCCGAAATACTTCCCCCACTTTATTCCTTTATGCCTTCGCCAACCACGCCCGCTCCTCCCCCCGTCTCCCGGTTCGCTCCCACGGACCGGGCCCAAAGGAGGCCGGCCCGGCCCGCGCAAAATACGGATGTCGGCACCTTCTTCCGTCCCGTTTACCGGCAAAAAAAAAGAGTAAGTTTGCAAGACGAGTACTCCCAACGGCCACTAAAAAGCACGACGGCGAGCCAAAAAGGGGTGCAACACGAGGACTTCCCAGGGGGTCACCCATCCTAGTACTACTCTCGCCCAAGCACGCTTAACTGCGGAGTTCTGATGGGATCCGGTGCATTAGTGCTGGTATGATCGCACCCGAAATACTTCCCCCACTTTATTCCTTTATGCCTTCGCCAACCACGCCCGCTCCTCCCCCCGTCTCCCGGTTCGCTCCCACGGACCGGGCCCAAAGGAGGCCGGCCCGGCCCGCGCAAAATACGGATGTCGGCACCTTCTTCCGTCCCGTTTACCGGCAAAAAAAAGAGTAAGTTTGCAATACGAGTACTCCCAACGGCCACTAAAAAGCACGACGGCGAGCCAAAAAGGGGTGCAACACGAGGACTTCCCAGGGGGTCACCCATCCTAGTACTACTCTCGCCCAAGCACGCTTAACTGCGGAGTTCTGATGGGATCCGGTGCATTAGTGCTGGTATGATCGCACCCGAAATACTTCCCCCACTTTATTCCTTTATGCCTTCGCCAACCACGCCCGCTCCTCCCCCCGTCTCCCAGTTCGCTCCCACGGACCGGGCCCAAAGGAGGCCGGCCTGGCCCGCGCAAAATACGGATGTCGGCACCTTCTTCCGTCCCGTTTACCGGCAAAAAAAAAGAGTAAGTTTGCAAGACGAGTACTCCCAACGGCCACTAAAAAGCACGACGGCGAGCCAAAAAGGGGTGCAACACGAGGACTTCCCAGGGGGTCACCCATCCTAGTACTACTCTCGCCCAAGCACGCTTAACTGCGGAGTTCTGATGGGATCCGGTGCATTAGTGCTGGTATGATCGCACCCGAAATACTTCCCCCACTTTATTCCTTTATGCCTTCGCCAACCACGCCCGCTCCTCCCCCCGTCTCACGGTTCGCTCCCACGGACCGGGCCCAAAGGAGGCCGGCCCGGCCCGCGCAAAATACGGATGTCGGCACCTTCTTCCGTCCCGTTTACCGGCAAAAAAAAAAGAGTAAGTTTGCAAGACGAGTACTCCCAACGGCCACTAAAAAGCACGACGGCGAGCCAAAAAGGGGTGCAACACGAGGACTTCCCAGGGGGTCACCCATCCTAGTACTACTCTCGCCCAAGCACGCTTAACTGCGGAGTTCTGATGGGATCCGGTGCATTAGTGCTGGTATGATCGCACCCGAAATACTTCCCCCACTTTATTCCTTTATGCCTTCGCCAACCACGCCCGCTCCTCCCCCCGTCTCCCGGTTCGCTCCCACGGACCGGGCCCAAAGGAGGCCGGCCCGGCCCGCGCAAAATACGGATGTCGGCACCTTCTTCCGTCCCGTTTACCGGCAAAAAAAAAGAGTAAGTTTGCAAGACGAGTACTCCCAACGGCCACTAAAAAGCACGACGGCGAGCCAAAAAGGGGTGCAACACGAGGACTTCCCAGGGGGTCACCCATCCTAGTACTACTCTCGCCCAAGCACGCTTAACTGCGGAGTTCTGATGGGATCCGGTGCATTAGTGCTGGTATGATCGCACCCGAAATACTTCCCCCACTTTATTCCTTTATGCCTTCGCCAACCACGCCCGCTCCTCCCCCCGTCTCCCGGTTCGCTCCCACGGACCGGGCCCAAAGGAGGCCGGCCCGGCCCGCGCAAAATACGGATGTCGGCACCTTCTTCCGTCCCGTTTACCGGCAAAAAAAAGAGTAAGTTTGCAATACGAGTACTCCCAACGGCCACTAAAAAGCACGACGGCGAGCCAAAAAGGGGTGCAACACGAGGACTTCCCAGGGGGTCACCCATCCTAGTACTACTCTCGCCCAAGCACGCTTAACTGCGGAGTTCTGATGGGATCCGGTGCATTAGTGCTGGTATGATCGCACCCGAAATACTTCCCCCACTTTATTCCTTTATGCCTTCGCCAACCACGCCCGCTCCTCCCCCCGTCTCCCGGTTCGCTCCCAATGACCGGGCCCAAAGGAGGCCGGCCCGGCCCGCGCAAAATACGGATGTCGGCACCTTCTTCCGTCCCGTTTACCGGCAAAAAAAAAGAGTAAGTTTGCAATACGAGTACTCCCAACGGCCACTAAAAAGCACGACGGCGAGCCAAAAAGGGGTGCAACACGAGGACTTCCCAGGGGGTCACCCATCCTAGTACTACTCTCGCCCAAGCACGCTTAACTGCGGAGTTCTGATGGGATCCGGTGCATTAGTGCTGGTATGATCGCACCCGAAATACTTCCCCCACTTTATTCCTTTATGCCTTCGCCAACCACGCCCGCTCCTCCCCCCGTCTCCCTGTTCGCTCCCAATGACCGGGCCCAAAGGAGGCCGGCCCGGCCCGCGCAAAATACGGATGTCGGCACCTTCTTCCGTCCCGTTTACCGGCAAAAAAAAAGAGTAAGTTTGCAATACGAGTACTCCCAACGGCCACTAAAAAGCACGACGGCGAGCGAAAAAGGGGTGCAACACGAGGACTTCCCAGGGGGTCACCCATCCTAGTACTACTCTCGCCCAAGCACGCTTAACTGCGGAGTTCTGATGGGATCCGGTGCATTAGTGCTGGTATGATCGCACCCGAAATACTTCCCCCACTTTATTCCTTTATGCCTTCGCCAACCACGCCCGCTCCTCCCCCCGTCTCCCGGTTCGCTCCCAATGACCGGGCCCAAAGGAGGCCGGCCCGGCCCGCGCAAAATACGGATGTCGGCACCTTCTTCCGTCCCGTTTACCGGCAAAAAAAAAGAGTAAGTTTGCAATACGAGTACTCCCAACGGCCACTAAAAAGCACGACGGCGAGCCAAAAAGGGGTGCAACACGAGGACTTCCCAGGGGGTCACCCATCCTAGTACTACTCTCGCCCAAGCACGCTTAACTGCGGAGTTCTGATGGGATCCGGTGCATTAGTGCTGGTATGATCGCACCCGAAATACTTCCCCCACTTTATTCCTTTATGCCTTCGCCAACCACGCCCGCTCCTCCCCCCGTCTCCCGGTTCGCTCCCAATGACCGGGCCCAAAGGAGGCCGGCCCGGCCCGCGCAAAATACGGATGTCGGCACCTTCTTCCGTCCCGTTTACCGGCAAAAAAAAAAGAGTAAGTTTGCAATACGAGTACTCCCAACGGCCACTAAAAAGCACGACGGCGAGCCAAAAAGGGGTGCAACACGAGGACTTCCCAGGGGGTCACCCATCCTAGTATTACTCTCGCCCAAGCACGCTTAACTGCGGAGTTCTGATGGGATCCGGTGCATTAGTGCTGGTATGATCGCACCCGAAATACTTCCCCCACTTTATTCCTTTATGCCTTCGCCAACCACGCCCGCTCCTCCCCCCGTCTCCCGGTTCGCTCCCAATGACCGGGCCCAACGGAGGCCGGCCCGGCCCCCGCAAAATACGGATGTCGGCACCTTCTTCCGTCCCGTTTACCGGCAAAAAAAAAGAGTAAGTTTGCAATACGAGTACTCCCAACGGCCACTAAAAAGCACGACGGCGAGCCAAAAAGGGGTGCAACACGAGGACTTCCCAGGGGGTCACCCATCCTAGTACTACTCTCGCCCAAGCACGCTTAACTGCGGAGTTCTGATGGGATCCGGTGCATTAGTGCTGGTATGATCGCAACCGAAATACTTCCCCCACTTTATTCCTTTATGCCTTCGCCAACCACGCCCGCTCCTCCCCCCGTCTCCCGGTTCGCTCCCAATGACCGGGCCCAAAGGAGGCCGGCCCGGCCCGCGCAAAATACGGATGTCGGCACCTTCTTCCGTCCCGTTTACCGGCAAAAAAAAAGAGTAAGTTTGCAATACGAGTACTCCCAACGGCCACTAAAAAGCACGACGGCGAGCCAAAAAGGGGTGCAACACGAGGACTTCCCAGGGGGTCACCCATCCTAGTACTACTCTCGCCCAAGCACGCTTAACTGCGGAGTTCTGATGGGATCCGGTGCATTAGTGCTGGTATGATCGCACCCGAAATAATTCCCACACTTTATTCCTTTATGCCTTCGCCAACCACGCCCGCTCCTCCCCCCGTCTCCCGGTTCGCTCCCACGGACCGGGCCCAAAGGAGGCCGGCCCGGCCCGCGCAAAATACGGATGTCGGCACCTTCTTCCGTCCCGTTTACCGGCAAAAAAAAAGAGTAAGTTTGCAAGACGAGTACTCCCAACGGCCACTAAAAAGCACGACGGCGAGCCAAAAAGGGGTGCAACACGAGGACTTCCCAGGGGGTCACCCATCCTAGTACTACTCTCGCCCAAGCACGCTTAACTGCGTAGTTCTGATGGGATCCGGTGCATTAGTGCTGGTATGATCGCACCCGAAATACTTCCCCCACTTTATTCCTTTATGCCTTCGCCAACCACGCCCGCTCCTCCCCCCGTCTCCCGGTTCGCTCCCACGGACCGGGCCCAAAGGAGGCCGGCCCGGCCCGCGCAAAATACGGATGTCGGCACCTTCTTCCGTCCCGTTTACCGGCAAAAAAAAAGAGTAAGTTTGCAAGACGAGTACTCCCAACGGCCACTAAAAAGCACGACGGCGAGCCAAAAAGGGGTGCAACACGAGGACTTCCCAGGGGGTCACCCATCCTAGTACTACTCTCGCCCAAGCACGCTTATCTGCGGAGTTCTGATGGGATCCGGTGCATTAGTGCTGGTATGATCGCACCCGAAATACTTCTCCCACTTTATTCCTTTATGCCTTCGCCAACCACGCCCGCTCCTCCCCCCGTCTCCCGGTTCGCTCCCACGGACCGGGCCCAAAGGAGGCCGGCCCGGCCCGCGCAAAATACGGATGTCGGCACCTTCTTCCGTCCCGTTTACCGGCAAAAAAAAAGAGTAAGTTTGCAATACGAGTACTCCCAACGGCCACTAAAAAGCACGACGGCGAGCCAAAAAGGGGTGCAACACGAGGACTTCCCAGGGGGTCACCCATCCTAGTACTACTCTCGCCCAAGCACGCTTAACTGCGGAGTTCTGATGGGATCCGGTGCATTAGTGCTGGTATGATCGCACCCGAAATACTTCCCCCACTTTATTCTTTTATGCCTTCGCCAACCACGCCCGCTCCTCCCCCCGTCTCCCGGTTCGCTCCCAATGACCGGGCCCAAAGGAGGCCGGCCCGGCCCGCGCAAAATACGGATGTCGGCACCTTCTTCCGTCCCGTTTACCGGCAAAAAAAAAGAGTAAGTTTGCAAGACGAGTACTCCCAACGGCCACTAAAAAGCACGACGGCGAGCCAAAAAGGGGTGCAACACGAGGACTTCCCAGGGGGTCACCCATCCTAGTACTACTCTCGCCCAAGCACGCTTAACTGCGGAGTTCTGATGGGATCCGGTGCATTAGTGCTGGTATGATCGCACCCGAAATACTTCCCCCACTTTATTCCTTTATGCCTTCGCCAACCACGCCCGCTCCTCCCCCCGTCTCCCGGTTCGCTCCCAATGACCGGGCCCAAAGGAGGCCGGCCCGGCCCGCGCAAAATACGGATGTCGGCACCTTCTTCCGTCCCGTTTACCGGCAAAAAAAGAGTAAGTTTGCAATACGAGTACTCCCAACGGCCACTAAAAAGAACGACGGCGAGCCAAAAAGGGGTGCAACACGAGGACTTCCCAGGGGGTCACCCATCCTAGTACTACTCTCGCCCAAGCACGCTTAACTGCGGAGTTCTGATGGGATCCGGTGCATTAGTGCTGGTATGATCGCACCCGAAATACTTCCCCCACTTTATTCCTTTATGCCTTCGCCAACCACGCCCGCTCCTCCCCCCGTCTCCCGGTTCGCTCCCAATGACCGGGCCCAAAGGAGGCCGGCCCGGCCCGCGCAAAATACGGATGTCGGCACCTTCTTCCGTCCCGTTTACCGGCAAAAAAAAAGAGTAAGTTTGCAATACGAGTACTCCCAACGGCCACTAAAAAGCACGACGGCGAGCCAAAAAGGGGTGCAACACGAGGACTTCCCAGGGGGTCACCCATCCTAGTACTACTCTCGCCCAAGCACGCTTAACTGCGGAGTTCTGATGGGATCCGGTGCATTAGTGCTGGTATGATCGCACCCGAAATACTTCCCCCACTTTATTCCTTTATGCCTTCGCCAACCACGCCCGCTCCTCCCCCCGTCTCCCGGTTCGCTCCCAATGACCGGGCCCAAAGGAGGCCGGCCCGGCCCGCGCAAAATACGGATGTCGGCACCTTCTTCCGTCCCGTTTACCGGCAAAAAAAAGAGTAAGTTTGCAAGACGAGTACTCCCAACGGCCACTAAAAAGCACGACGGCGAGCCAAAAAGGGGTGCAACACGAGGACTTCCCAGGGGGTCACCCATCCTAGTACTACTCTCGCCCAAGCACGCTTAACTGCGGAGTTCTGATGGGATCCGGTGCATTAGTGCTGGTATGATCGCACCCGAAATACTTCCCCCACTTTATTCCTTTATGCCTTCGCCAACCACGCCCGCTCCTCCCCCGGTCTCCCGGTTCGCTCCCAATGACCGGGCCCAAAGGAGGCCGGCCCGGCCCGCGCAAAATACGGATGTCGGCACCTTCTTCCGTCCCGTTTACCGGCAAAAAAAAAGAGTAAGTTTGCAAGACGAGTACTCCCAACGGCCACTAAAAAGCACGACGGCGAGCCAAAAAGGGGTGCAACACGAGGACTTCCCAGGGGGTCACCCATCCTAGTACTACTCTCGCCCAAGCACGCTTAACTGCGGAGTTCTGATGGGATCCGGTGCATTAGTGCTGGTATGATCACACCCGAAATACTTCCCCCACTTTATTCCTTTATGCCTTCGCCAACCACGCCCGCTCCTCCCCCCGTCTCCCGGTTCGCTCCCACGGACCGGGCCCAAAGGAGGCCGGCCCGGCCCGCGCAAAATACGGATGTCGGCACCTTCTTCCGTCCCGTTTACCGGCAAAAAAAAAAGAGTAAGTTTGCAAGACGAGTACTCCCAACGGCCACTAAAAAGCACGACGGCGAGCCAAAAAGGGGTGCAACACGAGGACTTCCCAGGGGGTCACCCATCCTAGTACTACTCTCGCCCAAGCACGCTTAACTGCGGAGTTCTGATGGGATCCGGTGCATTAGTTCTGGTATGATCGCACCCGAAATACTTCCCCCACTTTATTCCTTTATGCCTTCGCCAACCACGCCCGCTCCTCCCCCCGTCTCCCGGTTCGCTCCCACGGACCGGGCCCAAAGGAGGCCGGCCCGGCCCGCGCAAAATACGGATGTCGGCACCTTCTTCCGTCCCGTTTACCGGCAAAAAAAAAGAGTAAGTTTGCAAGACGAGTACTCCCAACGGCCACTAAAAAGCACGACGGCGAGCCAAAAAGGGGTGCAACACGAGGACTTCCCAGGGGGTCACCCATCCTAGTACTACTCTCGCCCAAGCACGCTTAACTGCGGAGTTCTGATGGGATCCGGTGCATTAGTGCTGGTATGATCGCACCCGAAATACTTCCCCCACTTTATTCCTTTATGCCTTCGCCAACCACGCCCGCTCCTCCCCCCGTCTCCCGGTTCGCTCCCACGGACCGGGCCCAAAGGAGGCCGGCCCGGCCCGCGCAAAATACGGATGTCGGCACCTTCTTCCGTCCCGTTTACCGGCAAAAAAAAAAGAGTAAGTTTGCAAGACGAGTACTCCCAACGGCCACTAAAAAGCACGACGGCGAGCCAAAAAGGGGTGCAACACGAGGACTTCCCAGGGGGTCACCCATCCTAGTACTACTCTCGCCCAAGCACGCTTAACTGCGGAGTTCTGATGGGATCCGGTGCATTAGTGCTGGTATGATCGCACCCGAAATACTTCCCCCACTTTATTCCTTTATGCCTTCGCCAACCACGCCCGCTCCTCCCCCCGTCTCCCGGTTCGCTCCCACGGACCGGGCCCAAAAGAGGCCGGCCCGGCACGCGCAAAATACGGATGTCGGCACCTTCTTCCGTCCCGTTTACCGGCAAAAAAAAAGAGTAAGTTTGCAAGACGAGTACTCCCAACGGCCACTAAAAAGCACGACGGCGAGCCAAAAAGGGGTGCAACACGAGGACTTCCCAGGGGGTCACCCATCCTAGTACTACTCTCGCCCAAGCACGCTTAACTGCGGAGTTCTGATGGGATCCGGTGCATTAGTGCTGGTATGATCGCACCCGAAATACTTCCCCCACTTTATTCCTTTATGCCTTCGCCAACCACGCCCGCTCCTCCCCCCGTCTCCCGGTTCGCTCCCACGGACCGGGCCCAAAGGAGGCCGGCCCGGCCCGCGCAAAATACGGATGTCGGCACCTTCTTCCGTCCCGTTTACCGGCAAAAAAAAAGAGTAAGTTTGCAAGACGAGTACTCCCAACGGCCACTAAAAAGCACGACGGCGAGCCAAAAAGGGGTGCAACACGAGGACTTCCCAGGGGGTCACCCATCCTAGTACTACTCTCGCCCAAGCACGCTTAACTGCGGAGTTCTGATGGGATCCGGTGCATTAGTGCTGGTATGATCGCACCCGAAATACTTCCCCCACTTTATTCCTTTATGCCTTCGCCAACCACGCCCGCTCCTCCCCCCGTCTCCCGGTTCGCTCCCACGGACCGGGCCCAAAGGAGGCCGGCCCGGCCCGCGCAAAATACGGATGTCGGCACCTTCTTCCGTCCCGTTTACCGGCAAAAAAAAAGAGTAAGTTTGCAATACGAGTACTCCCAACGGCCACTAAAAAGCACGACGGCAAGCCAAAAAGGGGTGCAACACGAGGACTTCCCAGGGGGTCACCCATCCTAGTACTACTCTCGCCCAAGCACGCTTTACTGCGAAGTTCTGATGGGATCCGGTGCATTAGTGCTGGTATGATCGCACCCGAAATACTTCCCCCACTTTATTCCTTTATGCCTTCGCCAACCACGCCCGCTCCTCCCCCCGTCTCCCGGTTCGCTCCCAATGACCGGGCCCAAAGGAGGCCGGCCCGGCCCGCGCAAAATACGGATGTCGGCACCTTCTTCCGTCCCGTTTACCGGCAAAAAAAAAGAGTAAGTTTGCAAGACGAGTACTCCCAACGGCCACTAAAAAGCACGACGGCGAGCCAAACAGGGGTGCAACACGAGGACTTCCCAGGGGGTCACCCATCCTAGTACTACTCTCGCCCAAGCACGCTTAACTGCGGAGTTCTGATGGGATCCGGTGCATTAGTGCTGGTATGATCGCACCCGAAATACTTCCCCCACTTTATTCCTTTATGCCTTCGCCAACCACGCCCGCTCCTCCCCCCGTCTCCCGGTTCGCTCCCACGGACCGGGCCCAAAGGAGGCCGGCCCGGCCCGCGCAAAATACGGATGTCGGCACCTTCTTCCGTCCCGTTTACCGGCAAAAAAAAAAGAGTAAGTTTGCAAGACGAGTACTCCCAACGGCCACTAAAAAGCACGACGGCGAGCCAAAAAGGGGTGCAACACGAGGACTTCCCAGGGGGTCACCCATCCTAGTACTACTCTCGCCCAAGCACGCTTAACTGCGGAGTTCTGATGGGATCCGGTGCATTAGTGCTGGTATGATCGCACCCGAAATACTTCCCCCACTTTATTCCTTTATGCCTTCGCCAACCACGCCCGCTCCTCCCCCCGTCTCCCGGTTCGCTCCCACGGACCGGGCCCAAAAGAGGCCGGCCCGGCCCGCGCAAAATACGGATGTCGGCACCTTCTTCCGTCCCGTTTACCGGCAAAAAAAAAGAGTAAGTTTGCAAGACGAGTACTCCCAACGGCCACTAAAAAGCACGACGGCGAGCCAAAAAGGGGTGCAACACGAGGACTTCCCAGGGGGTCACCCATCCTAGTACTACTCTCGCCCAAGCACGCTTAACTGCGGAGTTCTGATGGGATCCGGTGCATTAGTGCTGGTATGATCGCACCCGAAATACTTCCCCCACTTTATTCCTTTATGCCTTCGCCAACCACGCCCGCTCCTCCCCCCGTCTCCCGGTTCGCTCCCACGGACCGGGCCCAAAGGAGGCCGGCCCGGCCCGCGCAAAATACGGATGTCGGCACCTTCTTCCGTCCCGTTTACCGGCAAAAAAAAAGAGTAAGTTTGCAAGACGAGTACTCCCAACGGCCACTAAAAAGCACGACGGCGAGCCAAAAAGGGGTGCAACACGAGGACTTCCCAGGGGGTCACCCATCCTAGTACTACTCTCGCCCAAGCACGCTTAACTGCGGAGTTCTGATGGGATCCGGTGCATTAGTGCTGGTATGATCGCACCCGAAATACTTCCCCCACTTTATTCCTTTATGCCTTCGCCAACCACGCCCGCTCCTCCCCCCGTCTCCCGGTTCGCTCCCACGGACCGGGCCCAAAGGAGGCCGGCCCGGCCCGCGCAAAATACGGATGTCGGCACCTTCTTCCGTCCCGTTTACCGGCAAAAAAAAAAGAGTAAGTTTGCAAGACGAGTACTCCCAACGGCCACTAAAAAGCACGACGGCGAGCCAAAAAGGGGTGCAACACGAGGACTTCCCAGGGGGTCACCCATCCTAGTACTACTCTCGCCCAAGCACGCTTAACTGCGGAGTTCTGATGGGATCCGGTGCATTAGTGCTGGTATGATCGCACCCGAAATACTTCCCCCACTTTATTCCTTTATGCCTTCGCCAACCACGCCCGCTCCTCCCCCCGTCTCCCGGTTCGCTCCCACGGACCGGGCCCAAAAGAGGCCGGCCCGGCCCGCGCAAAATACGGATGTCGGCACCTTCTTCCGTCCCGTTTACCGGCAAAAAAAAAGAGTAAGTTTGCAAGACGAGTACTCCCAACGGCCACTAAAAAGCACGACGGCGAGCCAAAAAGGGGTGCAACACGAGGACTTCCCAGGGGGTCACCCATCCTAGTACTACTCTCGCCCAAGCACGCTTAACTGCGGAGTTCTGATGGGATCCGGTGCATTAGTGCTGGTATGATCGCACCCGAAATACTTCCCCCACTTTATTCCTTTATGCCTTCGCCAACCACGCCCGCTCCTCCCCCCGTCTCCCGGTTCGCTCCCACGGACCGGGCCCAAAGGAGGCCGGCCCGGCCCGCGCAAAATACGGATGTCGGCACCTTCTTCCGTCCCGTTTACCGGCAAAAAAAAAGAGTAAGTTTGCAAGACGAGTACTCCCAACGGCCACTAAAAAGCACGACGGCGAGCCAAAAAGGGGTGCAACACGAGGACTTCCCAGGGGGTCACCCATCCTAGTACTACTCTCGCCCAAGCACGCTTAACTGCGGAGTTCTGATGGGATCCGGTGCATTAGTGCTGGTATGATCGCACCCGAAATACTTCCCCCACTTTATTCCTTTATGCCTTCGCCAACCACGCCCGCTCCTCCCCCCGTCTCCCGGTTCGCTCCCACGGACCGGGCCCAAAGGAGGCCGGCCCGGCCCGCGCAAAATACGGATGTCGGCACCTTCTTCCGTCCCGTTTACCGGCAAAAAAAAAGAGTAAGTTTGCAATACGAGTACTCCCAACGGCCACTAAAAAGCACGACGGCAAGCCAAAAAGGGGTGCAACACGAGGACTTCCCAGGGGGTCACCCATCCTAGTACTACTCTCGCCCAAGCACGCTTAACTGCGAAGTTCTGATGGGATCCGGTGCATTAGTGCTGGTATGATCGCACCCGAAATACTTCCCCCACTTTATTCCTTTATGCCTTCGCCAACCACGCCCGCTCCTCCCCCCGTCTCCCGGTTCGCTCCCAATGACCGGGCCCAAAGGAGGCCGGCCCGGCCCGCGCAAAATACGGATGTCGGCACCTTCTTCCGTCCCGTTTACCGGCAAAAAAAAAGAGTAAGTTTGCAATACGAGTACTCCCAACGGCCACTAAAAAGCACGACGGCGAGCCAAAAAGGGGTGCAACACGAGGACTTCCCAGGGGGTCACCCATCCTAGTACTACTCTCGCCCAAGCACGCTTAACTGCGGAGTTCTGATGGGATCCGGTGCATTAGTGCTGGTATGATCGCACCCGAAATACTTCCCCCACTTTATTCCTTTATGCCTTCGCCAACCACGCCCGCTCCTCCCCCCGTCTCCCGGTTCGCTCCCAATGACCGGGCCCAAAGGAGGCCGGCCCGGCCCGCGCAAAATACGGATGTCGGCACCTTCTTCCGTCCCGTTTACCGGCAAAAAAAAAGAGTAAGTTTGCAAGACGAGTACTCCCAACGGCCACTAAAAAGCACGACGGCGAGCCAAAAAGGGGTGCAACACGAGGACTTCCCAGGGGGTCACCCATCCTAGTACTACTCTCGCCCAAGCACGCTTAACTGCGGAGTTCTGATGGGATCCGGTGCATTAGTGCTGGTATGATCGCACCCGAAATACTTCCCCCACTTTATTCCTTTATGCCTTCGCCAACCACGCCCGCTCCTCCCCCCGTCTCCCGGTTCGCTCCCACGGACCGGGCCCAAAGGAGGCCGGCCCGGCCCGCGCAAAATACGGATGTCGGCACCTTCTTCCGTCCCGTTTACCGGCAAAAAAAAAAGAGTAAGTTTGCAAGACGAGTACTCCCAACGGCCACTAAAAAGCACGACGGCGAGCCAAAAAGGGGTGCAACACGAGGACTTCCCAGGGGGTCACCCATCCTAGTACTACTCTCGCCCAAGCACGCTTAACTGCGGAGTTCTGATGGGATCCGGTGCATTAGTGCTGGTATGATCACACCCGAAATACTTCCCCCACTTTATTCCTTTATGCCTTCGCCAACCACGCCCGCTCCTCCCCCCGTCTCCCGGTTCGCTCCCACGGACCGGGCCCAAAGGAGGCCGGCCCGGCCCGCGCAAAATACGGATGTCGGCACCTTCTTCCGTCCCGTTTACCGGCAAAAAAAAAGAGTAAGTTTGCAAGACGAGTACTCCCAACGGCCACTAAAAAGCACGACGGCGAGCCAAAAAGGGGTGCAACACGAGGACTTCCCAGGGGGTCACCCATCCTAGTACTACTCTCGCCCAAGCACGCTTAACTGCGGAGTTCTGATGGGATCCGGTGCATTAGTGCTGGTATGATCGCACCCGAAATACTTCCCCCACTTTATTCCTTTATGCCTTCGCCAACCACGCCCGCTCCTCCCCCCGTCTCCCGGTTCGCTCCCAATGACCGGGCCCAAAGGAGGCCGGCCCGGCCCGCGCAAAATACGGATGTCGGCACCTTCTTCCGTCCCGTTTACCGGCAAAAAAAAAGAGTAAGTTTGCAAGACGAGTACTCCCAACGGCCACTAAAAAGCACGACGGCGAGCCAAAAAGGGGTGCAACACGAGGACTTCCCAGGGGGTCACCCATCCTAGTACTACTCTCGCCCAAGCACGCTTAACTGCGGAGTTCTGATGGGATCCGGTGCATTAGTGCTAGTATGATCGCACCCGAAATACTTCCCCCACTTTATTCCTTTATGCCTTCGCCAACCACGCCCGCTCCTCTCCCCGTCTCCCGGTTCGCTCCCACGGACCGGGCCCAAAGGAGGCCGGCCCGGCCCGCGCAAAATACGGATGTCGGCACCTTCTTCCGTCCCGTTTACCGGCAAAAAAAAAAGAGTAAGTTTGCAAGACGAGTACTCCCAACGGCCACTAAAAAGCACGACGGCGAGCCAAAAAGGGGTGCAACACGAGGACTTCCCAGGGGGTCACCCATCCTAGTACTACTCTCGCCCAAGCACGCTTAACTGCGGAGTTCTGATGGGATCCGGTGCATTAGTGCTGGTATGATCGCACCCGAAATACTTCCCCCACTTTATTCCTTTATGCCTTCGCCAACCACGCCCGCTCCTCCCCCCGTCTCCCGGTTCGCTCCCACGGACCGGGCCCAAAGGAGGCCGGCCCGGCCCGCGCAAAATACGGATGTCGGCACCTTCTTCCGTCCCGTTTACCGGCAAAAAAAAAAGAGTAAGTTTGCAAGACGAGTACTCCCAACGGCCACTAAAAAGCACGACGGCGAGCCAAAAAGGGGTGCAACACGAGGACTTCCCAGGGGGTCACCCATCCTAGTACTACTCTCGCCCAAGCACGCTTAACTGCGGAGTTCTGATGGGATCCGGTGCATTAGTGCTGGTATGATCGCACCCGAAATACTTCCCCCACTTTATTCCTTTATGCCTTCGCCAACCACGCCCGCTCCTCCCCCCGTCTCCCGGTTCGCTCCCAATGACCGGGCCCAAAGGAGGCCGGCCCGGCCCGCGCAAAATACGGATGTCGGCACCTTCTTCCGTCCCGTTTACCGGCAAAAAAAAAGAGTAAGTTTGCAATACGAGTACTCCCAACGGCCACTAAAAAGCACGACTGCGAGCCAAAAAGGGGTGCAACACGAGGACTTCCCAGGGGGTCACCCATCCTAGTACTACTCTCGCCCAAGCACGCTTAACTGCGGAGTTCTGATGGGATCCGGTGCATTAGTGCTGGTATGATCGCACCCGAAATACTTCCCCCACTTTATTCCTTTATGCCTTCGCCAACCACGCCCGCTCCTCCCCCCGTCTCCCGGTTCGCTCCCAATGACCGGGCCCAAAGGAGGCCGGTCCGGCCCGCGCAAAATACGGATGTCGGCACCTTCTTCCGTCCCGTTTACCGGCAAAAAAAAAGAGTAAGTTTGCAATACGAGTACTCCCAACGGCCACTAAAAAGCACGACGGCGAGCCAAAAAGGGGTGCAACACGAGGACTTCCCAGGGGGTCACCCATCCTAGTACTACTCTCGCCCAAGCACGCTTAACTGCGGAGTTCTGATGGGATCCGGTGCATTAGTGCTGGTATGATCGCACCCGAAATACTTCCCCCACTTTATTCCTTTATGCCTTCGCCAACCACGCCCGCTCCTCCCCCCGTCTCCCGGTTCGCTCCCAATGACCGGGCCCAAAGGAGGCCGGCCCGGCCCCCGCAAAATACGGATGTCGGCACCTTCTTCCGTCCCGTTTACCGGCAAAAAAAAGAGTAAGTTTGCAATACGAGTACTCCCAACGGCCACTAAAAAGCACGACGGCGAGCCAAAAAGGGGTGCAACACGAGGACTTCCCAGGGGGTCACCCATCCTAGTACTACTCTCGCCCAAGCACGCTTAACTGCGGAGTTCTGATGGGATCCGGTGCATTAGTGCTGGTATGATCGCACCCGAAATACTTCCCCCACTTTATTCCTTTATGCCTTCGCCAACCACGCCCGCTCCTCCCCCCGTCTCCCGGTTCGCTCCCAATGACCGGGCCCAAAGGAGGCCGGCCCGGCCCGCGCAAAATACGGATGTCGGCACCTTCTTCCGTCCCGTTTACCGGCAAAAAAAAAGAGTAAGTTTGCAATACGAGTACTCCCAACGGCCACTAAAAAGCACGACGGCGAGCCAAAAAAGGGTGCAACACGAGGACTTCCCAGGGGGTCACCCATCCTAGTACTACTCTCGCCCAAGCACGCTT
Source organism: Saussurea involucrata (assembly GCA_033807775.1). Taxonomy (NCBI): domain Eukaryota; kingdom Viridiplantae; phylum Streptophyta; class Magnoliopsida; order Asterales; family Asteraceae; genus Saussurea; species Saussurea involucrata. The sequence continues at coordinate 111,844,231 of CM066324.1, forward strand.
AACTGCGGAGTTCTGATGGGATCCGGTGCATTAGTGCTGGTATGATCGCACCCGAAATACTTCCCCCACTTTATTCCTTTATGCCTTCGCCAACCACGCCCGCTCCTCCCCCCGTCTCCCGGTTCGCTCCCAATGACCGGGCCCAAAGGAGGCCGGCCCGGCCCGCGCAAAATACGGATGTCGGCACCTTCTTCCGTCCCGTTTACCGGCAAAAAAAAAGAGTAAGTTTGCAATACGAGTACTCCCAACGGCCACTAAAAAGCACGACGGCGAGCCAAAAAGGGGTGCAACACGAGGACTTCCCAGGGGGTCACCCATCCTAGTACTACTCTCGCCCAAGCACGCTTAACTGCGGAGTTCTGATGGGATCCGGTGCATTAGTGCTGGTATGATCGCACCCGAAATACTTCCCCCACTTTATTCCTTTATGCCTTCGCCAACCACGCCCGCTCCTCCCCCCGTCTCCCGGTTCGCTCCCAATGACCGGGCCCAAAGGAGGCCGGTCCGGCCCCCGCAAAATACGGATGTCGGCACCTTCTTCCGTCCCGTTTACCGGCAAAAAAAAAGAGTAAGTTTGCAATACGAGTACTCCCAACGGCCACTAAAAAGCACGACGGCGAGCCAAAAAGGGGTGCAACACGAGGACTTCCCAGGGGGTCACCCATCCTAGTACTACTCTCGCCCAAGCACGCTTAACTGCGGAGTTCTGATGGGATCCGGTGCATTAGTGCTGGTATGATCGCACCCGAAATACTTCCCCCACTTTATTCCTTTATGCCTTCGCCAACCACGCCCGCTCCTCCCCCCGTCTCCCGGTTCGCTCCCAATGACCGGGCCCAAAGGAGGCCGGCCCGGCTCCCGCAAAATACGGATGTCGGCACCTTCTTCCGTCCCGTTTACCGGCAAAAAAAAGAGTAAGTTTGCAATACGAGTACTCCCAACGGCCACTAAAAAGCACGACGGCGAGCCAAAAAGGGGTGCAACACGAGGACTTCCCAGGGGGTCACCCATCCTAGTACTACTCTCGCCCAAGCACGCTTAACTGCGGAGTTCTGATGGGATCCGGTGCATTAGTGCTGGTATGATCGCACCCGAAATACTTCCCCCACTTTATTCCTTTATGCCTTCGCCAACCACGCCCGCTCCTCCCCCCGTCTCCCGGTTCGCTCCCAATGACCGGGCCCAAAGGAGGCCGGCCCGGCCCCCGCAAAATACGGATGTCGGCACCTTCTTCCGTCCCGTTTACCGGCAAAAAAAAAGAGTAAGTTTGCAATACGAGTACTCCCAACGGCCACTAAAAAGCACGACGGCGAGCCAAAAAGGGGTGCAACACGAGGACTTCCCAGGGGGTCACCCATCCTAGTACTACTCTCGCCCAAGCACGCTTAACTGCGGAGTTCTGATGGGATCCGGTGCATTAGTGCTGGTATGATCGCACCCGAAATACTTCCCCCACTTTATTCCTTTATGCCTTCGCCAACCACGCCCGCTCCTCCCCCCGTCTCCCGGTTCGCTCCCAATGACCGGGCCCAAAGGAGGCCGGTCCGGCCCCCGCAAAATACGGATGTCGGCACCTTCTTCCGTCCCGTTTACCGGCAAAAAAAAAGAGTAAGTTTGCAATACGAGTACTCCCAACGGCCACTAAAAAGCACGACGGCGAGCCAAAAAGGGGTGCAACACGAGGACTTCCCAGGGGGTCACCCATCCTAGTACTACTCTCGCCCAAGCACGCTTAACTGCGGAGTTCTGATGGGATCCGGTGCATTAGTGCTGGTATGATCGCACCCGAAATACTTCCCCCACTTTATTCCTTTATGCCTTCGCCAACCACGCCCGCTCCTCCCCCCGTCTCCCGGTTCGCTCCCAATGACCGGGCCCAAAGGAGGCCGGCCCGGCCCGCGCAAAATACGGATGTCGGCACCTTCTTCCGTCCCGTTTACCGGCAAAAAAAAAGAGTAAGTTTGCAAGACGAGTACTCCCAACGGCCACTAAAAAGCACGACGGCGAGCCAAAATGGGGTGCAACACGAGGACTTCCCAGGGGGTCACCCATCCTAGTACTACTCTCGCCCAAGCACGCTTAACTGCGGAGTTCTGATGGGATCCGGTGCATTAGTGCTGGTATGATCGCACCCGAAATACTTCCCCCACTTTATTCCTTTATGCCTTCGCCAACCACGCCCGCTCCTCCCCCCGTCTCCCGGTTCGCTCCCAATGACCGGGCCCAAAGGAGGCCGGCCCGGCCCGCGCAAAATACGGATGTCGGCACCTTCTTCCGTCCCGTTTACCGGCAAAAAAAAAGAGTAAGTTTGCAATACGAGTACTCCCAACGGCCACTAAAAAGCACGACGGCGAGCCAAAAAGGGGTGCAACACGAGGACTTCCCAGGGGGTCACCCATCCTAGTACTACTCTCGCCCAAGCACGCTTAACTGCGGAGTTCTGATGGGATCCGGTGCATTAGTGCTGGTATGATCGCACCCGAAATACTTCCCCCACTTTATTCCTTTATGCCTTCGCCAACCACGCCCGCTCCTCCCCCCGTCTCCCGGTTCGCTCCCACGGACCGGGCCCAAAGGAGGCCGGCCCGACCCGCGCAAAATACGGATGTCGGCACCTTCTTCCGTCCCGTTTACCGGCAAAAAAAAAGAGTAAGTTTGCAAGACGAGTACTCCCAACGGCCACTAAAAAGCACGACGGCGAGCCAAAAAGGGGTGCAACACGAGGACTTCCCAGGGGGTCACCCATCCTAGTACTACTCTCGCCCAAGCACGCTTAACTGCGGAGTTCTGATGGGATCCGGTGCATTAGTGCTGGTATGATCGCACCCGAAATACTTCCCCCACTTTATTCCTTTATGCCTTCGCCAACCACGCCCGCTCCTCCCCCCGTCTCCCGGTTCGCTCCCACGGACCGGGCCCAAAGGAGGCCGGCCCGGCCCGCGCAAAATACGGATGTCGGCACCTTCTTCCGTCCCGTTTACCGGCAAAAAAAAAGAGTAAGTTTGCAAGACGAGTACTCCCAACGGCCACTAAAAAGCACGACGGCGAGCCAAAAAGGGGTGCAACACGAGGACTTCCCAGGGGGTCACCCATCCTAGTACTACTCTCGCCCAAGCACGCTTAACTGCGGAGTTCTGATGGGATCCGGTGCATTAGTGCTGGTATGATCGCACCCGAAATACTTCCCCCACTTTATTCCTTTATGCCTTCGTCAACCACGCCCGCTCCTCCCCCCGTCTCCCGGTTCGCTCCCAATGACCGGGCCCAAAGGAGGCCGGCCCGGCCCGCGCAAAATACGGATGTCGGCACCTTCTTCCGTCCCGTTTACCGGCAAAAAAAAAGAGTAAGTTTGCAATACGAGTACTCCCAACGGCCACTAAAAAGCACGACGACGAGCCAAAAAGGGGTGCAACACGAGGACTTCCCAGGGGGTCACCCATCCTAGTACTACTCTCGCCCAAGCACGCTTAACTGCGGAGTTCTGATGGGATCCGGTGCATTAGTGCTGGTATGATCGCACCCGAAATACTTCCCCCACTTTATTCCTTTATGCCTTCGCCAACAACGCCCGCTCCTCCCCCCGTCTCCCGGTTCGCTCCCAATGACCGGGCCCAAAGGAGGCCGGCCCGGCCCCCGCAAAATACGGATGTCGGCACCTTCTTCCGTCCCGTTTACCGGCAAAAAAAAGAGTAAGTTTGCAATACGAGTACTCCCAACGGCCACTAAAAAGCACGACGGCGAGCCAAAAAGGGGTGCAACACGAGGACTTCCCAGGGGGTCACCCATCCTAGTACTACTCTCGCCCAAGCACGCTTAACTGCGGAGTTCTGATGGGATCCGGTGCATTAGTGCTGGTATGATCGCACCCGAAATACTTCCCCCACTTTATTCCTTTATGCCTTCGCCAACCACGCCCGCTCCTCCCCCCGTCTCCCGGTTCGCTCCCAATGACCGGGCCCAAAGGAGGCCGGCCCGGCCCCCGCAAAATACGGATGTCGGCACCTTCTTCCGTCCCGTTTACCGGCAAAAAAAAAGAGTAAGTTTGCAATACGAGTACTCCCAACGGCCACTAAAAAGCACGACGGCGAGCCAAAAAGGGGTGCAACACGAGGACTTCCCAGGGGGTCACCCATCCTAGTACTACTCTCGCCCAAGCACGCTTAACTGCGGAGTTCTGATGGGATCCGGTGCATTAGTGCTGGTATGATCGCACCCGAAATACTTCCCCCACTTTATTCCTTTATGCCTTCGCCAACCACGCCCGCTCCTCCCCCCGTCTCCCGGTTCGCTCCCAATGACCGGGCCCAAAGGAGGCCGGTCCGGCCCCCGCAAAATACGGATGTCGGCACCTTCTTCCGTCCCGTTTACCGGCAAAAAAAAAGAGTAAGTTTGCAATACGAGTACTCCCAACGGCCACTAAAAAGCACGACGGCGAGCCAAAAAGGGGTGCAACACGAGGACTTCCCAGGGGGTCACCCATCCTAGTACTACTCTCGCCCAAGCACGCTTAACTGCGGAGTTCTGATGGGATCCGGTGCATTAGTGCTGGTATGATCGCACCCGAAATACTTCCCCCACTTTATTCCTTTATGCCTTCGCCAACCACGCCCGCTCCTCCCCCCGTCTCCCGGTTCGCTCCCACGGACCGGGCCCAAAGGAGGCCGGCCCGGCCCGCGCAAAATACGGATGTCGGCACCTTCTTCCGTCCCGTTTACCGGCAAAAAAAAAAGAGTGGGTTTGCAAGACGAGTACTCCCAACGGCCACTAAAAAGCACGACGGCGAGCCAAAAAGGGGTGCAACACGAGGACTTCCCAGGGGGTCACCCATCCTAGTACTACTCTCGCCCAAGCACGCTTAACTGCGGAGTTCTGATGGGATCCGGTGCATTAGTGCTGGTATGATCGCACCCGAAATACTTCCCCCACTTTATTCCTTTATGCCTTCGCCAACCACGCCCGCTCCTCCCCCCGTCTCCCGGTTCGCTCCCACGGACCGGGCCCAAAGGAGGCCGGCCCGGCCCGCGCAAAATACGGATGTCGGCACCTTCTTCCGTCCCGTTTACCGGCAAAAAAAAAGAGTAAGTTTGCAAGACGAGTACTCCCAACGGCCACTAAAAAGCACGACGGCGAGCCAAAAAGGGGTGCAACACGAGGACTTCCCAGGGGGTCACCCATCCTAGTACTACTCTCGCCCAAGCACGCTTAACCGCGGAGTTCTGATGGGATCCGGTGCATTAGTGCTGGTATGATCGCACCCGAAATACTTCGCCCACTTTATTCCTTTATGCCTTCGCCAACCACGCCCGCTCCTCCCCCCGTCTCCCGGTTCGCTCCCACGGACCGGGCCCAAAGGAGGCCGGCCCGGCCCGCGCAAAATACGGATGTCGGCACCTTCTTCCGTCCCGTTTACCGGCAAAAAAAAAGAGTAAGTTTGCAATACGAGTACTCCCAACGGCCACTAAAAAGCACGACGGCGAGCCAAAAAGGGGTGCAACACGAGGACTTCCCAGGTGGTCACCCATCCTAGTACTACTCTCGCCCAAGCACGCTTAACTGCGGAGTTCTGATGGGATCCGGTGCATTAGTGCTGGTATGATCGCACCCGAAATACTTCCCCCACTTTATTCCTTTATGCCTTCGCCAACCACGCCCGCTCCTCCCCCCGTCTCCCGGTTCGCTCCCAATGACCGGGCCCAAAGGAGGCCGGCCCGGCCCGCGCAAAATACGGATGTCGGCACCTTCTTCCGTCCCGTTTACCGGCAAAAAAAAAGAGTAAGTTTGCAATACGAGTACTCCCAACGGCCACTAAAAAGCACGACGGCGAGCCAAAAAGGGGTGCAACACGAGGACTTCCCAGGGGGTCACCCATCCTAGTACTACTCTCGCCCAAGCACGCTTAACTGCGGAGTTCTGATGGGATCCGGTGCATTAGTGCTGGTATGATCGCACCCGAAATACTTCCCCCACTTTATTCCTTTATGCCTTCGCCAACCACGCCCGCTCCTCCCCCCGTCTCCCGGTTCGCTCCCACGGACCGGGCCCAAAGGAGGCCGGCCCGGCCCGCGCAAAATACGGATGTCGGCACCTTCTTCCGTCCCGTTTACCGGCAAAAAAAAAGAGTAAGTTTGCAAGACGAGTACTCCCAACGGCCACTAAAAAGCACGACGGCGAGCCAAAAAGGGGTGCAACACGAGGACTTCCCAGGGGGTCACCCATCCTAGTACTACTCTCGCCCAAGCACGCTTAACTGCGGAGTTCTGATGGGATCCGGTGCATTAGTGCTGGTATGATCGCACCCGAAATACTTCCCCCACTTTATTCCTTTATGCCTTCGCCAACCACGCCCGCTCCTCCCCCCGTCTCCCGGTTCGCTCCCACGGACCGGGCCCAAAGGAGGCCGGCCCGGCCCGCGCAAAATACGGATGTCGGCACCTTCTTCCGTCCCGTTTACCGGCAAAAAAAAAGAGTAAGTTTGCAATACGAGTACTCCCAACGGCCACTAAAAAGCACGACGGCGAGCCAAAAAGGGGTGCAACACGAGGACTTCCCAGGTGGTCACCCATCCTAGTACTACTCTCGCCCAAGCACGCTTAACTGCGGAGTTCTGATGGGATCCGGTGCATTAGTGCTGGTATGATCGCACCCGAAATACTTCCCCCACTTTATTCCTTTATGCCTTCGCCAACCACGCCCGCTCCTCCCCCCGTCTCCCGGTTCGCTCCCAATGACCGGGCCCAAAGGAGGCCGGCCCGGCCCGCGCAAAATACGGATGTCGGCACCTTCTTCCGTCCCGTTTACCGGCAAAAAAAAAGAGTAAGTTTGCAATACGAGTACTCCCAACGGCCACTAAAAAGCACGACGGCGAGCCAAAAAGGGGTGCAACACGAGGACTTCCCAGGGGGTCACCCATCCTAGTACTACTCTCGCCCAAGCACGCTTAACTGCGGAGTTCTGATGGGATCCGGTGCATTAGTGCTGGTATGATCGCACCCGAAATACTTCCCCCACTTTATTCCTTTATGCCTTCGCCAACCACGCCCGCTCCTCCCCCCGTCTCCCGGTTTGCTCCCAATGACCGGGCCCAAAGGAGGCCGGCCCGGCCCGCGCAAAATACGGATGTCGGCACCTTCTTCCGTCCCGTTTACCGGCAAAAAAAAAGAGTAAGTTTGCAATACGAGTACTCCCAACGGCCACTAAAAAGCACGACGGCGAGCCAAAAAGGGGTGCAACACGAGGACTTCCCAGGGGGTCACCCATCCTAGTACTACTCTCGCCCAAGCACGCTTAACTGCGGAGTTCTGATGGGATCCGGTGCATTAGTGCTGGTATGATCGCACCCGAAATACTTCCCCCACTTTATTCCTTTATGCCTTCGCCAACCACGCCCGCTCCTCCCCCCGTCTCCCGGTTCGCTCCCAATGACCGGGCCCAAAGGAGGCCGGCCCGGCCCCCGCAAAATACGGATGTCGGCACCTTCTTCCGTCCCGTTTACCGGCAAAAAAAAGAGTAAGTTTGCAATACGAGTACTCCCAACGGCCACTAAAAAGCACGACGGCGAGCCAAAAAGGGGTGCAACACGAGGACTTCCCAGGGGGTCACCCATCCTAGTACTACTCTCGCCCAAGCACGCTTAACTGCGGAGTTCTGATGGGATCCGGTGCATTAGTGCTGGTATGATCGCACCCGAAATACTTCCCCCACTTTATTCCTTTATGCCTTCGCCAACCACGCCCGCTCCTCCCCCCGTCTCCCGGTTCGCTCCCACGGACCGGGCCCAAAGGAGGTCGGCCCGGCCCGCGCAAAATACGGATGTCGGCACCTTCTTCCGTCCCGTTTACCGGCAAAAAAAAAAGAGTAAGTTTGCAAGACGAGTACTCCCAACGGCCACTAAAAAGCACGACGGCGAGCCAAAAAGGGGTGCAACACGAGGACTTCCCAGGGGGTCACCCATCCTAGTACTACTCTCGCCCAAGCACGCTTAACTGCGGAGTTCTGATGGGATCCGGTGCATTAGTGCTGGTATGATCGCACCCGAAATACTTCCCCCACTTTATTCCTTTATGCCTTCGCCAACCACGCCCGCTCCTCCCCCCGTCTCCCGGTTCGCTCCCACGGACCGGGCCCAAAGGAGGCCGGCCCGGCCCGCGCAAAATACGGATGTCGGCACCTTCTTCCGTCCCGTTTACCGGCAAAAAAAAAAGAGTGGGTTTGCAAGACGAGTACTCCCAACGGCCACTAAAAAGCACGACGGCGAGCCAAAAAGGGGTGCAACACGAGGACTTCCCAGGGGGTCACCCATCCTAGTACTACTCTCGCCCAAGCACGCTTAACTGCGGAGTTCTGATGGGATCCGGTGCATTAGTGCTGGTATGATCGCACCCGAAATACTTCCCCCACTTTATTCCTTTATGCCTTCGCCAACCACGCCCGCTCCTCCCCCCGTCTCCCGGTTCGCTCCCACGGACCGGGCCCAAAGGAGGCCGGCCCGGCCCGCGCAAAATACGGATGTCGGCACCTTCTTCCGTCCCGTTTACCGGCAAAAAAAAAGAGTAAGTTTGCAAGACGAGTACTCCCAACGGCCACTAAAAAGCACGACGGCGAGCCAAAAAGGGGTGCAACACGAGGACTTCCCAGGGGGTCACCCATCCTAGTACTACTCTCGCCCAAGCACGCTTAACTGCGGAGTTCTGATGGGATCCGGTGCATTAGTGCTGGTATGATCGCACCCGAAATACTTCCCCCACTTTATTCCTTTATGCCTTCGCCAACCACGCCCGCTCCTCCCCCCGTCTCCCGGTTCGCTCCCACGGACCGGGCCCAAAGGAGGCCGGCCCGGCCCGCGCAAAATACGGATGTCGGCACCTTCTTCCGTCCCGTTTACCGGCAAAAAAAAAGAGTAAGTTTGCAATACGAGTACTCCCAACGGCCACTAAAAAGCACGACGGCGAGCCAAAAAGGGGTGCAACACGAGGACTTCCCAGGGGGTCACCCATCCTAGTACTACTCTCGCCCAAGCACGCTTAACTGCGGAGTTCTGATGGGATCCGGTGCATTAGTGCTGGTATGATCGCACCCGAAATACTTCCCCCACTTTATTCCTTTATGCCTTCGCCAACCACGCCCGCTCCTCCCCCCGTCTCCCGGTTCGCTCCCAATGACCGGGCCCAAAGGAGGCCGGCCCGGCCCGCGCAAAATACGGATGTCGGCACCTTCTTCCGTCCCGTTTACCGGCAAAAAAAAAGAGTAAGTTTGCAATACGAGTACTCCCAACGGCCACTAAAAAGCACGACGGCGAGCCAAAAAGGGGTGCAACACGAGGACTTCCCAGGGGGTCACCCATCCTAGTACTACTCTCGCCCAAGCACGCTTAACTGCGGAGTTCTGATGGGATCCGGTGCATTAGTGCTGGTATGATCGCACCCGAAATACTTCCCCCACTTTATTCCTTTATGCCTTCGCCAACCACGCCCGCTCCTCCCCCCGTCTCCCGGTTCGCTCCCACGGACCGGGCCCAAAGGAGGCCGGCCCGGCCCGCGCAAAATACGGATGTCGGCACCTTCTTCCGTCCCGTTTACCGGCAAAAAAAAAGAGTAAGTTTGCAATACGAGTACTCCCAACGGCCACTAAAAAGCACGACGGCGAGCCAAAAAGGGGTGCAACACGAGGACTTCCCAGGGGGTCACCCATCCTAGTACTACTCTCGCCCAAGCACGCTTAACTGCGGAGTTCTGATGGGATCCGGTGCATTAGTGCTGGTATGATCGCACCCGAAATACTTCCCCCACTTTATTCCTTTATGCCTTCGCCAACCACGCCCGCTCCTCCCCCCGTCTCCCGGTTCGCTCCCAATGACCGGGCCCAAAGGAGGCCGGCCCGGCCCGCGCAAAATACGGATGTCGGCACCTTCTTCCGTCCCGTTTACCGGCAAAAAAAAAGAGTAAGTTTGCAATACGAGTACTCCCAACGGCCACTAAAAAGCACGACGGCGAGCCAAAAAGGGGTGCAACACGAGGACTTCCCAGGGGGTCACCCATCCTAGTACTACTCTCGCCCAAGCACGCTTAACTGCGGAGTTCTGATGGGATCCGGTGCATTAGTGCTGGTATGATCGCACCCGAAATACTTCCCCCACTTTATTCCTTTATGCCTTCGCCAACCACGCCCGCTCCTCCCCCCGTCTCCCGGTTCGCTCCCAATGACCGGGCCCAAAGGAGGCCGGCCCGGCCCGCGCAAAATACGGATGTCGGCACCTTCTTCCGTCCCGTTTACCGGCAAAAAAAAAGAGTAAGTTTGCAAGACGAGTACTCCCAACGGCCACTAAAAAGCACGACGGCGAGCTAAAAAGGGGTGCAACACGAGGACTTCCCAGGGGGTCACCCATCCTAGTACTACTCTCGCCCAAGCACGCTTAACTGCGGAGTTCTGATGGAATCCGGTGCATTAGTGCTGGTATGATCGCACCCAAAATACTTCCCCCACTTTATTCCTTTATGCCTTCGCCAACCACGCCCGCTCCTCCCCCCGTCTCCCGGTTCGCTCCCAATGACCGGGCCCAAAGGAGGCCGGCCCGGCCCGCGCAAAATACGGATGTCGGCACCTTCTTCCGTCCCGTTTACCGGCAAAAAAAAAGAGTAAGTTTGCAATACGAGTACTCCCAACGGCCACTAAAAAGCACGACGGCGAGCCAAAAAGGGGTGCAACACGAGGACTTCCCAGGGGGTCACCCATCCTAGTACTACTCTCGCCCAAGCACGCTTAACTGCGGAGTTCTGATGGGATCCGGTGCATTAGTGCTGGTATGATCGCACCCGAAATACTTCCCCCACTTTATTCCTTTATGCCTTCGCCAACCACGCCCGCTCCTCCCCCCGTCTCCCGGTTCGCTCCCAATGACCGGGCCCAAAGGAGGCCGGCCCGGCCCGCGCAAAATACGGATGTCGGCACCTTCTTCCGTCCCGTTTACCGGCAAAAAAAAAGAGTAAGTTTGCAAGACGAGTACTCCCAACGGCCACTAAAAAGCACGACGGCGAGCCAAAAAGGGGTGCAACACGAGGACTTCCCAGGGGGTCACCCATCCTAGTACTACTCTCGCCCAAGCACGCTTAACTGCGGAGTTCTGATGGGATCCGGTGCATTAGTGCTGGTATGATCGCACCCGAAATACTTTCCCCACTTTATTCCTTTATGCCTTCGCCAACCACGCCCGCTCCTCCCCCCGTCTCCCGGTTCGCTCCCAATGACCGGGCCCAAAGGAGGCCGGCCCGGCCCGCGCAAAATACGGATGTCGGCACCTTCTTCCGTCCCGTTTACCGGCAAAAAAAAAGAGTAAGTTTGCAAGACGAGTACTCCCAACGGCCACTAAAAAGCACGACGGCGAGCTAAAAAGGGGTGCAACACGAGGACTTCCCAGGGGGTCACCCATCCTAGTACTACTCTCGCCCAAGCACGCTTAACTGCGGAGTTCTGATGGGATCCGGTGCATTAGTGCTGGTATGATCGCACCCGAAATACTTCCCCCACTTTATTCCTTTATGCCTTCGCCAACCACGCCCGCTCCTCCCCCCGTCTCCCGGTTCGCTCCCAATGACCGGGCCCAAAGGAGGCCGGCCCGGCCCGCGCAAAATACGGATGTCGGCACCTTCTTCCGTCCCGTTTACCGGCAAAAAAAAAGAGTAAGTTTGCAAGACGAGTACTCCCAACGGCCACTAAAAAGCACGACGGCGAGCCAAAAAGGGGTGCAACACGAGGACTTCCCAGGGGGTCACCCATCCTAGTACTACTCTCGCCCAAGCACGCTTAACTGCGGAGTTCTGATGGGATCCGGTGCATTAGTGCTGGTATGATCGCACCCGAAATACTTTCCCCACTTTATTCCTTTATGCCTTCGCCAACCACGCCCGCTCCTCCCCCCGTCTCCCGGTTCGCTCCCAATGACCGGGCCCAAAGGAGGCCGGCCCGGCCCGCGCAAAATACGGATGTCGGCACCTTCTTCCGTCCCGTTTACCGGCAAAAAAAAAGAGTAAGTTTGCAAGACGAGTACTCCCAACGGCCACTAAAAAGCACGACGGCGAGCTAAAAAGGGGTGCAACACGAGGACTTCCCAGGGGGTCACCCATCCTAGTACTACTCTCGCCCAAGCACGCTTAACTGCGGAGTTCTGATGGGATCCGGTGCATTAGTGCTGGTATGATCGCACCCGAAATACTTCCCCCACTTTATTCCTTTATGCCTTCGCCAACCACGCCCGCTCCTCCCCCCGTCTCCCGGTTCGCTCCCAATGACCGGGCCCAAAGGAGGCCGGCCCGGCCCGCGCAAAATACGGATGTCGGCACCTTCTTCCGTCCCGTTTACCGGCAAAAAAAAAGAGTAAGTTTGCAATACGAGTACTCCCAACGGCCACTAAAAAGCACGACGGCGAGCCAAAAAGGGGTGCAACACGAGGACTTCCCAGGGGGTCACCCATCCTAGTACTACTCTCGCCCAAGCACGCTTAACTGCGGAGTTCTGATGGGATCCGGTGCATTAGTGCTGGTATGATCGCACCCGAAATACTTCCCCCACTTTATTCCTTTATGCCTTCGCCAACCACGCCCGCTCCTCCCCCCGTCTCCCGGTTCGCTCCCAATGACCGGGCCCAAAGGAGGCCGGCCCGGCCCGCGCAAAATACGGATGTCGGCACCTTCTTCCGTCCCGTTTACCGGCAAAAAAAAGAGTAAGTTTGCAATACGAGTACTCCCAACGGCCACTAAAAAGCACGACGGCGAGCCAAAAAGGGGTGCAACACGAGGACTTCCCAGGGGGTCACCCATCCTAGTACTACTCTCGCCCAAGCACGCTTAACTGCGGAGTTCTGATGGGATCCGGTGCATTAGTGCTGGTATGATCGCACCCGAAATACTTCCCCCACTTTATTCCTTTATGCCTTCGCCAACCACGCCCGCTCCTCCCCCCGTCTCCCGGTTCGCTCCCACGGACCGGGCCCAAAGGAGGCCGGCCCGGCCCGCGCAAAATACGGATGTCGGCACCTTCTTCCGTCCCGTTTACCGGCAAAAAAAAAGAGTAAGTTTGCAAGACGAGTACTCCCAACGGCCACTAAAAAGCACGACGGCGAGCCAAAAAGGGGTGCAACACGAGGACTTCCCAGGGGGTCACCCATCCTAGTACTACTCTCGCCCAAGCACGCTTAACTGCGGAGTTCTGATGGGATCCGGTGCATTAGTGCTGGTATGATCGCACCCGAAATACTTCCCCCACTTTATTCCTTTATGCCTTCGCCAACCACGCCCGCTCCTCCCCCCGTCTCCCGGTTCGCTCCCACGGACCGGGCCCAAAGGAGGCCGGCCCGGCCCGCGCAAAATACGGATGTCGGCACCTTCTTCCGTCCCGTTTACCGGCAAAAAAAAAGAGTAAGTTTGCAAGACGAGTACTCCCAACGGCCACTAAAAAGCACGACGGCGAGCCAAAAAGGGGTGCAACACGAGGACTTCCCAGGGGGTCACCCATCCTAGTACTACTCTCGCCCAAGCACGCTTAACTGCGGAGTTCTGATGGGATCCGGTGCATTAGTGCTGGTATGATCGCACCCGAAATACTTCCCCCACTTTATTCCTTTATGCCTTCGCCAACCACGCCCGCTCCTCCCCCCGTCTCCCGGTTCGCTCCCACGGACCGGGCCCAAAGGAGGCCGGCCCGGCCCGCGCAAAATACGGATGTCGGCACCTTCTTCCGTCCCGTTTACCGGCAAAAAAAAAAGAGTAAGTTTGCAATACGAGTACTCCCAACGGCCACTAAAAAGCACGACGGCGAGCCAAAAAGGGGTGCAACACGAGAACTTCCCAGGGGGTCACCCATCCTAGTACTACTCTCGCCCAAGCACGCTTAACTGCGGAGTTCTGATGGGATCCGGTGCATTAGTGCTGGTATGATCGCACCCGAAATACTTCCCCCACTTTATTCCTTTATGCCTTCGCCAACCACGCCCGCTCCTCCCCCCGTCTCCCGGTTCGCTCCCACGGACCGGGCCCAAAGGAGGCCGGCCCGGCCCGCGCAAAATACGGATGTCGGCACCTTCTTCCGTCCCGTTTACCGGCAAAAAAAAAGAGTAAGTTTGCAAGACGAGTACTCCCAACGGCCACTAAAAAGCACGACGGCGAGCCAAAAAGGGGTGCAACACGAGGACTTCCCAGGGGGTCACCCATCCTAGTACTACTCTCGCCCAAGCACGCTTAACTGCGGAGTTCTGATGGGATCCGGTGCATTAGTGCTGGTATGATCGCACCCGAAATACTTCCCCCACTTTATTCCTTTATGCCTTCGCCAACCACGCCCGCTCCTCCCCCCGTCTCCCGGTTCGCTCCCAATGACCGGGCCCAAAGGAGGCCGGCCCGGCCCGCGCAAAATACGGATGTCGGCACCTTCTTCCGTCCCGTTTACCGGCAAAAAAAAAAGAGTAAGTTTGCAATACGAGTACTCCCAACGGCCACTAAAAAGCACGACGGCGAGCCAAAAAGGGGTGCAACACGAGGACTTCCCAGGGGGTCACCCATCCTAGTACTACTCTCGCCCAAGCACGCTTAACTGCGGAGTTCTGATGGGATCCGGTGCATTAGTGCTGGTATGATCGCACCCGAAATACTTCCCCCACTTTATTCCTTTATGCCTTCGCCAACCACGCCCGCTCCTCCCCCCGTCTCCCGGTTCGCTCCCACGGACCGGGCCCAAAGGAGGCCGGCCCGGCCCGCGCAAAATACGGATGTCGGCACCTTCTTCCGTCCCGTTTACCGGCAAAAAAAAAGAGTAAGTTTGCAAGACGAGTACTCCCAACGGCCACTAAAAAGCACGACGGCGAGCCAAAAAGGGGTGCAACACGAGGACTTCCCAGGGGGTCACCCATCCTAGTACTACTCTCGCCCAAGCACGCTTAACTGCGGAGTTCTGATGGGATCCGGTGCATTAGTGCTGGTATGATCGCACCTGAAATACTTCCCCCACTTTATTCCTTTATGCCTTCGCCAACCACGCCCGCTCCTCCCCCCGTCTCCCGGTTCGCTCCCAATGACCGGGCCCAAAGGAGGCCGGCCCGGCCCGCGCAAAATACGGATGTCGGCACCTTCTTCCGTCCCGTTTACCGGCAAAAAAAAAAGAGTAAGTTTGCAAGACGAGTACTCCCAACGGCCACTAAAAAGCACGACGGCGAGCCAAAAAGGGGTGCAACACGAGGACTTCCCAGGGGGTCACCCATCCTAGTACTACTCTCGCCCAAGCACGCTTAACTGCGGAGTTCTGATGGGATCCGGTGCATTAGTGCTGGTATGATCGCACCCGAAATACTTCCCCCACTTTATTCCTTTATGCCTTCGCCAACCACGCCCGCTCCTCCCCCCGTCTCCCGGTTCGCTCCCACGGACCGGGCCCAAAGGAGGCCGGCCCGGCCCGCGCAAAATACGGATGTCGGCACCTTCTTCCGTCCCGTTTACCGGCAAAAAAAAAGAGTAAGTTTGCAAGACGAGTACTCCCAACGGCCACTAAAAAGCACGACGGCGAGCCAAAAAGGGGTGCAACACGAGGACTTCCCAGGGGGTCACCCATCCTAGTACTACTCTCGCCCAAGCACGTTTAACTGCGGAGTTCTGATGGGATACGGTGCATTAGTGCTGGTATGATCGCACCCGAAATACTTCCCCCACTTTATTCCTTTATGCCTTCGCCAACCACGCCCGCTCCTCCCCCCGTCTCCCGGTTCGCTCCCACGGACCGGGCCCAAAGGAGGCCGGCCCGGCCCGCGCAAAATACGGATGTCGGCACCTTCTTCCGTCCCGTTTACCGGCAAAAAAAAAGAGTAAGTTTGCAAGACGAGTACTC
The DNA here is from genome assembly GCA_033807775.1 of Saussurea involucrata. Taxonomy (NCBI): domain Eukaryota; kingdom Viridiplantae; phylum Streptophyta; class Magnoliopsida; order Asterales; family Asteraceae; genus Saussurea; species Saussurea involucrata. The sequence goes on from CM066324.1 coordinate 111,860,092, forward strand.
CCAACGGCCACTAAAAAGCACGACGGCGAGCCAAAAAGGGGTGCAACACGAGGACTTCCCAGGGGGTCACCCATCCTAGTACTACTCTCGCCCAAGCACGCTTAACTGCAGAGTTCTGATGGGATCCGGTGCATTAGTGCTGGTATGATCGCACCCGAAATACTTCCCCCACTTTATTCCTTTATGCCTTCGCCAACCACGCCCGCTCCTCCCCCCGTCTCCCGGTTCGCTCCCACGGACCGGGCCCAAAGGAGGCCGGCCCGGCCCGCGCAAAATACGGATGTCGGCACCTTCTTCCGTCCCGTTTACCGGCAAAAAAAAAGAGTAAGTTTGCAAGACGAGTACTCCCAACGGCCACTAAAAAGCACGACGGCGAGCCAAAAAGGGGTGCAACACGAGGACTTCCCAGGGGGTCACCCATCCTAGTACTACTCTCGCCCAAGCACGCTTAACTGCGGAGTTCTGATGGGATCCGGTGCATTAGTGCTGGTATGATCGCACCCGAAATACTTCCCCCACTTTATTCCTTTATGCCTTCGCCAACCACGCCCGCTCCTCCCCCCGTCTCCCGGTTCGCTCCCACGGACCGGGCCCAAAGGAGGCCGGCCCGGCCCGCGCAAAATACGGATGTCGGCACCTTCTTCCGTCCCGTTTACCGGCAAAAAAAAAAGAGTAAGTTTGCAAGACGAGTACTCCCAACGGCCACTAAAAAGCACGACGGCGAGCCAAAAAGGGGTGCAACACGAGGACTTCCCAGGGGGTCACCCATCCTAGTACTACTCTCGCCCAAGCACGCTTAACTGCGGAGTTCTGATGGGATCCGGTGCATTAGTGCTGGTATGATCGCACCCGAAATACTTCCCCCACTTTATTCCTTTATGCCTTCGCCAACCACGCCCGCTCCTCCCCCCGTCTCCCGGTTCGCTCCCACGGACCGGGCCCAAAGGAGGCCGGCCCGGCCCGCGCAAAATACGGATGTCGGCACCTTCTTCCGTCCCGTTTACCGGCAAAAAAAAAAGAGTAAGTTTGCAAGACGAGTACTCCCAACGGCCACTAAAAAGCACGACGGCGAGCCAAAAAGGGGTGCAACACGAGGACTTCCCAGGGGGTCACCCATCCTAGTACTACTCTCGCCCAAGCACGCTTAACTGCGGAGTTCTGATGGGATCCGGTGCATTAGTGCTGGTATGATCGCACCCGAAATACTTCCCCCACTTTATTCCTTTATGCCTTCGCCAACCACGCCCGCTCCTCCCCCCGTCTCCCGGTTCGCTCCCACGGACCGGGCCCAAAGGAGGTCGGCCCGGCCCGCGCAAAATACGGATGTCGGCACCTTCTTCCGTCCCGTTTACCGGCAAAAAAAAAAAGAGTAAGTTTGCAAGACGAGTACTCCCAACGGCCACTAAAAAGCACGACGGCGAGCCAAAAAGGGGTGCAACACGAGGACTTCCCAGGGGGTCACCCATCCTAGTACTACTCTCGCCCAAGCACGCTTAACTGCGGAGTTCTGATGGGATCCGGTGCATTAGTGCTGGTATGATCGCACCCGAAATACTTCCCCCACTTTATTCCTTTATGCCTTCGCCAACCACGCCCGCTCCTCCCCCCGTCTCCCGGTTCGCTCCCACGGACCGGGCCCAAAGGAGGCCGGCCCGGCCCGCGCAAAATACGGATGTCGGCACCTTCTTCCGTCCCGTTTACCGGCAAAAAAAAAAGAGTAAGTTTGCAAGACGAGTACTCCCAACGGCCACTAAAAAGCACGACGGCGAGCCAAAAAGGGGTGCAACACGAGGACTTCCCAGGGGGTCACCCATCCTAGTACTACTCTCGCCCAAGCACGCTTAACTGCGGAGTTCTGATGGGATCCGGTGCATTAGTGCTGGTATGATCGCACCCGAAATACTTCCCCCACTTTATTCCTTTATGCCTTCGCCAACCACGCCCGCTCCTCCCCCCGTCTCCCGGTTCGCTCCCACGGACCGGGCCCAAAGGAGGCCGGCCCGGCCCGCGCAAAATACGGATGTCGGCACCTTCTTCCGTCCCGTTTACCGGCAAAAAAAAAAAGAGTAAGTTTGCAAGACGAGTACTCCCAACGGCCACTAAAAAGCACGACGGCGAGCCAAAAAGGGGTGCAACACGAGGACTTCCCAGGGGGTCACCCATCCTAGTACTACTCTCGCCCAAGCACGCTTAACTGCGGAGTTCTGATGGGATCCGGTGCATTAGTGCTGGTATGATCGCACCCGAAATACTTCCCCCACTTTATTCCTTTATGCCTTCGCCAACCACGCCCGCTCCTCCCCCCGTCTCCCGGTTCGCTCCCACGGACCGGGCCCAAAGGAGGCCGGCCCGGCCCGCGCAAAATACGGATGTCGGCACCTTCTTCCGTCCCGTTTACCGGCAAAAAAAAAGAGTAAGTTTGCAATACGAGTACTCCCAACGGCCACTAAAAAGCACGACGGCGAGCCAAAAAGGGGTGCAACACGAGGACTTCCCAGGGGGTCACCCATCCTAGTACTACTCTCGCCCAAGCACGCTTAACTGCGGAGTTCTGATGGGATCCGGTGCATTAGTGCTGGTATGATCGCACCCGAAATACTTCCCCCACTTTATTCCTTTATGCCTTCGCCAACCACGCCCGCTCCTCCCCCCGTCTCCCGGTTCGCTCCCAATGACCGGGCCCAAAGGAGGCCGGCCCGGCCCGCGCAAAATACGGATGTCGGCACCTTCTTCCGTCCCGTTTACCGGCAAAAAAAAGAGTAAGTTTGCAATACGAGTACTCCCAACGGCCACTAAAAAGCACGACGGCGAGCCAAAAAGGGGTGCAACACGAGGACTTCCCAGGGGGTCACCCATCCTAGTACTACTCTCGCCCAAGCACGCTTAACTGCGGAGTTCTGATGGGATCCGGTGCATTAGTGCTGGTATGATCGCACCCGAAATACTTCCCCCACTTTATTCCTTTATGCCTTCGCCAACCACGCCCGCTCCTCCCCCCGTCTCCCGGTTCGCTCCCAATGACCGGGCCCAAAGGAGGCCGGCCCGGCCCGCGCAAAATACGGATGTCGGCACCTTCTTCCGTCCCGTTTACCGGCAAAAAAAAAGAGTAAGTTTGCAAGACGAGTACTCCCAACGGCCACTAAAAAGCACGACGGCGAGCCAAAAAGGGGTGCAACACGAGGACTTCCCAGGGGGTCACCCATCCTAGTACTACTCTCGCCCAAGCACGCTTAACTGCGGAGTTCTGATGGGATCCGGTGCATTAGTGCTGGTATGATCGCACCCGAAATACTTCCCCCACATTATTCCTTTATGCCTTCGCCAACCACGCCCGCTCCTCCCCCCGTCTCCCGGTTCGCTCCCAATGACCGGGCCCAAAGGAGGCCGGCCTGGCCCGCGCAAAATACGGATGTCGGCACCTTCTTCCGTCCCGTTTACCGGCAAAAAAAAAGAGTAAGTTTGCAAGACGAGTACTCCCAACGGCCACTAAAAAGCACGACGGCGAGCCAAAAAGGGGTGCAACACGAGGACTTCCCAGGGGGTCACCCATCCTAGTACTACTCTCGCCCAAGCACGCTTAACTGCGGAGTTCTGATGGGATCCGGTGCATTAGTGCTGGTATGATCGCACCCGAAATACTTCCCCCACTTTATTCCTTTATGCCTTCGCCAACCACGCCCGCTCCTCCCCCCGTCTCCCGGTTCGCTCCCACGGACCGGGCCCAAAGGAGGCCGGCCCGGCCCGCGCAAAATACGGATGTCGGCACCTTCTTCCGTCCCGTTTACCGGCAAAAAAAAAAGAGTAAGTTTGCAAGACGAGTACTCCCAACGGCCACTAAAAAGCACGACGGCGAGCCAAAAAGGGGTGCAACACGAGGACTTCCCAGGGGGTCACCCATCCTAGTACTACTCTCGCCCAAGCACGCTTAACTGCGGAGTTCTGATGGGATCCGGTGCATTAGTGCTGGTATGATCGCACCCGAAATACTTCCCCCACATTATTCCTTTATGCCTTCGCCAACCACGCCCGCTCCTCCCCCCGTCTCCCGGTTCGCTCCCACGGACCGGGCCCAAAGGAGGCCGGCCCGGCCCGCGCAAAATACGGATGTCGGCACCTTCTTCCGTCCCGTTTACCGGCAAAAAAAAAAGAGTAAGTTTGCAAGACGAGTACTCCCAACGGCCACTAAAAAGCACGACGGCGAGCCAAAAAGGGGTGCAACACGAGGACTTCCCAGGGGGTCACCCATCCTAGTACTACTCTCGCCCAAGCACGCTTAACTGCGGAGTTCTGATGGGATCCGGTGCATTAGTGCTGGTATGATCGCACCCGAAATACTTCCCCCACTTTATTCCTTTATGCCTTCGCCAACCACGCCCGCTCCTCCCCCCGTCTCCCGGTTCGCTCCCACGGACCGGGCCCAAAGGAGGCCGGCCCGGCCCGCGCAAAATACGGATGTCGGCACCTTCTTCCGTCCCGTTTACCGGCAAAAAAAAAGAGTAAGTTTGCAAGACGAGTACTCCCAACGGCCACTAAAAAGCACGACGGCGAGCCAAAAAGGGGTGCAACACGAGGACTTCCCAGGGGGTCACCCATCCTAGTACTACTCTCGCCCAAGCACGCTTAACTGCGGAGTTCTGATGGGATCCGGTGCATTAGTGCTGGTATGATCGCACCCGAAATACTTCCCCCACTTTATTCCTTTATGCCTTCGCCAACCACGCCCGCTCCTCCCCCCGTCTCCCGGTTCGCTCCCACGGACCGGGCCCAAAGGAGGCCGGCCCGGCCCGCGCAAAATACGGATGTCGGCACCTTCTTCCGTCCCGTTTACCGGCAAAAAAAAAGAGTAAGTTTGCAATACGAGTACTCCCAACGGCCACTAAAAAGCACGACGGCGAGACAAAAAGGGGTGCAACACGAGGACTTCCCAGGGGGTCACCCATCCTAGTACTACTCTCGCCCAAGCACGCTTAACTGCGGAGTTCTGATGGGATCCGGTGCATTAGTGCTGGTATGATCGCACCCGAAATACTTCCCCCACTTTATTCCTTTATGCCTTCGCCAACCACGCCCGCTCCTCCCCCCGTCTCCCGGTTCGCTCCCAATGACCGGGCCCAAAGGAGGCCGGCCCGGCCCGCGCAAAATACGGATGTCGGCACCTTCTTCCGTCCCGTTTACCGGCAAAAAAAAAGAGTAAGTTTGCAATACGAGTACTCCCAACGGCCACTAAAAAGCACGACGGCGAGCCAAAAAGGGGTGCAACACGAGGACTTCCCAGGGGGTCACCCATCCTAGTACTACTCTCGCCCAAGCACGCTTAACTGCGGAGTTCTGATGGGATCCGGTGCATTAGTGCTGGTATGATCGCACCCGAAATACTTCCCCCACTTTATTCCTTTATGCCTTCGCCAACCACGCCCGCTCCTCCCCCCGTCTCCCGGTTCGCTCCCAATGACCGGGCCCAAAGGAGGCCGGCCCGGCCCGCGCAAAATACGGATGTCGGCACCTTCTTCCGTCCCGTTTACCGGCAAAAAAAAGAGTAAGTTTGCAATACGAGTACTCCCAACGGCCACTAAAAAGCACGACGGCGAGCCAAAAAGGGGTGCAACACGAGGACTTCCCAGGGGGTCACCCATCCTAGTACTACTCTCGCCCAAGCACGCTTAACTGCGGAGTTCTGATGGGATCCGGTGCATTAGTGCTGGTATGATCGCACCCGAAATACTTCCCCCACTTTATTCCTTTATGCCTTCGCCAACCACGCCCGCTCCTCCCCCCGTCTCCCGGTTCGCTCCCAATGACCGGGCCCAAAGGAGGCCGGCCCGGCCCGCGCAAAATACGGATGTCGGCACCTTCTTCCGTCCCGTTTACCGGCAAAAAAAAAGAGTAAGTTTGCAAGACGAGTACTCCCAACGGCCACTAAAAAGCACGACGGCGAGCCAAAAAGGGGTGCAACACGAGGACTTCCCAGGGGGTCACCCATCCTAGTACTACTCTCGCCCAAGCACGCTTAACTGCGGAGTTCTGATGGGATCCGGTGCATTAGTGCTGGTATGATCGCACCCGAAATACTTCCCCCACTTTATTCCTTTATGCCTTCGCCAACCACGCCCGCTCCTCCCCCCGTCTCCCGGTTCGCTCCCACGGACCGGGCCCAAAGGAGGCCGGCCCGGCCCGCGCAAAATACGGATGTCGGCACCTTCTTCCGTCCCGTTTACCGGCAAAAAAAAAAGAGTAAGTTTGCAAGACGAGTACTCCCAACGGCCACTAAAAAGCACGACGGCGAGCCAAAAAGGGGTGCAACACGAGGACTTCCCAGGGGGTCACCCATCCTAGTACTACTCTCGCCCAAGCACGCTTAACTGCGGAGTTCTGATGGGATCCGGTGCATTAGTGCTGGTATGATCGCACCCGAAATACTTCCCCCACATTATTCCTTTATGCCTTCGCCAACCACGCCCGCTCCTCCCCCCGTCTCCCGGTTCGCTCCCACGGACCGGGCCCAAAGGAGGCCGGCCCGGCCCGCGCAAAATACGGATGTCGGCACCTTCTTCCGTCCCGTTTACCGGCAAAAAAAAAAGAGTAAGTTTGCAAGACGAGTACTCCCAACGGCCACTAAAAAGCACGACGGCGAGCCAAAAAGGGGTGCAACACGAGGACTTCCCAGGGGGTCACCCATCCTAGTACTACTCTCGCCCAAGCACGCTTAACTGCGGAGTTCTGATGGGATCCGGTGCATTAGTGCTGGTATGATCGCACCCGAAATACTTCCCCCACTTTATTCCTTTATGCCTTCGCCAACCACGCCCGCTCCTCCCCCCGTCTCCCGGTTCGCTCCCACGGACCGGGCCCAAAGGAGGCCGGCCCGGCCCGCGCAAAATACGGATGTCGGCACCTTCTTCCGTCCCGTTTACCGGCAAAAAAAAAGAGTAAGTTTGCAAGACGAGTACTCCCAACGGCCACTAAAAAGCACGACGGCGAGCCAAAAAGGGGTGCAACACGAGGACTTACCAGGGGGTCACCCATCCTAGTACTACTCTCGCCCAAGCACGCTTAACTGCGGAGTTCTGATGGGATCCGGTGCATTAGTGCTGGTATGATCGCACCCGAAATACTTCCCCCACATTATTCCTTTATGCCTTCGCCAACCACGCCCGCTCCTCCCCCCATCTCCCGGTTCGCTCCCACGGACCGGGCCCAAAGGAGGCCGGCCCGGCCCGCGCAAAATACGGATGTCGGCACCTTCTTCCGTCCCGTTTACCGGCAAAAAAAAAAGAGTAAGTTTGCAAGACGAGTACTCCCAACGGCCACTAAAAAGCACGACGGCGAGCCAAAAAGGGGTGCAACACGAGGACTTCCCAGGGGGTCACCCATCCTAGTACTACTCTCGCCCAAGCACGCTTAACTGCGGAGTTCTGATGGGATCCGGTGCATTAGTGCTGGTATGATCGCACCCGAAATACTTCCCCCACTTTATTCCTTTATGCCTTCGCCAACCACGCCCGCTCCTCCCCCCGTCTCCCGGTTCGCTCCCACGGACCGGGCCCAAAGGAGGCCGGCCCGGCCCGCGCAAAATACGGATGTCGGCACCTTCTTCCGTCCCGTTTACCGGCAAAAAAAAAGAGTAAGTTTGCAAGACGAGTACTCCCAACGGCCACTAAAAAGCACGACGGCGAGCCAAAAAGGGGTGCAACACGAGGACTTCCCAGGGGGTCACCCATCCTAGTACTACTCTCGCCCAAGCACGCTTAACTGCGGAGTTCTGATGGGATCCGGTGCATTAGTGCTGGTATGATCGCACCCGAAATACTTCCCCCACTTTATTCCTTTATGCCTTCGCCAACCACGCCCGCTCCTCCCCCCGTCTCCCGGTTCGCTCCCACGGACCGGGCCCAAAGGAGGCCGGCCCGGCCCGCGCAAAATACGGATGTCGGCACCTTCTTCCGTCCCGTTTACCGGCAAAAAAAAAAGAGTAAGTTTGCAAGACGTGTACTCCCAACGGCCACTAAAAAGCACGACGGCGAGCCAAAAAGGGGTGCAACACGAGGACTTCCCAGGGGGTCACCCATCCTAGTACTACTCTCGCCCAAGCACGCTTAACTGCGGAGTTCTGATGGGATCCGGTGCATTAGTGCTGGTATGATCGCACCCGAAATACTTCCCCCACTTTATTCCTTTATGCCTTCGCCAACCACGCCCGCTCCTCCCCCCGTCTCCCGGTTCGCTCCCACGGACCGGGCCCAAAGGAGGCCGGCCCGGCCCGCGCAAAATACGGATGTCGGCACCTTCTTCCGTCCCGTTTACCGGCAAAAAAAAAGAGTAAGTTTGCAAGACGAGTACTCCCAACGGCCACTAAAAAGCACGACGGCGAGCCAAAAAGGGGTGCAACACGAGGACTTCCCAGGGGGTCACCCATCCTAGTACTACTCTCGCCCAAGCACGCTTAACTGCGGAGTTCTGATGGGATCCGGTGCATTAGTGCTGGTATGATCGCACCCGAAATACTTCCCCCACTTTATTCCTTTATGCCTTCGCCAACCACGCCCGCTCCTCCCCCCGTCTCCCGGTTCGCTCCCACGGACCGGGCCCAAAGGAGGCCGGCCCGGCCCGCGCAAAATACGGATGTCGGCACCTTCTTCCGTCCCGTTTACCGGCAAAAAAAAAAGAGTAAGTTTGCAAGACGAGTACTCCCAACGGCCACTAAAAAGCACGACGGCGAGCCAAAAAGGGGTGCAACACGAGGACTTCCCAGGGGGTCACCCATCCTAGTACTACTCTCGCCCAAGCACGCTTAACTGCGGAGTTCTGATGGGATCCGGTGCATTAGTGCTGGTATGATCGCACCCGAAATACTTCCCCCACTTTATTCCTTTATGCCTTCGCCAACCACGCCCGCTCCTCCCCCCGTCACCCGGTTCGCTCCCACGGACCGGGCCCAAAGGAGGCCGGCCCGGCCCGCGCAAAATACGGATGTCGGCACCTTCTTCCGTCCCGTTTACCGGCAAAAAAAAAAAGAGTAAGTTTGCAAGACGAGTACTCCCAACGGCCACTAAAAAGCACGACGGCGAGCCAAAAAGGGGTGCAACACGAGGACTTCCCAGGGGGTCACCCATCCTAGTACTACTCTCGCCCAAGCACGCTTAACTGCGGAGTTCTGATGGGATCCGGTGCATTAGTGCTGGTATGATCGCACCCGAAATACTTCCCCCACTTTATTCCTTTATGCCTTCGCCAACCACGCCCGCTCCTCCCCCCGTCTCCCGGTTCGCTCCCACGGACCGGGCCCAAAGGAGGCCGGCCCGGCCCGCGCAAAATACGGATGTCGGCACCTTCTTCCGTCCCGTTTACCGGCAAAAAAAAAGAGTAAGTTTGCAAGACGAGTACTCCCAACGGCCACTAAAAAGCACGACGGCGAGCCAAAAAGGGGTGCAACACGAGGACTTCCCAGGGGGTCACCCATCCTAGTACTACTCTCGCCCAAGCACGCTTAACTGCGGAGTTCTGATGGGATCCGGTGCATTAGTGCTGGTATGATCGCACCCGAAATACTTCCCCCACTTTATTCCTTTATGCCTTCGCCAACCACGCCCGCTCCTCCCCCCGTCTCCCGGTTCGCTCCCACGGACCGGGCCCAAAGGAGGCCGGCCCGGCCCGCGCAAAATACGGATGTCGGCACCTTCTTCCGTCCCGTTTACCGGCAAAAAAAAAAGAGTAAGTTTGCAAGACGAGTACTCCCAACGGCCACTAAAAAGCACGACGGCGAGCCAAAAAGGGGTGCAACACGAGGACTTCCCAGGGGGTCACCCATCCTAGTACTACTCTCGCCCAAGCACGCTTAACTGCGGAGTTCTGATGGGATCCGGTGCATTAGTGCTGGTATGATCGCACCCGAAATACTTCCCCCACTTTATTCCTTTATGCCTTCGCCAACCACGCCCGCTCCTCCCCCCGTCTCCCGGTTCGCTCCCACGGACCGGGCCCAAAGGTGGCCGGCCCGGCCCGCGCAAAATACGGATGTCGGCACCTTCTTCCGTCCCGTTTACCGGCAAAAAAAAAGAGTAAGTTTGCAAGACGAGTACTCCCAACGGCCACTAAAAAGCACGACGGCGAGCCAAAAAGGGGTGCAACACGAGGACTTCCCAGGGGGTCACCCATCCTAGTACTACTCTCGCCCAAGCACGCTTAACTGCGGAGTTCTGATGGGATCCGGTGTATTAGTGCTGGTATGATCGCACCCGAAATACTTCCCCCACTTTATTCCTTTATGCCTTCGCCAACCACGCCCGCTCCTCCCCCCGTCTCCCGGTTCGCTCCCACGGACCGGGCCCAAAGGAGGCCGGCCCGGCCCGCGCAAAATACGGATGTCGGCACCTTCTTCCGTCCCGTTTACCGGCAAAAAAAAAAGAGTAGGTTTGCAAGACGAGTACTCCCAACGGCCACTAAAAAGCACGACGGCGAGCCAAAAAGGGGTGCAACACGAGGACTTCCCAGGGCGTCACCCATCCCAAGCACGCTTAACTGCGGAGTTCTGATGGGATCCGGTGCATTAGTGCTGGTATGATCGCACCCGAAATACTTCCCCCACTTTATTCCTTTATGCCTTCGCCAACCACGCCCGCTCCTCCCCCCGTCTCCCGGTTCGCTCCCAATGACCGGGCCCAAAGGAGGCCGGCCCGGCCCCCGCAAAATACGGATGTCGGCACCTTCTTCCGGCCCGTTTACCGGCAAAAAAAAAGAGTAAGTTTGCAATACGAGTACTCCCAACGGCCAATAAAAAGCACGACGGCGAGCCAAAAAGGGGTGCAACACGAGGACTTCCCAGGGGGTCACCCATCCTAGTACTACTCTCCCCCAAGCACGCTTAACTGCGGAGTTCTGATGGGATCCGGTGCATTAGTGCTGGTATGATCGCACCCGAAATACTTCCCCCACTTTATTCCTTTATGCCTTCGCCAACCACGCCCGCTCCTCCCCCCGTCTCCCGGTTCGCTCCCAATGACCGGGCCCAAAGGAGGCCGGCCCGGCCCCCGCAAAATACGGATGTCGGCACCTTCTTCCGGCCCGTTTACCGGCAAAAAAAAAGAGTAAGTTTGCAATACGAGTACTCCCAACGGCCAATAAAAAGCACGACGGCGAGCCAAAAAGGGGTGCAACACGAGGACTTCCCAGGGGGTCACCCATCCTAGTACTACTCTCGCCCAAGCACGCTTAACTGCGGAGTTCTGATGGGATCCGGTGCATTAGTGCTGGTATGATCGCACCCGAAATACTTCCCCCACTTTATTCCTTTATGCCTACGCCAACCACGCCCGCTCCTCCCCCCGTCTCCCGGTTCGCTCCCAATGACCGGGCCCAAAGGAGGCCGGCCCGGCCCCCGCAAAATACGGATGTCGGCACCTTCTTCCGTCCCGTTTACCGGCAAAAAAAAAAGAGTAAGTTTGCAAGACGAGTACTCCCAACGGCCACTAAAAAGCACGACGGCGAGCCAAAAAGGGGTGCAACACGAGGACTTCCCAGGGGGTCACCCATCCTAGTACTACTCTCGCCCAAGCACGCTTAACTGCGGAGTTCTGATGGGATCCGGTGCATTAGTGCTGGTATGATCGCACCCGAAATACTTCCCCCACTTTATTCCTTTATGCCTTCGCCAACCACGCCCGCTCCTCCCCCCGTCTCCCGGTTCGCTCCCACGGACCGGGCCCAAAGGAGGCCGGCCCGGCCCGCGCAAAATACGGATGTCGGCACCTTCTTCCGTCCCGTTTACCGGCAAAAAAAAGAGTAAGTTTGCAAGACGAGTACTCCCAACGGCCACCAAAAAGCACGACGGCGAGCCAAAAAGGGGTGCAACACGAGGACTTCCCAGGGGGTCACCCATCCTAGTACTACTCTCGCCCAAGCACGCTTAACTGCGGAGTTCTGATGGGATCCGGTGCATTAGTGCTGGTATGATCGCACCCGAAATACTTCCCCCACTTTATTCCTTTATGCCTTCGCCAACCACGCCCGCTCCTCCCCCCGTCTCCCGGTTCGCTCCCACGGACAAGGCCCAAAGGAGGCCGGCCCGGCCCGCGCAAAATACGGATGTCGGCACCTTCTTCCGTCCCGTTTACCGGCAAAAAAAAAAGAGTAAGTTTGCAATACGAGTACTCCCAACGGCCACTAAAAAGCACGACGGCGAGCCAAAAAGGGGTGCAACACGAGGACTTCCCAGGGGGTCACCCATCCTAGTACTACTCTCGCCCAAGCACGCTTAACTGCGGAGTTCTGATGGGATCCGGTGCATTAGTGCTGGTATGATCGCACCCGAAATACTTCCCCCACTTTATTCCTTTATGCCTTCGCCAACCACGCCCGCTCCTCCCCCCGTCTCCCGGTTCGCTCCCACGGACCGGGCCCAAAGGAGGCCGGCCCGGCCCGCGCAAAATACGGATGTCGGCACCTTCTTCCGTCCCGTTTACCGGCAAAAAAAAAGAGTAAGTTTGCAATACGAGTACTCCCAACGGCCACTAAAAAGCACGACGGCGAGCCAAAAAGGGGTGCAACACGAGGACTTCCCAGGGGGTCACCCATCCTAGTACTACTCTCGCCCAAGCACGCTTAACTGCGGAGTTCTGATGGGATCCGGTGCATTAGTGCTGGTATGATCGCACCCGAAATACTTCCCCCACTTTATTCCTTTATGCCTTCGCCAACCACGCCCGCTCCTCCCCCCGTCTCCCGGTTCGCTCCCAATGACCGGGCCCAAAGGAGGCCGGCCCGGCCCCCGCAAAATACGGATGTCGGCACCTTCTTCCGGCCCGTTTACCGGCAAAAAAAAAGAGTAAGTTTGCAATACGAGTACTCCCAACGGCCACTAAAAAGCACGACGGCGAGCCAAAAAGGGGTGCAACACGAGGACTTCCCAGGGGGTCACCCATCCTAGTACTACTCTCGCCCAAGCACGCTTAACTGCGGAGTTCTGATGGGATCCGGTGCATTAGTGCTGGTATGATCGCACCCGAAATACTTCCCCCACTTTATTCCTTTATGCCTTCGCCAACCACGCCCGCTCCTCCCCCCGTCTCCCGGTTCGCTCCCAATGACCGGGCCCAAAGGAGGCCGGCCCGGCCCCCGCAAAATACGGATGTCGGCACCTTCTTCCGGCCCGTTTACCGGCAAAAAAAAAGAGTAAGTTTGCAATACGAGTACTCCCAACGGCCAATAAAAAGCACGACGGCGAGCCAAAAAGGGGTGCAACACGAGGACTTCCCAGGGGGTCACCCATCCTAGTACTACTCTCGCCCAAGCACGCTTAACTGCGGAGTTCTGATGGGATCCGGTGCATTAGTGCTGGTATGATCGCACCCGAAATACTTCCCCCACTTTATTCCTTTATGCCTACGCCAACCACGCCCGCTCCTCCCCCCGTCTCCCGGTTCGCTCCCAATGACCGGGCCCAAAGGAGGCCGGCCCGGCCCCCGCAAAATACGGATGTCGGCACCTTCTTCCGTCCCGTTTACCGGCAAAAAAAAAAGAGTAAGTTTGCAAGACGAGTACTCCCAACGGCCACTAAAAAGCACGACGGCGAGCCAAAAAGGGGTGCAACACGAGGACTTCCCAGGGGGTCACCCATCCTAGTACTACTCTCGCCCAAGCACGCTTAACTGCGGAGTTCTGATGGGATCCGGTGCATTAGTGCTGGTATGATCGCACCCGAAATACTTCCCCCACTTTATTCCTTTATGCCTTCGCCAACCACGCCCGCTCCTCCCCCCGTCTCCCGGTTCGCTCCCACGGACCGGGCCCAAAGGAGGTCGGCCCGGCCCGCGCAAAATACGGATGTCGGCACCTTCTTCCGTCCCGTTTACCGGCAAAAAAAAGAGTAAGTTTGCAAGACGAGTACTCCCAACGGCCACTAAAAAGCACGACGGCGAGCCAAAAAGGGGTGCAACACGAGGACTTCCCAGGGGGTCACCCATCCTAGTACTACTCTCGCCCAAGCACGCTTAACTGCGGAGTTCTGATGGGATCCGGTGCATTAGTGCTGGTATGATCGCACCCGAAATACTTCCCCCACTTTATTCCTTTATGCCTTCGCCAACCACGCCCGCTCCTCCCCCCGTCTCCCGGTTCGCTCCCACGGACCGGGCCCAAAGGAGGCCGGCCCGGCCCGCGCAAAATACGGATGTCGGCACCTTCTTCCGTCCCGTTTACCGGCAAAAAAAAAGAGTAAGTTTGCAAGACGAGTACTCCCAACGGCCACTAAAAAGCACGACGGCGAGCCAAAAAGGGGTGCAACACGAGGACTTCCCAGGGGGTCACCCATCCTAGTACTACTCTCGCCCAAGCACGCTTAACTGCGGAGTTCTGATGGGATCCGGTGCATTAGTGCTGGTATGATCGCACCCGAAATACTTCCCCCACTTTATTCCTTTATGCCTTCGCCAACCACGCCCGCTCCTCCCCCCGTCTCCCGGTTCGCTCCCACGGACCGGGCCCAAAGGAGGCCGGCCCGGCCCGCGCAAAATACGGATGTCGGCACCTTCTTCCGTCCCGTTTACCGGCAAAAAAAAAGAGTAAGTTTGCAAGACGAGTACTCCCAACGGCCACTAAAAAGCACGACGGCGAGCCAAAAAGGGGTGCAACACGAGGACTTCCCAGGGGGTCACCCATCCTAGTACTACTCTCGCCCAAGCACGCTTAACTGCGGAGTTCTGATGGGATCCGGTGCATTAGTGCTGGTATGATCGCACCCGAAATACTTCCCCCACTTTATTCCTTTATGCCTTCGCCAACCACGCCCGCTCCTCCCCCCGTCTCCCGGTTCGCTCCCAATGACCGGGCCCAAAGGAGGCCGGCCCGGCCCCCGCAAAATACGGATGTCGGCACCTTCTTCCGTCCCGTTTACCGGCAAAAAAAAGAGTAAGTTTGCAATACGAGTACTCCCAACGGCCACTAAAAAGCACGACGTCGAGCCAAAAAGGGGTGCAACACGAGGACTTCCCAGATGATGATGATGATGAAGATTATGATAATGTGCTGCAACAGGATGATCCGTTAATTCATTCTTGATATTTCCGATTTATCGGAGGGCATTCCAGATCCAGTCTAAAAAAGAGAGGTCAGACTAGTGCAACAAATTGTCAATCGTGAAAGTTAGACCAACAAAAGCAAAAAGTAGCAACAGGTAATGATTACAACACCATTTCAGGCGTAACACCCTAAAATCAGGGCCAATTTGAACCTTAAATTTTAACAAGGTATATCAGAATATCATCCAAACCTTTATATATATAAGCAAAGAATTAACTATGAGGGTTCATATATACACAAATCGAATTCTCTAAATAACCTATTAATCTAATCATGTCAACTATAATTAGATTAACTTGGTTATCTAAGCAATTCATCAAAAGCCTCCTCGCATCATCTAAGTTCTCCGCTTATCATCAAAAGTTGAATACCAAAAGCACTCGTCTCACTTCCCATTACTTCCCTGAACTCGTACCTGGTAAGAAAATTTAATTTGAATGATTAGACTTATGCCTAGTGAGAATATCCACATTCAAATTAAAACATTAACAGCCTTGAAAACTCAAATATCCAAAGCATATAAACAAACCTGGTTTGCCACCATTCTTACCGTACTCGTACTCGTCTCATAATGACGGGAACATACCTGATCCCATGAATATGACTAACATTCAGAAAGTCATATCATCATATTTGAGAGCCTACTACGAATCATTGCAGATTCTAGATCATCGCTCATATCCAAGAAATTACAAGTTACTTTATGCCTATTTCTTGGAGTGGAAGTAGAGATTACAATTTCCTTTATGCCTATCTCTTACCTTCCCATAGAAATCAGGAATTACAATTTACTTTATGCCTATTCCTCGATTTCTACACTACGAAATGAGAATTACAATTTACTTTATGCCTATTCTCCATTTCCACGTAAACGGGAATTACAATTTACTTTATGCCTATTCCACGTTTCACGTCATACTATGAAATAGGAATTACAACTTACTTTATGCCTATTCCTCATTTTACAACACCTTTACGAAATGGGAATTACAATTTACTTTATGCTTATTCCACATTTCAGGTCAACGGGAATTACAAATTACTTTATGCCTATTCCTCGTTACAATACTATCAGTGCCTATGGATCCATTACACTTACTAGTGTATATGTATAATAACATATCACACTACATCTCGTAACATATCCTTAACTCTAAGAATATTAAATAATCTATCGCATTTTTATTCTCAATTGTTCCCTTCCGAAAGTTATAATCGGAAAAGCATTCTGAATTCAAAGTTCGGAACTGTCCAAAACCGAGACTCAAATTGAGACCATAACTTAATTCAAATTCGGATATTAGAATAAAAACCAGATCTCTAACTGAATTTCAATGAAACCAGATCCCATTCCGGATCCCCCCTAAACCGGACCCATTTCCGAATCACATAACTTCCGGATAAATTCTGGATTCAAACACAACTTCGGATCAACTCCGGATCAATTCCGGAACTCCCTAATACCGGGCCCAAAAGCCCAACTTCCGAAACTACCCAAACACCGGATCCCAAGCCCAAATTTCCGGATCCACTTATTACCGGAACCTCTCCTATACCGGATCCAAAACTCAGTTCCGGAATTCACCCTTTCCGGATCCTGAGCCCAATTCCGGAACCCATCAATTCCGGAATTATTCCGTACCGGAACCTCGATACTGGACTTTCGATAATCACGTCAATTTTGCTTAAAACTCATCTAAAATTTCAGTTTGTTGATCGACTTTGTTTCCATATAAATATACCAATTCATTCAGACAAGTTTATACACCAAATCTGATTCAATTTCAATTAAAAGCATTTGAAATAAGATGAACTCACCTGTTCAAAGCTTTTAACCCATAAATCACAATCTTCTCTTCTCCAATTCAACAACCTATTTGGAGAGTGATTCAAGTTTGTAATTACCAAACTGATTTAGAAAGATACAAGAGATGATTTCAACCTTACCTTCACGAATCAGTTCTTGATTTTTCTTTCTTCTAACTCTTCTTCTTTTTTCAAATCAGATTACTTTTGATACAAAGGGGGAGAATGTTAGTGTTGAAAATGTAATTGTATCAAGTTGAGGGACCAATCTTGTAACTTTTGTAATAGGGTATAAATAGCTTGTGTTAACTATCTTTTGTAATAGATCCTTTAGAACTACATACTTGTGATTCTTTCTACTTGTAACTACAATTCATAATCCAATACTAGAGATTAAATCATCTTTGTTATCTTGATCATAATTTACTTGTTTCTGGGATCACAGAAAATTCAACTTAATGATTATGGTTATACATTTAACAAGGTCTCTATATACTGTGAAACGTCCAAAACCCACAACAAATTTAAACCTTAAAACTTATCAGAGTTAACCACCATATCGTCCAAACTTTTATACATAAATGGAGAATTAGTTATTAAGGTTTACATATACAACGGAACTATCAAAACAACCTGCTAATCTAATCCTTAACATTAAGATCAGATTATACGAGTTGTATAGGACATTCATCAAAACATCTTTGTATACACTAACTTCTCCATTACATCACCAAAAATAAGATTCCGATACCACTCGTCACTCATCCCCTTGGATCCCTTCCCGAGCTAGTACCTGGTAAAAAAATTTAATTTGAAAAGATTAGGCTTACGCCTAGTGAGAACATCCAGTTTCAAATTAAAACTTTATAAGCTTTGAAACCCAATTGTAAACAAAGCATATAAACAATCCAGATTGTCATCTTTCTTACACTGCACATAACATCTTTCAATGACGGGAATATACCCGATTCCATGAATATGACAACACTACGTAAGTCATAACATCATGTTCGAGAGCCTACTACGAATCACTACGGATTCTAAATCATTGCTCATGTCCAAGAAATTACAATTAGACTATGCCTATTTCTTGGAGTGGAAATAGAAATATCAGTTATATCTTTGTAACGTCCCAAAAATTACAAGGAATTTAAAATTTTTAAAGTAACATTTCATTAATAAAAACTCATTTAATAATTCACTCATCTCATTTGCAAACTCAAAATTAATATTCTTACGAACAATAAACAGCGGAATAAATGTCTAAAATTAAAATCATAAAAGTAATCAACTCTTCCCACGCGCCACTGTGTACTCATCACGCCTTGGAGCCACTCGCACCTGAAACCACAATTTTATTGGGAAAGGGTAAGCACGAAGCTTAGTGAATTCAGACACCATAAATAACACAGTTACTTCCACACCACCTCTAAACAGATAATTGCACATAAACAGCATACAAGTCTACGAACAAATCATAAACATGCATACCTACACCATCCCACCCAAAGGCATAAGCTGGTCCACCCGACCACACAATAACTGTGCAAGCATTACTCGGCTCCCCCGGGTTCCTACACCACCCGCGTATATAAACCTCGGCCCCGCCGAGTCACTACGCCACCCGCGTATATAAACCTCGGCCCCACCGAACTCCTACGCCACCCGCGTAGTCATAACAATAAAGGTCCGACTAGACGCCCCACTATTTAGTCCCGCATCACAAACAATTAAAACTACCACACACGTACAAATCGTAATGTAAAAAGTAACCGACATTAGTTATAGTGAGAGAACTCACCTCGTAAGCGCGCCTAGCTCACAAACAATAATTCAAGCTCCACAAATCCAAGATCACTTCCCGACACCTAAACGAACGTTAAAACGTATTAACACGAGACCCAGACCCTAAAACACGACGCACCCTTAAATCGTCACTAAAACGACTTTTCGGTCTAACCAAACAGGTATGTTCGGGACCTGTTCCGACCTCCATAAACCCAGAAAATCCTCAATTAAATTATATAACCAGAAAGTGCTCTGAGTTAGGGTTCCAAGGACATATTATACACGCTCTAACGATTTTTCTACAATTTATTATGGATTTTACAAAACTGATTAACTGCACAGCGAAAAACAGCACCTTTCGTTATAAAACAGCAGTTTGACACTAGCTACGGTCCGAACTGGTTTTTCCGCAAAACATAAGAAACTTACTAGACTCAGAATGGGAACTTTTGGCACTGGTTTCATCCCAATCCGACATTTCTAGCAGAAGTTATGGCTTTCCCAAAACAGAGGCAGAAACTATGACTTGTTTTTTTTAAAAACGGAACGCGAAACTGTCAATTCCGGACCTGCTGTATAAACAGCCAATTTACGCCTAGCTAGAGGCCGAACCGGACTTCCGCTAAAACACGAAAAGTGTGCCCGGCACAGAATGTGAACCGTGGGCACCGGATTCGCCTCAATCCGAGCTACGAAGGAAAAGTTATGAACGAAATAAAACTGGGCAGAAAGATAGCGATCACATAAAATCATAACTTAATTAACAACGGTTTACGCGATCGGGTCCCGGATCAGGGTTAGTAATTTGGGTTTTATGGCTACAAGGGGCTGGACTCAACCGCGTACCACCCACTGCCACCTCCGGCAGTGGTGGTCGCCGGCGGCGGCGGTTTATTAAATTCCGGTGATAACAAGAAAACGAAACAACCCGACTGCCCAATCCCGCCCCACACACATACACACACACAACCCACGGCCGCGGACCCGTCATCACAGCCCCCGGCTGGAGGCGCACGACGGCGGCAGCCGGCGGCAGCCATGGCCGCACACGACGGCTGCGGTGGTGGTTTCTTTTTCCGCGATGGTTCGACAACGACGAAAACAAACGAAAGAGACGGAGAAGGAAACCTTACCTCACGACGACGACGACCCAGCGGCGGCACGGAAGCTCCGGCGCCCTCTCTCTTTCACGCTACTCTCTTCTCTCTCGATGTTCTCTCTCTCTCCGGCAAAACAGCCACCGCAGCGCTTGGGGGGGTGTTTCGGTGGTGACGCAAGGAAGAAGGGGGAGGGAAGAAGGTAGGGTTTTAGGTTGTTTGTTGTTTGCGTGATAAGGAAACAAGAGGGAAGAGGGGGTCGGTCCCTTATGGGCCGATCCCCATGCAAGCCAATTAACAAAATTCACATTTAGCCCCTAGACTCCCAAAGCAAAATCCCTTTCTACCCAAAAGAGTTAGGATTTAACAAAAGAATTAATTTTCACAAAACTAAATCGTTTTTGGTCCTTGCCGCTTAACCCCGATAAATAAATTCGCTAAATAAACATTATAAATAATTAAATAAAATGTATATCGGGACACGGGCTTTACAACTCTCCCCCACTTGAATTAGACTTCGTCCTCGAAGTCTATGCCCGTGAATAGCTCTAGATAGTTCTCCCTCATCTTAACCTCAGGTTCCCAAGTCCACTCGGAACCCTTTCGGTGCTTCCACTGGACCTTCACTGACTGGAATCTAAATTTCTCACACCGCCTAAAAATTTCTCGAATACTTTTCTTACCACAAAACTCCTTCAAGAACACTGAAATTATGATCGGAAGAACACTCCAACAACTGGAATCATTCCTAGTTAAACGACTTCGGTTGTCTCCCAACCTTAGATATTCCATACCTCTCTATTCAAATTTCAAGCTCTAACCATTCTAAAGTTGCTCACCAATATACCCTACAGGATACTCGATTCCGATCATTCCTACCATTAACTGTCGATTAACTTTCACGAGTTCTAATAGACTCCCAAAATTTATTTCACACGAATCATCAAACCAGTAAATTTATAATCACCCACGAAGGTCATTCCACCATAGCCATTCATCACAAGTGAGCATTCCAGAGTTACTACTACCATCACCATAATTATCTTAAAATCGGCTACAATTCTCCGATTACACTAAAGGTGTTTGGCCTCAAGCCGAAAAGTCGACACCTAAATATACCACTTACTTCAAAAAGGTTACTGCGCATTTATTCTCTTAATTACAAAGGGCATCATTCCCTTCACCGACACTATTCGGCCTACATTACTAACACGCGTGGAATACCCAACCTTCCACCGTCTACTTATCCTCCACACTCGCTCTACGAAGCCTAGTTACACCGTATCAAGATACACCTTAACGTCTACCTCGCAGGTACGTCTCAAGGCCCGACACATCGGACTACCTCTCAGGTAAGTGCCCAAGACTGTATCCTCTTAGTGCCTACTAGAAAGTCAAAGTCATAACACATGGATACCGGGGTCCCACCCCGAGATACCCAACCGACCGTTACCAACGTCTGACTGACGTGACCAAGGATCCACTGCAAAACAGTCTACCAACAACATGCCTATCCCGGAATGACTCACTCACCCAACATGTAAATGCTCAACGTGCAATAAGTGCAAAACTGTGCAACAAAACAACCCATCAACAAAACTCCACATCGAGTCATTAAAAACCGTGCAATTGACCCATAAGTCGGTCAAAACGCGTTTAAATAAAGTTTAAGCAATCAATACTCTTAAATAACATTAGTCCCAAACTCGACACGAGTTAAACAAAGAGTTTTCCAAAAGAACTCACACCCTTAAAATTCTCAAAATGACACATAACACTTATAAACGCACTTCCCAAATGGTTTACAAAATCATTTACAAAATATTCTCAACGCCAAGATTTTTCATTTCAAAAAGACCATAAGCAATAAAACTACTATTACCAGGTCGGTAGTTACGCAAAAATGGACACGCTCGTCCCACAAATGAAAATCATGTCGAAAATCATTTCATTGCAGCTTAGTTTACTCACAAAACGTAAAGCGAAATAAATAATTTCTTTGAAAATGAACCGTCACGGTTCTAGCATGAATTGACTCATGACATGTATTTAAAGTAACCGCTCGACCTTACACCGGGTGCGACAAAAGTGTGCACATAATTTCAAAATCAGTTCCACGACATTTGACCCCAAAATTCCTCTTTTTCAACATAAAATGTCGTGGCACAGGGTTCACTAACAAATCTTACGCGCGCCGGCTAGTCATACAAAACGATGAAACGGTTTACAAATATATTTTTGTTAAAACACAACTGTCTCGTGTAAGTTTCAACTTAAAGTTAAAAACAAATCCGTTTCCATCATTTGCAAATATCGACTAAAATCTCATAAAATCTCAAAAGGTGGGGTTCTTTAAACTGATTTCCAAGGTTTCCCCAAATGGTCACATAAACAAATGAGATATGCACCTCGTGAAATTAACCCACACGACTCAACATGCCGTAAGACAAAACTTATTTTAACCAAATCACTCAAATAGCTGTACAGACATCGTGGAATGTAACTTTCCGTCTCAACTCTAACATATGTGGAGGAGTTCCAATGTTAAAGTCACAAGCCGTAGTCACTTGCCCAACATTTTAAACATCACAAAACACGTATATCATCTTACCCGAAAGAACCGTTGGAAAAATAACGAAAAGAGACAAATTCTAACAAAGTTTGCACTCCCGTGATAAAACGATTTCATACACTTCCATAACCATATTTCAAAATCTTGTGTGTGTGCTGAACATTTCCCAAAATTCCAAAACACCATCCATAAAATGATTTGAAACACAAGAATTTGCTAATGCAATCTATTTCAAAATCAAACTTTGTGCATGACTTAGTCGGCATTCTACGCCTCGACTCCTACTCCTCCAAATCTCTCCGGTCCACTAACGTCATCCGGACATTTAAACTTCTTAGGCAAGTTGGGAAATTACATCAAATAATCCCTACGATTTTTCCTCAAATCAAAGTCGGCTCTATAAGCCTATGATTCTAGCACAATCATCCATCTTGGCCCGACACAAACATCATCCTCATCGTCACTCCAAGTGATTAATACTAGAATCGTCCTTTTATTCCAACGACTACTAATTTATAACCTTCGTCACTACCCCAACGATCATCACCTCAAGCAAAACAAGTACCCACCTGTACTAGTAGGTTTACCATAGTCGTTCCTCCTTGTGATAGCTATTCAGGGTAAATATTACAACGGGTTATTAGCACATAATAACTCGCACTAACAACGCTCATGCTCAACTCCTTGGATTCCTCGTGACTTTCTCCGACTCGAGCATTGATCATGTGTTTCCGATAGTAGGAGCTCTACTACTACCTTCCACACCTATCATCACTCGTTCCGAGTTCCATCCGATGGGTCCAAGTAGTTTCTCGACGATAACTACACACATATGCCCGCACCGGCATATGTACACACTCTTCCTAGCTCCCTAGGAATAATCATAATACCCCACTACCCTTGCTAGGGCGGAACCCCCACTAACCCTGACGAGTCGCCTCGTGCACGCACAGTCGTATACAGTGGAAACCAGATAGACATTCGTATATAAGATTTTATCCTACAACGGTTGGACTCAAACAAGAGCTGCGCAATAGAACTAAATCCAACATTCTAAGGCTATTCGGTTCCTACCGCATACAACCTATAGTGCATCCGCTTAACAACCTATCAAAGTTAGCATAAGTTCCTAATAGCAAGTAACAACCATACAATACAGTGTATTAAGCACCAAGCAATCTAGCATACATACTCCTATGTTCTAGAAAGCAATTTTTGCATACGTACTCATATGTAAACGCTATTCCCAGCTCACTAGGAATTTCATCTCATCCCACTACCCTTGCTACCACGGAATCCCCATTAGCCATAACGAGTTGCCTCGCGAATACCCAGTCGCATGCAGCGTGAATCAAATAGACATTCGAATACAAGATTCTATCCTAGAACGGTTGGACTCAAACAAGAGCTGCGCAATAGAACTAAATCAAATATTCTAAGGCTATATGATTCTTACTGCATACAACCTATAGGGCCTCCACTTAACAACCTACTATGAATAGCATTGATTCCTACCAGCAAGCAATCATCATACAGTATAGTGTAAACAACATAGGCAATCTAGCATGCATACCCTATGATCTAGAAAGCAATACAACACTAAGCAATGTACTTTTCCCCCTTGGCTCCGGCTGACTGTACACACTGCGCCCTCGATCACCGTTCCTCAAACGGATTTTTCCTTTTTCCTTTATTCTCAAAGATTTTAGTAAAAGAGTTTAAAACTTCATAGCCGCAACTTGAGACCAAACACACCGAGATGTGTTTGATTCACTCAAGCTGTGCTCTGATACCATCTGTAACATCCCAGGCCAACCGTACCAGATATTGTCCGCTTTGTCCACACACCCGGACTCACGGTTTTAAAACGCGTCTGATAGGGGAGGTATCAAGTTCCTCTTATAAGGCAACCTTTGTTCCCCTCCCCAACCAATGTGGGATCTTACAATCCACCCCCCTTGGGAGCCCAGCGTCCTCGCTGGCACACCAGTCCGGTTCCCGGCTCTGATACCATCTGTAACATCCCAGGCCAACCGTACCAGATATTGTCCGCTTTGTCCACACACCCGGACTCACGGTTTTAAAACGCGTCTGATAGGGGAGGTATCAAGTTCCTCTTATAAGGCAACCTTTGTTCCCCTCCCCAACCAATGTGGGATCTTACAATCCACCCCCCTTGGGAGCCCAGCGTCCTCGCTGGCACACCAGTCCGGTTCCCGACTCTGATACCAAGTTGTAACGTCCCAAAAATTACAAGGAATTTAAAATTTTTAAAGTAACATTTCATTAATAAAAACTCATTTAATAATTCACTCATCTCATTTGCAAACTCAAAATTAATATTCTTACGAACAATAAACAGCGGAATAAATGTCTAAAATTAAAATCATAAAAGTAATCAACTCTTCCCACGCGCCAGTGTGTACTCGTCACGCCTTGGAGCCACTCGCACCTGAAACCACAATTTTATTGGGAAAGGGTAAGCACGAAGCTTAGTGAATTCAGACACCATAAATAACACAGTTACTTCCACACCACCTCTAAACAGATAATTGCACATAAACAGCATACAAGTCTACGAACAAATCATAAACATGCATACCTACACTATCCCACCCAAAGGCATAAGCTGGTCCACCCGACCACACAATAACCGTACAAGCATTACCCGGCTCCCCCGGGTTCCTACGCCACCCGCGTATATAAACCTCGGCCCCGCCGAGTCACTACGCCACCCGCGTATATAAACCTCGGCCCCGCCGAGTCACTACGCCACCCGCGTATATAAACCTCGGCCCCACCGAACTCCTACGCCACCCGCGTAGTCATAACAATAAAGGTCCGACTAGACGCCCCACTATTTAGTCCCGCATCACAAACAATTAAAACTACCACACACGTACAAATCGTAATGTAAAAAGTAACCGACATTAGTTATAGTGAGAGAACTCACCTCGTAAGCGCGCCTAGCTCACAAACAATAATTCAAGCTCCACAAATCCAAGATCACTTCCCGACACCTAAACGAACGTTAAAACGTATTAACACGAGACCCGGACCCTAAAACACGACGCACCCTTAAATCGTCACTAAAACGACTTTTCGGTCTAACCAAACAGGTCTGTTCGGGACCTGTTCCGACCTCCATAAACCCAGAAAATCCTCAATTAAATTATATAACCAGAAAGTGCTCTGAGTTAGGGTTCCAAGGACATATTATACACGCTCTAACGATTTTTCTACAATTTATTATGGATTTTACAAAACTGATTAACTGCACAGCGAAAAACAGCACCTTTCGTTATAAAACAGCAGTTTGACACTAGCTACGGTCCGAACTGGTTTTTCCGCAAAACATAAGAAACTTACTAGACTCAGAATGGGAACTTTTGGCACTGGTTTCATCCCAATCCGACATTTCTAGCAGAAGTTATGGCTTTCCCAAAACAGAGGCAGAAACTATGACTTGTTTTTTTAAAAAACGGAATGCGAAACTGTCAATTCCGGACCTGCTGTATAAACAGCCAATTTACGCCTAGCTAGAGGCCGAACCGGACTTCCGCTAAAACACGAAAAGTGTGCCCGGCACAGAATGTGAACCGTGGGCAACGGATTCGCCTCAATCCGAGCTACGACGGAAAAGTTATGAACGAAATAAAACTGGGCAGAAAGATAGCGATCACATAAAATCATAACTTAATTAACAACGGTTTACGCGATCGGGTCCCGGATCAGGGTTAGTAATTTGGGTTTTATGGCTACAAGGGGTTGGACTCAACCGCGTACCACCCATTTCCACCTCCGGCAGTGGTGGTCGCCGGCGGCGGCGGTTTATTAAATTCCGGTGATAACAAGAAAACGAAACAACCCGACTGCCCAATCCCGCCCCACACACATACACACAAAACCCACGGCCGCGGACCCGTCATCACAGCCCCCGTCTGGAGGCGCACGACGGCGGCAGCCAGCGGCAGCCATGGCCGCACACGACGGCTGCGGTGGTGGTTTCTTTTTCCGCGATGGTTCGACAACGACGAAAACAAACGAAAGAGACGGAGAAGGAAACCTTACCTCACGACGACGACGACCCAGCGGCGGCACGGAATCTCCGGCGCCCTCTCTCTTTCACGCTACTCTCTTCTCTCTCGCTGTTCTCTCTCTCTCTCCGGCAAAACAGCCACCGCAGCGCTTGGGGGGGTGTTTCGGTGGTGACGCAAGGAAGAAGGGGGAGGGAAGAAGGTAGGGTTTTAGGTTGTTTGTTGTTTGCGTGATAAGGAAACGAGAGGGAAGAGGGGGTCGGTCCCTTATGGGCCGATCCCCATGCAAGCCAATTAACAAAATTCACATTTAGCCCCTAGACTCCCAAAGCAAAATCCCTTTCTACCCAAAAGAGTTAGGATTTAACAAAAGAATTAATTTTCACAAAACTAAATCGTTTTTGGTCCTTGCCGCTTAACCCCGATAAATAAATTCGCTAAATAAACATTATAAATAATTAAATAAAATGTATATCGGGACACGGGCTTTATAATCTTGCTTATTTCTCATCTCCTAAAAGAAAGCGGAAATAGCAATTATATCTTGCCTATTTCACATTTTTCACGTCATCGTTCAAACGGGAATAACAATCTTTATATCTGGGAACACCTCTGAAAATTCACGTACTATCTTTATATCTTCCGCTCGTTTCTTTTCTACTTTAGCATCCAAAATATATGCTAGATAGGATGAGGATCCTTTTACTTTTTCAGACCCAACCAACGAGAGATTATTAATGCAACAATGAGTGGGAATGATGTCTTTGTTCTAATGCCAATTGGAGGTGGAAAAAGCCTGACCTATCAGGTACTGACTCCATCTTCTATCAATATAAGGGTCTGAGTACACCCTAAATAAAAGTTGGTATGCTTGTGCTTCATTAACTGATACATGTTGTACTAGTACTTTAGGCATCACTGTATAAGAGTTTGGAAAAACAAGCTTTGTTATTCCTTGTATTAACATAATGCCCTCTTTAGTATGTTTTTGCTATTTGATTTCCTATAATTATTGAATCTTGTTTATACCAGAAATTGTTATTTCTGCTTCCTGCTCTTATTTGTCCTGGTATAACATTGGTAATCTCACCCCTTGTTTCATTGATTCAAGATCAAATAATGCATCTCTTGCAGGTATGCATTTCTTTTTCTGCCTGAAGACGTTTCTCATTCATCTGTTTTTTTTCTTTTTTCCTTCTTTCCCTTTCAAGAGGTATTGGGTTTCTTAAATTCAAGGACACTGTGTTATCTTTTTTGTTACACCATAGGCAAACATTCCTGCTGCTTACTTAAGTGCTAATATGGAGTGGCCTGAACAACAAGAGATTCTAAGAGAGCTTTCTTCAGAGTACTGTAGTTACAAGCTATTATATGTCACCCCTGAGAAAGTGGCAAGGCGAGCGATTGTTTTCTTTCTTTAAATTTTTTCATGTAATTATGAAGGAATGCAGTATATTTGCAGTTACTATAGTTGATTTCAACAATCTCATCTGTCTCAATGGGTCATCATTTTGTGACAGCACCTTAACGTTATTGCACTATTAAACAACAATGACTATAAGTTCACTGATGTACTTGGAATTGGTCAATTCATGAGGTTTTGTGCTTTCTTATGTCAAATTGTAATTGACATGTGACTTTTAATCGATTATACAGAACAAAATATTCTTATCGACAATCATTTGATAAACTTGAACTGTCTTACAACTGTAAGCAAGTTCAATATAAAAGAAAGAGATGTGAAAACAAAGATGTACTCTAGAGTTCATTTGAGCTGATACCTCTGTCATCATATATTATTATGTTGCTAACCACTAATTATTGACATATCAGTGCAGAAGTGATGCTTTGCTACGACAATTGGAAAACTTACATGCACGCGAATTGCTAGATAGAATTGTCATTGATGAAGCACATTGTGTAAGCCAGTGGGGGCATGGTTTCAGACCAGATTATCAGGTGGCAGCTTTGGACTGCATTATATTATGCACATTACACTGAACTATGAAAATAATTTAGATCCTTAAATAATAAGGTGCTACGTACAGGGTCTTGGTATTTTGAAGCAAAAGTTTCCAAAAGTACCAGTATTGGCTTTAACTGCAACTGCCACAGCCAGCGTTAAGGAAGATGTTGTGCAGGCCCTTGGTCTGGTTTGTTAGAATTGGAGAGTTGATTGATAGATTGAGAGACAGACTTGAGGTGGCTGAATCGGCCGACTTTCATATATTGAGAGAGAAATACAAAAGAGAGATTAACCTAATAATGAAACCCTAAGAGACTATTTATAGAAGGTAAGTTACACATAATTACAGAAAGGACCCTGAACTTTACATATTGACAATAATACTCTAACATCCCCCCTCAAACTCAAGTAGGGGAAGAATGAGCCAAATTGAGTTTGGAAACAAGAGCCCGAAAACGCCCTGGAAGATGAGCTTTGGTGAAGATATATGCAGTCTGATCAATGGTTGAGATTGGAAAAAAGTTTAACCGTATTGCGAAGAACATGTTGACGAGTGAAGTGACAGTCAATCTCGATGTGCTTTGTACGCTCATGGAAGACATCATTGTGAGCAATCTGAATAACACTAGTGTTGTCACACCATAGTGGTGTAGGGGAAAATTGATGAGCACCCATATAAGATAGTAGCTAGCGTAGCCATACGAGTTATTGTGTAGTGTCAGCTAATGCTCTATATTCTGCTTCAGTACTGGACCGAGTTGTCAGCGATTGTTTCTTGCTGCGCCAGGAGATAAAAGAGTCCCCAAGGAAGAAACAATAGGCGATGGTGAAACGACGGCCAGTTATGTCACCATCCCAGTTAGCATCTGAGAAGGCACGAAGAGTTAAGGATGATGTGGCTGAAAAGTGAAGCCCATGAAACATTGTCTCTTTGAGGTACCGAAGTATACGAAGAGCAGCGACATAGTGATCTGAGCATGGAGCAGCCATGAACTGGCTAACTATATGAACCGCATAGGCAAGGTATGGTCGAGTAACGGTCAGGTAGACCAGAGATCCAACCAGTTGACGGTACCGTGTAGGATCCCGCAGAGGAGTTCCAGCATTGGGAGCAAGATGCAGATTTTGCTCAATAGGTGTAGAGGCGACCTTGTTGTCTGTAATCCCAGCTTTGGACAGTAGATCTGAAATGTACTTGGCTTGATAGAGATAGATTCCGGAAGAGTCTGATTGAACTTCAAGACCAAGAAAATAATGGAGCTTACCAAGATCTTTCATCTCAAAGCATGAGCTGAGAGACTGTTTGAGATGGGTGATACCTGTAGAGTCACTGCCGGTAATGATCATATCATCGACATACAATAGGAGTAAGATAGTACCTGCAGCAGTGGTCCGGGTGAACAAGCCAGAATCATAGTTACTCGGAGAGAACCCCAAGGAGATGACAGTATTGCTGATTTTTTCAAACCAAGCACGAGGAGCTTGTCTGAGGCCATAGAGGGCTTTTTGAAGTCGACATACATGACCCTGATGGGAGGTCACACCTGGAGGGAGGTCACACCTGGAGGGAGTCTCATATAGACTTCCTCTTTGAGATCGCCATTTAGAAAGGCATTCTTGACATCCATCTGGTAAAGTGGCCATCTTTTGGTGGCTGCTATGGCGAGAAGACTACGAACCGAGGTGACCCGAGCCACGGGAGCAAACGTTTCCTCGTAGTCAATGCCATATTCTTGATTGAAGCCTTTTGCCACTAGGCGTGCTTTATAACGATCAATAGAGCCATCAGACTTCGTTTTGATTTTGAAGACCCATTTGCAACCAATGGGTGACTTGCCCGGTGGGAGAGGTACAAACTCCCATGTATTTTCTTTGTCAAGAGCCTGAAGTTCCTCAGTCATAGCTTGCTGCCAAACAGAGTTAGAAGCAACTTCCTTGTAGGAAGTGGGTTCATGGTTGGACAGTAAAGTGGCATAACAATGATAATCACGAAGGTGAAGAGGAGCTTTTCTTACCCGATCGGAGCGTCGTGCCTCATCTTATGGTTGAGAGGAGCTAGGATCCATAGACTCAGCAGATGGCTCAGAAGTATTCCTTGGAGTTGGTGCAGATGATTGATCATGATCAGAAGGCATATATGGGACAGATGAAGGTTCAGATGAGACAGGTGAAGGCTCAGATGAGACAGGTGAAGGTTCCTGTGGAGGTGAGTCGGAAGAGGGTGGATCAGATGGTGAGGAGAGTATGGGATCTAATTAGAGTGAGTCCAATGAGATAGATGTGTCTGTGAAGAAAGAAGTAGGCGGAGTGGTTGTGTCCTGAAATTTTGACACCGTAGAGAAGGGAAGATGTTCCCAGAAGGTGACATGACGGGATATACGAAGTCTCTTAGAGATTGGATCCCAACAACGATAGCCTTTATGTTCAATTCCATAGCCAAGGAAGCAGCACAAACGAGAACGAGGTTCAAGTTTGGCGTGTTCATGAGATTGCAGCTGAACAAAGCAAGCACAACCCCACACTTTGAGTAGTTCATAGGGAGGAGAAACTCCATAGAGTACTTCATATGGAGACTTTTGATTGAGAATACGAGTCGGGTGTCGGTTGATGGTGTAGACAGCTGTGAAGGCTGCTTCACCCCAAAAGCGTTCTGGACACTTGGCTGATATTAATAGAGTACGAACAATGTCAAGGATGTGACGATGCTTGCGTTCTGCAAGACCATTTTGTGGAGAGGTGCCGGGACATGAGTACTGAGAAAGAGTGCCCTGAGATTGAAGAAAATAGAGAAGAGACGATTATTTGTATTCCATAGCATTATCTGCTCGAAGAACCTTTATAGGCTTGGAAATTGGGTTGGAATCATACGAGCAAAGGTGATATAAATTTTAGGTAACTCTGAGCGGTTTTTCATGAGATAAATCCATGTAAAACGTGTTTGATCATCGATAAAGATAACAAAATATCGAGCACCTCCCATAGATAGTTGTGGTGCTGGTCCCCATACATCAGAGTGAATAAGATCAAAAGGAGAAGCAGATTTAAAATCATTAGTTTGAAAAGGTAAAGTATGATGTTTGCCAAGTTGACAAGATAGACAAGAAACATTTTCAGAGGAAGTGTTTCCTAACAGTCCTGAACTAGCTAATACTTTTATTCTAGCTAAGGATAAATGGCCTAAGCGCACATGCCATATTTCAAAAGAAGGAGTACTGGAAACTGAAGCAGCAAATTTTGATGAAGGTAAGGGAAGGCGGAGATAGACCACTTCAACCATCCGACCAACTTTACGGCCTACTCCAAGGATCTGCTTGGTCTTTGGATCCTGCACAACACAACCAGAAGGATGAAACAAAATGATTAGACCGACGTCCATAAGCTGTGTAATTGAAATCAGGCTCAAAGATAAGTTAGGAATATGCAGCACATCAGATAATTGAATGTTGGGGTAGAAACAGTCCCACTGAAAGATACAGGTAAGCGAGTATCATCAGCGGTACGGACTGAGGAGAACATGCTGGAAGTTTGTTTAGAGACAAACCCGTCAGCCTTAGGTGTCATGTGGTTACAACATCCAGAGTCAAATAGCCAAGGGTTACCTGATGCGGATGTATTGCATTAAGAATTCATACTCATAGAACCTGTCATGAGTTGCTCCATGAGCTCTTGATTTCGACGCATGAGTTCCATAAGGTCAGGCGTGGAGTTGTTGCTATGTTGTGCCAGAACTGCTGGTGATGGAGAATCTTGAGTGATGGAGCCATCAACTGATTGAACTCGGGACTGCTGCCTTTGATTACTGAAGTGCTTTGGATGTTTTGGGCAATCAGACCCATAGTGACGTGGGTGTACGATCCCATACAGCGACATTTCCGAACTGGACAGTCGAGGAGAATGTGAGAAGTAGAATGGCAGAATGTGCATTCACTGTTGTTCCCCTTCCCCGCAGATTTAGACTGGTCATTGTTGCCCCATTTACCTTTTGGTTTACCCGAGTTGGAAGTGTAGAGCACAGTATCTGATGGTAGTGGAAAACACTGTTGAAGATGACTTTCTTCACTTAGCAGTTCAGTGATAGGTTCTTCAAGAGTAGGTAATGGATGCCGATGTAGAAGTGAGGCTCGAACATTCTCAAAGCGATCAGTGAGGCCCATGAGAATAGTAACCAAATGCAATTGGCTAAAGTAAGCAGTAAACTTACGAGCAGTTTCATCAAAGATTTGAGGTGCACCCAGGTTCAGATGATCTCTAAGAGCTTGCATCTCAGAGATATAGGAGTTGATAGACTGATCAGGCAGTTGCCTTTTGTTCTGGAAGGTGGTCCACAGTTGATATTGATGAGATAAGCCTGTAGAAGTGTACCTGTTTGCAAGAAAATCCCATAGTCCTTTTGTTGTGGTATAGCCAAGGAATTGCTGATTGATCTCAGTAGTGGTAGAAGCTACCCGAGGATGCGAGCATTTGCAATGTCCCAATCATTCATACGTTTTGCAAAGTCAACTGCACTTTCCTTTTCCTCTTGAACAGGAATGGTAGACGTACCAGTGACATAGGTATAGAGTCCATGAGACTTGAGGAGAATGGACATATGGTGATGCCACAGGACGTAGTTGTTCCCATTGAGAACGACGGAGATGGGATTGGAGTGACTGAAGTTGTGAGCCATTAGAACTGATTTAGATAAAGCAGGTTTGTCGCAGCATACTCTTGTTGCAACCAACTAATATCGCAACACACTAGTGTCGCAATCAAGGTCTTTGTCACAATAGGGAAGGTTGTCGCAACAGAGTATTGCGATAAGGTACTATTTCAAAGGTTGTCGCAAGTAAGGGTTGCGATATCAAGACTTGTCGCAGGTAAGGGTTGCGATATCAAAGATTGTCGCAGGTAAGGGTTGCGACATCAAAGATTGTCGCAAGTAACAGTTGCGATACTTAAGAAGGTCTGAGGGTTGCGATAGTTATGAGATTCAAGATGTTCTTGAGTCGAAAATTCAAAACTAATCAGAATTGGCTGAAATTTGGTACGCAGGTTCGTGACACTATTCTGGGAAAATTTAAAGCTTGGAGTTTTGTCCAAAAAATAGCAGAAGATGGTTTTTCGAAGCAAAACAGAGTGCAGTGAAAACAAAGATGTAAAACTCCGAAAATAAAATCGAAGATACATACCTACAGCTCTGATACCATGTTAGAATTGGAGAGTCGATTGATAGATTGAGAGACAGACTTGAGGTGGCTGAATCGGCCGACTTTCATATATTGAGAGAGAAATACAAAAGAGAGATTAACCTAATAATGAAACCCTAAGAGACTATTTTTACAAGGTAAGTTATACATAATTACAGAAAGAACCCTGAACTATACATATTGACAATAATACTCTAACATGGTTGACTGTATTATATTTTAGCAAAGTTTTAACCGTTCAAACCTCAGGTATGGGTTAATTCTAGATATTCTGTTCTACTATGTGTTCACCTTTTAATTATGCTAATATTGCAGGTTTTCAGTTATCCCCAAGACAAAAAAATGTACGGAGGATATCAACAAATTCATCAAGGACAACCATGATGATGAATGCGGAATCATCTATTGTCTTTCGAGAATGGACTGTGAAAAAGTTGCTGAGAAGTTGTTGGTTCTGTGTTCTATTTTATTTCTTATCTTTTACTCACCGAGAAATCTAAGAAGTTTCTTCCCAAAATCTAGGAAGTTAGTGGAAAGTTATATCTTGCAAACTTTGGATAGAGTGTTTACATTGTTTTGCCCATTAAAGGGGTGTTTGGGATTGCTTATATTTTTGACTTATTTGCTTATAGCTTCCCCTCACCACAGATAAGCTGTTTGGAGTGTTTGGATAGGAAAATTTAAAAACTGCTTATGACTTCTACTCACCACAAATAAGTTGTTTTTGAGAAGTCAATCCTAACCTACTTATTTGCTTATGCTTATTTCCTTGTCTATCCAAATTGCCTTTTTACCCTCAATTATGAATGTTTATAAGTTATTATTTTTATTTTTAAATTATTAATGTTATTTAAGGTAATATTATTTTTTTTAAAATTATTGACGTTAATTTTTTTGGTCATTTTACATAAATAAGCAAAAATTTGTCAAACACTAAAAAACTCCTTATTTGCTTATCATGTTTCCACACCACAATAAGCCAATCCAAACACTTTTTTAAAAACTTTTTTTCCTCACCACATAAGCAAATAAACACTTTTAAAAATAAGCATAAGTTAAAAATATAAGCAATCCCAAACACCCCCTAAGTAGTATATATATATATATATATATATATATATAGAGGACGACTATTATGAAACCATCTAAAAAGGTTGAAACCAATGAAACCTATGATCTAACCATTGATTAAAAATAGATGGCTAGGATTAATTCCTACATTTTTTATTAATTTTCAAATTTAATACAATTAAACATTCCATTTTTTAGGCGGTAAAGGGTATTTTGGTCAAATGTGATTCTCCAGAATCTGCCAGATTTTGGCAACCCATATTCATTTTGATCTTGGTCCGATTTTCACTCCCTACTCATGATTCGGTTTCCGCAAAATATGATATAACTTTCAAACACAGTTTATGCAACCCCATTCAAACGAAAAATGGGTGACAGATTCAGAGGTTGGTTTGCAGACTCTAAACAAATCGATGTTGTTTCCTCTCTATAATCTGTGATCAGAAACTGGTTAGGGTTTTATTTTGAATCTTGTTAATAATCAACAGGTGGAAGAAGAAGCGAGCGAATAAAGATGAAGTACTCTTTCTCTCGATTCCGCAACACTGCTGGAGAACCGATTCTCATAGATTTTGACGATTCAATTGAAGAATTGCCACTTCCAGTGGAAAATACTCAGGCCCCAAAAAAAGAAACCGAACCGACAGAAGTTGATGCAAATGTCGTTCAATCACAAGAAATCGAAGTCTGGTTTGATCTCGACAGCGAAAATCCCATTCACTTCCCAAACAACAATAACGATTATCAACATCCTGCTGCTAGTCCAGTCCGAGAAACTGTTTTCAATCAACATGCAGGAGAAGACAGATGTACAAAATGATATATTTTTTAGGGTTTTCTTAATGTTGTTGGGTGATTTGGGAAAATGGAGGAGTTAAAATTTAATCCACATTCACAATCGTAGAACTTACTTGTTGTGAATCTGTTTTGATGTTTTTGTGAATCCCTTGAATTAAAATACAACCATACATATGGAAAAAAAATTAAGAATTATTGATAGACAAATATCAATTCATGAATCTAAAATCATGAACCTACATTCATGAATAAAAAATCATGAATATATGATGCTTATTACATTTACACTAACAATGATTGCCAAAGCTTATGCGTAAATTGATACCCCTGTGTAGATGAATTGTGTTTTAAAACCTGTGTAAATTTTAGTGGTTGTAGATTTATTTGTTAGAACATGTGTAAACAGGAAGGTGTATTCATGAATTGGAATTCATGATTACATTAAAAGTGAATATGAATTCATGATTAAATTTCTAAACTATTTTCATATGAGAGCCTCAAGTATGATGCCTATTATTGGTAAAATAAGTATCACTTATACCAAAATACACATTCAGTTGTTTAAAGGTTTGAATGAACATTAAAGTTATACCCAAAAATTGAAAATCATGATTGATGTTACATACCAATTCCAAAAACAGATTTTGGTATATATTGATCAATTAACAAAATTTGGGGCCAGAATTTGATATCCTTAAATAATGATTTTTTGTTTCTTCTAACTTAGATATGACAGGTTTGAGATTTCGCAAGCACAACATACCAAAGGAAGCCACACGTATTCAAACGGCTGAATCTGTTGGAAGTAAGATAACCGGAGGTAAGAATGATTTGTTAACACATTTAAGCTTTTGTGGATATTGGAAAACATTCTTTCCAACTATTTCTAATATATGTGCAGACAAAAACAAGAATGTCAAGAAAGAACAACCTGAGAATATCAAAAAAGCAGAATCGTGCATAAAGAAAAAGGAAGGTATAACCTTTTTAATCTGCAAATTACTTTAAGCAATCATTAACAACTACTAACACACAACCTTTACTCCTTGTAGCCGCCATTAACGTGGACGATGATTTTCAGACACCATTAGTGATTAATGTTGAAAGTTCATCGCGATGTACAAGAAGTGCTACCAGAAGAAGAAGTAATAATGCTACATCAAA
The DNA here is from genome assembly GCA_033807775.1 of Saussurea involucrata. NCBI lineage: Eukaryota > Viridiplantae > Streptophyta > Magnoliopsida > Asterales > Asteraceae > Saussurea > Saussurea involucrata. The sequence continues at coordinate 111,896,646 of CM066324.1, forward strand.
GGCGGATAAACTATCCAGTGTTGATAAAGGGGAAGGGAGTTGCATTAGATCCTGAAGATACGAAAACCCATCACAACGAGAAAAAAAGACGAAGAAGCACAGCAGAATCCAGCGGTTCAACGCGGAAAAGACCAAACTTTGCAAATTTACGAACAAGAACATCACCAAGAACGCTTCATGAAACAATCATCGGTTTGTCATCTAGTCAGAAAGAGGCGGTAAAGAATGTTGGATTGGGGTGCTTACTGGAAATGGATCTAGATGGCGTATTCTTTTTATACAATTAAGGCTGGTTGCATATTCATGGTTTTGAAATCAGTTGGTGATCTGTTTGCAAATTGTATTCATAGCTGTCATTTTGGGTTTTTTAATGATGTTTATTAATCATGGATCATGTTTTTTACAATTAAGGCTGATTGCAAATTCATGGTTTTGAAATCAGTTGGTGGTCTGTTTGCAAATTGTATTCGTGGTTTTCATTTTGAGGTTTTTTAAGGTATTTTTTTACGGGAGGGGTGATAATTTCCTGACACATACCACCATTCAGAAATAAATTCTTGCCATCTTATTAGGGTTCTATGTATTTGTGAATGTACATTCTTAATTGCCTGATTATCGATCAGTTTAGGGTCATATGATTCCATGGTTTAAAGTTTTATGATTTCAGTTGTTATGTTTGATAAAAATCTTGGTCTTGCTTAAATATACGATGAATAATTAATTACAGAGTCATAATAAAAAATAATACAAACTCTATACTAATCCACGATCCCACGATTATAGGAGATGATCTTGAAAATGCTTCATAACAATATATTCAGATTTTGTAGAACAAAATTTAAAGTTTCATGAAATCACGTATACCATTTAAAAGGATAACTACAATCTACACCATGAATATAGGATGTCAAAATCTAAATTAATTGCAAAATATTAAAAAAAGGAATCGATCACCATAAATTGTCAGTTACATGATTTTGGCAAGTGATAAAAACAAATCAAAATTTAAAAACAAATAATTCTACATATAAGAAATTCCAAAATTACCCTTTTGAATTAAAGGAACACTTAAATGATATTAAAAACCAATCAATTTGGATTAACGATCAAGATCAGGGTTGTAAAGGTTTCAACCTTTTTAAGGGTTGCAAAATAGTCGCCCTCTATATATATATATATATATATATATATATATAGAGAGAGAGAGAGAGGGGGGAGAGGTGGGTTCAAGAGAGAATAAAAAAAGAGAACAACAGCACACCTCTCTTCCATTTTATAAAAAAATAGATGACCCAGATTTCAGTGTCAGTTTCGTACTTAAATTGAAATATACGAATATTTCTTTAAAGGCTAACACTATAGATGGGGATACGATTGAAAAGGAAAACATCAATATGCTTCATTTTTTCAAATATCTTATTTTCATGCAGTAAATTTTCATCAGTTTGCCGTTTCTTAAATTTGTGCAAAGTTTTGAGATTCAATTCTTCCTCAACAACATCAACGTTATTCCTTCCCTTTTTCAAAAACACTCCAAATCGACTATCAAAGACGGGGGAGGTGAATTCTACTACAACCACGAAGACTCGTTTTGTCGATACTTCTGACACTTTTGAGTCCAATCACTTTTTTTGCATTTCCAAACCTTCATCACTCCAACCTCAACAATATCAACATTTCAAGTTCAATCCAATAAAAAATGTCGGGATCCCCATCATCTTCTTTCTTTGCTGATCTCTGTCATCGGCAACTTGGTTTGGGTGAAAAGATAGTCGGACGAAACATATATGAAACTATACATGTGAAACATACAAGGTTGTTTCGTATATGAAGCAGGCAGAATTCTTACGAATGGTACTTACTATTGTCCTTCTAGTAACATTTGTAGCAGGCTGGTATTATGTATATATTGGTAATAACCACTTTTTTCACAGGTCAGTTACTGTGAAAATGTTGTCGACTGCAGACGTTTCCTACAGCTTGTTCATTTTGGTGAAAAGTTTGATTCATCCAACTGCAGGAAAACATGTGACAATTGTTTGAATACTCAAACCCTTGTAGACAAGGATGTCAACGAGATAGCAAAGCAATTGGTTAGCATCATATGCAAATCTATTTCTTGTATTTATCTTTGCTTCATTAGAAATGTATGTTTGATATGGATAATATTATCTGGTCATTATGGTCGTTCGCTATAGTTACTGTCTTAATCTGCAGGTTGAATTAGTGAAATCCGTTCGGCAGCAATTCTCAGCATCTCACATCTTGGAGGTCTACAAAGGGTCCATGAGCCAAATTGTAATACTAATGACTGGTATCTGTACTTCAATTTCATGTATTTTGTCATCTTCGCCTTGTTAACTCAAGGATTGTGAAAATGCAGGTCAAAAGGAACAAACATGATACTTTAAGCTTGCATGGAGCTGGAAAACATGTAGCTAAGGGGGAAGCATCACGTGTGTTACGTCATCTTGTTGTTGAGGAGATCCTTATAGAGGAGTAGACATGGTATGCTGATTTTGCACTAAAGCAAAGTCCTGTGCCAGTAGATGCTCCTGCTCAACCTCAAGCAGGAGTAGACATGGTATGCTGATTTTGCACTAAAGTTTCCCTTGTCTCCTACATAATTATTAAATAATTTAAAAGGAAAGGTACTATGATTACTTTTGTCTGTTTTAATTTGTACAGGAGCTTTCAGCCAAATTATTCACAGCACCGCGAACGCTTCGAACCCTTCTTAGTAGGGAAGCAGGAGATGCTGTCAATGCATACCACATCTTCGCGTAAGTTCTCATGTTATAAGGATGCCATGTCCATATGAACCCCAAAAAAAGGTTTGAATATACCTAAAATTTAAGAAAAACAGCAGATTTTATGTTTATTTTTTTTCTTATATGATCTGTTTTGCTACATCCTTCCCCTGAAAATTGCAATGTTTCGTCAGACACACTTTGAAACTTTTGATCAAAACTCATGGCATCAATAAGCATTAGTAATGAACATTGGGCCAGTGTTCCACACGGTATCAAGTGAAGCTAGGCTGAGTGATATTTTATCATATAAATCACCTAAGTGGGTATTATGCCGGATTCTTAAGCAGACAAATTAGGTTGTTTATATTAATATGTAAATCATAATTATATATAGATTACATAACAGTACCAAAAGTTTCAATCATCAAAACCCCACCTTTGATATTCTTTCAGGTTAGAGCTAACTACATCACAAAGTTTTTTAGATATGCCGTTGATTTGTAACCATCTTTGTTTTACATTGGCTTAATGTAATTCGGCCACAAACGATAGAACATGGGCAACCATTACAAGGCCCGGTACTATCAAACCCAGTTAACAATGTAAACTCGATTAGTCCATTTTATGTGCTAATTGAAGCGGTGGGGTGGCCTGCAACTTAATGCCCTATCCAGACTATTAACCATCTATAAGTTTAAAAATTTACAAAAAAAAAAATAAAAATCGTAGGGATTTTCATGAGACTGGAGTATGATTTAGTGCTAGCAAGTTGGATTTGATGACTATGAAACCGCCTTCATAGTCAATTTTTTTGATTTAGGAACACAACCCTGCACAATATTAGCTCAAGGATTCCCAGAACTAAAGAAGAGCTTCTTGAGGTTCATGGCATTGGCAAGTAAGTTCCTTAAAAGTATATGGTTTTAGGTGAAAGTTTGTTTAGGAATTGTAAATATTTTGAGAATTGTGAGAACCAACTATTCATCATGAATATCATGCGATATTCATCATGCATCAGGAATAGTTCATGAATAGTTCGTTCCCACAGTTTTCAAAAGATTTATGGTTCTCAAATGAACCTGTCCCTACGGTTTTAATTTACTGAATATTTGTTTAGCATGTAAAGCAAATGCTAATGACAAGCGCAAGGCTAAATTAAGCAAGTATGGGGATAGAGTTTTGCAAACTATTGAAGCCACCATAAATGAACACTACAAGTTGGATAAAAACAGCAGCAGTGGCGGCAACAGTAATGATTCTGCAAAGAGAAGAAGAGAAACCGTTAAAACTCCATACGAGGATTCAAGAGATGAAGATGATTTCATTGCAAGCACTGCCCGTTCAAAGAAGAGGGTAGTGGAGAAACGAAATCCAAGCATCGACTCTGTTGACTTTTTTTACGATATAACCGATGAGGATCTGGATTCCTTTGATCTTGAGGCCAATATTTCAAATGTAAAAGCAAACCAGAATAACGGAAGAGTATTACCTTCTTGGTAAATATGTCACCTGTTTGCTGCCCAAATCTTGTGCAGAATGGTGAAAGAATTGGTAAGATTCTACATGAATATGCTTTCAATGTCTAAAAGAATTCATGGTCACTGTGTTTGTGTAGGAAATTTCTACATTTCATTTGGTTAAATGACAATCTGATAGCTTATTTTAAATCCATGACCTTCTTACAGGTTTTGAGAATGTCTCTGCTTAACAGAGGAATGTGTCTTTCATACATAAGAATGACTAGAAACATGTCAAAACTTGCTAGAAGGTGATTTAGCTACAGAACTCATTCTTTTATATTTGGGACATTTGTAACAGTGAAAGGTGAGTTCATTTTGCTTTAGAGAATTGTATTTATGTTGTAAATTCAGTGATGGTAAGAACTGTTTCTTATTCTCATGCTACTCTCATGAAAACTAGCATGGTGTTTTACTGTCTTGTTATCTACATTTTTTTTGTGTGTAGGGGGGGGGGGTACCAAATCTTATTTTATCCAACTATCTTACTTTTGTTTGTATAGTTTGTTTTGTACCAAATGTATCCTTATAGACATGGTCGAAAAGTGTGAAGTCGATGACCGTTTTTTACAGGTTATTAACTCAAATAACCACATTGATCAAGGGTTTTTTAAAAATCAGTCATCCAAATTTTTTTCTTCAAAAAATTTGACCAGCAAATTTGACATCACAAGCCTACTTTTGTTTGCTGTTCGAAAATTTCCGACTATAATCTGACTAAAAAGTTATTTAAAAAAAAAGAAACAGCTTTCGTGTTTTGAGAATTCAGAGATTCGAAATTTATAAGGGTCATATGCATCGTTGAAGTAGACAACAGTGTGCTGATGGAAAGCTGATGGACAGATCTGCGCGACTGTGGTAAATCAACCATATCTTTGTCGTACGAGCTCGAAAAGAGGTGATTCAAGATGATCTGAACAGATAACAAACCAATGAAAGTTGTTTGTGTTTTGAGTTTTTGCAAACTCCAGAGGTAAAATGGTCTAAATCAGTGTCAAAGTAAGTGTAACACTTCTGTTAAGCTTCTGCCGAGCGGCGACCAAACCTCTGCCGCACGCGACCAAACCTCTGCCGCACGCGACCAACCTCTGTGTTACTGTTCACCACAGAACCTCTGTGAAACCCGACAGAGCCTCTGTGGACTGAACCTCTGCGACCGAACCTCAGAGCCCATAGTGCAACGTCTTAGTTCTTGCTGTCAGCTTTGCGCACCTGTCGTATTTTCAACAGAACTCTCTTCTCGAAGCTCCAAATTTGATGAGTCCAGATGCGTTGGATTCCTAAGACATAGATGAAACTTTTTCATGTTTTGAGTTTGGTCTGAATCAGTGTTCTTCTTGGTCAGAACCTCTGCTAAAGTCAGTATACATCTGCTGGACAGAAAGTTGTGTTTCACAAAAATCATCATCAGAGCTCTGTCGGCACTACGAGCAACCTCTGCCGACCAACCTCTGTGGTACTGTTCAGCACAGAGCCTCTGTGAAATCCGACAGAGCCTCTGTGGACCGAACTTCTGCGACTCAACCTCAGAGCCCGATTTTTGTTTACTTGTTGTCAGCTTAGCGCTGCTTCAGAAACATGCGCATAACTTTTGACACGGTGCTCCAAATTACTCTATTCCAGTTGCATTGGAAAGATAATTCAGAGACGCGCGACTTTGATGTTCTGAGTTTTCTCAAATTATGTGTGTTTAAAGGTCAGAATCTGTGTCAAAGTCGATGGATACTTGCTGGATCGAAAGCATCACTTCACTCTCTCCATTGCCATATTCAGATCAGACTGAGGTTGCTTCTATACACATCAGTATAGAACCAGGACTTCAACTGACTGTTGTTTCTACATACTTCAGTGTAGGACCAATACTTCAGATATGTTCAAATCAGAGTTTTGGCTAGTAATTTCTAAACTCTGATCCCCCGCACCTTGTATTTTTTTTAAGTGGAACTATTTGTGCTGTTGGATATTCCTAACAAATGTGGAATCATCAAAAATGATTACCAACACTTTCTGATTCTTATAGGATATCCGATTTCAAATTGAGATTAAATGAAATTTACTGCTCAATTTGAGGGGGAGAAAACAAATCAGATTTGACCCTGTTCGTGTAAAGGTAAAATTTCTAAGCCTTTAAACTCATCATCATTTTTAGAGAAAGACCATCTTTAGAATGATAAAACCTCTTTCAAATGGTCAAACCACTTCTACATGCTAAAATGCTTTATCTGCTATAGAAATTTGGATTTTAAATGCTTTTCTGAGACTACAAGTAGTCAGTGTGTGGAACAATCCAACCTCTAGGACAACAATTTCATGGGATAAATGTGTGAGCTTTATAGAACTTCTATGGATCACTTAAACCTGTGTTTCCTACCAAAGAAGTAAACCTTGAGTGTTTGAGAGGTGAAGGGTCTACATCAAAAAGTGGGGGAGATAACTCATCTGAGTTTTTCTCATTGTGCTTGAGAGGTAAAATTTAAAAAGAGAGTTTGGTTAGATGTGGGCTACATGATAAAAAGAATGAGGGTGTGAGAACAGAGTCAAAAGAAATATACAACTCTGCACTATCTTTTTCTGAGCCGGGCAAACCACATTTCTGATTTATCACAAATTTTTGGTGATTGTCATTGAAACAGGCAGTGGGCCCATGCCAACTCTTGTTAGACTTTCATTTAAAACATAAATGTTTATTTAGGGTTATTACAATCTCCCCTCCTTAAAAGAATTCCGTCCCGGAATTCACTCCAAAGATAACCGGCGACAAAAGATTATCACAGCTTGAATCTCTAACTCTCAGAATAAATCTTTCCAATCACAAAACAGTAACAACATACTTTCACGTTTTTGCTGCGCAACTCTGATTAGACTCACAATCTCTAACTATAACCATAACGCGCAATCATCTAAATTTTCATTTTCTAGTCAGATCTATTACTTCAGGGACGCCACGAAACTTGGGTTCTATAATCCTCTCGATTAGCCACAATGACCAAGATCAGATGGACTAAAAAAAAAATCATCCCGACTTTCTGACTTAGATCTACCTCAAACGATTCCTTAACAATTAGCGTGTTAATAAAAAAAAAACACTATCCCACGAATATCTCGTAATCCATCTTATAGGTCATAATATGTGAACACGGGTTGTAAGTATCTCAATACTTACCACTCCCTAATTATTCTTATCCCATTCACGACCACTTTAGCCATTTCCGAACTCTACTGCCTTTCCCCCGGTTAGTGCAATATAACCACTGATCCTTACCGCACCAAACAGTACAATTCATTCTCTATATCACAACAACTTTAACTCGACCCACTCAATACCATTGCAATCATCAACTTGATTCAAAAGATAAACCCCAATTTAGATGCAATTCATCTCCTTCTATCAACCATAATTTATCATATTTAAACACTTTATATCATAACTTAGCATCACATCCCAAAATACTGGTATTCACAAAATCCATCAGTCAAAACTGATTTCTTAACTAACAACTCCACTGAGTAACCCAACCATTCACAATTTACAAATAAAATGAAAATTACTTATTCCATCATACTATCATTAACTTCTCACTTTAACGTATCGACTATCCCTCATCAATTCTTAGTAAGAATCTCGGTAGAATCATAAAGCATTCTGTAATAACGAATGAAGGTCATTACTCAACAAATCCATAAAATTTTTAATCAATCAACCAAAGGCTTATACCTCTATCATAACGTTCCAATTCAGCTAATGCTTACACTACCATTTCAACCAAAAACACCATTCTTTAAACATAACCAAATTTCTAACTGTTTCCTTCTAGGATCATTCCCTCTCTCATAAGAAACAATTCACGCTCTGCAAGAATCTAGCATTCACTACAACACGTTTGGCTAACACACTCTTCATCTTCTTTAAACTTCCAATGATCCCAACATATATCTCCTTAGCGACTATTACCACCAAAAACACTTGGTTTCTCCTTTGGGTAATCTCCCACCATTGCTTCGTCCTTCTATCCTGATCATGATCACATCATAAGGTCGGCTTACCCTCTATGAGCTCCAACATTCTCATTAATAGATCGCACATCTCATCCTAAAACCTCAAAAGTTTCTATTTGATGCTTTCTCTCTCTAACATCACCTCACTGCGATACTAGCTGATACACTTAACTTGGCAATTAATGCCTTTACGTATCTGTACATTCCTTACTCAACACATCATATTGCAGACCATATCTCTCGTGGCCATCTATACCTAATTCATACTTGCCTACACATTTTCTCGCATACACCACCAAGTCTATCTCACTACGTAGTCCTTTCCAACTTGTTGAACTATATCCCACGAGTTCTCAAATTAACTCACACGCAACCATCCTAGTTAGCTCTTCGCGATCTGAGCCCCTTACAAACACAACACATCTCTTACCGACTGATAAAACCTACACACTTGCTTCGTTTGTGCTACATGCCTCATCATCCTACGTATCCCTCCGCACCTCGTAAATAGAATGTTTATTTAAAATGATCACTTCCCATCCTCCTTACACTCCTACAAGGCGTTCTATCACCTTCCAACCTTCTGGTTCACGTTTTCGGACTCGACCATCTTACACCGCTATCGACTCCTATAACAACAGACAACTTGCAATTACTTTCTTAACTTATTCTTAAACATGGGTTCCTTTACGGAACCTAATCCTACCATCATATCATAATTACTTCGCCATACGTCTCCCTCTTTCTGGACTCACTCCTGTAATATCGACCTTACAAACTCACCTCAAGACTCACATTTCCACCTCACGGATATTTCTTTCTTCCTTGCCACACTACTCTTTAACGAGTCGCTAAGACCATCACTTTGAAGACTTCAAACCCTCCCTCCGGACACAACTGTCTGTTGACAGCCGTACATCCAGCTACCGAACAAGGGTGCAAACCCTCATTCGACCGATACTATAATTCACTACTGACTCTATCACTGCCCACCCCTCCTCTTGGGCACTCTAACTAAAGTTATATCATTCTTTCCTGATTTGACCAATATCTCTTCACTCTCGGAGTTCTTCCTCGGCTTAAAATGTAATACTCTACAACCTAGTGAGTTCATAGCCTTCATGCATGACAACGCATTAAATAAATCATTTCGCACACCGTATCATTTTAGATAAACAACAGTTGAAAACATCTTGGGTACACATGCCCCCATTACTCTTATAAATTCGACGCCCTGCACAACGATCTCGAGAATCGTTCGCATGCAACTTTCCATAAACTTAATCTTACTCCTACCGAACGATGTCAATACGACAGTGATATATTGCATGAAAATCTTTTTATTTGGCACAATTTTGAAAGAATTACCGTCGCCAGGTAAATCAGTTGGTTTTCGTACTCATAAATAACTCCAACATGTCATTACTCACTTTGGTTATAAAAGTTTTGCATTTAATCGATTTCCTGACTTTTGCAATAATTTAAATCATCATGAAAGGAGCGAAATACTTTACAAATCATGAAACTCGAAACTTCATGGCGCCATGTGAATGAAATCACCTTTTTCTTTAAACGTACGCGTGCACATTCTGACTCATTTTCGATCAAAATTTATCTTTACATATTTAACTTAAATCGTGAAAATTTCATGTTACATAAAAAAAACACCATGCATGAGACTCTACTTGCATTTGAAGGCTACTCACTCTAACAAGGTTAACTGCTTTACTCGCTTAACTTATCCTTGACATTCTATCTACGACCAACGATCGCCCTCTTGGTCACGCAACAACTTGCCGAACACACTTTCCACATCTCACTTACTCCATCCCCTTCACACTGCTTCGTTTTAATCACTAACTCATTTTCTACTTCTACATGCTTTCATCTCACAAAAGTATCTTATTTCATTTACACCGCCTTTGAAAAGCTCGACTAAGAAGTCAGGGTTCTATTGATACGTTCAAAATTTCAACACCGATGTCCCTTATCATTCTAACTGATCTCATCCCACTATTTCTAGAACTGGGATTTTCTAGAACAAGAGTCTTACTCAAAATCAATCGTTTTATCTCTCCGAACCCCCGAAGATCTATCTCTGTATGATTCATAACATTCTAACAACATTTCGCCTCTACGATGCATACATTATTCATTTCATAAATAATTTCCCATGAACTTCCCCAACAAGGGGGTCTCAGTCTACACCTCAGAGATCTCGTTGACATTCTAACGTACTGAAACACGACATAAACACTGGGTAGGTTAATAAGGTAGGTTAAGCACGTACATGTACCTGTAAGTTCGCAATTACACTGGCCAGGTGGAATCTCAAACTTACCTTACATGTCAGTCCTCAGTACCCTATTAGTCCTATTTCTATAATAGTGTCATCCTAACGCATTTCTTGTATCTACAATAGTGCCCTCCTAACGCATTTCCTGATTCTCAGTTGTGATTTCTACTCCCAAGTTTAAGTTTAGGCCCGTCCGGTCACCTAAATCCCTTAAACTATGGCTCTGATACCAACTGTAACAACCCAATCTAAATTAAGGCATACATAGTATTAATATTAAACAATTACAAAATTAGGTCCATAAAATTTTAATTACAACATACATAAACTAAGGTTGGCGGAAACAACCTATACACAACTGAGAATGACAACCACTAAGGGTACGAGTGGCACTGTCTCTATCTGTATCTGCTCTACCCTGCACTTGCTCACTTACCTGAGCCTCTTACTATCTGCTTACCTGAAAAGGTTTAGTTTGGAAAATGCGAGGGTTAGACCATGAGGTCTAGTGAGTCCCTCCTAACAGTTATCAAAGCGTTTAAAAACAGTTTATCTTTTCAGCATGAAACGTTTATACTCAACATGTCAAAATCATATACGAACTAAAGTCCGCCTCCTCGTAATCTGACACCCTGAAGCCACCCGAAGGTGACAACGAGTCAGCCTCATGCTGCCTTACGGAGCCTCGCTCCTGGCATATAGGGACGTCCCTTCCCGCACGAAAGCTGGCGGAACGACTCTCCCGTCTTTGCCAGTTTACGTCTCCTTGATGTATGCATACATTCTACATAAACTTTAAAACAACTTTCATGCAAACAAGCATAATAATAAAGCATGGCAATTTCTCAACATTCATAACACATTTTGAAAACACTTTAAAAGCCATATGTTTTAATTTAGAAAACTCACCTGGCTAGCATGCTCCAAGGCTCCTCACTTACACTTCCGATCTCTAAGTGGAACACCTATTATATAGGAATGTATATCAATATCTAATAATTTATATTCGAACTTAACCCAAACTTATCTAAGTTGGTAACTTCCACTTCTAGTCCACAAATCATTATTAATGGTCTTTGCTTATTTATCCAATTGCAATGCTATACCATATCCAATAATTTACCCGATTCTAGGTTTCCCCCGACATAAAATTATAACTCTAGATTCTAAATATCAAAGCCGGTTCATGATAATAATAATATGACCAAAATTTTATAAATAGACTATCGATTACGTACTAGGTCCCTTTTAAATAATTATAGACTTTAATAATAAATTAAGCCCAATACAATAACTAAGCCCAAGAGGACTTAATAATTCATTTGGCCCAAAACTCAATTCGGCCCAACTTGAATTACGGGTCAACTTTCAGGTCATACCGACTTCCAGTACACACAAGCTTTAGGCTCCAATTAAAATAATTATTCCGACCCTTTTCTTAAAATTACACTCCGGCCCCATTATTAACTTACCGGGACTCAACAAAATGTTACCGGAACCTCAAACAATATCCAACACTACCAGAACTTCATTTTCTTTAAATTACCATATCGTTTTGCAAACAAGTCCGGGTATTTCGACAAAAACCCTATTTCTTCGTTTTTAACTTATTCTATAAATTAACCATCACCATTTCTTCCGAAATCATGAATCCACAAACATTTGGTTTAACTTGAAAATATGAATTGGGAAAACTCCATTAACACTTTTACTTGTTTTCTCACTTTACATAACCGAGCACAATAGGAATTAACCAATCTAACATTACTTGATAAAGAGAAAACGCAAGGGAACGGTTTCTTACCCACGAAAAACTTCACGAGACGGAAAGTTACCGACCCGCCATGCCGCCACCGACAACCACCGCCGGCAGCCGACTGCCGGCGCTCAACAGTCGCCACTCCGGCCATCTTCTCCGGCGCCGGCGAACCCCGCCACCTTCTCTCTCTCATCGTCTCTCTCTCTCTACTCCGTCGTCTCTCTCCCCTCGCCGGCCGTCACCTTCCCGCCGACAGCCTCTCTCCCCCGTCGCCTCTCTCTCCCCGGCTGTCTATCTCTCTCTCTCGACATCTCTCTTTCTCGCATCTCTCTCTATCTTCCCTCGCAGCTCTCTCTCTCTCTCTCTCTCTCTCTCTCCCGATTTGCAGCAGGAACAAACACCCACAACTCTCCATTTTTCTTACTTTCGGTTTTCCCTTCTCGACGAGCAGCAAGACACACACACACAGATGAGATCTTTCACACTTTTCTCTCTGCTCTTTTCTCCTCACGAAGAACACACAGATCTCTCATGGCTTCTTTCCTTTCTTCTTCTTTCTCACGATGTGCAGCCAAGAAACCTATGAAAACCCTAAAACTAAAACTCATTTTCCTAATCCAGCCAAAAGCGGCGCAGGAAAAAGAAATAGGGCAATTAATCTTTTTTCCAATTTCTTACTTTTAAACCTCAATGTTTTCTTAACAAACAAGTATACCCCTTAGACTTTCATTTAAAACAAAAATGTTTATTTAGGGTTATTACATTTAATGCACAGATCAACTTGTGATTGTAAATCAGATTTCAACTTCCTCTCTTTCCTAATCTCAGCAGATAAATCAAAGAACCTTATTGTCAGTCTCTTCTCTTCAGATCTAAAGTACAATCTCTCTCTTTCAAAGTCATCTTTTAGGCATTTCTTTTGAAATCCTTGAACCTTCAACTTTTCGGACTTTTTTCTTTCAAAAACACACTCTTTCCTCTCCTTTTCAAGAGTTTTTTGTAACTCTGAAATTTTGCAAGAAAGCTCCATATATTTTGTTTCAAAAGTAGTTTTCTCCTTTTCAAACTTTTCTCTTTCACAGATCACAAGCTTTTTAAAATCAGAAACCAACTTAGAAAATCTTAAACATTTAAGTTCACGTCTTTTCTTCTCTTCTTCAAAAATCTTTTCAGACTCACATAATTTTCTCTTAAGATCGAGATTTTCACAGGTTAAGAGTTTATCTAATTCTTCAAGCTTAGCAATCTTTTCTGAATCAATCAGAATGCTTTTGTTCTTTTCTTCCAACTCTTTCTCAAGATTAGGAATAATTTTGCGAAAATTAGTACTGAGTTTAGAATAATAATGAAAATTAGCATAAGCACTAAATTTTAGTCTTGACATATTGTTACTTGAAAAAATGATCGTTAACAGATACTTTGTGAGAAGTAGAATTTGTGCACTTGAGTCAATTTTTCAAATCTTATCGGATTGAGCTGAAATTTGGTAGGTAGGTGTACGAGAATATTCTGGACAACTTTAATTCTTCGAGTTTTGTCCAAAAACCAACAGACAATGGTTTTTCGAAGCAAAACAGAGTGCAGCAAAATAAAAGTTTAAAACTCCGAATCTGTTTGGCTCTGATACCAATTGTAGGAACCCAGATACAACAAGTAACAATAATAATAGCAATAGTCTTTGTATTGATTAATAAAGAGAAGAGTTTACAATATAGGAAATGAAGAACAACTCACTCTTTGAAGCTCTCTTTTCTATCTCTTTCAACGTCTGACTCTTTCAAATGGAGGCTGGGAGATTTTAGAGGCTTAACCTTAAAAGTCTCACAAACAAGACTTTATATACCTAGGTTTTAAGGCCTAAGTCCATTAGCAACTAAAGCCCACATATTTAATTTGGGCTTTTACAATTTAACTAAGTAATCTTGAATACAATATAAAATAAAAGCTAACAGTAACACATTCGAGAATCCACATAACAGTTTCCTTGATGAACACGGTTGCACTTTGGACATAGTCTTTCGGCTGGTCTGAAAGGTAAACTACTATCAAACCTCGGGGCTTCGTACTCCTTCAAATCATACATCATTTCTTCCAATTTTCTTTTCCCAGCACTCTTATCACCAACGTCTCTCCTATTATCCCGTTCCACATTTTCCGCGGCATCTACTGCGCCTGAGAAGGTATCGGGTCCTTTTGCAATCACTAGCTTCCTAATCTCTGAATTTAACCCGAAGATAAACCTTTCCATCTTAAGTGCCTCCGTAGCAACGTAGTATTCAGCGAAGCGAGACTTCTCCAGAAAACGAGCAGTGTAATCCCTAACTGTTAGGGCAGGTTTTATAGTTGATTTAAAGTTCAAGGGTTGAATTGTAATAGTTTAATTTGAGCCTTTTAGTGAACGGGCCGTGGGCTTGTTAACCACGGGCCCATAGTATTTAATGTACGATTAGCTTGGAAAAACAAGCTAATCATCTATTTTACTTTCAACACTCTTATTGTAAATTCTCTCTGAAAGATTAATGAAAGGGATGACAGTTGGAAATCATTGTTCTTATTGATTACTATTTCGATTTCACTATTGTTGCACGGATCTGGTTCTATCAATTGGTATCAGAGCAGACGGACGGATTCGATTCACAGATTCATTCACGAAGTTCTGGTCAGTTTGACTTTTTCACGTTTGACCATTCTTGAATTTTCAAATCTTTGATTCTGACTAAATTGTTCAATTCTGTTTATTGGGTTGTGTTAGCATTATACTTGTTAGTATTTCTGCAAATTTTCGCATTCCAATTCGATCGTTTGAGTGGTTAATTTAGCAATTTAAGATCAAAGTGTTTGGTTGTGTTCTTCGTCAAAAATCGAATTTTTACCATCCAAAAGTGTTGTTTTTGCTTTGAAATTGATTGGGTTAGTGTTATTTTGTGTTTGGCATTGTTACTAATCTTCCAGGATTGATTTTAGGAACCCTAATAGAAAATTCGATTGATCTAAGCAAACAGCCGACTTGTCCGGACAAACTCAGCCGATCTTCCCGGATAGCTTCCAAGTGTCCGGACATTTGTGTAAAATCCATCCGGGCTCGCTCCTCTTTCCGGGTAAGTTCAAACAATCCGGGTAAGTCATACTAACTCTAATCAATCCGGGTAAAATAGTTTCCGGAAACCCAAAGTTTCCGAATACCAATTTATCCGGACATCTCTGTATCCGGTAAGTACCTTATCCGGACACCTCTGTATCCGGTAAGTAACTTATCCGGACACCTCCCTACCCGGAAACTTTATTACTTAATTTCCTTATCCGGTAATCAGTTTCTTTCGGTAACCCCTGTGTTATCCGGAAACTGTTCCATCCGGACTCTTTGTTTACCCGGACACTTTGTGATTTGTTGAACTGTTTTTTAATTGATCTGATTCGGACACTTCCTGATCAGACCCTTACTTGGATCCCTATCCAGTACGATCACTCTTAGTTCATACCACTCGTATAACCTACGTTAGGATTTCACTCTTAGTGCCTTGCGTTAGGTTTACACTCTGAATCGATCAACCCGTCTAACGATCACTCCGTTGCAACCAAAGATGTCTACTTCTCGTGATGCTCTCGCAATTGGCACTGACACCAAGCCACCGTGTCTCTATCCGAACGAGTACAGCCAATGGCGAGATAGGTTCATGATCTTCATAGAGTCCAAGGACAACTATGAGTACATCAAGAGAGCTCTGGATAATGGCCCAATTCCCAAGCCAATGAAGGACATAGCTGCAACTTCTACTGCATTAGCTCGACGTGAGGAGAAGACTCTTGCTGAGATGACAGATTTTGAAAGAGGCATGACTGAAGGTGAAAAGCATGCAAAGAGATATCTGATTCAAGCCCTTCCTAATTCCATCTACACTGCCATAGACATTTACAAAGAGACGGCTAAGGGCATGTGGGACCAAGTAGCCAAAATGATGCGTGGGAGCGTTGTAGGAAATCAGCTGAAGATAAATAGCGCGATAACCAAGTTCGATGGGTTCAAGCAGCGCAACGGTGAATCTCTCACCCAGACCTATGAACGATTTTGTCTACTCCTCAATGAACTGAACAAGAATAAAATTGTTCGTTCCAATACTGAGAACGCACTAAAGTTCCTCAACAACTTGCTACCTGAATGGAAAGTGTATGCTTCTCATGTCAAGCACAACAACTTGATAGAGAACATCAGCATCAATGAACTGTATGAGACACTTCTCCAAGACAAAGATGAAGTGAATGAGCTTCTGGGAGAGAAGAAAAACCATCTGCTGATCCTATTGCCCTCATGACTTCCAAACTAGGGAAATCTTCGGGCAGCCAATCCATACGCGGTCCACAGCAAAGCTCCTACGAGTCAGAACCTGAAGACGAGAAAGACAGTGATGCTGATGGTGAAGCATCAGACTTAATGAAAGCTATTGCCCTTCTGACTAAATCCTTTCAACAACAACAGTTCTACAAGAAGCCATCTTCCAATAGTCAACGCTACTCCACTTCCTCCAATAAGCGTCATGACTATAAGGATCGGTATGAAGGAAAGAATAAGGTAGAAGAGCAAGATAAATCTGAGAAGAAGGAGAAGACAGAGAAAGGTGACCGGAAGAAGATAGATGAACCTGTGAAATGCTACAACTGCAGGAAACTCGGTCACTTCGCTAAAGACTGTCGTCAGCCTACAGTGAAGAACTCTCACTACTATGAGGCCAAGCTTGCACTGGCCAGACAGAAGGAGGCTAAGGAGGCAATGTTCGTTGAAAATGAGTACTGGCTAGGAAGATCTGATGATGTGGACGATTATGAAGGTGCTGATGCTTTCATGGGATATCAATCGTCTACGGATGAAGAAAAGGCAACAACAAATCAGGTATGTGATTCTTGCCTACAAAACTTCATACATCAACTGCAAACTATCACCGAAAAGGCAAACTCACTCAAGGCCACAAATGAAGAACAAAAGCTTGAAATTAGTTCAATAACTGAAAAGCTTAATGTTCAAATGAAATTAACTGCAAAATATAAGTCTGAAAATGCTGATTTAAAAGACAGATGCAAAATCCTTTCATTAGCACCTAAAGACTTAAGGGCTAGATTATCTGATCTCCAACGTCAGTTTGATCAGTGCTTGAATGAGAAAGAAGACATTACTTATCAATGTTCTTCTCTTCAAATTCAACACAAGGAGTATGTGGCTAAAATTCTAGATCTTGAAACCAAACTCCACAAAAGGGGTCAAACTGATCAAACCATTTTTTTGAACAAACCCAAAGAGTTCACGTACTTTAACAAAGAATGGGGAATCGGATATGATAACCCACATTATCTGAAAAAGGGAAGATATCAGGTCCCTGCTCTGTATGATTTTGCTTGCTATGGATTAGATAAAAAGTATCCAGAGTACGCAATTCAATGGACTGGTCCTCTTGAACCAGAAAAGGAGGAGGAAACCGAGGAACATAAACGCACACAAAAACGAGGAATTCAACTTCCATTTTGTTATGAACCTTTAAACTACTCGTATCAAAAGAACAAAAAGTACCTTTCCAATGACTACTTCGACCCCTTCAAGGTAGCTACACCCAAGGATTCCTCCAAAAAGGATGAGGACGTAGCACCTGCAACCAAGACCGAGACAGATGAGTTTAAACTCTATGTTCCCCCTCTCATCTTGGAAGCAATGATAGTCGAGTTGGAGGAGTCCATTGAGAAGGAAAGGTCAGTATTTCAAATGGAAAAGCAAGCTTTAATTGAAAAACTTGAGAATCTACAACCGGTAAAAACCGAAGTAGTGTCTGATGAAGGACAGGAAATCCTTCGGTGTGAAATCAATCGACTCACATCACAACTGTCTGCTTTGGCAACAGAAAAGATGGAAGAGTATGCGAGAAATGGTCAGCTTCAAGAGCAAATTGACCTACTCCAATCTGAAAAGAAGATTTCACCCGAACCTTCCTCAAATTCATTTGACACGTCTTCGTGCAAAGCTTTCTTATGCAAGATTTCTAGTTCACAAGACGGTCAAGATTCTCAAGACGAGAATGTTTTAAGGAACTTAAACTCTGATTTTTTCTTAGCTTCCGCACCAAGTTCCCCAAAGCACACGAGCACAAAGTGTTCCTCGCCTTCCCCACCTGATTCCATTAATGATATTCCCATGATAGATTTTTCAGAGTACATGAACTCCGAAGGTAACTGTGATGAAGAGTTTGAGTCATTCCCCTTTGACAAACCTCTTCCAAGTCACACTGATTTTCTATCTCCTGTGGTGAATCATACGGTCGATTTTCAAAAAGGTCAATGTTCTAACACAAAAGCCCCAACTGTGATCAAGATTTCTCAATCAAAACCAACTTCTAAACCAGTTTCCAAAAGACAATCACAGCCGAGGCAAGAGACCGGACCTTTACCAACCAACAATATTGTTCCTCCTAAAGTCACTGATCATTCTGTCCCTGTTGTTTCAGATAAAAATGGTCGAGTTAACCAAGAAACACCAAAGTGGCTAAAGAGGGAATCTGTCAAGAAGGATGCGTCAAAGTCTTTCCCACCTGTTTTTAATTCTAGAATAGACAAAGACAATAATGCTTGGAATCATTGGAACCATTTTGAAGTTTCTTTTCCCGTTAAAGTTAATTCTCTTAATCAATTGATTCAGTTATCGCATGATTGTTTATGTTGTTATAATTGTGGTTGGAATGATTTTGATGATATTCGCAATAATAATTGGTATGCGCCTTACTTTGTTCGTAACTTATTTCATAAGCAGAGACACCAGTCACAACGGGGTTCCAATCAAACGGTTAAACCACAGCGGGAGACTCAACCCATTCCTACACGGGCTGCTCCAACTGTGGTTAAACCGGCACCCAGGTGGAAAGCTGCTACAAAATATGTTCCTCCCAAAGGTGTAAATTCTGCACCGAAGAGGAAACAAGTGCCAAAACCAGTTCCCTCTAACGGTGTAAATCCTATACATAAAGGGAAAGCTGGGACAAAGCAAGCTTCCCCAAACGGTGCCAAATCTAACACCCCAGGACCCAAACAAACTTGGGTACCTAAACGTCACTAATCTTGTTTTGCAGAATGGTCATGTGTGGTACTTAGACTCTGGATGCTCCAAGCACATGACCGGAAGAAGCGAGCTTCTCACGAACTACAAGGAAGAATACTGCGGAGACGTGAGATTTGGGAATAACGAAAAGTCAACGATCGTGGGTTACGGTGACATAGTTCAAGACAAGATTACCATCAAGAAAGTCTCACACGTCGCGGGACTAGGACACAATCTATTCAGCATTGGTCAATTCTGCGACAAGGATCTAGAAGTTAGCTTCAAAGCTACAAGGTGTAGAATCCTCAACAACGACGGAGAGGAACTTCTGGTTGGAACTCGCAAGACCAATCTCTACACCATTGACCTCGCAGCTCTCAAGACAGACAAACCAGTCTGTCTCATGTCAAAAGCCAATTCCGACCAAGCTTGGATCTGGCATCGACGCCTTTCACATCTCAACTTCAGGAATCTCAATCAACTGGTGTTAGGCAGACATGTAAGAGGCTTGCCGAACCTTCAATTTGTGAAGGACCGTCTATGTGGGGCTTGCGAAAAGGGAAAGATAAAGCGCACATCGCATCAGCCGAAGGCAACTCCGAGCACATCCCGGACCCTCGAACTCATCCACATAGATTTGTGTGGTCCGATGCGTGTTCCGAGCATCAATAAGCGAAGATACGTTCTGGTAATGGTGGATGACTACTCGCGCTACACCTGGGTGATGTTTCTACGCTCGAAGGACGAAACTCCAGAGCTCATCATTAATCACCTCAAGACCGTCCACCTGAATAAGCAGCAACATGTTCAATCCATCAGAACCGACAACGGGACGGAGTTCAAGAACCGAATAGTGGACGAGTATCTGGCATCTGTTGGAACCTCGCACATTTTCTCTGCTGCACATACTCCTCAAGAAAACAGAGTAGTGGAACGACGCAACCGTACCTTAGTCGAAGCCGCTCGTACCATGCTTTCCCATGCCAACTTGCCACTATTTCTCTGGGCTGAAGCGGTGTCTACTGCATGCTATACACAAAACCGCTCAATTCTTCACAAGCGGTTCAACAAGACACCTTACGAGATCATGAACGGTCACATTCCGACCATCAGCTACTTCCATGCATGTGGATGCACTTGCTATGTGCTAAACGACAAGGATGATCTCGGGAAATTCAGCCCCAAGGCGGACGAAGGAGTTTTCATCGGATACTCCATGCAGGCTAAGGCGTATCGCGTTTACAACAAACGGACCAAATCCGTTGTTGAAAGCATAAACGTGACATTCGACGAAGCCGCAGATTTGGCTTCTGAACAACTCAGTTCAGAACCCGGTTTAACTGGAGTGCTAGCTTCCGGACCTTCGAGTTCGGGATCTGCACAAGCCACAGTAAATCCGAATCATGCATCTTCATCGAATGCTGACTCTTCTGATTTAGATTTACTGTTTCAATATTTTTATGATGACACTATTAACTCTTCCACATCTGTCTCAGCGCAACCGCGACTTGAAGCTGCTCGCAATACGGATTCGGTCGCTTTATTTGGTCCGCCACCGTCTACAAGTACGCCGTCAACATCTATAGAGACAGCTCACCCGTCATCATCAGATACGACTGCACCTGGTACTGTAATCCCCTCGGAGGAACCTATAATCTCGGAGATAGCTCCTACTGATTCGTCCTCTGCTACAACCGATGCTCAACCTCTGAACTCCTCGGAACCAGATGTTGTTCAACCGTCGATGAATCCTACCCCACTTCCTCCAAGAAACAAGACTGCTACTCTTGAACAAGTTCAAGACCTTTCATCTGGTTCGTATGTGGATCCGGATGCGTCACACTCCACCCAGCAGCCGCTTCCGTATTCCACTAAATGGACGAAAGCACATCCCCTACATCAGATCATCGGTGATCCCTTAACTCTTGTACGTACACGAGGCGCTTCCGCCAACTTCTGCCTATTTTCCGGCTTCCTAAGCAAGATTTAGCCGACAAGCGTACGCGAGGCACTCGAAGATCCAGACTGGATCATAGCCATGCAAGAAGAGCTAAATCAATTCGAAGCTCTAAAGGTATGGCGACTGGTTCCACGTCCTAAGCACAAGACGGTCATCGACACCAAATGGATCTTCAAAAATAAAAAGGACGAAGACGGCATCGTTGTTCGCAACAAGGCGCGTCTTGTGGCCAAAGGGTACCGTCAACAAGAGGGGATCGACTACGATGAGACCTACGCTCCGGTAGCGTGCATCGAAGCAATCCGTATGTTTCTCTCTTATGTCGCACACAAGAACTTCACGGTCTTCCAAATGGATGTGAAGACAGCCTTCCTTTACAGCGACCTCCAAGAAGAAGTTTATGTGTCGCAACCAGACGGATTCGTGGATGATTCGAAGCCTGACCATGTCTACATCCTAGATAAGGCACTGTATGGGCTAAAGCAAGCTCCGCGAGCATGGTACAATACTCTATCAAAGTTCTTGTTAGAATCCGAATTTACACGAGGTACCATTGATTCTACTCTATTTATCAAGAACGAAAAGGGTCACATCATCCTAGTCCAGGTATATGTCGATGACATCATTTTCGGTTCTACTAGTCCATTATATGCAAAGAACTTTGCCAATCTCATGGGAAGATTTTTTAAAATGAGTATGCTTTGTGTTAGAGAACCTAAGGGGGGGTAAGGTTGTATTTTAAATCTTTTACTTTCAAAAATTCTTTTACAAATAAATACAGTACAGAAACAGTATAAATAAATCAGAGTATACAAATAATAACGAAGAGTGTAAATATAAACAAATACACAGAGATTATATAAATAAATATAAATGCAAAGCAGTTTATATAAACAAATATAATAAAGCACAGCGGAATAAATAAAGAGACAAAGGTAAGAGATACTTGACACGGAGATTTACTGATTTACCACCAACTGTGATAAACCAGCAGCCGAGACACTTCCCGACACGATCCAATAAATGTATTCTTTACGGTAGAATACAAACCAAATACAGAGCAAAGTAAACGGTTCTCTAAGCCTCAGCTTATTGAGATGTACAGGATCACACACCCGTTATTCAAATACTTACAAGAGGAGTATAACTCACAATGGGTAATCACTCTTGTATAATATCTCACTTGGATATTTTATAAAAAAAAAGTTTTATAAAATATATATGTTAAGTAAGTGAGAGAGATCAGATGAGTAAGTGTTGATCTGTTGTGTTGTGTGTTCTTATCTTTCTTCACCAGCATGCATGTATATATATCAGGAAGCTCCAACGGCATTGTGCATCCGCGGTATACCGCCAAATGCACGCGGTATACCGTGCAGACAAAGTACACTGACATACCAACGGCTACATGCAAAGTTGACTTCTGGAAAAACGTACCCGCGGTATACCGGCTAGGACTCGCGGTATACCGCCGTCAGAAAAAGCAACTTTCAACCAACCAGAGATGCACACGGAACCTGCCGCGGTATACCGGCTGAACACCCGCGGTATACCGGCTGTATGTACCCGCGGTATACCGGCTCTATCGCCGCGGTATACCGGCGTCAGAAAAGGACACTTTTCAGGACGCAACCAATCTTGCTGAATCTTCTCAATAAACCCTTTTAATTAAAATCAATTAGGGTTTTTAGAAATATCCAAGTGGTATATTATTTTAGGGTGTTTATCATTATTAGTTATAAACAATGATGACGACGTAAACACTTCCGTCTTGAACCCTTCAGTTTAAATCTTCGTGTTCTTCAACAACTGCACACTTGGATTAAATTGTTAGATAAACAATAATACGGTGTGTTTGTAATCATCAAAATAAATATATATAAATATATAGAGATGTGGTACACTTGCACCAACAATCTCCCCCTTTTTGATGATGACAAACACAACCGCTAAGCAAGAGCATATGCGGTTTCTCTCCCCCGTTTGTCGAAACAAAAAGGGTCAAGAAAGACGGTATGCTTCCCTCGAGAGATGCTCCCCCTCAAAATATGCATATAATTGAGAGAGCATAAACTCATGGGTAAAAGAGCTAAAACGCTCCCCCTCAAATTAATAACGATATCAATTTGATTTTATAAAATTTGAGGGATAAAATAAAATGCAAAAAGCAATAGAGACAAAGATATACAAACCAATACGAAACACTTGCACCAAAACGGATCTTAAGGCTTCAATTTTCGGTTAATTTTATGTGATAAAAAAAATCACCACGTATTATGACCTCGTCAGGTAACCACGTATTATAACCTCGGCAGGTAACCACGTATTATAACCTCGGCAGGTAACCACGTATTATAACCTCGGCAGGTAACCACGTATTATAACCTCGGCAGGTAACCACGTATTATAACCTCGGCAGGTAACACGTATTGTATCCTCGTCAGGAAACCACGTATTATAACCTCGCCAGGAAACACGTATTATATCCTCGCCAGGAAACACCTACAAAAGGCAAAGAAAATTTTTCGTGGTACCCTTTTCTTATGGGTCCTTTTAACAGTTAGTATAAAACATAAACTGCAAAAAAATATGTTGTCGACATAAAACAAAATACGACAACATATAAAACCATAAAAATGGTTTAAAACCACAAACGCATCCCACCGGGATTATCAACATTAAACATTCCTTTCGGAATCCATTTTCTAACCATTTTAATTTTACGATCGTATTCATCATAGACGTAAAAGGAAGTATGCGGTTTCCTCCCATAATTCACATTTTTCATTTTTGACATATATGGGGGTTTTTGCACATAGGGTTTTCTCGTTTCAACTTTAGGAGATGCAAAAAATCTTTTAATGGGTTTACACGAACATTTATCAACACATGTATCGGAACCAATGCCTTTACGACAATTTATACGATTAGGCATATTTAGCATTTTTAACACTTTATCATTGCTATTTTGAAATGCATTAGCTAACAGATTATCTTTTTCATATAAATCGCATTTAGCTTTTAAACATGCATTATCATTTTCAAGTATATCGCATTTTGTACATAAAATATTTTCACATGTTCTTTTCTCTAAACATGCAATTTTATCATTTAAGACAATGCAAGACTTGCAAACAATATTTTCGCATGCTTTCTTTTCTAAAGTGATAACTTTATCATTTAACTCATTTTTGATTTTATTATCACATGCAATGGTTTGTTTACAATTATTCAACTCATTTTGACATAATAATAATTCTTCTTTTAATTTAGCATTCTCATTTTTAAAACTATTAACGAGAACAATCAATTTTTGAAAAGAGACATTTAACATATCAATATCATCATCGTTATCACTACAACTAGAATAACTTGAGTATGAAGTACATACCTCTTTCTCGCAGTCGACGATGAGACAAGTTTCTTCATTTCTTTGATCTCGGGTTTCGTCTCTCTTTTCTTTTGAGTTTTCACCATAGGTGATGTTCAAGTTCTCCCAAATATCACGAGCAGTTTCAAAGAGATAAACACGCTCAATATCATCGTTAGTAAGAACCGAAAAGAGAAAATTTTTGGCTTCATAATTTAAACAATAATTAGCCTTATCTTCGTCGGACCATTCCGAGCTAGGTTTTTCAACAACTTTGTTGTTTTGAAATTTTGTGGGTTTGAAATTTCCTTTAATAATAATATCCCAAATTTTTTGATTTATCCCACGAACATAACGTTCAAAAGAATTTGCCCAAAGATCAAAATTTTCGAAATCAATAAGAAGAGATTTAGAAAACCAAGTATTTTGTTGAGCCATTAAATAAAAGATATAACTTTAAAAATTTAAAAGATAATTTTTGAAAGCCCCGCTCTGATACCAAATGTTAGAGAACCTAAGGGGGGGTAAGGTTGTATTTTAAATCTTTTACTTTCAAAAATTCTTTTACAAATAAATACAGTACAGAAACAGTATAAATAAATCAGAGTATACAAATAATAACGAAGAGTGTAAATATAAACAAATACACAGAGATTATATAAATAAATATAAATGCAAAGCAGTTTATATAAACAAATATAATAAAGCACAGCGGAATAAATAAAGAGACAAAGGTAAGAGATACTTGACACGGAGATTTACTGATTTACCACCAACTGTGATAAACCAGCAGCCGAGACACTTCCCGACACGATCCAATAAATGTATTCTTTACGGTAGAATACAAACCAAATACAGAGCAAAGTAAACGGTTCTCTAAGCCTCAGCTTATTGAGATGTACAGGATCACACACCCGTTATTCAAATACTTACAAGAGGAGTATAACTCACAATGGGTAATCACTCTTGTATAATATCTCACTTGGATATTTTATAAAAAAAAGTTTTATAAAATATATATGTTAAGTAAGTGAGAGAGATCAGATGAGTAAGTGTTGATCTGTTGTGTTGTGTGTTCTTATCTTTCTTCACCAGCATGCATGTATATATATCAGGAAGCTCCAACGGCATTGTGCATCCGCGGTATACCGCCAAATGCACGCGGTATACCGTGCAGACAAAGTACACTGACATACCAACGGCTACATGCAAAGTTGACTTCTGGAAAAACGTACCCGCGGTATACCGGCTAGGACTCGCGGTATACCGCCGTCAGAAAAAGCAACTTTCAACCAACCAGAGATGCACACGGAACCTGCCGCGGTATACCGGCTGAACACCCGCGGTATACCGGCTGTATGTACCCGCGGTATACCGGCTCTATCGCCGCGGTATACCGGCGTCAGAAAAGGACACTTTTCAGGACGCAACCAATCTTGCTGAATCTTCTCAATAAACCCTTTTAATTAAAATCAATTAGGGTTTTTAGAAATATCCAAGTGGTATATTATTTTAGGGTGTTTATCATTATTAGTTATAAACAATGATGACGACGTAAACACTTCCGTCTTGAACCCTTCAGTTTAAATCTTCGTGTTCTTCAACAACTGCACACTTGGATTAAATTGTTAGATAAACAATAATACGGTGTGTTTGTAATCATCAAAATAAATATATATAAATATATAGAGATGTGGTACACTTGCACCAACACTTTGTGAGATGAATTTTTTCCTTGGTCTTCAAGTTAAACAACTGTCGACAGGAATTTTCATAAACCAGTTCAAATATATTCGGGATATTCTTCGGAAATTCCAATTGGACCAGTCCTCACCAATGAAAACTCCCATGGCAACCAATACAAAGCTTGACGTCAATCCTCACGGAAAGGCTGTCAACACCAAATTGTATCGGGGAATGATCGGTTCTTTAATGTACCTAACTGCCAATAGACCGGACATCATGTTTTCGACATTTCTTTGCGCCCGTTATCAGTCAACCCTAAAGAGTCTCATTACAATGTCGTTAAAAGAATTTTTCGTTATTTACGTGGTACTGCTGATCTTGGCCTTTGGTACCCGAAAGAGACAGGTTTTGGACTTTCCGCTTACTGTGATGCGGATCACGCGGGATGCATGTTAGACCGCAAGAGCACCTAGGGACACATTCAGTTCTTGGGGGATAGCCTGGTAAGTTGGGCATCGAAGAAACAGTAGTGCGTGTCAACGTCAACTACCGAGGCAGAGTACGTGGCCGCCGCAAGCTGCTGTTCCCAAGTCATCTGGATGAGGACACAACTCAAAGACTACGGTTTCATGTATGTCAAAGTCCCGATCTACTGTGACTCAAAGAGCGCAATTGCTATATCAAGAAACCCGGTCCAACACACCAAGACGAAGCATATCGACGTTCGGTATCATTTCATTAAGGATCACGTCGAAAGAGGTACAGTCGAACTCTACTTCGTAAATACTGAACATCAGTTAGCAGACCTTTTTACCAAAGCCTTGGACGAAAAACGCTTTAAAACTCTTGTGTTCAAGCTAGGTATGCTAAATCTGAAGACTTAATCCGATTGTGTGCCCGTTACAAGTTCCATACATATACGAGTAACTGTCTACTCATCATCCGGTGTTTACCCTCCTGATGCATGAGCACACACTTCCTCGCACTTGTATTCTACTTGTTCCAGTTACACCGCTAGATTTAGTCTCTGTATTTATTAGGTAGATCTCGTTTGTTTTCATTCTTTCTTCGTGTGTTTCTCCTATTTCATACTGTCGTCTATATTTTCTTTCACTATCTCTGTGCTTTCACCAAATGTTCTCGTGTTCAGGGGGAGCACAATGCGGTATCAGGTAAGCTTTCTCAACTGTTGAGGGGGAGCATCACACACAGTTTTTCTTTATAAGTCAAAAAGGTTTTTTTGTGTGTGGGCACTCCTGTGAGCATGGTCATCATCAGAGGGGGAGCGACACAAGTCTCTTTCATAAAGTATAAAAGTTTTGTTGTGCCGGACCCCTCCACTGCACTCTATTGCACTATCCAAGGGGGAGCAAAGTCATCCCCATGCTCAGTTTGAGGGGGAGCGAGTGAATGTCCTATTACAGTTACAATTATCGCAAAATCCCTAGAAACAGGACATTTTTGAGGTATCCGGAAAGTATCCGGAAACCCCACGTTTTTCGGACAGAATCCGGACCGGGTACGCATCCGGGTCGGCTAAGAACCCGGACACCACCCGGGTATATAAGCCACCCGGACTCATTTTTCCGTTCATTATCCGGAAAAGACGCAAAAATCCCCTAAAACCCTATCTCGCTCTCTCTCGCTCGGACTTCTTCTCGACTCTCGATTCTCACTTACATTCACTCCAAACTCTGGTATGTTATTCGACTATACCTCTCGATATCACTATCACTAGTTTCACACACTCACATACGCATCTCGACCATCGATGTGGTCAATATCTCCAATCCGAAACCCTTTTGGGTATCTACGACTATTGGTCGTTTCGGTGGGGCAAGAGTCGCACTAGTCACATAGTTTTTGTCTCTGGGTGTCCTTTGAACAGTATGACATGTTTTAAAACCTACTTGGGACTTGTTTATCTCGATTTTTGGTTTTTGAAATTCTTTCGGACACATTCGTTGTGTCCGGATACATTCAAGTTATTGAATATCTATTCGGAAATCTCCTTCGGTATGCTGTTTTATCCGGACTCAGTTCCTCTCCGAAAACCTAGTTGTCCGGAAACCTTAGGGTTTCCGGTAAGTTCAACTACCGGGAAGTCTGTTGTCCGAAATCCCTTTTACCCGGAAAACTTTGATCACCCGGAAAGCATATTCGTTCGGTATCCTCATCTTACCCGGGAACCTTCCTCATATCCGGATAAATCCTAGTGTCCGGACACTGTGGTGTATCCGGAAACTTATGTTGTCCGGACGGTTTTGCAAAATCCATATTGGTGTCCAGACACTTTGATGGTCATTTCCGTACCTGGTTTGTCACTACCAGTCCTCGATCTGTCTCAGATTGAGCCAATCAAAGCAAAGGTACGCTCCGACACCTGTTCATCCGTCTCAGTAACTAACTGTGCGTTCATTTTACAGATATTGCAATGGCGGATCAACAAAATCCACAACAACCTCCGGAAGAGCATATACCTCAAGAAGAGGAAATCATAAACGCCGAAGCAGATGCCTTGGTTGACCCTGACCATGGCACCGAGATGGAGGCAAACAATCACTACCTGGATCCGGCGCTCTTCAGACCCAACCCTAACCACCAGGTTATACTGGATATACTCATGGGCCATCCTATTCGTGAGGCTCTCACCCGCACTACCGACGTCCCGTTAATCTACGTTCTTCAAGTGTGGTTTACTGCTCAGGTCCGCACGGCCGGCACCTCACAGACTATAACGGCAACGATAGACAACCAGCCGTTCACACTGACGCCTGATTCTTTTCACTGCCTCCTTTCTCTTCCGGCAGCCGATGCCGTAGGTCATGAACGGTACGATACTACCATAAATGACGACACGCTATGCACACAGATCCGCGCGCTCGGCTACAATCATGATCTTCCCAGGCCTTCCGCATTCAACCGGAAATACCTAGCCCCCATTTGGTATACACTATTCACGATTCTGAATAGATGCCTATCGGCCAGATGGAAAGGTATAGACCAGTGCACCGGTGACTTTCTCCGTCTAGTTCACATCGTCTGCTACAACCGACATGTCGACTTCGCCATGATCATCTGGCGTGAACTCGTTACTAGCATCCGCCACATCGGAGGAACGAAACAGAAGAAGTTCCTCCCATATCCGCGTTTCCTATCGCTAGCAGTACGTCAACATATGGACGCCAATCCAGCGATACCCCGACGTGCTGCACATCCGGTATGCCCTATCCGCCATCTTCAGTTCCTGATTATCCGCAACGCATCAGATGCGGTAGCCATGCCCATCCCTGAAGCCCTACTAGCCATCGCCGATCCCACTGCACCAGGGGTAGTTGCATATAGGGAAGCGTTAGGTAATCCCATGGTCCGGCCAGAACCGGTAGGACCTGCCCAGGGACCTAGATCCGAGATACGTGAGGGTCCAAGAGTGAGAGGTGGAAGGGCCCGACAAACAGGTGCTGTCGGGCGGAGAACGCTAGTTGTGAGAGGAAGTGGAACGAGAGTAGGTGGTGCAGTGGAATCACAACCCGGTTCCAGCTCAGCCCAAGCCGGTCCATCCTCTAGACCAATACTACATCACTCGACCGAGCCATATATCACCGAACCCCCTTCACCATCTCACAATGTTGAAGACGTGGAATCTGACTCCACGGACTCCGATACCGCCCGTACCTTACGCCTGAAACACATACCTCACAGTATCGGACCCAACCCAAACTACAATGTCCCAATCCCTCTCGAATCACCACCTCATACTGGAACCGGACCTATTATTAGGACATCTGAGGGAGAACAAGTAGAGGAGTTAGATCAGGCGAGGTGGAGAGAACTGCGTTCAAAGTTGAACCAGGAAAGATCGAGCCGTAAAGAAAAAGAGGCTCATGAGCGACTCCAAACGAGCGATATCCGGGTAGCCACATCTGCTATCCCGTCTCATTTGTTGGGACGGGGTATTGAAGAAGCCTCCGTGGACCCAGCGGAGCCAATGCACGACCCCCTCATCCACTCATCTGTCTCCCAACAGGCGGATGTTTCAATATTACACGGGAAACAAGCACAACTTCCACCGGCCTCTCACTCGGAGAGTGCTGGTGTTGAAATAAGAGACCAGCAGCCCCCGGTCTCGACTTCATTTCGTGCACCATCGAGTCTAGAGCCTCTTGAAATAGATCAATCTTTGGCTAGGACACTTGAAGGGGAACAACACCAAGTCGCGGCTCTTCGTGACTCGACCGGAACTACCGTAGTGTCTTCACCTCTAGCTGAAACACAAGGATCAGCGGGAAATCCTACTACAACTATCATCACGCCAACTGTGAACGTAGGTGGCTCTATCCCTGCGGTAGATGTCTTAACGGGTAATCTAAGTGAACCCGGAGTTATTCACCCCGACTTTGTGTCGCAAGGGTCCCTGGACAGCACCCTCAAGGCTGTCCGCGAGGCACTGGAACAGCATGTCACCGACGAGATCGCCAAAGCCATCAAAGGCAAAGCAAAAATCGTTGAAGCCGAAACCGCACCACCACATCCACCGACATTTGCTCAACCTATCTATTCGGTGGATACCCTGAAGACGATGCTATTGGCCCAACTGCTCCAGGAATCAGATACAACCGCCTCTACTGAAGTAGACCTGATCTCAGTTCTCCGATCCCAGGTCACTGCTCCATCTCCATCTATTACCACTCGCCTAGACGCCATTGACTCGACTCTCAAGGACTACAACCAAGCGCTCACAACGCTGTCCGAGAGAGTCCGCTCACTCGAAGATACCTGCAAGAGTCAAACAGGCGGTCTAAAGCGGAAGCACGATGAACAGGATGATCATGATCACCGTGAGGGGGAGAAACGACAACGTCTAACCGAGACCGCCGCCCCGATCCAGTCTGAAACTACAAATGTGGTTCATCAGGAACCCCCAACTGCGGCAGCTACAACAGAAGCACTAGAAGCCGAGTTGCCCTTAGCAGACATGGTTATAGATATGGAGATTTAAGATGAAGAAGACCCGATGGTTGAAAAGCCCGAGGGTTCAACACAGGAACTGATTGATTTTGAATCATCAGACATACCGATTCTGGACATGATAGATCCAGATTGTGAAGCCAATTCGGAGACCGAAGATTCATGGTACGAAAAAGCCGCCAGTGCCGTAAATCTCCAGGTAAATTTGGTCTTTCCCACTGATGAGGACGACAACATTGATTATGATCAGTTTCTGCTCCAAAATTTGTATGGAGCATCCCCCGTTCACTATGCTCAACCCGCCGGAACATCATCAACAAGACCCGAGTCTACTACTTCCGATCTACCGACAACTACTCCTCCCACGACAGCTTCTGATCTTCCTCCCCTTCCTCAATAGCAACATAACCGCTGGGAGAAGATCATGGTACTTATCCCTCATCTGGAGGAATCTTTGAAGAAGCTGTTCGTCCACAAGCTTCGCCCGATCGAGCCGACCTTCTGCCTTGGTATTTACAACTTCAGCCCCGAATACCAACGGCGATATATCAGCACAATGAAGCGGTGTCTTCCAGTCAGTCAAGTCAGAACCAAACTTCGGATCACAGAGGTACTTAACGTCCATTCACGACGCATCATGAGGATCGTCTATCCAGTCTTCACCGTTCGCCGCGAATATGGTAATGAATGGAAATTTTCTGAATCCGACTTCCAACACCTCCGACCATTCGACTTCCTAGCTATTCTGAAAGACCTTCGCACAAGAACCATCCGACCGCCTAAAGTTACAAAGGCGCTCGAAGCTGTTCGTCGATACCTGGTCCGTACCATTATGATGTCATATCTAACAAATTTTCAAATGGCTGTCGAGAACAGGGCAAAGAAGGTAAATCTGATCAAGCCGAATCTGAAAGCACCTGAGTTAAACATGTATCTCGAGAACGCTTAACTTCTGGAACCAGAATTCGGGATTATTTACTTCAATGACCAAAAAGAGAAGAAATTCATGCGCTTCAGTCAGGTAGACAAATTTTGTGACGGCACGCTTCTAAAGGTCAGAGATGCTCTTCGAAAGATTATTCAGCACGAGTCTGAGAATCCAAGGTATTCTTATGTTCCAAATCAGAATGAGACTATTGCTCGGAATGCCTTGGAAATGATTGAAGATCGCATCGACTATCGCCGCGCCATCAGATTGTTCGAGGTACACTTCATGCTCCGCAAAAGATATGTCTTCAACTGGAGAGATCTAGAGCGCCAACTCGAACTTCAAATCAAAGGGGGAGATTGTTTGGGCAGGTTTTATAGTTGATTTAAAGTTCAAGGGTTGAATTGTAATAGTTTAATTTGAGCCTTTTAGTGAACGGGTCGTGGGCTTGTTAACCACGGGCCCATAGTATTTAATGTACGATTAGCTTGGAAAAACAAGCTAATCATCTCTTTTACTTTCAACACTCTTATTGTAAATTCTCTCTGAAAGATTAATGAAAGGGATGACAGTTGGAAATCATTGTTCTTATTGATTACTATTTCGATTTCACTATTGTTGCACGGATCTGGTTCTATCAATTGGTATCAGAGCAGACGGACGAATTCGATTCACAGATTCATTCACGAAGTTCTGGTCAGTTTGACTTTTTCACGTTTGACCATTCTTGAATTTTCAAATCTTTGATTCTGACTAAATTGTTCAATTCTGTTTATTGGGTTGTGTTAGCATTATACTTGTTAGTATTTCTGCAAATTTTCGCATTCCAATTCGATCGTTTGAGTGGTTAATTTAGCAATTTAAGATCAAAGTGTTTGGTTGTGTTCTTCGTCAAAAATTGAATTTTTACCATCCAAAAGTGTTGTTTTTGCTTTGAAATTGATTGGGTTAGTGTTATTTTGTGTTTGGCATTGTTACTAATCTTCCAGGATCGATTTTGGGAACCCTAATCGAAAATTCGATTGATCTAAGCAAACAGCCGACTTGTCCGGACAAACTCAGTCGATCTTCCCGGATAGCTTCCAAGTGTCCGGACATTTGTGTAAAATCCATCCTCTTCCAGTTGTCTAACTGCTACTTGAGGACAAAATTGTCCTTTGAAAGCTGTTATGAATTCGTCCCAAGTAAAAGTTGAGTACACATCAGATCCTCTAGAGGTAATAAGAGCCTCCCACCAAAATAGAGCATCTGCCTTCAACATCGCGGTTCCGTATAGCACTTTATCTTCTTCTGCACACTTGCTGGTCCTGAAGACAACTTCTATCTCTTTCAGCCACCTCATGACCTTCACTGGATCTCTTTCTCCTGAGTATGTCGGGGGTTTGCAATTTAGAAAAATTTTATAGTCACACTTCCTTGGCACCGGTATGGCAGTAGGTGTAATGGGCACTTCGTCTTCCAGATTAGGATCTGGTATATCAGTTTCATTGTGGCGAGTTCGATCAAACATAGCCTGTATATTGGCTTGTAGTCTTCCCATCTCCGCCGTCAAATCGTTTCTCGTAACAAATTCAGTACCTCGTGGCTGAACTATGTCCCCAGTTCTGCCTCCAATTCTGCCTCCACCACGCTCTCCCCCTCTTCCCCCCGTTCCGACTGTTGGATTCGTTCTATTAGGATTCCTTCCCCTTCTCTATTCGTACGTCGAGTACCACTTGCCATTCTGTTAATTTAACAAGATTAATATACACATAAGCACATACCCCATATAATAAGGTATTCCAGTCCAAACATGTACCTGTAAGTTCACCATTACACTGGCCAGGTGTAATCTGAAATTACCTTACATGATGTTCCTTATACCTTTTATACTTAGCATCCCAGGGTTCTAAAATAATAGGGACATCATACTTCACATGCAGTTTAAGTCTAGGTATAGGTCCGTATACCTAAATCCCTTAAACTAGGGCTCTGATACCATCTGTAACGACCCAGTTTCCCAAACATACAACAATTAACATATATTGCATAACATCGTTATATTCATAACAAAAATACATCATAGATCACATTCTGTCCGAAAGTCTTAAAACATACATTACATAATAAGTATTTCCTAATCTCCGTCAGCTATCAACTGCATACTATTCTTTATTCTTCCATTTGCTCTTAAGAGTTCTTGACCTGGAATACATATTTTTGAAAACAAAATGAGGGTTAGACCAAACGGTCTAGTGAGATAATCCCTGTCAGTTTAGTAATCCTTTTGTAAAAACACAAAACACACATATATCACAAATACTTAAATATCAAACAAGACTCGTGCATCGTGTACCACTCTTCCTTCACATGGCCAAATTAGTTGGTTGCAAGCCAACTAATCAGTTACTCCACCGTACGACAATTACAGCCAACACCACCGTACGACAATTACAGCCAATATTCTGCCGTCATAGTCCGGCCAACGTGCACTCGTGTAGTGTAATGCTCATATAAATAAATATAATATACACCTCAATATATCATACTTTATTTATAAACACGTCGTCACATTCCTACCACATATTCATCTCATATATATATATATATATATATATATATATATATATATATATATGTATTCCAGTTTGAAAACGTTTTAAAGTAAAACTCACCTTGATCGCTTATCCAATAACACTTCCAAGCCTTTTCCAAAAGATTAGTCTTTCACCCGAAATTCACAGAATCTGAAACAGATTAAATACAAATATCCCCTTACTAAATGAACACATAAGACTTACTAGTAGGCTAAGGACTCTAGATAACTCAAATCCTCAAAAGTGACCAAACAGCTAAAACTATTCGGACAACAAGACCAATCCGGACATCATAAGTTTCCGGACGGCATAAACAATCCGGACGATACCCGGAAACCAAAGAAATCCGGACACCATCCGGTAACTAATATTATCCGGAAACCATAGGAAAAGAGGAACTTACCCGGATAAAGAACCCGTCCGGACACCTTTAGAATATCGTCCGGACACCATCAACAAAACTACCCGGACACATTCTTTCTATCCGGAAACCACTGTCTGTTTACCCTTTTTCTACCCAGAAATCGACTGATTCATTACCAGATATGAATTTGACTATTCTACTCCGATATAAACCTTCTAAATACAATTACATACATAAAATGTAAAGGAACATACCTTAATAACACTTCCAACACTTCCAATTTGAAGCCCTAACCTTTTCCTTTCTTTTTCTTCTTCTTTTGCTCTCAACACACACACACACTGATCTGGATGTTTTTCTGATTTTTATGAAAATATATGGATATCAAAAGGGATAATATCTAACCATTTTACCATTTAGACCCCACACTACTCACTAATGACCACAATACCTTTTAACTTATTAATTAATCCAAACCTACCCTAAAATCAAACTTTAAAGTTAACTTTATTTAACGGAAAGGGATTTTAACTAACGAACTTACCCGGGGTATTACATCACGTCACAATAAACCGTACGGTCTTGCGGGATTCTATTGAAAACTTGTGGGATTCTTAGTTGTAGATTTATAAATTTGCATTCATATATTTATCTTATAGATATTTCTTAGAGCATCTCCAATGGTGAGGTTTACAAACCTCCACCTCATCATTTGTACCGGTTCATGAATTTTAGTTCCATTGAGTGAAACAGGTTTTTGGCCACGTGTGAGGATGCGGTCCGTGAAGAAGAAGCGGTTCTTTCTTAAGAAAAGGCGGGACCCATCTTTAAAATAAAAAAAATTAGATTTTAGTTTTTTTAATTTCTTTTAATTATCCAACCAAGTTTATACTAACCAAATTTAATTAGTTTAATTCATTAAAAAATAAAAAGTATAATTTGTTATAATTTCAATTTTATAATTTTAACTTATTGTAACTTTCAGTTATATAATTTTTAATTATTGTTATTTTTATTATTTTAATTATTAATTATTGTCTTTTATCATTATAATTTTTATTATCATATTTTATTATTATTATTGTCTTTTAATTTTATTTTTAAATTTATAAACTATAGATCGTTTCATGATTGAAAAATAAAAAATTAGCTGCTCTATTTTACAAATAATTATAATTTATGTTTATTTTTCTTATCAAATTTAATTAGTTTAATTCATTATAATTATATATTATTATAGTTTTTATTAAATTAACCATGAACCGGTCCATGATTAGGAATGAAAGGTTTATAGAATGAGTAGAAAAGAGAAAACTGATGTGACAGAGAAAGAAAGCTGATGTGGGAGAGTCATGAACCTCTTTAGAGGTTCATGACTGGAGATGCTCTTAGTCTACTTCCATTTCCTCTCAAATTTAGACTAAAAACATGGATTTTCAAAAACTAAAAGTTACATAATAGGTGGGGGAGGTTTCTGAAGCTGAATATTTTATATAAGGTGAGTTTTGTTTTAAAATGCACTGCAACATGGTTAAAAAGTTGGTTTTAAAACTTTAGTTCAAATGTTTTATAATCTATATTCATACTACTATATCAAAATAGGTCATTTACCATCCTTATAATTAGTTATAGCTTATTTTTAATTCTTTATTTTTTCATTTTTCATTTTAGATATTTCTCGTATTAATATAAAAAATCGTATATAAACTAAAATGCATTTAAATACATTACTTTTTTTTACAAATTATATCATTGTAATTTCTCGTCAATACCTTCAAAGTGCATCCAATATTGAATATTTTTATATTTGATCATATTATTAAATATCATGAATATATACCAATTAATTTGTTTGATATTCTTACGTTTTCAATTTTTTGTTTTACACTCTTATCGTATTAAAAATACATAATCATATATTAATTAAAATACATTATAAAATGCATTTGTTTTTTATATCATTATAATTATATTCTCTCCTCAATACTTTCAAAATAAGTTAATTGTTGAATAATTTTTAATTTAATAATATTGTAAAATATCATAAATATGTATCGAGATTTTTTTAAACTTGTACATTTTATACCATTATCTATACTACTTTATAAAAAGGAAATAACAGTTTTTTTCAACTTACGGTTTTTCTAAACGTATCACCTTTTTAAGTTATATGTACAACTCTCAAGCTACTAAGAAATCCCCTCTCTCTCATGTCCTTCTCAAAATCAAACAATTTTCAATTTATAAGTTACACTTTATACCCTTAGAATTAGTTATCCAATTTACTTTTAATCTCTTATTTTTTTATTTTTTATTTTACACTCTTATCACATTAACATAAATAATCGTATATGAATAAGAATTCATTAAAAAAATACATTTCTTTTTTTACAAATTACACCATTGAATCGTCTCGTCAATACCTTCGAAATGAGCCCAATATTGAATATTTTTGGATTTACTCATATGATTAAATATCATGAACATGTACAAATTAATTTGTTTTATATCCCTTACATTATTCTTTTTCATTTACACTCTTATAATATTAAAAATACATAATCATAATTTGACTAAGACCATCCCCATCAACAAACCAAACCAAACTTTTTTTCAATAAGACAAAAATTTCCATTTAAAAGAAAAGAAAAATGAAATTGAATGCAAACCAAACTCTTCCAAACCGTTTGCTAGTGCAAACTTTGTTTGAAGAATATTTTATCAATAAACGAAGATTTTTTAGATAAATTATATAAGTAGGTGGCAAAATCTAATTGGTTGGTTTAGATTTTATTAGGATAAAACTTATTTGATTAAAAAGATAACTTTAATAAAAAATTAAAAATTAAAAAATATATCAAAATTCATATTTTTCAATTCCCTGCAAATAGAGACCAATATTGACATATTTTCAACACACCAATTTTTCTCTTGGTGATATTATGTATTAGTAATTTATTATTCCGTGTATTTTTTTAATTTACGTATTATGTATTAGTAATTTAGTATTCCGTGTAAGTTTTTTATATTTATAATTATGTTTTAAAATATGAAATTATTTTTATTTATTTTTTATTT
The DNA here is from genome assembly GCA_033807775.1 of Saussurea involucrata. Taxonomy (NCBI): domain Eukaryota; kingdom Viridiplantae; phylum Streptophyta; class Magnoliopsida; order Asterales; family Asteraceae; genus Saussurea; species Saussurea involucrata. The sequence continues at coordinate 111,934,966 of CM066324.1, forward strand.
AAAGTTAAAAGATATATATATATATATTCTAAAATATTAAATATATAATTTTTATAATATAATTTTTAAGATTGGTTTGGATTGTGAATAAAGTATAAAAAAATTAGATTGGATTGGAATTGAAGATTTGATAGGTGAAAGAGAGAGAAATTAGTTTTTTAATAAAGATTGGTTTGGTTTGGTTTGTGAATATGTACAACTCTCAGGCATATTAATAAATGCATTTTATACAAATTATAATATTACAATATTCTCGTCAATAATTTCAAAATAAATTTATTATTGAATATTTTTTTAACTTTAATATTGTGAAATATCATAAATACGTATCAAGATTTTTCAAGAATGACGTACTGAGATTTTTTTTAAATTTGTACATTTTACGCTCTTATCTATATTTATATATTATACTCCTTTAAAATAATTCATTTTACGTTTATTCTTGTATTTTTAAGAAGTACAAATCTCAATACATCATGTACAAGTTTAAAAGATTTAAAACCTCCAACGTTCAACATGATAATTAAAAATAAAATTATTTTTTATTTTTAAATTACATTTTATACCATTATAATTAGTTGTTTAATTTACTTTATATCTCTTCTTATTTCATTTTTTCATGTTACATTCTTATCATATCAACATACATAAACTAAAATACATTAAACAAATATAATTTTTGTAACAACCCAACTCAATCCATAAAAGCATAACGACATTAAAATAAATAACTTGCCAAAACGGCCTCAATATACCATCTCAAATATGGGAGTACAACACACTGATTGCGGAAACGATCTATTACACAACTGAGATTTCTAAAGACTATGCTTGACATGCTAAATATCACGGCATCCTTCTAGTCCAAGGCTTCTCGTGCGCGCTTTCTCTCCGCCCTTACTAAGGCCTTCTGTTGGTCCCGAAGGGCTATACAAGTTTGTAGAAGGGGGGGGGGGGGTTGAATACAAACTCACGTTTTTACTTTTCTAAATTGTTTATTGATAACTCAAGACAATTTACAACTTGTTGCGAAACAAGATTAAGGATAAACCTAAATCTAAACAAGTCTTAAGAACACTAAGTTTCTTGCACTAGAAATAGTTAAAGAAATTACGAATAATAACTTAACAATAAGGGAGAAAGAAGAAGATGGCCCAAGCACAGACACTTCATTTCTGAAGTAGGGTTCTTCTTATATACTGCATGCATTTAATGCATGGCAGTATGGCTTTACACGTGGCAGCAGCTGATTGGTTGCATGTCATTGACCTTTGTAAACAACCTTAGTAGCCGCATGGTGCACAGTGTAGAATCAGAGTTGTTGTACGATTACAGACAAAAGGTATGTTGGTTCTGACACTTCGTACGGAGACGTGCAAGGGAGGTAAGACAATAGTAACATACAGGGAGACTTCATGATCAGCTTTCGTTGAGTCAGATCTTTATCAGCGAATGATAAAGTTCAACGATTGCTGAAGTCTTCTACTTGATACTTCACGTTGAATGGACAGGTCTTGCTTCGCTGATGTCCGCATCAGTTCATGAGTAGACTTGTCGCTGGTTCTTGAGCTTGATCTTCGACTTCAGCGTAGAACATATGTTGACGTGAAACTTGTCTTCAGGGATCATAAGTAAACAACTAACTTATCAGTGATCACCATAAGGACTGAACAGGCTCAGAGCATTATGGTGAACAGTGTTCGCTGAATGTTTAATCTAAAGAACAAGAGTTCCTATCAGCGGTACTGAATTAGTCTTAGTACATCAGCGATAGTGAAACTCTAATACATATTGTTTACTTACAATTTTCACTAAGTGTTTAAGAGAGGGTCATTATCAAATCACTGAGGGTTTGGATCAACAATCTCCCCCTATTTGATTATGACATAGCAACAAAGAAAATTGCTATTTAATGAAAACATAAGGATAAAAAGAACTCATAAAATATTTGTCTCTTTTACTGTTTTCTGGGATCTTTTCAGTACTTATGGAGTAAAGTACATTCGCTGAAATTTTTCTTTAAACTCCGTAAAGATTACAGAGGGAAGTAGAAAAATTACAAGTACAGCAAATACAATTACAAGTACAGAAGATGTAGACAGATAAGGATAGAAAGAATTACAAGGCTATCCTATCCGTCAAAAGGTTCTTCCTTAATGAGAAGTTCATCGAGGGTCTTTGATGTGGGAATCATCCAGTCAGGGACATTTACTCCTTGATTCTTTTTGTTCAGAGCTTCTTCAAAAATCAAGGGCTTCAGGTGTCTAGCTTTAATGTCGCGTCTGACTTCACACCAGTATATGAGATCTCTGAGTTGTTCGATGGGAGTGATTGGAAGCTCAGAGATGCGTTGAAAGTGATGATTTCCTTGGTAGTCTAGAAAGAATATACCATAAGGATCACTTACAACTTTGCCAGGAATGAAAGTTTCTCCAGGTGGTAGGGAGGTGTCAAGCGCTGAGAGATCATCATCAGGGCCAAAAACTTCAGCACGAGAGAAACCAATACCTGTTTCATTCCGTATAGAAGGACCTGAGTCTGAGACTTTCTTTTCCTTTGCAGAGACTCTTCTTTGTTGAGGAGGAAGAAGAGTGAGAGGAGGAATATCCACAGCAGAAGAAACCAAGTCGATCTGAGTATTTAAAATTTTCTCGACATGGCTCTTGAACTTTGAGCGCGATCCCTGAATGGCTAATTTCACTTCCAACCAATCAGAGAAACCAAACTTCTCTAAAGTAGTAGCATAGAAGGTTTGCTTGGTTTTGTCTTCTCTGAATACATCAATTTCAACAACAGGAACGTCAACGAACAGTCTTCTTCTGATGTTTACTTTGATGATTTTGGATGGTCGAGATCGATAATTCAGCATTTCTTTACACCATTTCAAAGTCGTATCAGATACTTTCGTCTTTTCTTCAACGATCCTTTGGGCATCATCCCATAGCTGACATTGGACATCAATGGGAGTTCTTTTCAGCGCGGGGTCTTTTACCGATTGTTGGACAAGCTGGATGGCGAGTTCTCTGTCTTTTTCTTCAACTTCCTTTCTTTCAGCGATTAACCTTTCAGCTCTGAGGTGATCCTGGTATTCCTTTTGTGAAAGTCTGAACTTTGGAGGAATATAAAGAAGTTGATCACGCTTCAGGATGATTTGCTGATCTTCGAATCTCTTGATCATTGCATCTCTCTTTTCTTGATCCTCTTCACTCAGCTTTTGAGGAGCCAAGGAAGGTCTGTTTTGGTGAGAGAGCAGCTGTTCTTCAGGTTCATCAGTCTCAGTGGTTAAATCCAAGACTGGGATTATTTCTTCAGCTCTTGTGGCTGGGATTATCCCTGGTGTAGTTGAAGGAGCTTCAGCGGGATCCTCAAACAGGGGAGAGGACTAGCTGAAACACAACAATAGTTTAAGTAAGCAGAGTTGGGGAAGAAAGAGATAGAGAAAAGAATGTGGTTAAGTGTATAGAGGTTTTATGGATAGAAAGATTGAGATTGAGAAGGGATAGAGGAGGGATGCAGTGTAAGGGAATAGGAGGTAGTGTACCTGACAAACTGGCTTTTGAAGCAAGATCATCAGATTGTCTTCTGCAGCAAGGCCTTTGTTTTTGCCTTTGTCAGCTTCAGACGCTGCAGGCTTTGTCTTGGTCCGCTCCCCTGAAGGTTCGTTTATCGAAATCCCTTTGAGAGCTGTAGTCTTCTGAACAGGCTTGACAATAAAGGAGGCATCATCATCGTCGTCATCATCATCATTCTTTGAAGAAGAAGATGGTTCGTCGTCAGAGATGTCGACAGCTTCATCGTCTTCAGCTTCGTCGTCAGATTCTATCTCCTCAGCATAGGGTTCGGTTACATTAGCAGCAGCTTTCTCAAGTTGCTCATCGAGTTGCTCCCCCTCAGATACAGAGGCGAGCTTCTCGGTTCCCTCGGGGTTTTCAACTCCCTGAGGTTTTGAAGAAGTATCAGCAGCAGCTTCCTTTTCAATACCCTCCCCCTCGGCATGGGGAAGGTCTTCTTTATTTTTCTTCTCCCCCTCATCATTATAGGGAAGGTCTTCTTTAGTCTTCTCCCCCTCTTCCACATCATGGTTGGGGGAGGTAACAGAATGTTCAGCAGCACCAGTGTCAACCTGTATTGGGTCCTTGTCTTCAAGGCCAAAGATCCCAATACAGTTTTCAATCCCTGTTAATCTGTCTTCCAGGCCAAATATAGCAGGATTGAGGCTTTGAAGTTCTTGTCGATCAATCTGAGTAAAGTGCGATGGAGTGCAAGTTGGAGCATTCAGACGATCGATCACTTGCTGAATCATTTCTTTGACAGTACCAACATCAGCTTTGACCGTGGAGACCTCGGTCTTAAGAGTACTCACCTCTGTTTTCAATGATATTACTTCATTGGTCAGAGAGGTAAAGTTTGTAGTGAGAGCGGTGTTGGTGTTGTTGATGGCAGTTGAATGTTCAGCGATGGTGGTAGCAAATTGAGCAATGCTACCATCAACCTTCTCCAAATCAGCTTTGGGGGCTTTCTTTTCGACCTCAGTGGTCAAAGTCTCCAAGTTCTCTCCAGCGTTTGTAACCGCTGAAGAGTTGGCAGTTAGAGTTTTGTTGAAAGACTCCATCTTTGTTTCCAGGGCCGTCAGGGAGGTGTTGATATCCCCAAAATTAGGACCTGAAAAAATTATAAACTTATGAACAGAGGAAAGCTCAGAAGTTTGGGGTTGAGAGAGAGAAGTGTGTGGGATTTTGTGTATACCTGCAGGCGGGTTGGCGAAGTTGTCGAAACCTCGATGTCCTGAAAAAGTTTCGTAGTCGTCTTCAATATTTCCTAGACGACTGGAAGTACCTGCAGGTCCTGTGGTGTGTCCTATCATCCTCTGAAAATGTTCAGCAGTAGTGTCGCTGAGGATGACGGTTGTTGAGGAGAATATGGGAATAGATTGAGTGACCAAAGAAGAGGTGAGAGGAATGGAGGATGAGAATGATGGTTGGGTGCGGGGTTCAGCGTTGGATCCGCTGAGAATCACTTCAGTCTGTAGAGAGGCTGAAGGAGGTGGGTTCATTTCCAAGTTTATAACTTCAGCGTTTAGAGACGCTGAAGCTGGCATGGAAGGGGTGGTTTGTTCAGCTGTGGCATAGCGTACTACTGAACTTTCCATCAGCTCTTCAAGATGAGCTGAGGAGTCTTCAGCATGTAAATGCTGGGGGGGTTGCTCCTTGGTTTTCTTAGTCCTTTTGAAACCAAGTTGGGAAGATGAGTGTTTCCTTTTTCTAGAAGGAGTGGAGGTTGCAGCTGGGGTATCAGCGGTGGGTTTTTCCACTGAATGAGCTGCAGAAGTAGAAGAAAGAGGATTGAGAAGAGTTAAGAGAGTAGAGAGACGTACCTCGTTTGCCATTGGCTTGAAGTCGAGTACCTTAGGGCCAACCTGAGAGAGTTTCAGGTCTCCTACTTTTGGGTAGTTATTCTTCAGGCCGGTTTGGAAGATGGCGCTGAGGAATCTTGGGTATGGAACCCATGATGGTCGGTCAGCAGCAGAGTCTACTCTGAGCACAAGATCATCGTAGATTATCGAGGCCCAGTCAACATGAAGACCTTTCAGTAATGCATAGCCCATTGCTTGTTGAGGTTGAGTGGCTTGATCAGAGGAGCCGGTCTTTGCAGTCATGCAGCTTATCAAGTGTGCGAAGATGAAGTTCATCTCGCTGGGCATTTTGGATTTCTTGATGAGGGTCAGCTTCTTCTCAGGCTTCTTGTCCCTCCCTGTTTCCCATACATAACCCATTGCATCAAAGAATGCAGTGATGGCTTCCCTATCAGCATGTTTCTTGTGGTCAGGGAGAGAAACAAAGAGTTTTTCTTTTGTGGCGATGGGAAGGCTCAGTGCTTTTCGGATAATGGCAGGGGTGATTTTTATGGTGCCAAAATCAGTGTCACAGAGGATGCAATCGATTTTCTTCGTGGGGTCTTTGCTCGATGTGAGCTGAGTGTGTCTGGCAGAATACCAGAACTGAGATAGTAGTAGTTGATGAGCAGGGGGTGTTATGGTCAGGGCTGTAGAGAGGCAACAGGTTTTGAGGAAATTCACAGCATCATTCAGATGTGTGACTTGCTTTCGAGGAGGAAACTCGAAAAGCGCATAGAGATTGTTTGTTTTTGTCCAATCGAGTTCCTCAAGCGTGAACTTGACCTGAGGAGCCTTGGTGATTTCCAGTTCCTCAGCAGCAGCAGTGTTCTCAGCAGTAGGAATATCAGTACATGCCATTGCTGTATTATCAGTTCAACCAAAGATATAACAAATAAGAATAATCTTAACGTGGAAAGATTTTCCAATAAGATGGTTCGAATTTTGTCCATTTCATTCAGAAAAAAATGTCTTAATGAAGATTAGGGTTTTCTTGTTTTTGAAAAAGAAATGCAAACCCAATAAAAAGTCTTGTTTTCCAGTTTCCTTTGAGGATTAGGATTCTAGGAAAACGTATGAAGAACAAGTTTAAGATATTGATTAAACTTGAAGAACAACCATGAAAGGTTGTGTTCATAAAACCATGAAAGAAACGATTTCATTTTTGAAAAAGTTCTTTTGTTTGATCTTGTAAAAACAATGAGAAGATCATTAACAAGTTTTAAGAAACAGGTAAATAAAAGAAATATTAACCTGGTTCGTTGAAGAAGAAGAAGATGAACAGTTCTTGAAAACTTGAGAGCAAAAATGCAACAGTAGTTTTCTTGAGGAAGAAGTTGTTCGCGTAAAGGAAAAATATAAACCCAAAATGTGTTTATATAGTGAGATTAGAGAGAGAGAGAGAGAAAAAAACTAGAGCGGGAAAGTTTTTCATCATGACACGGACACGTGTTTGCATTTGATTGGCTGGTAAACGAAACGTGCAAACGTGTGTCAGAAAGAAGACGTGTCAGGGCTTATCCGTTTCATGACGTCACGAATGTCCTTTCATATTTTAGGATGTCTCTGAGGTTTTGAAAGCTCAGGGACACTTTTGAAAACATGAAGCACTGAATAGAAATATCAGTGTTGGTTTTAGAAATTTCAAAGTATCGCTGATTAAAGAACAAATATTCAGCGATGCAATTTGTTTTGAAATCTTACATTCACATGCGAACGTCAGCGAGTAAGAGAGAAAACATACCTTGACATCAGCGAATCAATTATGTTCAGAGAGAGAATGATAGAATGGGTTATACAAGTTGATTTTATCCTATCGCTGATCAAATGTGAACCGCTGAAGATTTTACTCTTCAAAGTTCAGCATTCCAAGCTCGCTGATGAGAAAGTTGAATCTTGTCTCATCAAGAGGTTTGGTGAACAGATCAGCTAACTGATAGTCAGTTGGGATAAAATGAAGTTCTATATCACCATTCATCACATGATCTCTGATAAAATGATACCTGATTTCGATGTGTTTTGTCTTTGAGTGTAGCACTGGATTGTTGGCTATAGCGATGGCACTTATGCTGTCGCAATAGATTGGAATTTTCGAGAGCTGAAGGTCATAGTCTAGTAGTTGATTTCTCATCCACAAGACCTGAGAACAACAGCTTCCAGCAGCTACATACTCAGCTTCAGCTGTGGAGGTGGACACTGAGTTTTGCTTTTTACTTGTCCAACTCACCAGCTTTCCACCCAGGAGCTGACAGCCTCCTGTGGTGCTTTTCCTATCCAATTTGCATCCTGCAAAATCACTATCTGAATAGGCGATTAGATTAAACCCTGAGTCTTTGGGATACCAAAGACCTAGGTTCATAGTACCCTTAAGGTAACGAAAGATTCGCTTTACAACGATCATATGAGATTCCTTAGGTTCAGCTTGATATCGTGCACACAAACAGGTTGTGTACATAATATCGGGTCGGCTAGCTGTAAGATACAAGAGAGAGCCGATCATCCCACGGTACAGCGTGACATTAACAGGTATTCCATTTGAATCCTTGTCTAGTGTCAGCGGTGGTGCCATAGGGGTTTTCATAGCTGAACTCTGAGTTAAATCGAATTTCTTCAGCATATCTTTAACATATTTTCCCTCATTAATGAAAGTTCCTTTTTCAGTTTGTTTTATCTGTAGACCAAGGAAATATGTTAGTTCACCCATCATACTCATTTTATATTCAGCTTTCATCCTTTTAGAGAAACGAGTACAAAGTTCAGGGTTAGTGGAACCAAATATAATGTCATCAACGTATATTTGAACAAGAATGATATGACCATTCACTTTCCTGAAAAATAGAGTTTTATCGATTTTTCCACGCTCAAAATGTTCAATCAGGAGATAAGAGGAAAGAGTGTCATACCATGCACGTGTAGCTTGCTTTAAGCCATAAAGTGCCTTATCCAGTTTATAAACATAACCTGGACGCTTAGGATCTGAGAATCCTGGGGGTTGTTCCACATAGACTTCTTCATTCAGTTTTCCATTTTAAATGCTGACTTAACATCCATCTGATATACTTTGAAGTCTTTGTGTACAGCGTATGCTAAGAATAGACGAATAGATTCTAGTCTTGCTACTGGAGCAAATGTTTCGTCGTAATCTATGCCTTCCTCTTGTGTGTATCCCTGAGCAACAAGTCGAGCCTTATTGCGGGTTACAGTTCCATGTTCGTCCAACTTGTTACGATAGACCCATTTAGTGCCTATCACTGTCTTGTCTGTTGGTCTTCGAACAAGATTCCAAACTTTGTTTCTTTCAAATTCTGTCAGCTCTTCTTGCATAGCGCTGACCCAGTTTGGATCTTTGAGGGCATCATCTATTTTCTTTGGTTCAATCAAATAAATAAAGTTAACAAATAAACAAATATTACATGCACTTCGTCGAGTCTGAACACCAGCATTTGGATCACCAAGAATTTGATCAATAGGGTGATTTGCAGTCTATCGTTGAGCCGGAGCATGAGATGCTGACTCAACCTGAACCGGAGAAGCTGAAGATGAGGCTTCAGCAGCTTCTGGTATATCAGCTAAGAGAGGAGTGGGTGCAGTTGTCATTATATTCACTGATTGCTGAGAAGTAGATGGAATGTCTGATGTAGAAGGTTCAGAAGTAGGCATAGTGTTTAGAGGAACAGCTGAGACCCATGAGGTTTCAGCTTCACTAGTCTGCAAGTCAGGGATGATGTTAGGACCATCATCTTCAGTAGGATGAGTATGAGTTTGAGGAGTGGGAATGTCTTCTGAATCATCAAGATGTGAAAACATCCATTGATTCAGTTCTTCAGTATCAACAGACGGTTTAGAGTTCGCTGAACGGGATTCGTCAAACATGACGTGAATAGTTTCTTCTACAGTTTGTCTTCTACGATTGAAGACTCTGAAGGCTTTGGAAATTGAGGAGTATCCAAGAAAGATTCCATCATCAGCCTTAGGATCAAACTTTCCAAGGGCGTCTCTGTTATTCAGTATGAAACACTGACATCCAAAGATGTGAAGAAAGCTAATTGAAGGCTTTCTCCCATGAAAAAGTTCATAGGCTGTCTTATTGAATCTTTTGACTATCAGCGACTTGTTTTGCGTAAAACAAGCAGTGTTGACAGCTTCTGCCCAAAACTGAGTAGGCAGGTGAGAATCGCTGAGCATTGAACGTGCGACTTCAATAATTGTTCTATTTCTTCTTTCAGCGACTCCATTTTGTTGTGGTGTTCTCACTGATGAAAAGTTGTGAGAAATACCCTTACTCTCAAAGAAGGAATCAAGAGAACTATTTTTGAATTCAGTCCCATGATCACTCCTTATTGAGCGAACGATCAAGTTGTTCAGGGTTTCCATCTTCCGAACAAAGGTGATGAGTTCTTCAGGGGTGCCACTCTTAGAACGGATAAACATAACCCATGTATATCGAGAGAATTCATCGACTATGACCAGCGTATATTTCTTTCCAGCGATGGATTGTTTGTTAACAGGTCCAAACAAATCCATATGGAGAAGTTATAGAGGAGATGATACTGAGGAAACTTGCTTTGACTTAAAGCTTGCTTTGGTCTGCTTGCCTTTCTCACACGCTGAACATAAGGACTCTTTGGCGTATGAGTGCTGAGGTAGACCAGTGACTAACTCTTTTGAAGAAAGAGTGTTCAGTGTCTTGAAGTTTAGATGAGAGAGCCTCTTATGCCATAGCCAGTTGACATCAGATGAGGCTTTTGAGAAGAAACAGGAGTTCTCAGTGGTTGTTGAGTCCATGTTTATTACATAAACATTTTCCAAACGATAACCGCTGAGAGCTATCTTCTCCTTTTTGTCAGCGACAAAGCAGGATTCCTTAGTAAAGATTACTTTGTTATCCTTGTCGCAAAGCTGAATGATGCTTAGAAGATTATGCTTCAGCCCTTCAACATATGCGACTCTTCTGAAGGTTGTTGTACCATTAGATAGTACACCAAACCCTCGGGTATGTCCTTTTCCGTTTCCACCGAAAGTTACAGAGGGACCCTTCTCTTCCTTGTATTCAGCGAGCAGGCTTTTCTTTCCAGTCATGTGTCTAGAGCATCCGCTATCGAGATACCAGATACCCTTCTTAACCTGTATTACAAAGGAAGATTAGTTTTTCTTGGGTACCCACTTAACCATGTGTACACACTTGTCAGTGGGGGTAGAAGAAGAGGTGGGAGGTTCAGCAGTCTTCGCAGCATTTGAAGATTCAGCTTTGTCAGTCTTCACTTTGGTTAATTTCTTAACCTCAGTGGTCTTCTTTGCCTTGGGGGCAATGATCTTCACCTTAGCTATCTTTTCAACTTTGGTGGCTGTGGGGCACTTACTAGCAATATGATCAATAAGTCCACAGTGATAACATTTCCTATAACTAAAAATAGTTCTAGGACCATTTGAATGATAAGCTTTTGATTTTGAATTAGAAGGACCATCACTAAGTAAGCTATTGTCTTTTGAAATGGAAGGAACATTTAGTTCTTCGGATTTCTTACCAATGATTTCCACTTTTATTCTAGGAGTAGATCGCTGAATAGATCCACGCTGAATAAATCCAGAGATCTTATTCTTTGAATCAGAGGGATAAGTCACTGAAGCTTTAGAAGCGTTCAGCTTTGGTACAGAGGTACCCTTCTGAGGATTTTGGTTAAAAGCAATTCATTTACCTTTGTTTTTAAAGACTGAGGTAGGTTTTGGATAAATAACTTTTTCTTTACCTTTAGAAGTTAAGGTAGAGATTTCCTCAGGGATGGGTGGTTTAGAAGAGGAACACTGAGAGGATGAAGTATCAACGACTGAGGATACGAAAGTTCCAAATAAGAGCATGGAACGATCAGTGGTTGGTTCTAGAGTATCAGCTTTGTAACCAAGACCATGTTTATCACTCAGGGGAATCTGAGACTTAATTATCTCAGTGATCTTTGTTGAGGAATTATACCATCCATCAACAGTAGCTTTTTCAGCTTTTAATGCAGCGATAACTTCTTCGCGCTCGATTTTGACTAGCTGATTTAGGTGAACTTGATCTTTAAAATCTTCTTCAATTTTAGAAAGATTTTCTATTTGAAGGTGACAATTTTTAAGCTGTTCAGCGAGATCAAGGTTTTGATTTTCAACTACAGTTTTGCCATTCATGGCTTCATATAAACTTCTAGTCAAGAGATCGATCTTTCGAAGACTATCAGCTTCATCAATATTTGCAATATGGGTAAAGAAGGAAGGTGATACCTGAGTAGCAGAGGTTGAAGTGGAGGGAATGTCTGAACTTTCTTCCTCATCTTCAAGTTTGGCCATAAGACAGAGATTGGCTTCATCATCTTCAGAGTCAGATGTTTCTTCCTCATCAGAGTCAGCCCAATCATAGTCAGCCATCAGGCCTTTGCCTTTCTTCTTAAATGTTTTCAGCTTTGAATACCTTTCTTTCAGCCTTTTGTATTTTTCATCTCTAGTCCGAGGAATAAAGTTTTTCTTGGGAAAAGCTAAGGGTCTAGAGACTTTCCTTGACCTGCACTCGCTAGCAAAATGTCCTATCTTTTCACAGTTATAGCAAGTAGCGCCAAAAACTTGATAGGCGGGTTAACACCCCCCTAAATCTAACCGCAAGTGTACGGGTCGAAGTCAAGTAATAGTACTGAAAGTACGAGTATCGAACACAGGGAACTAGGAACTAAGTATCACAATGACTACAATTGCTATTAACTGAACGATCGATATTTTGAGTTATGGTTTATAACTTGATTTAAAAACTAAATAAGAACTAAATACTACTAGAATCGCTTGACAGAAGGTTTTGAAAGAACTTTGGTAGAGAAAAGGTTAAGGGTTGGACTTCCTATGGAAATACTACTGATGGACGAATACCCGAACAATAATTATTATCGACTCTCTCTATGAATCATAGTTTATAAAAATTACTGTTATTCTTTTTCAAGCAATAACAGATCTTATTTCAAGACTGTAGGTGTTATCTCTCGATCTACACCCAGGGTTTTTAAATACATTAAGTCAAACTATTCCGAGCAGAAAGTGATTCGGCTATCTCTACCCGAATCTCCTTTCCGACACTTGATTACTTGATCTAGCTTTTAATCAATTTTCTCAAACTTAATCAAAAACCATGTAATTCAATTGAAGGTGATCAATCTACAGTTGATAATTAAAGCTGAATTCAAATGTTTCATAGATTAAATCAAGTAAAAACAATCATTCGGTTACACGACATCCATCATAAAATCCATAGTTGTTTCAACCCCCAACATCTAGAGATTAGTTCATGTTGGGGTGGATAAAAACACTAGACAAAAGGTATAAAGTGGTGTGTGAAATCATGTTCAATGTAAACGTAACGAATGTATGACGAAATCCCTTCTCTCTCGGCTCTGATCCACTTCGAGTGGTGAACTTACCTCAATCAATCCTCTCTCGTGGCTCCAAAGTATGTGAAAATGCTCTGAAAATCGCCCCTCCACAGCCTACCGTCGCACGTGTCGTGATAATGACCTAATTCCGGAAAACTCAAAGTATAGAATCGATCCAGAGAGTTACGCGGTTTATCCCGCGGCTTGAAAGCCGCGGGGAAAGTCGCGCGTGTTTCTGATGCCTTCGGGTCAGGTCTGGTTCGGGTTTGGTTCGCGGATCTTGGGCTTCGATTGGGCTTCGTTTTGGACTCTCTTTTTCGCTTCTTTTCTTGATGCTCGTCTTTTTTCGGATAACCTACACATTTCACTGGATAAACCATAAAACCACGCCTTTTTGCTTCAACACAAGCCGATCTCATTGGTTTGAGTACCGAAAATAACGCCAAAAAGTGGCGTTATCAACAACCCCAAACCGAGTGTTGCTTGTCCTCAAGCAAAATAGCGATAAAATAGAATAAAAGCATGTATCCGTGAAAATACAAATAACAGCACAACTCTCAATCGGTACCACACTATGCACTGGTGAGTTCCCACACTCGTGAAATGCTTATCTCGCTTTCGCCTCATTCTTATTCTATTTGATCTATGGCCTTCCACTGTGAGTTGAACTCGTGACTGCTCCGATTCCATTAAGGTCGTTCTAGGTCTAAACATACTAGGGAAAACATTTCACCTCGACCCTACCTTACGGGGTACTCTCAATTCACTCGAACCTAGGCTGTCGCACATGTTGTCATGTATAGGAAGTTATGTACAAGAATATTCAAATATTACATGACAACTCAAATGAAAAGACGCACAAATGTCCAAAAAGTCGATCTCATGAAGGAATCAAGTAGCAAGACAGGGGATATTGGTAAGGGTGGTCGTATACCCTAATCACATTTTCCAGAAGATCATCCAGGTCTTTACAAGGTTGTAATGGGGCTAGGGTCATGGCTAAGAAACGAAGGGTAAACGGATCAAAAAATCCTCGGTGTATCAATCATTAGCAGTTCTGAACTTCTTGACTTCACTTCCTAACACTTGGCCTTCTTTGTCACTACTGGAGTCGCTGTGACTCTCTTATTCTTCTGTTGTACTCACTATCTAGCTAACTGTATTTAAATATGTTTTTTTGGGGCATCATTGGCCCTCTTTCTCTAATTGGGGCATCATTGGTCCTCTTTCTCTGATTTTTGGGTTAAACTGACCCACATTATTTTTCATGACCGGCCTGTACTATTTCCTTTTCTGCTCTATCTTCTGCTGTTCATTACTGCTTCTGATTGACACACTTTCGGATAAGGGTTGGCTAAGGCTTTTGGTTCGGGGTTAATGGCGGGTTTGAAAAGAATAGGGTGAGTGTTTGGCTGCAAACTGGGTTATGGAAACACACATAAGGGGTAAAAAGGGAACAATAGATAAAAATGGGTTAAAATACACACAATGCCTGGAATCATCTCTTAAGGTCCACACGATACGGTCTACTATACTCTTACCCAATATCCCGATGGCCGTCTTTGCTACTCAATACAATATTATAGCGAGATCACTCTATAATCACGACAAGGAATTCGAAAGAGTGTATATGAATTTCGTGTATGAATCCCTCTAAATGAAAAATGTCTTTTAGGCTCAAATCTCGCTATTGGGTGGTCTCCACTAATGTCCATAGTCATGTATTTTCCCGGTCCTTCCTTAATGGTCACGTCACTTATCACAAGATTCTCCCCACAATGGTCGGTCTCAATCATCCAAAATAACAAATTTAGCTAAAATGATCTAACATTCCGAAGTGTGGGACATCAACGTGCATACACGGGGGCCCGACTGGCAACCCCAAACCTTACCCACACATTGTCCCCAATGTGCAGGCAAGTGGTACAAAGTGCAGATACATATTGTGTGTTGTTATTACAGTCATCCAACAGAAACAAAGAAAACGGTACAGTACATCATCAAGAACAATCAAAACAAGAGAGCATGAAAACAAACCCATCTACCGGCGAGATGATGATGACACACCCCCATCTCGCCGTCCTCTCACTCTCCTCCTTCCTTCGGATTAAGTCGGTGGTGCCTGTGGTGCTGGTGGAGCTGGAAAGCTGGCTTAGGTGAGACGCGCGTCAAAACCATCCATGCGTAATGTCATGTTTTGGAAGTGACGATCCATCCGCTCATCCGATCGCCTCCTCTCGGTCGTCATCTGATCCATAAATCGGCGCATGTAAGGAGGTGTGTCGTCGTCGTGCACCGCTGCCTCTGCTGGTGGTGCCTCCGGGTCGAAGTCGGGATCACTGTCCGAGGCACTCTCGGACGACATATCGACCGGTTCGGCAAGACGTCGCCTCTGAAAATTTGGGTCTGCTCGTCTCCTCTCTTCTAACTTCCTCGCCGCCGTAATCTGGTGCTTATAATGTGTCTTCGTGAAGTCCTTCTTTGATGCAGTGAGGTGTCCTATTGGGACACCTACTTCCCTACAAAAATTAGTTATCAAGCACGGAAACGGTAAAACACCGTCGAGGGTCATACCTGCGTCTAGAATCGCAATCCATATAATGTGTCCGATATCCATCGGAAGATTGTTGTGCAATGAATAGAGGACCTCCGCCACTTGGCTGTCGGCGGTGGTATGTGAGACGAAGGCTTTAGAGAGGCCTTGACGAAGAGCATGAGGAAGGATATATCAGTATGCATCTCACTCTTTAAAATTTGTTGATCCATTGTGTCTCACCCCGTGTGTCCATTCCGCCTTAGAGAGGCAGCGATGGCGGGACTCAACTGCTCCCGTAATGCTTGGTTCAGAGATAGACCGTAGGTGGTGCTCAAGTTGGCCCGGCGGGGTGTGTGGAAGTAAGCATCGATATCGTCCGGAGAGATCCGGACTTCTTTATCACCTATCTTGACCACACAGCGGTCGTGGTATACAGCAGGGATCATACACGCATAAAAATTTCTGACGGTTGCAATGCAGTACATGGGAGGGGTTCGGATGAACCGCTCCCAAGACTGTTGTTGTATGATCTCCGGCACCCTCGAACCGGCCGGAAGGCCCGCCAGCTTGATGCCTCGTTCTCCGAAGGGATTGCTGTAACGACCCGCAATCCCATACATAGTTCATATAGCATAAATTGCATAACGTCGTTATTTAACAAAGATACATCACATTACAACTTCGGTCCCTTGGTCATAAACAAAATACATAATTTCATTACAAACTTTTCTTTTGCTAAATACATTACAACTAATAACAAGACATGACTGTAAAACATGCCATAATCTTAAAAAACACACTTCTTCCAAAAGCTATCCCCCGATTACCATTCCTACTTGTCCTTACTCGATCCACGACCTGGAATACAAATTTTAAAACAAAATGAGGGTTAGACCAAACGGTCTAAGTGAGAAAATCCCTGCCATTTCACAATCATTATAAAACCCGTTTATATAAAATCCATTATATAAACACATATACATTACACGTAATTAAATACCAATCAAGACTCGGGCACTGTGTTCAACTCATCCTCTTTCTCATTCTCATTTCTCCTGGCCATGTTAGTTGGTTGCGAGCCAACTAATCCGCCGTACAACAACTACAGCTAACACCGCTGTACAACAACTACAGCAACACCGCTGTACAACAACTACAGCAAACTCCGCCAACTATAGTTTCGGCTAACATATTCTCGTGTAGTGGAATGCACATATAAATACAATATATATCTCAATATATCACATTGTCATTTATGAATATCTAATCACATCATCTATCACCTTTTCAGTCTACACGTATATGTATTCCAGTTTAAAAACAATTTGAAGTAAAACTCACCTGTTTGCTTGATCAAAATGCTCTTTAGCTCTTCTGAAAACGATCCAGCTATCAATCCAAATTCACAGGTTCTGAAACAATCAGATACAAGTATTTCTTTACCACATTGATCACATAAGACTTGCTAATCTAAGAAGTCTAGATAGCTCTATCTAACTCCTATCCTCAATTGTCTTCCCCAAACCCGACTTAAGTCAAATCAAAAGCACAACCAGTCCTTATTCATACTCTATCCAATATTTCAACAAACACAGTGTTCCTGGACAACTAACAACATCAATCCTCTCAAACATGACCAAACAGCTAAAGTATCCGGATACCACAAGTTATCCGGACAACACAACTTTTCCGGACAGCAAGACTTTTCCGGACAACACCACTTTTCCGGACGACATAATAATCCGGACAACACCCGGGAACTAATGTAACCCGGATACCATCCGGTATCTTATTTTATCCGGAAACTATGAAAATAAATGACTTACCCGGATATTGAACTTGTCCGGACACCACCGAAAGGGACTAACGGACACTACTAAAGAATTTACCCGGGCACATTCATGGTGTCCGGAAACTGCTGCTGTTCATCCCTATTTTTACCCAGAAATCGACAGAACTAACCCCAGATACGAAATCAGTGTTTCTACTCCGATAGGAACCATTAACTAGCAATTATAGACATAATTTACAAAGGAACATACCTTCAAATCACTTCTAAGTAGACCAATTGGAGCCTTAACCCTTCCTTTTCTTTCTTCTTCTTTTTCTCTCCAAACACACACACTTGCACACACTGATTTCTGGATTATGATAATATCTGATATCTAAGAGATATTATCAACCAATTTTTACCAACTAGACCCTAACCTATTAAATAATGACCAAAATACCTTTTTAACTTATTAATTAATCCAAACACCCCTAAACTTATAAATTCACCTAAACTCACCCTAAATATCAATTATAGAGTTAAGAAAAATTAACGGAACGAGACTTTAATTAACGAACTTACCCGGGGTATTACATCTTCTCCCCCTTAAAAGAATTCCGTCCCGGAATTCGGTTAGGCAAAAAGATACGGGTACTTAGTTCTCATTTCGGATTCTGATTCCCAAGTAGCATCCTGCCCTCTATGATGTCTCCACTGAACTTTCACTTGTCTTATTTCTTTATTCCGCAAAACCTTGACTTTACGGTCAACAATGGCTTCAGGTTCTTCTACGTAATTCAGCTTTTCATCAATTTGTATTTCTGGTAGAGAAACTGCTTGATCCGGCGTAACTAAACACTTTCGAAAATTTGATACATGAAACGCGTTGTGAATCCTACTTAACTCTGGCGGAAGATCCAACCTGTAAGCTACTTCACCAATTCTTTCTGTGATTGCAAAAGGTCCAATGTACCTTGGACTAAGCTTACTTTGTTTCCCAATTCGAATAACTCCTTTCCAAGGTGAGACTTTCAACATTACGAAATCTCCGACTTGGAATTCTAACGGCTTTCGGCGTCGGTCGGCGTAACTTTTCTGTCTATCTTGAGCCACTTTCAAACGTTCCCGAATCTGAGTAACCTTATCCGCAGTCAACTGAACTATATTTGGCCCTGCTAACTGTTTCTCTCCCACTTCATTCCAACACAGAG
Organism: Saussurea involucrata; assembly: GCA_033807775.1. Lineage (NCBI taxonomy): Eukaryota > Viridiplantae > Streptophyta > Magnoliopsida > Asterales > Asteraceae > Saussurea > Saussurea involucrata. Next base: position 111,953,264 of record CM066324.1, read on the forward strand.
GCGTTCGACATCTTCTACCATACAGTACTTCAAACGGTGCCGCGTGTATGCTGGAATGGTAACTGTTGTTATAGGCAAATTCGATCAACGGCAAATGTTTATCCCACGATCCCCCGAAATCAACAATGCAGGCCCGTAACATATCTTCCAAAGTCTGAATCGTTCGTTCACTCTGACCGTCAGTTTGAGGATGATAAGCTGTACTTAACTTTATCTGCGTCCCCATCTTCTTTTGAAAACTTCTCCAGAATCTTGAAGTAAAACGGCTATCTCGATCTGAAATGATCGAGATTGGAACTCCATGACGAGTTACTATTTCATCAATGTACAACTTAGTTAATCGTTCCAATGAATCAGTATCCTTTATCGGTAGAAAGTGTGCAGACTTTGTCAATCTGTCAACGATCACCCAAATGGCATCAAATCCCTTCGGAGTCCTTGGTAGCTTTGTGATGAAATTTGTAGTAATTTGATCCCATTTCCACATCGGTATTTCTAAACGCTGTAATTGCCCAAACGGCTTTTGATGTTCAATCTTTACCTTCTTACAAGTAGCACAACCTTCCACATACTGAGCAATACTCCTTTTTATTCCCGGCCACCAATAAAATTGTTTCAGGTCTTTGTACATCTTATTCGTACCTGGGTGAATAGAGAATCGAGATTGATGAGCTTCTTGTAGTACACGATCACGTAAACCTCCCAAACGAGGCACCCAAATTCTGTTTCCCATACACAATAACCCACGGTCATCTTTTACTAGCAATACTGATAACCCCACTAACCGTTCTGATTTCAATTGTTCTTCCTGATAGGCTTCCAATTGGCATTTCAGCAATTCGTCAAAGATGGTGGGTAGGAGTTCAGCTCGTAGTGCAATGGCTTTTATTGTCCCGCTTCTTTCTTGACGACTCAGTGCATCAGCTACCACGTTTGCCTTTCCCGGATGATAAAGAATTTCGCAGTCGTAATCATTCACCAGTTCTAGCCATCATCTTTGTCTCATATTTAATTCCTTCTGGTCAAAAAGATGTTGGAGACTTTTATGATCGGTAAAGATTTGACATTTGGAACCATAAAGATAATGTCTCCAAATCTTCAATGCGAAGACAACTGCTGCAAGCTCCATGTCATGCGTCGGTTACTGTCTTTCATGATCTTTTAGTTGATGAGAAGCATAAGCAATAACCTTTCCACGCTGCATAAGTACACAACCCAATCCCAGTTTGGAAGCATCACTGTAAACAACAAAGTCTTCGGAACCTTCAGGTAGTGACAAAATCGGCGCGCTGCAAAGTTTCTCTTTCAATATCCGGAATGCTTCATCCTGTTCTGCTTTCCATTCGAACTTTAGATTCTTTCTAGTCAGCTTAGTCAAAGGCGTCGCGATACAAGAGAAGTCTTTTATAAACTTTCGATAGTAGCCGGCTAAACCCAGAAAACTACGTACTTCGGTTGGCGTTCTCGGCGGTTCCCACTTTTCAATCGCTTCTACTTTCATCGGATCAACTTGAATGCCTTTTTCAGAAACTACATGCCCCAGAAACTGAACTTCTCGTAACCAGAATTCACATTTAGAGAACTTAGCATACAACTTTTCTTTCTTCAGCAATTCCAGAATCAAACGAAGATGTTGTGCGTGCTCTTCTTTGGATCGGGAATAGATAAGTATATCATCAATAAATACAATTACAAATTTATCGAGATACGGCTTACATACCAGATTCATTAAATCCATAAAAGCAGCTGGAGCATTCGTCAATCCAAACGGCTCACTAAGAATTCATAATGACCATACCTAAAGCAGTTTTTTCAGAACATCTTTTTCTTTCACCTTCAGCTGATGGTAACCAGATCTCAAATCAATCTTGGAGAAATAGCAAGCTCCAACTAGTTGATCAAAGAGGTCATCAATTCTAGGAAGCGGATACTTGTTTTTGATCGTGCGCTTATTCAGTTCCCGGTAGTCGATACACATTCTCATCGAACCATCCTTCTTTTTCACAAACAAAACTGGTGCACCCCACGGCGAAGAACTAGGTCTGATGAAGCCTTTATCGGATAAGTCTTGTAGTTGTGCCATCATCTCTGGAGGTGCCAGACGATACGGTGCACGGGCAATAGGAGCAGCTCCAGGAATCAGATCTATACCAAACTCTACTTGTCTAACGGGCGGAAGACTATTCAAATCTTCAGGGAATACTTCAGGAAATTCACTAACAATCGGAATGTCTTCCAACTTATTCTTTTCTGGCTTAATATCTATCACATAAGCTAAGTAACTCTGGCAACCCTTATTAACACACTTACGGGCTTTTATCATAGATATAAGGCAAGACTGATGATTGCTACGATCACCATAAATTACTACCGGTCCTCTCTCAGGTAAGACAACATTAATTATTTTCTTATCACAAACTATGTTAGCCTGATTCTCGGCTAACCAATCCATTCCCACTACCACATCAAACTCGATCAAGGCTATAGGGAATAATTGTATAGGTACTTCGCATCCCTCTATATTTATCACACATTTATCAAAAACCTCTTTAACCGTCACTTGGTTATCATTTGCCGTATCTACCATCAAAGCATGATCTAATACTTTAGGGTTTAAATGCATATACGCAGCAAATGAAGGAGACACAAACGATCGGTTTGCACCGGAGTCAAATAACACTTTAGCACGTGTAGAGTTTATGAAAAATGTACCTGTAACCACATCCGGGGTCTCCTCCGCTTCTTTTGCTGTCATTTGAAATGTACGACCCCTTGTTCTTGGTGGTTCCAGTCTTGGCACTACTGGTCTAACAACTGCTGGTCTCCCTGATGTACCACCCTGCAGTATTCTTCCCCGCGGGCAATCCGACTGAATGTGATCCGGAGAATTATACAAGAAACAAAGCCGCGGTACTGGACAGTTTTTAGCAATATGCCCGGTCTTCCCACACTTATAACAAATCCGAGGATCAGCTTGACAATTTCCTTGGTGAACACGGTTGCACTTCGGACAAGGTTTTTCTGTTGGTCGAAACGGCGGGCGGTTATCGTATCTCTGAAACCTGGACTTCTTCGGGTCATACTGTGGTCCTTCCCACTTTCTCTTCCCCATACCTTTATCACCAGCATCCCTCCTATTATCCCGCTCCACATCTTCCGCGGCATCTACTGCGGCTGAGAAGGTAACGGGTCCTTTTGCAGTTACTAGCCTTCTGACATCTGAGTTTAATCCGAAGATAAACCATTCCGTCTTCATTGCCTCCGTGGCAACGTAGTATTCCGCGAAACGAGACTTTTCTAGGAAGCTAGCGGTGTAGTCCCGAACTGATAAGTTCCCTTGCTGTAAGTTCATGAATTCCCCTTCCAATTGTTTAATCGCTGCATGAGGACAAAATTGTTTTCTGAAAGCTATCATGAATTCCTCCCAAGAGTAGGTAGAATATAGGTCAGGCCCTCCTGAATGAGTATGAGCTTCCCACCAGTATAAAGCGTCGGCTTTTAACATTGCGGTTCCATAAAGTACCCTGTCTTCTTCAGCACACTTACTAGTTTTGAAGATAGCTTCTATTTCCTTCAGCCATCTCATCGCTTTCACTGGGTCCCGGTCTCCTGAGTAAGTAGGAGGCTTACAACTGAGAAACATTTTATAGTCGCACTTTTTAAGTACTGGTGCGACAGTAGGAGTAATAGGCATTTCTTCTTCATGTGTAGGATCTGGTCTTTTTGTTTTCGTATTATGAGTCTGGTTAAACATTCCCTGGATATTTGCCTGTAATCTTCCCATTTCGGCTGCTAAATCATCTCTAGTAACAAATTCCGTACCGCGCCCCTGAACTCTGCCCCCAGTTCTGCCTTTGCCTCTTTCTCCCCCTCTTCCCCTTCCTCCGGCTGTTGGATTGGTTCTATTCGGGTTTCCTCCTCCTTCCCTATTTGTTTGTCTCGTACCACTTGCCATTCTGTTGATTCAGACAAGGTTAATATACACATAAGAACATACCCCATATAACAAGGTATTCCAGTTCAAACATGTACCTGTAAGATCACAATTACACTGGCCAAGTGTAATAATGAAATTACCTTACATGATATTCCTTCTACCTTTTTATATTTATCATCCCAAGGTTCTACAATAATAGGGACATCCTACTTCACATGCAGTTTAAGTCTAGGTACAGATACTAATACCTAAATCCCTTAAACTAGGGCTCTGATACCATCTGTAACGACCCGCAATCCCATACATAGTTCATATAGCATAAATTGCATAACGTCGTTATTTAACAAATATACATCACATTACAACTTCGGTCCCTTGGTCATAAACAAAATACATAATTTCATTACAAACTTTTCTTTTGCTAAATACATTACAACTAATAACAAGACATGACTGTAAAACATGCCATAATCTTCAAAAACACACTTCTTCCAAAAGCTATCCCCCGATTACCATTCCTACTTGTCCTTACTCGATCCACGACCTGGAATACATATTTTAAAACAAAATGAGGGTTAGACCAAACGGTCTAAGTGAGAAAATCCCTGCCATTTCACAATCATTATAAAACCCATTTATATAAAATCCATTATATAAACACATATACATTACACGTAATTAAATACCAATCAAGACTCGTGCACTGTGTTCAACTCATCCTCTTTCTCATTCTCATTTCTCCTGGCCATGTTAGTTGGTTGCGAGCCAACTAATCCGCCGTACAACAACTACAGCTAACACCGCTGTACAACAACTACAGCAACACCGTTGTACAACAACTACAGCAAACTCCGCCGACTATAGTTTCGGCTAACATATTCTCGTGTAGTGGAATGCACATATAAATACAATATATATCTCAATATATCACATTGTCATTTATGAATATCTAATCACATCATCTATCACCTTTTCAGTCTACACGTATATGTATTCCAGTTTAAAAACAATTTGAAGTAAAACTCACATGTTTGCTTTATCAAAATGCTCTTTAGCTCTTCTGAAAACGATCCAGCTATCAATCCAAATTCACAGGTTCTGAAACAATCAGATACAAGTATTTCTTTACCACATTAATCACATAAGACTTGCTAAGCTAAGAAGTCTAGATAGCTCTATCTAACTCTTATCCTCAATTGTCTTCCCCAAACCCGACTTAAGTCAAATCAACAGCACAACCAGTCCTTATTCATACTCTATCCAATATTTCAACAAACACAGTGTTCCTGGACAACTAACAGCATCAATCCTCTCAAACATGATAAAACAGCTAAAGTATCCGGATACCACAAGTTATCCGGACAACACAACTTTTCCGGACAGCAAGACTTTTCCGGACAACACCACTTTTCCGTACGACATAATAATCCGGACAACACCCGGGAACTAAGGTAACCCGGATACCATCTGGTATCTTATTTTATCTGGAAACTATGAAAATAAATGACTTACCCGGATATTGAACTTGTCCGGACACCACCGAAAGGGACTACCGGACACTACTAAAGAATTTACCCGGGCACATTCATGGTGTCCGGAAACTGCTGCTGTTCATCCCTATTTTTACCCAGAAATCGACAGAACTAACCCCAGATACGAAATCAGTGTTTCTACTCCGATAGGAACCATTAACTAGCAATTATAGACATAATTTACAAAGGAACATACCTTCAAATCACTTCTAAGTAGACCAATTGGAGCCTTAACCCTTCCTTTTCTTTCTTCTTCTTTTTCTCTCCAAACACACACACTTGCACACACTGATTTCTGGATTATGATAATATCTGATATCTAAGAGATATTATCAACCAATTTTTACCAATTAGACCCTAACCTATTCAATAATGACCAAAATACCTTTTTAACTTATTAATTAATCCAAACACCCCTAAACTTATAAATTCACCTAAACTCACCCTAAATATCAATTATAGAGTTAAGAAAAATTAACGGAACGAGACTTTAATTAACGAACTTACCCGGGGTATTACAATTGCATACATTATCTCTCATCTGATCGTGGCGGTCATCTCTATCCGGGTTTTCCCGGTCGAACATCTGGCGTCTTTGGTTTGGGTGGATGCGGTTATATTGAGGGAAAGAGATGTGCGTGCTCGGATGGTGCCTCATGTCTGCACAGTAAAAGAGTAAACTCAAATGAGTTATCTCACTCATAGCCACCCCAAACCTCGGTAAAACCGAGGTTTGCATAGGGTTAAATGTGAGTGTGTGAATGTTGAAAAGGAAGGCACCCCAAACCTAAGTGAAACTTAGGCTTGTTGTATCTCATTTTTCTTACGTGTACGTACAGATAAAAACTCACAAATCCCATGCATGCAGATTATTAATAAAATACTGTTTAGCTCATGCAGATTGAACACAGTCACCACATACTTCCTAGTGCATACATCTAAAAAATTCACTGATTTGCACCAGTGAAAAATAACATGACGACCCCAAACCTAAGTAGGTTTGGCTATGCTTGCACTAAAGGACAAAATCCCCAAATTAACGTACGGACCTCATGTTGCCAAGAAATCCCTCACGTAACATTTATGCACAAAAGGTGGGATTATTCCAACAAAACCATACATCCTACCACATTTATCCCCATTTTACTTCCCAAACATTCCCCATTAGAAATATTAAGAACATCATCCCACAAAAATCACATACCCAGTTTCATAGAAGTTAAACAGAAATCCCAAGGTAAACTCCTAGCATACTCAGGCATATATTCACCATTTAAGCACAAAACATCACAAGAAAGACATATTTGTGAGAAATCTAAACAATGGGCAAACAAACATCAGAGTACTTGGAAGCAAGAAATGGAAGGAAAAGATTATACTTACACCACATCATCGCAAATGACGACCAAAAGAAATAAGAAAGAAGTTACATACCTTGATCTTGAAATTGGAGGGCAAAATGATGAAAATGGAAGACAACACTTGAAAAATTGATGGAGTAGGAGTGGTGTTGAGAGAGATCGTGAGGAGTGAGAGTGAGAGATTCGAGAGGAGATAGAGAGATGAGTGCAGGGAGAAAATTGAAGAAGAAAGTGACAAGAAGAGAAGAAAGGCATAAAGAAAAGAAACTGCACACGAAAAACGTTAAGGCAACCCTAGCTGTCAGGGGACACGCGCGGTTTACCACGCAGTATGTAAACCGCGGGTAAAGCCGCGTAACGCTTTGTTTGAAAAACACCTCAGAGAGGCCCGCAGTTTGTTACCCGGTTTGGAAACCGCGGTGAATCCTGCGTAACCCACTGTTGCCCAAAACATCCAGAGACACCCGCGTGACAGGCCGCGGTATGTAACCCGCGTGACAGGCCGCGGGACCCACTGTTCAGCTATTTTTTTATTTTTTATTTTTTTTTCAATTTTTTTTTATTTAAAAAACACACTAAAACGGAACTAACCTCGGTGGGTTGCCTCCCACCCAGCGCCTTGGTTTTGGTTGTGGCTCGACCTTCCTTCTGATTACTCATTCGGTTCATCCAAATACATGGCTTCAGATGCCATCGTCTCTCCTCCATAATAGGGTTTCACTCGTTGGCCGTTCACTTTGAAGGTCGCCCCGTCTTTTCCTTGTAGCTCCACTGCTCCATACGGGTATACCTCTTTGATGGTGAATGGACCATACCACTTAGACTTCAACTTTCCTGGAAATAAACGAAGACATGAGTTAAAAAGTAAGACACTCATTCCAGGAATAATTACCTTTTCACGGAGTCGCTGGTCATGGAATCTTTTGGTCCGCTCCTTGTAGATTAACGCGTTCTCAAATGCGTCCAGCCGGAGTTCCTCCAATTCACACATTTGTAACAGTCTCTTTTTCCCGGCTGCATCTAACTCCATATTCAGCTTCTTTATAGCCCAAAACGCTCTACACTCGAGTTCCACTGGTAGATGGCATGACTTGCCATACACTAGACGGTATGGAGTGGTACCAAGAGGGGTTTTGAATGCCGTCTGGTACGCCCACAATGCGTCATCCAATTTCAATGACCAATCCTTCCGAGATGAGTTCACCGTCTTTTCCAATATCTGTTTCAACTCCCGATTGGACACTTCTGCTAGGCCGTTGGCTTGTGGGTGATATGGTGTAGTGACTTTGTGCTTCACCGAATACTTCTTTAGCACTGCTTCCAGATACCGGTTACAGAAGTGGCTTCCACCATCACTAATCAGGGCTCTCGGAACTCCAAACCTCGCAAAGATATTCTTTCGTAGGAAATTAATCACTACTTTCGAATCGTTTGTAGGAGTCGCGATTGCCTCCACCCACTTGGATACGTAATCCACTGCTACCAAGATGTACTCATTCCGATACGAGTTCGGGAACGGTCCCATAAAGTCTATGCCCCACACGTCGAAGAGTTCGACTTCCATGAAGATTTGTAGTGGCATCTCATCCCTCTTAGTTATATTTCCCGTTCTTTGACATCGATCACATTTAGATATGAACTCTCGAGCCTCTTTGAACATAGACGGCCAAAAGAAACCCGATTGTAGAACCTTTGCAACGGTTCGGTCGGTGCTGAAGTGGCCTCCGCATTCTAAAGTATGACAGTCGTTTAGAATGTCGGCCTTCTCTTCCTCTGGGACACATCTCCGGATCATTCCATCGGCACATGCCTTGTAGAGGTAAGGCTCATCCCAGTAATACCTCTTGGCCTCAAAAAGAAATCTCTTCTTTTGGTGGGAGTTCATCTAATAAGGCACTACGCCTCCCACCAAGTAATTCACCATGTCCGCGAACCAGGGCTCGGAATGACTAACCTTGAAGAGTTGCTCATCCGGAAACGAATCGTTGATGATGGTCTTATCCTTCCTTTGCTCCCCACCTCCCTCAAGTCTCGAGAGGTGATCCGCTACAGTGTTCTCTGACCCCTTCTTGTCCAGAATTTCCAAGTCAAACTCTTGGAGCAACAATACCCACCGGATGAGTCTCGGTTTGGCATCTTTCTTGGCCATCAGATATTTCAGCGCAGAGTGGTCCGTGTACACAATTACCTTGGCCCCCACTAGATAAGATCAAAACTTCTCGCACGCGTAGACAACTGCTAACAGTTCTTTTTCGGTTGTCGCGTAGTTGAGTTGAGCATCATCCAAAGTTTTGCTCGCATAGTAGATCATGTGCATCCGCTTATCCTTCTTTTGACCCAATACCGCTCCAACAGCGGTGTCACTCGCATCGCACATCAGAATGAATGGCAAACTCCAATCGGAAGCCGTGAGAATCGGTGCGGATATTAACTCCTTCTTTAACCTGTCAAAAGAAGATACACAATCATCAGTGAAATCGAATTTAGCATCTTTAAGCAATAAAGAACACAAAGGTTTAGTGATTTTAGAAAAATCCTTAATAAATCGCCGGTAAAACCCGGCATGCCCCAAGAAGCTTCGGACTCCCTTGACGGAGTTCGGGTAAGAAAGATTCTCGATTACCACTACTTTTGCCTTATCCACTTCAATTCCAGCTTTGGATACTTTATGACCAAGTACGATCCCTTCGGTCACCATGAAGTGACACTTTTCCCAATTCAAGACAAGACTTGTCTCTTTGCATCTTTGTAATACAGCTTCTAAGTGTTCCAAACATGTGTCAAACGATGGTCCAAACACCGAGAAGTCATCCATGGAGATCTCTATCATTCGCTCCACCATGTCTGAGAAGATCGCCATCATACACCTCTGGAAGGTAGTTGGAGCGTTGCATAAACCGAAAGGCATCCTCCGGTAAGCAAACGTACCATAAAGACATGTGAAGGTCGTCTTATCTTGATCTTCGGGGGCTATTGGTATCTGATTATACCCCGAATACCCATCTAAGAAACAGTAGTACTCATGCCCGGATAACCGCTCCAACATCTGATCAATGAATGGAAGAGGGAAGTGGTCTTTCTTCGTCGCATCGTTCAGTTTTCGGTAGTCAATGCAGACCCTCCAACCAGTAACTGTTCGGGACGGAATGAGCTCATTATTGTTGTTTCGGACCACGGTTATACCACCCTTCTTTGGCACCACTTGGACCGGGCTCACCCACGGACTATCTGGTACTGGATAGATAATTCCAGCATCAAGAAGTTTCAAAACCTCCTTACGGACCACTTCTTTCATGTTCGGGTTGAGCCGACGTTGGTGTTGAACTATCGGTCGATGCCCTTCTTCAAAATTGATGCGGTGTGAGCAAAATGTCAGGCTTAAACCTTTCAAATAAGCTATTGTCCAGCCGATAGCGGTTTGATGCTCTCTCAAAACTCTTAGTAACTTCTCTTTATTCTCGGAACTCAGCTTAGACGAGATGATTACCGGAAGCGTTTCCTTATCTCCCAAGTAAGCGTACTCGAGATGGTCGGGTAGCGGTTTTAGCTCAAGCTTGGTGGTGTCTTCGATGAAGGTTCAGACTTGGGAATTGGTTCTCCCAAATCTTCAATGACCGGTCTTCTCGGGCCTTTGTATGATGGCGATGCATTTAATTGCATCACACTTTCGCTTTCCGGATCAGTATCGGTACCCATCAAGGCATTGTTCAATTGGTTATCGGAAACTTGAATGCCACACGTTTCTTTAATCAACGAGTCCATCACATCTACCCGGTAACATTCATTTGGTCCCATGCTTTGCTTTGTTGCCCGGAAAACATTGAAGATAGCTTCTTCATCACCCACTCTCAAGGTGAGCTTTCCCCCCTTCACGTCGATCAATACTCCTCCCATAGCCAAGAATGGTCGGCCCAATATAAGCGGTATCTCTTTATCCTCATCCATGTCGAGGATCACGAAGTCCACTGGGAGATAAAACTTGTCCACCTTGACAAGCACATCTTCAATTACCCCATACGGGTACTTGATGGATCTGTCAGCAAGCTGTAACGTCACACTGGTCGATTGCACCTCTCCAAGTCTGAGTTTCCTGAAAATAGACAAGGGCATCAAATTAATACTTGCTCCAAGATCACACAAAGCTTTACTAAATTCCGAATTTCCTATATTAACAGGGATAGTAAAACTCCCTGGATCCTAAAGCTTCAGGGGAAGCTTATGTTGGATAATCGTGCTGCACTCCTCAGTAAGTGCAACTGTCGTATGCTCCTCGATCTTCCTTTTGTTAGATAGAATATCTTTTAAAAATTTCACATACGAGGGCATTTGTGCCAAAGCATCTGCAAAAGGGATGTTAATATGCAATTTCTTAAACACTTCAAGAAATTTAGAATAGTTAAGATCCTCCCTGTGGGCCTTAAGCCTATTTGGATATGGCACCTTCGGAACTGCCGGCTTGACCGATGTTTGCTTTGGCATGGTTGGCGGCTCTTGCTTCTTCTCTTCACTCTTTGAGTTCTCTTTAATTACAACCTCTTCGTCAGCCTCTAACTCATCCATATCTACCATCTTGAAATCTTCCCCTTTGGACTCGGTTTCCTTTGATGCTGGCTCTTGTGTCGGTTTCCCATTCAGCTCCTTGCCACTCCTCAGATGAATGGCCTTGCAATCTTCCCGGTTTGTCCTTTCGGCTTGACTCAGAAATTTCCCGGGAGCTCGGTTTTGTAGGGCTTCAGAAATCTGCCCCATCTGCCTTTCAAGCATCTTTATAGATGTTGTATTCTGATCAGTGGCAGCTGTTGGGTCACTTAAGATTTGAAGATGACCTCAGTCTCTCAATTTTACACAGTTCATACTTAGAATAATTTCTAGGTTCTTTACAAGCAGTTTAATTGTATAAAAATGTTCGGTGAAGCCGAAGATCAACCGAAGAAACAAAGTAGAAGTATATCTTCAAGGCGGATTGAAGATAAATTTCTCAACCAAAGATTAAGCTGCTACTTGGGACGTCCTAAGGTTTTAGGCCAGTACAAGGTCCTAAGGTTTTAGGCCAGTACAAGGTCCTAAGGTTTCAGGCCAGTACAAGGTCCTAAGGTTTCAGGCCAGTACACTTGAAGAGCAAGGAAAATCTTGAAGACTTGATCGGTAGGATCTCTTGAAGATGTTGAAGACATGATATGCAGGATCTGGATCTCCTGAAGATGTTAAAGACTTGATCTCCAGGATCTCCTAGACTTGATCTGAAGAATCTCTTGAAGATGTTGAAGATATGATCGGCAGGATATGTTGAAGTCATGATCGGCAGGATATCTCAAATATCCTTGAAGACATCCTAGGCCAACAGTTTACAGCAGGTATATTCTGTTCTATCTGCAAAATATTTGAGATATCTTGCAATGACAGAGACATAATCCAAGGATCAGAAAAAGAGGTCTTTGGATTTGTTATCTCTTTCAAGAAAGTTCAGATTCAACAAGAGGTCAACGCTTCAAGACAAAACATACAAAGACAAAAGTACATCCCAGTACTTTTCAGAAGAGCTGCTTCCATCCTGCCATCCAAGCCCTGCTTGACAAGTGTCCATGCATTTAATGCATGAGGCACTATATAAGGAGATCATCTTCAACCTTGCAAATAACCAGTTTTAAAACTCTCTCAAGACTTTCAAGTACTGGCATTACTCCCTCTCAGAAGTTCATTTGTGTTCTAAGTGTTTTACAACTGTTCTTATTCTCTGTGTGGCTTTGTGTTAGATTGTTTAAACTGATTTTATATTTGTTTTGTTCCGCAACAATCTTTAAGTTTTCTATGTGTAATTCTTGATTTTAAATCAATAAAGAATTAATTAAGTGAAAAATTTTGTGTATTGTATTCAACCCCCCCTTCTACAATACTTGTTTACCATTGCTAATCCATAGCTGGGACCAACAAGTGGTATCAGAGCGGGTCAGTTTAATCTAATAAACTTGATCTGATCTGCAATGGCTTCATCTTCTTTGAACAATGTTTCTTCTCAAAACTCTACTGCTAATGCTGGATCATACGACAATGGCTCCATAGCCAAACCACCAAAGTTTAACCCCAATAACTTCTCTCTGTGAAAAAGTCGTATGATGCATAGTCAAGGAGATCCCAATGAGCATTCAGAAGCATATCTTAGTGATGCTGATGATGAATGTGAGGAAACTTCAGTTGACAAACTATCAGTTGGAATGGCCAGAATGGATAGGTATTCTAAATCCAAATCTCACTTTTCTTCTGAAAAATCTAAGTTTAGTCGAAAACCCTCCTCTTCTCTCTCCAAACACACCTCCTCAGACAAATCTAATGAGGAATGTTTTAACTGTGGTAAAAAAGGTCATTTTTCTTCTGAGTGTAGAAGTAAACGTTTCAAAACCGGGAAGATCCAAATATGATTCTGACCGGGCTGAAAGATACAAAGAAAAATACAAGAGAGAAAAAGAAAGAAACGCAAGACTAGTCAGAAAAGGAAAGGGTCTGCCTGCTAAAACTCATGATCTGGCAGATGAACCCACATCTGAAAGCGAGAAGGACATTTCAAATTTGTGCTTCATGGCCTAGATAAATGACATGGATGATCCTGAAGGCCACCCCCTCTCAACTGCTCTAGTACCAGCTAAGTGCTTCTCATCTTCTTCACAGAATTGACAGGTAACCTACCAAAGATGTCTTTACTTCTAATCCTCACCCTTCTTGTTCCATTCAAACACTCTACCTCCATTTTCTTAAAAACACCCTTCCCATTATTACCTGCTAGTTCAATCTCCCTCACCTTCTCTCAACCCTTATCACTACCCTTCTTAACTATACACTCTAACCCTCTCACCTTTCTACCTGACCTCTCACCCTCATTTCCTAAGTATGTCTTTCCTAAGTGTATCATTTCCTAAGTCTATCTTTTCTTCATATATCTTACATCTCCACAAGTCCATACTAAACATCAAAGTTCCTCTGATGATGACTCCTCTTCCAGTCTACCACCTTCTGGAGATCCTATCATTAACAGCCTGCCATCATCCCCTCCTACATCTTTCAGGTATCTTCCTCATCCTAACTTTTTTCCTACCTATTCCTCTCCTTGCCTAACACCTTGCCTATATCTTTGCCTACCAATTCTTGCCTACCGACTTTGCCTACAGACTTTTCTCTCCTATTCTTCTCTTTTCCCATACCTTTTATCAACTTCCCTAACTTCCCATCATACCTCTCACCCTACCTCCCTCCTCCATCCCACTAAATATTCACACTCACCAAATATTCACTTCTCTCCCTTCTATGTGAATCTTTTGTCTTTTATAAAACCCAAAGAAATTTGAAGAAGGCTTGGCCGATCCATGTTGGGTCACTGTAATGAAAGAAGAACTCTCTCAATTTGAAAGAGGTCTATGTGAAACAACCTCCTGGTCTTGAAGATCACTCTTGAAGATGACTTGAAGACCCACATCTGAAGATTACTCTTGAAGATTGAAGATGTTTGCTTTCCTCAAATCTTTCGAAGATCATTGTCAAAATCTTCCAAAAAAGAGAGAGAGAGAGAGAGAGAGAGAAAAGAAAAATCAAAAACAAAAAAAAAGAAAAGAAAAATTAAAAAAAGGAGAGAGAGAGAGAGAAAAAAAAGAATAATAAAAAAAGTCAAAAAAAAAAGTCAAAAAAAAATCAAAAAAAATAATACTGTTTATTATTTTATCAGTTAGAACTTTTCAAATGCTGATAATTTATTTGTTACAAGAAAAGTGCATACTCTTCTTTTCTATTCCTCCCTTCCAATACAACCCAACTCTTTTTACTTCACACAACACACACAACTTTTACCTCTCTCAATCCAAGTCACTCTCAATCCTAACCATCCTTTTCTTTACCTATCCATTTTTACTTTTAATCCACACCATCATTTTTCCATCTATACAAAACAACCTACCCTCAAACCTTACCCTATACAAACACAACATACTTCTATCCTACCTTCAACCTTTTTCTTACCTTCACTTTACCACATCCTTACCCTATACACACACAATCTAAGATTTAACCCAAACCAAAGAGCATCTCCACTGATCCCTAACCAACCAACTAAGACAAACCTCACACACTCCTTCCATCTCCGAATCTCCACCGATACCAAAGAGCCTCTCAAACCACCGACAACAAGCAACCCAAACACCCTCTTCATCGGCTGTCTCCCTCACGCCGACAGCCTCCTTGCCGCCGACACCCCTGCCGCCACCGATCCCGCCGACATCCCGCCGCCATCACACCACCGACATCACCGACGCCTCTTATCCTCACCCTCCCCGCCGACGCCACATACCCCTCTCTCTCCGCTCCACTCCCACCCCCACCCACCACCGACCCCCACCCCTACCCACCGACAACCACACCACCGACATCACCGACGCCTCTTATCCTCACCCTCCCCGCCGACGCCACATACCCCTCTCTCTCCGCTCCACTCCCACCCCCACCCACCACCGACCCCCACCCCTACCCACCGACAACCACACCACCGACATCACCGACGCCTCTTATCCTCACCCTCCCCGCCGACGCCACATACCCCTCTCTCTCCGCTCCACTCCCACCCCCACCCACCGACGCCTAAGACCCCCCTCCCCCACCGACGCTCCTCACCCCCACACCCCCACCGACGTGCATGCTTCCCCCCCCCCCCCCAACACCAACGTGCATGCCATGCTACCCCCCACCCACTGAACTTGCATGCTACCAACCCCAACACCCTTAACCTACTAATATTTTTGGGTTAACATTTTTTTACCTTTTCTCACATACCCCCCCCCCCCCCCCACCGAAAAAAAACTCTTCCCATCCCTCTTATTTTTTTAAGACTCACTCCCTTCTCTCTCTCTCCTACTTTTCTATTCCCCATATATCTCATCCTAAACCCTAACCTATCATCTCCCATCACACTCCACCTCTTACATCTTTTTACCCACCAAATATTTCCCTCACTCTTCTCCTTTTTACCATCTCTTACCCAAATATAAATACCCCATCTTTTCCTCATTTCTTCTTCCTATTTTTCTCTCATCCTGACTTTATATATAGCTCAAAAAAAAAAAAACATCAGCTGCCGATTTTCCTACATCATGGCCGATTTTTCCTCTTAGTGTTTTTCCTTCGTCGCCCGCTGAGGGGGAGAATTCATCTGAGGGGGAGCAACATCAACCCTCAATATTCATATCCAGCGTCCAACTCAAAAAAAAAGAGGAAATCAGCGGACCGGTTAAGGGGGAGCACATCAGTTCGGGCGAATCTAACTAAGGGGGAGGAACACAAAGACCGGCTGATCTACTGAGGGGGAGCAAAACAAAGACAAATGATGATGATGTTGAACAGGAAGAGCTGAAGATGCCAACAAAAGAAAGAAGATGTAAAAGATGGCCATAAGCATCCTGAGGCTGATTCACTCAAACTCAACCCTCCCTCAAAGAATCCTCAGGGCTTCTGATCAAAATGAAGAATCCTCAAGCAGACACAAGTTTCAACTTGTCCCTCCAAAGATGCAAGTAATTTTTGTTCTGTTCATATTGTCTATACTTAATTCCTTTTTCTTTCATTTGTTTGTACAGTATACTTTACCATTTCTTTTTACTTGTAAATGTCGGATACAAAAAAAAAATCCAAAAATCCAAAAAGAATGGACTATGTGAAAAGAACCCAAAAGAGTAAACAAGGGTCAAAAATGAATTATTCAGTGTTT
Source organism: Saussurea involucrata (assembly GCA_033807775.1). Classification (NCBI taxonomy): domain Eukaryota; kingdom Viridiplantae; phylum Streptophyta; class Magnoliopsida; order Asterales; family Asteraceae; genus Saussurea; species Saussurea involucrata. The sequence goes on from CM066324.1 coordinate 111,969,833, forward strand.
ACTTCTCAGATTCTAAGTATGGATGTCATCCTCAAATAGGGGGAGATTGTTGGGTCACTTAAGATTTGAAGATGACCTCAGTCTCTCAATTTTACACAGTTCATACTTAGAATAATTTCTAGGTTCTTTACAAGCAGTTTAATTGTATAAAAATGTTCGGTGAAGTCGAAGATCAACCGAAGAAACAAAGTAGAAGTATATCTTCAAGGCGGATTGAAGATAGATTTCTCAACCAAAGATTAAGCTGCTACTTGGGACGTCCTAAGGTTTTAGGCCAGTACAAGGTCCTAAGGTTTTAGGCCAGTACAAGGTCCTAAGGTTTCAGGCCAGTACAAGGTCCTAAGGTTTCAGGCCAGTACACTTGAAGAGCAAGGAAAATCTTGAAGACTTGATCGGTAGGATCTCTTGAAGATGTTGAAGACATGATATGCAGGATCTGGATCTCCTGAAGATGTTAAAGACTTGATCTCCAGGATCTCCTAGACTTGATCTGAAGAATCTCTTGAAGATGTTGAAGATATGATCGGCAGGATATGTTGAAGTCATGATCGGCAGGATATCTCAAATATCCTTGAAGACATCCTAGGCCAACAGTTTACAGCAGGTATATTCTGTTCTATCTGCAAAATATTTGAGATATCTTGCAATGACAGAGACATAATCCAAGGATCAGAAAAAGAGGTCTTTGGATTTGTTATCTCTTTCAAGAAAGTTCAGATTCAACAAGAGGTCAACGCTTCAAGACAAAACATACAAAGACAAAAGTACATCCCAGTACTTTTCAGAAGAGCTGCTTCCATCCTGCCATCCAAGCCCTGCTTGACAAGTGTCCATGCATTTAATGCATGAGGCACTATATAAGGAGATCATCTTCAACCTTGCAAATAACCAGTTTTAAAACTCTCTCAAGACTTTCAAGTACTGGCATTACTCCCTCTCAGAAGTTCATTTGTGTTCTAAGTGTTTTACAACTGTTCTTATTCTCTGTGTGGCTTTGTGTTAGATTGTTTAAACTGATTTTATATTTGTTTTGTTCCGCAACAATCTTTAAGTTTTCTATGTGTAATTCTTGATTTTAAATCAATAAAGAATTAATTAAGTGAAAAATTTTGTGTATTGTATTCAACCCCCCCTTCTACAATACTTGTTTACCATTGCTAATCCATAGCTGGGACCAACAGCAGCCTTGACTGTGTTGACCGTACCGGCTAATCCCTCAACCGTGATGTCCATTTTAGACATGAATTTCATCATCATGTCCTCTAGCACCGGCTTCTTCCCTCCGGATTGCCCTTCATTCCGTTGGTTGTAACCTGGAGGACGATAGACATTGTTAGTATTAGAAGAATTGGCAAAGTTAGAATGATTACCTTGTTGTTGACCGGGTTGCCCTTGCGGTTGACTCCATGAAAAATTAGGGTGCTTTCTCCAACCCTCATTGTATGTGTTTGAAAACGGATCATTCCTTGGCCGGTTGTTCTGATTTTGCATAAATTAAACTTGCTCCGGCTCGCTCATGGGTGGTGCCATATCCGGCATACCCTCATCCATCATGAATGCGGATTGAAGAGAAGGCCTCTTTATCTGACTCGTGAGTGCGTTCAGTTGAGCCTTTATGGCTTTCAGCTCGTCATTCTCTTGCACACTTGCAACCCTTCTAACTGTTGACCTCGGAGTAGAAAAGCTATGTTCGGCCAGATTATCGATCAGCTCACATGCCTCCTCGTAAGACATATCCATTAGGGCTCCACCTGCTGCAGCTGTGATGTCGTTTTTAAACTACGGGTGAAGTCCACTGAAGAATGTTTGGATTATGACCCAACCATGTAAACCATGATGAGGGCATTTCTTGATCATCTCCTTGTACCTCTCCCAAGCTTCATACAACGTCTCTTGATCCCATTGCGCGAAATGGGTGATTTCAGCCATGAGTTGGGCGGTTCTGCTTGGTGGAAAGAATTTTTGGAGAAAAGCAGCCTTCAGCTGTGCCCAGGTAGTGATCGAGTCTGGTTGGATACTTTCAGTCCAAGTTATGGCTCTGCCTTTGAGTGAAAAGCTGAAAAGTCTCAGCTTGACGGCATCCTCGTTCACCCCATTGATCTTGAATGTATTACAAATCTGCTCAAATGCATGAAGATGTGCATGAGGGTCTTCTACTGGGCCTCCCCCATACTGATTCTGTTGTACCATTACAATGGTACTCGGTTTGATCTCGAAATAGTTCGCCCTAGTAGTGGGCGCTTGAATGCCTATGCGTGCGGCTGCCATGTTTGGATCGGCAAACGATCGCATAGGGCGTCTCTCGGGAGGTGGTGGTGGATCATTACGAGGTCTCTCGTTGACAGGTCTCTCGTCGCCCATTTCGATCTTGATATGTTGTTTTGCTTTTGCTTCTTTTCGTAATCGGCGGGCGGTTCTTTCAATCTCCGGATCGATCGGTTCGATTTTCTCCCCTCGGGTTTTCCTTGGCATAAACCAATTAGTACCTGAAATGGAAAGTACAAAATCAGTAATCCAGAAATTGAAGGTGAAAAAATAAAATAACAGAAAAAAATGTTCAATCTAATAGCGCTTATAGCTGGTTGTGCTATCAGTTGCAACTAGTTCCTCGGCAACGGCGCCAAAAACTTGATAGGCGGGTTAACACCCCCCTAAATCTAACCGCAAGTGTACGGGTCGAAGTCAAGTAATAGTACTAAAAGTACGAGTATCGAACACAGGGAACTAGGAACTAAGTATCACAATGACTACAATTGCTATTAACTGAACGATCGATATTTTGAGTTGTGGTTTATAACTTGATTTAAAAACTAAATAAGAACTAAATACTACTAGAATCGCTTGACATAAGGTTTTTAAAGAACTTTGGTAGAGAAAAGGTTAAGGGTTGGACTTCCTATGGAAATACTACTGATGGACGAATACCCGAACAATAATTATTATCGACTCTCTCTATGAACCCTAGTTTATAAAAGTTACTGTTATTCCTTTTCAAGTAATAACAAATCTTATTCAAGACTGTAGGTGTTATCTCTTGATCTACACCCAGGGTTTTGAAATACATTAAGTCAAACTATTCCGAGCAGAAAGTGATTCGGCTATCTCTACCCGAATCTCCTTTCCGACACTTGATTACTTGATCTAGCTTTTAATCAATTTTCTCAAACTTAATCAAAAACCATGTAATTCAATTGAAGGTGATCAATCTACAATTGATAATTAAAGCTGAATTCAAATGCTTCATAGATTAAATCAAGTAAAAACAATCATTCGGTTACACGTCATGCATCGTAAAATCCATAGTTGTTCCAACCCCCAACATCTAGAGATTAGTTCATGTTGGGGTGAATAAAAACACTAGACAAAAGGTATAAAGTGGTGTGTGAAATCATGTTCAATGTAAACGTAACGAATGTATGATGAAATCCCTTCTCTCTCGGCTCTGATCCACTTCGTGTGGTGAACTGTCTTCAATCAATCCTCTCTCGTGTCTCCAAAGTATGTGAAAATGCTCTGAAAATCGCCCCTCCACAGCCTACCGTCGCACGTGTCGTGATAATGACCTAATTCCGGAAAACTCAAAGTATAGAATCGATCCAGAGAGTTACGCGGTTTATCCCGCGGCTTGCAAGTCGCGGGGAAAGTCGCGCGTGTTTCTGATGCCTTCGGGTCAGGCCTGGTTCGGGTTTTGTTCGCGGATCTTGGGCTTGGTTCTTGGGCTTCGGTTGGGCTTCGTTTTGGACTCTCTTTTTCGCTTCTTTTCTTGATGCTCGTCTTCTTTCGGATAACCTGCACATTTCACTGGATAAACCGTAAAACAATGCCTTTTTGCTTCAACACAAGCCGATCTCATTGGTTTGAGTACCGAAAATAACGCCAAAAAGTGGCGTTATCAAAGTAGCAGTAGCCTTATCAACAGGGGTTGATGATCTTGGCTTGTCAGTAATAGCAAGAGGTTTATTCTTCTTGAAATTACTCTTTCTAGCAAATCTCCTGAACTTATTAGCCAGGAATGCCAGAGTTTCATCATTATCTGAAACGTCAGAGTCTGATGATCTTTCAGAGCTAGTTTCCAACTCAGTGACAGTGATAGTCGATCGCTGAGTGGAAGGTGACTCTGAGATTAAAGCAACAGGGGTGCTTTTGGAATCTTTTACAATATTCTTCTTAAGATGACTCGATTGCTCATGATTCAGCATCGTGCCATATAAGGTAGAAAGGGTCATTGATTTTAGATCCTTTGACAGCTTGAGACACATAGAATAACTGTCCCAGCTTTCAGGTAAACATTAAAATATTCCTTACCAACAGTTTTTAGATCTATTATTAAGCAGTTAAAACGTTGGTGTACTTCAGAGAGAGTTTCATTCTTACCACAAATGAAGCTTTCATACTGTCTTACCAGGTTGATCTTTCAAGAGTCCTGGACTTCAGAAGTACCTTCATACTGAACACAGATTGTGTCCCACATAGCTTTTGAGGTTTTCAGGTTCATGACGGAATGGTAGACTTCGTCAGGAAGAGCCATGGAGAGTATGGATCTGGCTTTGGTGTCGATAGCCACTTTCTTCTTATCTTCATCAGTCCACATACGAATTTCCTTAGGAATCAGCCCTTCTGGAATAGCAGGTCTATTCTCAGCGGCTGGAACTGCAGCATCAATTCTTACAGGAATATATGGGCCGTTTTCAAGATAATAAGGCATAGTAGGGTCTACACCGTCTAAGAAGAGAATCATCCTATTTTTCCATAGATTAAAATTATCTCTGGAGAATCTAGGGGGTTTTGCAAGAGAACCGTTGTCATTATAGTTTGTGTTTGTGTTGGTAGCCATTTTAAGAAATAGCTAGGAAGAGAAATCTTAGTATAGATCAGATATTGTTTATGAGATTAAACAAATCTGCTCTGATACCACTTGTTGGTCCCGAAAGGCTATACAAGTTTGTAGAAGGGGGGGGGGGTTTGAATACAAACTCACGTTTTTACTTTTCTAAATTGTTTATTGATAAATCAAGACAATTTACAACTTGTTGCGAACAAGATTAAGGATAAACCTAAATCTAAACAAGTCTTAAGAACACTAAGTTTCTTGCACTAGAAAGAGTTAAAGAAATTACGAATAATAACTTAACAATAAGGGAGAAAGAAGAAGATGGCCCGAGCACAGACGCTTCATTTCTGAAGTAGGGTTCTTCTTATATACTGCATGCATTTAATGCATGGCAGTATGGCTTTACACGCGGCAGCAGCTGATTGGTTGCATGTCATTGACCTTTGTAGACAACCTTAGTAGCCGCATGGTGCACAGTGTAGAATCAGAGTTGTTGTACGATTACAGACAAAAGGTATGTTGGTTCTGACACTTCGTACGGAGACGTGCAAGGGAGGTAAGACAATAGTAACATACAGGGAGATTTCATGATCAGCTTTCGTTGAGTCAGATCTTTATCAGCGAATGATAAAGTTCAACGATTGCTGAAGTCTTTTACTTGATACTTCACGTTGAATGGACAGGTCTTGCTTCGCTGATGTCCGCATCAGTTCATGAGTAGACTTGTCGCTGGTTCTTGAGCTTGATCTTCGACTTCAGCGTAGAACATATGTTGACGTGAAACTTGTCTTCAGGGATCATAAGTAAACAACTAACTTATCAGCGATCACCATAAGGACTGAACAGGCTCAGAGCATTATGGTGAGTAGTGTTCGCTGAATGTTTAATCTAAAGAACGAGAGTTCCTATCAGCGGTACTGAATTAGTCTTAGTACATTAGCGATAGTGAAACTCTAATACATATTGTTTACTTACAATTTTCACTAAGTGTTTAAGAGAGGGTCATTATCAAATCACTGAGGGTTTGGATCAACATCTTCTACTAAGTGCTTACCTGAAAATGGTTTAGTTTTTGGAAAAGCGAGGGTTAGACCATGAAGTCTAGTGAGTTCCCTCAACACAAGGCCACACCATAAATATCACAATTTATAAAATAACTACGAAATAGTTTATACAAAATCATAACGAAGCACGCTTAACATGATATGCACACAATGACACATGCTATAGTCACACATACCGTGACAGCGTAATAGGGCACACACCGCCATATATGAAACAAATTCATATATATATATATATATATATATATATATATATATATATATATATATATATATATATATATATATATATTATGGGACACACCCCCCATTTCACACCATAGCCATAGCATGTTTACACACTTTTAAATTATTCATTCCGCCACACACATTTTTTTTTGGGTAAGGTTCATCTAGGCTTTGCCTAGACTGCATCCTTGGCAATTTGGAAACAAACAAACAAAGCGGCCGTCTGAGACTAAGCCTGGCCACAGAATGCTGACGCCTGGGCTCGAACCCGGGGTGGGTGGGATATTCCACCACATCCCCCCCAAGCCCTTGCCAACACGCCACCACCCTTGTGGTTAACATACACACTCTTCGCTTCGTAATTAAAAAGCAGTTGATATGTACGCAGTTGAATACATGTATAAATAATCACACTTGTATAAGATTTGGGTTTAGAAAGACTCACCTGAAGTCCCCCGCTAGGAGTTCTTACTTGCAACCGTTGGTCATCTACTCGCATCTACATTTGCACCTAACACACAAGACTAGATAAGTCTCTCGGCACACTCGAATTCTACTGACAACTGAAAGTCCCGGACATGGGAATTTCGGGTTCCGGTTTCACTTTCCGGACTTAATTCCGGATTCGACACTCCCGGACCCTATCCGGTTTCCGGTATGTATTCCGGATTCGATTCCGGATTCCGACACAATTCTGGGTCCAACTCTGGATTTCGGCACAAATTCTAGATCTGACTCCGAATCCCGACACAAGTCCTGCATTTCGGATTCCGTCACTTTCGGATCCGGTGCTCTTCCGGACAACACCCCACTCCCGGGTTTAGCGAGTTCCGGACAAATGGGGTTCCATCGCGTGAACATCCCCAATACGCCAACCAGATCGACCCCCAAATCAGACATAAACAAGAAGCCACACAGACTTATGGTTAGCGAGTAATATCATTTAATCTCCCATACCAAGTTTGGTTGGGTCGAAACACTCAGCTCGATTTCCCACATTCTTTGGGAGAAAGATAGCCAACAGGTCTCCACAACCCAAAATCCCAACATGACTAGAGTCCACACCAAAAATTCAAAGTCACTCTACAGATTAATGGTTAGGGAGAAGGAAATTACCTCAAATAGAGTAATGATTCATACTTCCTTGATTGATTCTCCAACTTTCTCTCCAAGGTAGCAAGGTTGCTCACCATCTCACACAGTAGCCGCAATCAGCAATGAGAAAGGAATTGGGGTAATAGGGTTTTAACCCTATTTCCCATCTTCACACCATAGTCACCAACTTTTCAACTTTTCACACTTTACACACCAACCTATCATTTATTTACAAAACAAACCCGACTATTACATTTTTCTTTTTTTATAAATTATACCATTATAACCGTTCATCAAAACCTTCAAAATGAGCACAAATGTTATGGGTTTGAAGACCCCACTATCGAACGAATATTTTTCAAAATTTTTGACCAATTAACCATATTGATCTTTAATTTTATACATCTGATATGCGATTTAAAAGCGAATAAATATGAACATGAAACGAAATTATTTTTTTCGAATTATCGGCTTTAGATTTAAGATATTTCGAACCGTATCGCGCGCGGGTACGTATCTAGTCTATATTTATCTATCTATACTCCTTTAAAAATTATATTACGGTTACTCTTGAATTTTTAAGAGGACAAATCTCGACACACCATGTATAAGTTTAAAAACTTCTAAACCTTCCACATTCAACATAATAATTAAAGATAAAATTATTTTTTACTTTAAAATTACATCTTATACCCTTGTAATTAGTTATTTAATTACTTTATGTCTCTTCCTTTTTTACACCCTTGTCTTATTAACAAACATAACCGTAAATACGTAGTGACTTGTTTTTAAAACTTATATTTTATACCATATAGTTGATAGGCGGTTTACACCCCCCCCCCCCCCTTGACTAACCGCAAGTGTACGGTGTCGTCTCAAGTAATACGTACGGAAGTACGAGTATCGAACCCAAAGGAACTAGCTGTTAAGTACCTCAATGACTGTAGTAACTATTAACTAAGCGGTCGGAAATTCTTTTGGTTGAATTTCTGAAATATTCAATTAACAAAAGCACACAAAAATGTTGGAACAGTCGATTAATTGGAAAAGGTTAAGAGGAAAGAAGGAGGGTTGGAATCTGAATGGCTTATTGAATGAGAGTTCAGAGTGATTTATGATTAATTCTAACGATCAATGACTTGCAAAATCCGGTCTCGTTGTACTTTTTCAAGCTACAACAAGAATTGACTCAATTAAGATTGTTTTATCTCTCGATCTCACAATTAAATTGAGTTAATGAAAAAGATTTAGAACACAACAATGAATAGATTGGTATATCTCTCTCCCACTCTCCTCGGTGGCTATTGAACCCTATCTAGATCTCAAGACTTCTCTCGGATGTACTCAAGACGATAAAATCATTTAACCAGTGATCAATTAGTTAAACGCAGTGAGTATAAGTTCAAAAACGTCATCCATCTATTAAAACCAAAACATAAATCATCCAAAGTTTACATCGGTAACCCAAACATCATCCAACCCCCCAACATGTAGTTTAGCTCATATTGGGGGTGTGTAAAAGAAACTGAAAAGTTACAAAAAGCTTTAAAGAATTCATGGTTCGAAAAGTTCTAGAGGTAATGATAAATAACTCCCTGAGAAGAATCCCCTTCGATCTCGCGTGCTCAATCGTCTTTGATTCCTTGTTCCGATCTGTTTCCCTCGTGTCTTCCTCTTTAAAGATCTCTGTTTCTCCTCCAAAAATCGCCCCTTGGCCAGCCGTCATCGTGTGTCAGTCAAAAAGTGTCCAACCCTAGCTAAAAGAAAGAGTTTTAAAGAACTGGGCGTCGGGGCCAGTATTGGCGCCAGTTGGCTGGCGCCAAGACTGGCGCCAGGTTCTGTTTAAATTGTCGGCGCCGACTTCTGTTTCGCTTCTTGGCGCGGATTGTGGCGCCAGTTCACTGGCGCGGAGACTGGCGCCAGCTTCTATTTCGCATTTCCTTGATTTTCCTTGTTTTCAGCTTCGGAACTCAAATCTGCTGCTCTTTTGGAAAATAATGCTTATACCTGTACTTTCTCACCAAAAACCCGTTAAATACTCGTATTTCACTTGAAGACATGCGTGAACCACCCAATTTGAGATTAAAATTAATGTCGAAAATCGACATTATCAACAACCCCAAACCGAGCGTTGCTTGTCCTCAAGCAAAATAGCGATAGAAGATTTAAAACCCAGGGTCTTAACAAAATTCGCACAAATGCGAAGTCGGTGGTGTCATTATGGATCTTTACATATCTTATTCAACAAAAGGAATTAACAGATTAATCAGAATCCTTTACCGAGACACCCCTAGTTTGCAAAGGTCGAAACACTTACTCTATGAGAATAGAACTGGTCGGGACCACACTACATCAAATTCCACCTAAAGTCATGTATGATCTGGGAGGATTTCGCCTCGACCCTACCTCGTCGGACTCTCAATTCACTCGAACCCTAGGTTGTCCCACATGTTGTCATGCAATTGGAGGTTATATGCAAGAATACTCGAATAATAGCATGAACAACGTAACAAGAAAGACGCACCAATGTCCAAATAAACGATCTCGGATGGAACCAACTAACAAGACTAAGACTATCAGTGTCACTTTCATCTATCCTCATACTTTCCAAAAGACCATCCAGGTCTTTACAAGGGTTGTAATGGGGCTAGGCTATTGGCTAAGAAACGAACGGTAACTCGGTTCAAAAGGCCTCACAATACCGGTGTACGAATAAATAGTTACCCTTCCCGTTTTGTCTTTTGCCTCTTTCAACATGTTTGCATCTCACTTTCCTTGATTGAGTATGTCAACCTTATTTCCTTCTATACATTTAAGCTCCCCATTTTTTCCTCTCCAGTGAGCTGACCAATTGGCCTTATTTCTTTTTCACTGCTCTTTTTTTTTGTTTTTGCATGACCCTTTTTGGTCATATCACTATTTCCGTACTTCCTTCTGATTTACATCTCTCTATTTCCCCCCCTTTTTCATACCATGTCTCATCCTACCTCTCGTAACTGGTACTTGTTTGGACCAAGGTAGGCTATTATAAAGGATAGGGTTTAATTTAGGGTTCAGAATCAACATAATCAGTTGGCTACAAAAATGGCTAAGGATCACTAAAAAAGAAGGGTGCGCAAGATAAAACACTCTATACTCACATTGTCTGGAATCATTTCTCATGGTCTATACTTAGATAAGATGCTAGTGACACTAGATATCCCTATGGACGTCTTTGCTAATTGGCGCAAGTCTATAGTGAGATCAACTATAGCCACGACAAAAATTAGTGAGAAGTGTATCGAGTTCATGTATTTCCTCTCAGAATCGACGCTTGATTGGCTCAATACCTCAGTATTGGGTGGTCTCCACTAATGTCCCTAATGCATACAATCCTTCGGGTCTCATTCGATGCTATATTATCCTTTACAGTTCATTCCTCAAAAAGCAGAGTTCTACTCACTACTAACGGTGATTCAGAAAAAAAAATTCAATCATAATGACTCTAATTCCGTTCCTTGCCTAAGATATAATAAAGATCATCACAATGACAATATCACTTCACATCCACCCCAAACCTGAATACACATTGTCCCCAATGTGCACCTACTTCTATTACAATCCTCCAAAATAACTTTCGCGAATTTAGTACAGTCATCCAAAATAAAGTTATACGAATTAAGTACAGTCATCCAAAATAAAGTTAGAGCAGAACAGATCAAAAAGAAAAATGAAAACAAACCGTCTTCATTCCCCACGGTTTCTGCGTCTGGCACCGCCCGACTGCTGCCTCCTCACTCTCCTTTCTGCCGGCGGGTTGGTCGGGCCTGCTGCGTCTGCATTTGCACCTCTCGCGATAGTCTGGCGGATGCCCTCGAGGCTGGTTCGCACTTCTGTCTGAAATAAATCAATGCAGTGATCGAAGTGGAGGACCACACCCTCGATGTCAGTCGGTATAGGGGCTTCTCCCTCATCCGCAGCGGGGTCATAGTTGACGTCATCGACGTCTACGTCATCGGCATCGCTTGGTACCTCCATCTCCTCGTTGGCCACTGCCTCTCGCCTATCCAACGTCCGGGCAGCAGTTTCTTGGGCGCGGTAGGTGCCCCGATTAAACGGTGAAGGGGGGTCTACAGTGTCCCCAATCGCCAAACCCGCATCCCTGCATAGCTTAGTAATCAAGCAAGGAAAAGGAAGTATACCAGTGTTCTGCTCAGCAGCGGCATCAATCATGTGAAGAATCACAATGTGGCCAATGTCTAACGGCATGTTGTGCTGCAGGCAATAAAGTATGCGCGCCACGTAAGGATCGACCGTGGTATAGTGGGTAGAAGGGGCTAGACTCCCCTTGATGAATCTCAACCATACCCCAATTTCCGGGCGCAATTTGCTCTTCTTTATCTCGTGCCTTCTTGGAGCCCATTCACCCTGCCCGTTGCGCCTCAATGCCGACGCGATAATGGGGCTATGCGTCTCGTCCTGCCTGACACCTTGGATGGGGGTATACCGAACGTTGCATCCAGATTTTGGTAACGTGGTACTCCATAGTGGTTGCAGATGTCGTCCATCGTGATGCGCACCTCGATCCCACAGAGTTGTACGACATGGAATTCCCCGAAAGCCGGGGGTACCATCGATGCGTAGAACTCTATCACGAGCTCCAGATCATATGGCTCCGGCTCCCGTACAAAGTCCGTCCATCCCCTTTGAATTGAAATATCTCTCACTCGGGAGCTTGGCATTTCATTAATTTTCATCCCCCTCTCGGGATGAATCGTCCTATCTTCGAACCTTTCCACTCGTTCGTCGAAGTGGAGATGTTGGTGTCGTGCGACTTCGCGGCGGGTGGCTTGGTTGCTTTGGTAGTATTGGAATCACCTTGCTGGATTTTCCGGGTTCGAGCGCACCATGATTCTGCAAAAAGATAATAAGTTAATTAGCAACACATAATTAAGAAAGCCACCCCAAACCTAGTCCAGGACTAGGTTTGTTGCATAAATCAGATTTTCATCTAAAACACAAGAGTCATACCCCAAACCTTGGTAAAACCAAGGTTTGCAATGGGGTGTTGTGTGGGAAAATAAATCAAAAGTATGCACCCCAAACCTAAGCGAAACTTAGGTTTGTGTATCCTATTTGGTCTAATCAACACAAATACCCACGCACATTCACAAAATATCACCAAAATTCTGCCCTAGCACATGGAGACTCATAAAAAAAGAATCAACAGCTTAATCATTAAGCACAGTCACTAAGCAATGCTTCCCACAATTCATATCATTTAAGCAACAAGTAGCCAAACTCATGGAAGCTCATCTTATACATCACAACCCAACATACTCAACAGATAGGAATAAACAAGCTCTTAACAAGCACAAAATCATCATAAATGGTGAGCCCAACTGAACTAGCATGAATCCCAAAAGAAATTAAGCCCTAAGTGAAAAACAACTATGGAATAATCATGGCAAAACGTTCTCATGGCATCAATCATCACAAAATCATGTATACCCACTTGAAAATGAAGAAAAATAGGGGAGAAACACCATACCTTCGGTTTTGAACCAAACATTCCCAACAAAAATGAAATTAGGGCTAAGAGATTGTACCTTGATATCTTGTGGAAGAGATGAGAAGACAAACTTGGGAGTTTCTTGCACTTGAGGGTCGGAAATGGTGGTTTAAGAGCAAAACCGGTGCTGAGCTCTTTTAGGGTTATAGAAAATGGCTGAGATGAAAGAAAAGGATGCTTTTATACCTTTCAGGAAGTCGGCGCGGATACCGGCGCTGATGGAGCCACGCGGTGACCCGCGCCAAGCACTGCCCGTTTTGATTTTTCCCTTTGCGTCGATAGTGGAGCCGATTGGCCCGTGCCATGACCTGCGCCAGCTACTGTTCGATAGGTTTTTTTCTCATTTCGCGCCGATGATGGCGCCAGTTGGGCTGCGCCAACACTGGCGCCGACCTCTGTTTGATTTGCTCGCGCCAGTTGTGGCGCCAGTTGACCCACGCCGTGACTGGCGCCGGCTACTGTTCACCACTGCTCATTTCTTTTTGCTATTCCGCTCGCTATCTCTTACCGAAGTGAGTGAGTGAGGTACTTCTCAGGAAAATAAAAACACACACAAAAATAATAAAAACAAACTCACGAAAAGAAAATTGAGAAGGAAAAACTAACCTATGGTGGGTTGCTTCCCACCAAGCGCCGTATTTAATGTCATGGCACGACTCCTCCCGCGATCACTCCTTAGGCTCGTCCAGATATATGCTCGATGTGGTCACAACTTCATCGCCCAGGTACGGTTTCACCCGTTGTCCGTTCACCTTGAATTTTTGTCCATCCTTGCCCTCTAGCTCCACTGTTCCGTAAGGATACACTTCCGTCACCGTGAATGGACCCGACCACTTCGACTTCAGTTTACCTGGAAACAACCTCAAACGTGAGTTAAATAAAAGGACTTTCTTTCATGGGACAATTACCTTTTCTCGAATCCGGCGATCGTGGAACTTCTTCGTCCGTTCCTTGTAGATTGATGCGCTCTCATATGCATCTAAACGGATTTCTTCTAATTGATTCAGCTCCAGAAACCTCTTCTTACCTGCCACGTCTAATTCCATGTTCAAACGTCTAACTGCCCAATAGGCTCTATGTTCCAGCTCGACTGGCAAGTGGCACGACTTCCCAAACACCAATCGATATGGTGTAGTCCTAATTGGTGTCTTGAAAGTCGTACGATAAGCCCATAATGCATCGTCCAGCTTTGTTGACCAGTGCTTCCTCGATGAATTCACCGTTCTCTCCAATATGCTCTTTAACTCGCGGTTGGATACTTCCGCCAACCCATTTGCTTGCGGATGATAGGGGTGGTGACTCGATGTTTGACTCCATACTTCCGGAGTAGCATGTCGAGATACTTATTACAAAAATGACTTCCCTCATCGCTAACCAATGCCCTTGGGACCCCGAACCTCGAAAAGATGTATTTCTTGAGTAATTGGATAACTACCTTCGAATCATTTGTCGGTGTTGCGATTGCCTCTACCCACTTCGATACATAGTCAACGGCGACTAGTATGTACTCATTTCGGAACGAAGGGGGAAAAGGCCCCATGAAGTCGATGCCCCATACATCGAACAATTCTACCTCCATGAATATCTGCATCGGCATCTCATCCTTCCTTGAAATATTCCCAGTTCTCTGGCATCTATCACATCGAGAAATGAAGTGGCGAGTATCCTTGAACATCGTCGGCCAGAAAAATCCCGACTGTAGCATTTTCGCAACCGTTCGATCAGCACTGAAGTGGCCTCCACATTCCAAAGTATGGCAGAATGTGAGGATACTCTCTTTATCTTCATCGGGCACACAGCGTCTGATCATTCCGTCTCCACATCTTTTGTACAAGAACGGCTCATCCCAATAGTACCGTTTAACATCCGCATAAAACTTCTTCCGTTGATGTGAGTTCAATCCAAAAGGTTTCACATTACCTGCAAGAAAATTAACCAAGTCAGCATACCATGGGTCAACAGAAGACTTAATAGAAAATAACTGCTCATCTGGAAAATAATCATTTATAGGGATAGTTTCAATTGTTTCCGATGACTCCTCCCCAATTCTAAATAAATGGTCGGCCACTGAATTCTCGGACCCTTTCTTGTCCCGTATCTCGATATCGAACTCTTGCAACAGCAGCACCCATCGAATCAACCTCGGCTTTGCGTCTTTCTTCGCCATTAGGTACTTCAACGCCGAGTGATCAGTGTAGATAATGATCTTGGATCCGACTAAGTATGACCGGAACTTCTCAAAAGCGTACACCACCGCCAATAATTCTTTCTCTGTGGTTGCATAGTTGATCTGTGCCTCATCTAGCGTTTTGATGTAATAGTAGATCACATGCATCTTTTTCTTTTTTCGTTGGCCCAAGACAGCTCCCACCGCTATGTCGCTTGCATCGCACATGAGTTCGAACGGAAGATTCCAATCGGGTGCGATAAGTATGGGGGCCGAGATCAGCTCCCTATTCAATCTGTCAAAAGCCAAAGTACACTCATCAGAAAAATCAAACTTAGCATCTTTTAAAAGCAAAGAACATAAAGGTTTAGCAATTTTGGAGAAGTCCTTGATGAAACGCCGGTAAAACCCTGCGTGTCCCAAGAAACTTCTCACTCCCTTCACTGTTGTTGGATATGGCAGATTCTCTATAACAGCTACTTTCGCCTTGTCCACCTCTATGTCGTCCCTCGAAATCTTGTGTCCAAGCACGATGCCTTCCGTTACCATGAAGTGGCACTTCTCCCAGTTAAGTACTAGGCTCGTTTCTTGACACCGCTTTAAAACTGCTTCCAAATGATCGAGACATGCGTCGAATGAATCTCCAAACACCGAGAAGTCATCCATAAATACCTCTATCGTCTTCTCGATCATGTCAGAGAAGATCGCCATCATGCACCGCTGGAACGTAGCGGGAGCGTTGCATAACCCAAAAGGCATTCGTCGGTATGCAAACGTTCCATACGGACAGGTAAACGTTGTTTTCTCTTGATCCTCGGGTGCTATAGGGATCTGATTGTATCCCAAATAACCGTCAAGAAAACAATAGTAAGCATGCCCGGACAAACGCTCCAACATTTGATCAATAAAAGGAAGTGGGAAGTGGTCCTTTTTTGTCGCATCGTTTAACTTTCGGTAATCTATACAAACTCTCCACCCGGTAACTGTTCGGGATGGTATCAACTTATTGTTGTTGTTCTTGATCACCGCGATCCCCCCTTTCTTTGGTACCACTTGCACCAGACTAACCCACGGGCTGTCGGCTAATGCGTATATGATTCCCGCATCCAAGAGTTTCAGCACCTCTTTGTGAACTACTTCCTTCATGTTTGGGTTCAACCGACGTTGATGTTGAACTGTCGGTTTATGCCCTTCTTCCATGTTGATTCCATGCATGCAAAACATAGGACTTAACCCTTTCAAGTCCGCACTAGTCCACCCAATCGCTGTTTGGTGGGCTCTCAATACTCGTAACAGCTTATCTTTCTCTAATGGTGCAAGACTGGCAGCAATGATTACCGGTAGTGTTTGATTTTCTCCCAAGAAAGCATATTCTAAGTGAACCGGCAATTGTTTTGAGTTCTAGCTGTGGCGGCACTTTCGATGACGACTGTGATTTGGCAATTGGTTCACCCAAATCCTCTTTCGCTGGTCTTCTCGGACCTCGATACTTGGGCAATGCATTCAGTTGCATCACACTCTCGTTCTCGCTATCGGTGCATATTCCGGTTAATGCATTTCCGAGTGGATCATCACCATGATTAAATTGGGAAGCCTCTTCTGCTATCTCATCTATCACATCAACCCGATAACAAGCACCTCTCTCTACCCCGACTCGTGCTGTTGGGAAAACATTGAACACGACCCTTTCTTCACCAACATGGAGAGTAAGCTTTCCTCCTTGCACATCGATTAATGCACCTCCGGTGGCCAAAAATGGTCGGCCCATAATGAGAGGGATCTCTTTATCTTCATCCATGTCTAAGATAACAAAATCTACTGGGAAGTAGAATTTGTCTACCTTCACCAAAACGTCTTCGATGACTCCGTACGGATATTTGATGGATCTATCCGCCAGTTGGAGTATCACGTTTGTCGACTGCACCTCTCCCAATCCAAGCTTCCTGAAAATAGACAAAGGCATCAAGTTAATACTCACACCTAAATCACAAAGTGCCTTACCAAAATCAGAACCTCCTATATGAATAGGAATCGTAAAACTCCCTGGATCTTTCAACTTTTGAGGAAGTTTGTGCTGGATTATTGCACTGCACTCTTCAGTAAGTGCCACGGTTGCATGTTCCTCAATTTTCCTCTTGTTAGAGAGGATATCCTTTAAGAACTTCACATAAGACGGCATCTGAGCTAATGCATCTGCAAAGGGAATGTTAATGTGTAACTTTTTAAACACTTCTAAAAATTTAGAAAACTGAACCTCGTCCCTTTGTGCTTTCAACCGGTTCGGATATGGAATTTTCGGTGCCACCGGTGGTATGGTTGCCTTCGGTGTAGATTTTGGCACCTCAGCGCTGGAAGCTCTCTTATCTTCCATTTCAAGCTCCTCATCCATCTTCTCTTCGTCCTCTTCTTCCGTCAGATGATCATGAGTTTCTTTCTCTACCTCTCTCGCCTCAAGACGTGGGTCTTTGGCTAACTCTTTTCTGCTCCTCAGCTGAATAGCCTTACAGTCTTCTCTTGTCTTCTTCTCAGTTTGGCTAGGGAATGTGCCTTGACTCCGAATAGCTAACGCATCTGCCATCTGTCCCATTTGTCCCTCAAGAATCCGGATCGATGCGGTGTTCTGATCCGTCGCAGCTCTTATCGTTTCGACCGAGCTTGTCAGTGTCCCAACGGATGATGTCAACTCTCCAACCGCATTGTCCATCTTTGACACAAACTTCATTAGCATCTCTTCCAATCCGGTCTTCTTCTCCCCTCCTTGTGCTTCTTCTTGCCTCCTTTGATTGTAACCTGGAGGACGATAAACATTAGTAGATTGAGTAGAAGAGTTAGAATTGTTACCGAACTGGTTCTGCTGTTGCTGGAACATAGGCTCTTTTTGTGCGTTCTGTGGTTGACTCCACGAGAAGTTAGGATGTCGTTTCCATCCTTCATTGTAAGTATTCGAGAACGGGTCGTTCCTCGGCCGGTTGTTGCGGTTTTGAAGGAATTTCACTTGCTCCGACGGAGGCATTTCTTGAGATGAACCAAATGGTTCTTGACAGCCCATCTCTCCTTGGAAAGTTGGCTGAATTGCTGCCCCTTTCAGTTGATTCGTGATGGCTGCCAATTGTGCCTTAATGGCTTTCAGTTCGTCAGTCTCTTGCACACTCGCCACCCTCCTAGTGGCTGCCCGAGGTGTGGCATAGCTATGTTCCGCGAGATTCTCAATCAACTCATACGCGTCCTCGTATGACATATTCATCAATGCACCGCCAGCAGCGGCTGTGAGCTCATTCTTATGTTGTGGATGCAATCCTCCAAAGAACGTTTGGATGATCATCCATTCTTGCAAGCCATGATGAGGGCACTTTTTTCAGCATACCCTTGTACCGCTCCCAGGCCTCATAGAATGACTCCTGATCCCATTGGGCAAAATGAGTGATGTCCGACAGCAGTTGGGCTGTTCGCCCCGGTGGAAAGAATTTATTCAAGAACGCTGTCACCATGTCATTCCATGTATGAATCTGCCCGATTGGCAGACTTTCTTCCCATTCAGTTGCTCGACCCCTTAGTGAAAACGGAAAGAGTCGGAGTTTGATCGCATATGGGTTAACTCCATTCACCTTGAAGGTGTTGCAGATCTTCTCGAACGTTTTCAAATGGCTGTGCGGGTCTTCAGTTGCTGCTCCTCCGAACATGTTCGCTTGCACCAATTGGATAGTGCCAGTCTTGATCTCAAAATTGTTTGCCGCGATCGGAGGAAAATAAGGTCCTCTCCATGCGGCCCCCATGTTCGGGTTGGCAAAATTCCTCATAGGTACCCTTTGTGGTGGTGGTGGACGATTGACATTGTTGTTAACACCATTGTTGGCATTATTGTTAACACCATTGTTGGCATTGTTATTGGCATTGTTGTCGTTAACGTTGTTGTTCTCCCAATTGTCGTCGTTCTCGTGATTATTGACACCGTCCATTTCTTGCTGAAGTCTGAGTCTAGCTTGTCTCCTTAGTCTCCTTGCAGTCCTTTCGATTTCAGGATCAAATGGTTCGAGTTCACCAGGGGAACTCCTCCTTAGCATAAACTAGAAGTGATCTGCAGCAAAGAATATAGTACAAGTTAGTTCTTGCAATAATGCAGTAGCAAGAAACTTGGATCAAAATCGTGAATAAGGAAGAATAAAACAAGAAAAAAAAATACAGAATAAAAAGAAAATGCTCAATATAATAATTCCTACAGCTGGTAGTGATATTAACACAAAACAAGTTCCCCGACAACGACGCCAAAAACTTGATAGGCGGGTTTACACCCCCCCCCCCTTGACTAACCGCAAGTGTACGGTGTCGTCTCAAGTAATACGTACAGAAGTACGAGTATCGAACCCAAAGGAACTAGGTGTTAAGTACCTCAATGACTGTAGTAACTATTAACTAAGCGGTCGAAAATTGGTTTGGTTGAATTTATGAAATATTCAATTAACAAAAGCACATAAAAATGTTGGAACAGTCGATTAATTGGAAAAGGTTAAGAGGAAAGAAGGAGGGTTGGAATCTGAATGGCTTATTGAATGAGAGTTCAGAGTGATTTATGATTAATTCTAACGATCAATGACTTGCAAAATCCGGCCTCGTTGTACTTTTTCAAGCTACAACGAGAATTGACTCAATTAAGATTGTTTTATCTCTCGATCTCACAATTAAATTGAGTTAATGAAAAAGATTTAGAACACAACACTGAAGGGATTGGTATATCTCTCTCCCACTCTCCTCGGTGGCTATTGAACCCTATCTAGATCTCAAGACTTCTCTCGGATGTACTCAAGATGATAAAATCATTTAACCAGTGATCAATTAGTTAAACGCAGTGAGTATAAGTTCAAAAACGTCATCCATCTATTAAAACCAAAACATAAATCATCCAAAGTTTACATCGGTAACCCAAACATCATCCAACCCCCAACATGTAGTTTAGCTCATGTTGGGGGTGTGTAAAAGAAACTGAAAAGTTACAAAAAGCTTTAAAGAATTCATGGTTCGAAAAGTTCTAGAGGTAATGATAAATAACTCCCTGAGAAGAATCCCCTTCGATCTCGCGTGCTCAATCGTCTTTGATTCCTTGTTCCGACCTGTTTCCCTCGTGTCTTCCTGTTCAAAGATCTCTGTTTCTCCTCCAAAAATCGCCCTTTGGCCAGCCGTCATCGTGTGTCAGTCAAAAAGTGTCCAACCCTAGCTAAAAGAAAGAGTTTTAAAGAACTAGGCGTCGGGGCCAGTATTGGCGCCAGTTGGCTGGCGCCAAGACTGGCGCCAGGTTCTGTTTAAATTGTCGGCGCGGATGTCGGCGCCAGTTGGCTGGCGCCAAGACTGGCGCCGACTTTTGTTTCGCTTCTTGGCGCGGATTGTGGCGTCAGTTCACTGGCGCGAAGACTGGCGCCAGCTTCTGTTTTGCATTTCCTCGATTTTCCTCGTTTTCAGCTTCGGAACTCAAATCTGCCGCTCTTTTGGAAAATAATGCCTATACCTGTACTTTCTCACCAAAAACCCGTTAAATACTCGTATTTCACTTGAAGACATGCGTGAACCACCCAATTTGAGATTAAAATTAATGTCGAAAATCAACATTATCAACAGTTATGTATTTAATTTGTTTTATATTCCCTACTTTTTCATTTTTCATCTATATCTATATTCCTTTATAGAAGACGAATTACAATTTTTTTTAAAATTTTTAGGAGGTGTACACATCTTAAACCGTGGCTCATTGACGTAGTTGTCTTAAAATTTTCAAAATGCAGTTTTCAAGAAATATTTAAGACACGTACAAGTGTACAGTCCAACCACCTTCCTCTTTTCTCTCCGCTTCATCGACCACCCCCTCCCCTAACTGCTGGAGCATCTAATTTAATCCACGTCCCCAAGGCCGAGACAACTCCTCCAAATCAACTACATCCCACGTCCCGAAAGCACTTCTATAACAGTTAGTTTCATTCTTCTGCGACTACAGCCTTCGATGACAGACCCGTCTATCGATTTCTCCAAAATACATATCGAATAAACATGGTCCAAGATATATATTGGCTATCCAGCTCCCAAAGTACCTAGTGTTTGCAAAACATATAATTAATATTATTTCTAACCCAAATACAATGAAAAATAAATAGACTTGGAATCTAGATCTTTTTTATATGAAGTCACATTTTTGAACTTATTTTCATGCGTAGTTCTTGTATTCATGGCATATCAGAATCTTGGAAAGCAATAGTGGAATGTTATTTCTATTCATTTTTTAAAATTATGTTACTCAATATTTTCATTATAGCACACATAGTTTATGGGTATTCGTACCATTTTTTTTTACATATGATTTGTCTTTTGAGTTTGTTAAACATAAATTTTAGATTTTAATTTTTTTAACAAGTTACAAAAAATACAAACTACTATTGCATAGATTGATTTGCCAAAACAACAAATGTATGTGTTTGAAGATCCCACTATCCAATAATTTTTTGTAGATTTTTTGACCAATTGACCGTATTGACCTTGAATTTTATACATTTGATATATAACTTAAAAACACATAAAACTATAAAATCGACATCGTGTAATGAAGAATAAAACTGAACATGAAACAAAATTATTTTTTCAAGTTCTCGGCTTTAAATTCGAAATGTTTTATGCCATACCGTGCATGAGAATGTATCTAGTATAGTATAAATAGGCATAGGATCATGTAAGAAGTGCAATTTTTAATGAGAAATATAAGATATACTTTTAAATCGTTGATAACTTTTAATCAAATACCTCTCCGGCTTAAAAATGAATAGATCCGATATCAACAGGTATAAATAATAGCATAGATATACGGATGGGTTAGACGATGCAATCATTTATCTAGATGCAGATATTATGACAGAGGGACCCACACACATTTTCAATACGTGTCGGCGGGGATGAGAGAAACCACCAAATCATGAAAATGGAAGGATCCGTCCAATTTATGAATTTTCCGTGTAATTGCCGACTTTGTCATCATCATCATCACAATTCCAACAAACCTCGTGTTCAGTTTTTTTCTTCTTTTTCTAGTAATTCCATCACGGTTTTCTTCAAAGATTTCATAAACAAAAAGGATGATTAGAAACCCTAATTTTCAGGTTAGGAAGAGGAAGTGGAAAACGGTTTTATTTCTGCTCAGAAAGAGGAAAAGAAAGATTGAAGAACCTTACAATGACTCAAATATTGTTGAGGAGAACGAAGGAGGAGGCTCACGGTGGCATCATGATGATGATGATGATGATCATTGTTCGGATGCTGATGAGAGAGATGAAAACCCTATGGATGATAAGAATGAAGTTGCTGAAAAAGAAAACCCTAGTTTAGATCATGTTGGCGAGGAGGAGGAGAAAGAGGAAAACTCAAAGTCTATGTTATTGGTTGTTTCAGAAAGGAAGAGGGATGGGGGAGATATTCCTCCCGACGATGATTGCTGTCCGATTTGCTTTGAGAATTTCTCAATTGCCTGTAAAACAAACTGCGGGCACTGGTTTTGTGGTAAAAATTTCTATACATTTTCTGATATTTTTCATGGTTTTTTCAAGGGTTTATTATATCATATCATTTCGTTGTTTTGTTTTCGTATTATATGCAATGTTTATTTTGAATAATCTGCTATGAGCTTTTGATCCAACAAAGAACTTTGCCGATCATTTCTTTATATTATGTTATCATGGTTTTTGAAGGGTTTATCATATCATATCATTTTCATTCCCATATAAATGAACTTGTTGGATAAATCTTTAATTATTGTTTGGTCCTATTTTATGTTTGGGAGGGTACTGTTAGTGTTTTAAGTTCGCTGGGTTTCGTTATTTCAACAGAATGGCAATCAATTGTTCTGCTAAAAAGTTGGTTGACGATTCTTTTGGAAAATAACAAAAATGGAAGAACATGGTCTTTTCCTTAGATTGTTCTATTTATTATTCAACCCAATTAGTTTTCTACTTCCGATATTTTCTTGTTTTCTTTTCTTTCTGTGAATCATGGTGAGAATATAGGAAAAAGTGCATGTTGTCAATGATCTTTCTCAGATGTGATTTATGTAATTAGGATTTCGTTATTAAATAAGAATTATGAGAGTTAGGATCTCTGATGAATTGTAGTGCTGTATTCATTTGGAATTTGCCAAGTTTGGAGTCGAAATTACTTTCGATAACAATATTTTGCTTTTCCATGTACAGCCAATTGCATATTGCAATTCTGGACCTATAGATCAGTTCTTCAAAAATGCAACTGCCCAATTTGTGCACGCCCCATTAGTAAGTTGACACCAGAGGCATCTTTAATCATTATGCATGAAGTGGAAGTCGTTGAGGTCCTAAAAAACGTGCAGAGATATAACCGTCTTTTCCAGGGTGGTGTTAGTGGTGTCATACAGGTAGGTTTACATGATACCTCTTTCCCAATTAATTATGACAGTGAGCTTCCTGATTTGTGCTACAGTTTAATTAGTTAACTTTCTTTTATTCTTCAGCCTTTTCTTTGTTTTCTTTTGGGTTATCTGCCTTAAAATACACTCCTTACTCGGCTTATCTAACTCATTTATGCTTCTTTTCTATTTTTTGTTTTCTTTTCAGCAGAAAGTTTTCGAGGTTCCAAATGCATTTAAAAGAATGTTATGTGGTCTGATGGATCCAGATAGATTTAGAGGGAACTACTATGCAATGCGTTCCTTTGCTGTAAGTTCATAACATGATCACCCTAGTAGGGCATTGCAATATTATATAGCTTCTATTAATAAGAAACAATAACATCTTTTAGGCATATATCTTCTTCATATGTTTGTTGAATTTGCATGCGTCATCTTTTTAAATGCTTAGCCTCCTTTAGTTTCACGTGCTTTTGAGTTTGTACCTACACTCTTTGAATTTGTATGCATCATCTTTTAGTTGCTATGAATTAGAGTTTTGCTTCTGGTTTAACTTTTGAGATATCATGTCACTTCATACCAACTAACTGCTAACATCCATAATTGAAAAGACTATTCTACCCCTAAGTTGTCTTCCTTCTGGCATACATGAAGCGTATTCCAGATGTATCATTACCCACCTGCCACACTTTCACCTTGTCCTCAAGGTATCCATGCTGTCAAAATATTCCCGTGTCGATCCCACCAAAGGCAAACCTTTCCACTTGATCAGTACCTCAAGTGTAGCCTTGCATTGTAACAACTCCGATTCCGCCTCCAACTCCCCATCCTCATAAAATTGATTAGGAGTTGATGGGGAAGACAAATTCGATTCAATAGCCTTATTGAGTTGTGAAACATGAAAAGGGGGATCAATACATGCAGATTGTGGCAACTCGAGCCTATAAGCTACCTTTCCAACCTGCATTTCTATCTCAAATGGCTCATAGAACCGTCTTTCCAGCTTCTGATTCTTGCTAGCTTATAGGGATTTTTGACGATAAGTTCGCAACTTAAGGAACACATTGCCACCCACTTCAATTAACCTCTATCAATACTTGTCTGCCTGCATTTTCATGCTAATTGCAACTCATCTAATTGTACAATTTAGTAGTAATCTGATTACTTCAAGATAGTAGGAGGAACTCGTCCACTCAAAGCCGTAAATGGGAACATCTTATAGAGCTGTGACAAACCCTGCCCGGGACAACTATCGTTCCCAATGCTGTGGTCGATTAGACTCAAAACACCGGAGGTACTACTCAACGCATCTATTAACCACCTCCCATCTGATTGTATTAGATATGTTGTTGAGAAACTCAACCGTGTCTCTTGTAGTTTAAAGATCTGCTGCCAGAAAGCAATAAAAGTTATTCTATCACGATGGTGATAATACGCTGGGGAATACCATGTAATCTAAGTCTAGCCAACTTCTTCACGAACAATTCAGCCACACCGTCACATGGATGGATGCTTTAGAGCAACGAAATGTGCATATTTAGTCAACTGATCCCACCACAACCATAATCATGCAAACCCCTCTAACATGGCAACCCCTCAACAAAATCCTCTGTAATCTCTTGCCATGCCCCCCCCCCCCCCCAAAAAAAAAAAAAAAAAAACACATTCAATCTCTCTTCTTGATAGAGCATCAACAACCAAATTACTTTTGCCCAAAGTTTAAGACTTTTATTAGGTTAAAACTTAAAAGAACTCGATCAATTCTAAATCCATACCAATTTCACGCATTGCCTTCAACAACTCCAATCGGTTCCACATTTCACTCTTGATTCGGTGGGAACTCCCCTTTCAACACACATCAGTTTAGCATACAATATATTGTAGTTGCTAAGTAGTTTATTTTTCAGTATATTGCTTGACTTGATATGTATTAGGCATACAATATATATATATATATTCGTATTTATTTTATGAACCTAATTTCTCGTTACTGCTGTACCACCGTGGTAACCTCGATTTCAAATCTCGGTCCTGATCGTGATTTCCGCAATCGACCGCGTTAACTGCTAAGATTCCAAACTTGCATTTTTTTATCGACTAACACTTGGAAAGTCATCTAGAAGTGTTCATCATGCTCCTTATCGAACCTACTATACACTATTATCAGTATTATGTCATCAAAGAACACCAAAATAGATTTCTCAGAACTGGATTGAAAATACCGTTCATCAATTATTGGAAGGTTGCTGGTGCGTTCATTATACCAAACGGCATTACTAAAAATTCACAATGCCCTTCTTGCATCCTAAATGCCGTCTTATGCACATCCTCATCCCTCATCTTAATCTGAGTGTACCCAGCTTTGAAATCCAGTTTGTAAAAACATGTATCCCATGTAATTCGTCTGGTAACTCTTCTACTATTGAAATTGTAAATTTATCGGGAATAGCTCCCTTGTTCAAAGCTCTATAATCCACGTGGAAGTGGCACCCTCAAAGTTGAAGTGGCACCATGCTAGTTGCAGCTATTCTATTGGATAGTTTTTTTCCCTTTTTTTCTAATTTATGAGCCGGCCATTGCACCCTTATGAGCCGGCCATTGCACCCTCAAGGTTGAAGTGGCACCATGCTAGTTGCAACTATTCTATTGGATAGTTTTTTTTTCTTTTTCTTTTTAATTTATGAACCGGTCATTGCGCCCTCAAGGTTGAAATGGCACCACTTTTGACCGGTATATTTGACGTGATAGTTTTTGGTTAGTTGCATACATTGTGCTCACTGTTTAAGATTGACAATATATATTTGTTTATCAACTTTTTTGCTAAACGTTAATAGTGCTAATCTTTTCTGATTGCAGTTGTTGATGAGCTGTATATATAACGTCAGTTCCTTCGACTTCATTCCAACAGGTATGTTCATTATATCTACAATAAAACCAAACCAAATCGAACAAACGTAGTGAAACCCACACGAAGTAGGGTATTGTGAAGGATGTATGCAGACCTTACCTGTATCCCGAAGAGTTGTTTCACCTACATCTACATAACTTCCACTAATAGTATCAAACCATATTTGTGCATTCGTATTAGTAGCAAACTGTTGCAGCTCAGAAGATTGCTTCAGTTTGCTTTATAGGATGGACAGATATGTAATTCCACAAAAAGAATATGCACTACATGTTCTCAAGAACCCAATCAACATTTTCTTTTGGTCTTGAGGCCTTGGTTATAGGATGGACAGATACATAATCACATTGCTAGGTAGAGATGGTGTGAATGACTGGTTCTTTACAAAAAGCAATTTAATGCTGAACGATAAAAACTACTCTTTCTACCCAACGCTATATGTTACCCCTCTGATAATGCTTATTAAGAAGCATAAAGCTATCGCAAATAATACTCTTGTTTTTTTTTGAGAGATCTAATTTGCTGCCAAGGTTATTTTTGATATATATAATGAAATGATTATTAACAGGGTAGAATATTTACCAAAATGGATTTCATTTTTGGCAAGACTGAATATAGTTATTGCAAGGTCTAGAAAGGAAAATATGACACCTGAAAAATATAGCAGTTATCAAATGAGTTGCGAGTTATTTGGTTCATTTTTGTTTCATAGCTGTTTTATTATTTTTTGGCAGGGAGTTTAGGGGTGAGGCGGTTGTTTGATCTTTGTGCTATAGCACTAGTGGTAATTCTGTGTTTGGTAGGCATCTGCCATAGATTGGTGCTCAGACGACGTGTGAGGCGATTGGCGGCTAACCAATTCTGACTCAGATTGCAACCTGCAGCAGGTCAGACTGTATCTTTTTCCACCAATCAATCAAGTTTATCTCTCTCTTTTCCGTTGACGGTTTGTACACTAAATTGTATGATGTATACGAAGGCTACTTAATTCATTAGGACGACCCCATCCATAAGATTAGCTTTGCATACAAATTGGATGTAGTTGGTAGTTCAATTGGTATGACGGCTGCTGTACATAATGGCTTAGAGGTTCACTTTCGTTATATAAAGAATCAATATACCTTGTATGTATTCTTGTTTCGTTTGTGTCATCTCTTTCACTTTATTCAGCACAAGGGTCAATTGAGGCAGAGGGTGGTACAATATGTCTGCTGTGTTCAGCTGCTCTCAGGTAATCTATTATTACAGATGGAACTAACTACTTGTTTTGTGTGAAAAGAGAGAGTGAAGTTGAAGGATAGTGTTTTGACATTATTGCTCCATTTGGTGTAACGATAGTGTTCAAATAAAACTGGATGAAGCCATTCTAGCCTTCTAGGACTGAATTAACAACAACCAATATGAATAAATCTGATTCTTGAAATGAAACCACTGTCCAATACAGATTGGCAGCATAAGAAGATAGAGTGAACATACTTCAGACTTGATACACTAAATCCACCACGATAAGGGTAAAATAGTAAAAATAAAGATTGAGGAAGAGAAGAGACCCGCCCACTACATGTTTTTTTTTTATGTTATTGGGTGCTCTGTGTCAACCCACCTCGTGCCACATTTTCCTGCATACATAGATAAAAGGAAAGATCTTCACTTGTTCTCTAAAGCAAGAAGCCAATGTTGAGTTATATAAGCTTTGGCATCAATTATCAACAGTTAGCGGAAAGTGACATTTAAGCTTTTATAAAATATGGAGTGTATTCTTCGACACAACTTCCTTAGCAGATTTGAATGAGCAACCTAGCCGGTCTATAACTTTAGTTATAGACGTGAATTATACAATAATATCATTTGGTCTAGAATTGTCTTCATATGTGATTGAGTCACTTCAATTGAACCTTGGCCTCCATTATATTATTTGGTCTGTGTTATGACTCAGCAATTTAGAAGAATAAATAAATCAAACAGAGAGGAATACTTATCTGATTAGAGAAGAAAACGAGTCAAGCAATTCGAGAGGCTAGACTCTCCACACAAGGAACTTATTGTCTGCATACCTATTCCCTATACCCCCACTTATTAATAGGCTTATGTAACGTCCCGAAAATTACAATAAATTTGAACTTTTTAAAATAACATTTTATTAGAAATAAATCATAAACATTTAACTTCAAATAAACATTTTATCCAAAACCTCGTTTAGTTAATCAACCAACTCAATTAAAGCAGCGGAAAATATAATACTTCTAAACATAGTATCTCAAAATGATAATAGGAAAAATCTCTTCAACGCGCCAGTGTGTACCGTCACGTCTTACTGCCACCCGTACCTGAAACCGTAATTTATAGGAAAAGGGTAAGCACGAACCTTAGTGAATTCAACACCACATACGATAACAATCATATTAACACTACCCCTAACACAGGTAGATACACATAACCAAGCATGCAAGTTTAAGAACACATCCTAAACTAACATACTCATGCAAGACAACCTAAGCAGGTATCCATCGGTCTCCCCGATATCACACGATCACCGTGCACGTATCCATCGGTCTCCCCGAGTTCCTACGTCACTCGTGTACATCCTCCTCGGTCTCCCCGAGTCCTCGGTCTCCCCGAGTTTTATACGATACCCAAGGTCCATACTAGACACGACACGATCTAGTACCACACCACATAAGATTACTAGCACACACGAGCTACGGTAATGCACGTACAATTATTATCCTACGTAGTGAGTGAACTCACCTCGATAAGCAACGCGGATATCCACAAAAAGCAATACGAGTCCGCCAATTCCAACTCACTTCTTTCCACCTAAAGAAGTGTTATCAAGTGTCAAAGCGAAGTCCTAACCCGAAATTACAACTACAAGTCTAAACATGTAATTTCCAGCTTTTGGTCTAAAACTACAGGTCTGTTCGTGACCTGTTTAGCCCCCCTTAAACTCATCAAACCAGAATTATTATTCCATAAATAGAAAGTTCTATGTCTTAGGGTTCCAGGGACATATCGCACGCGTTCATACGAGGTTCCTACTATTTTATACGAAATTTCTAAGACAGACTACCCGAATCAGGAAATTCGGACCAGTCTGTACTAAATGCTAATTTGGCCCTAGCTAGAGGCCGAATTGATTTTTCTGCAAAACATGAAAAACATACTAGACTCAATTTGTGAGATTTTGGCACTGGTTTCACCTCAATCCGAGATTCCTAGATTAAGTTATGGATTTTACAAAACAGCGGCAGTAAAGGCATTTTTCACATAAAATGATAACTCTGATTTTCGGTTTATAACTTCATGCTTTAGGTTTAGGGTTTGAACAACTAATGGCTGGACAACCTAAACACCACCCACTGCCACCTCCGGCAGTGGTGGTCGACGGCGGCGGCGGCAGCCACCATCGGCGGTGGTGGTGGCTCGATACTTCGAAAGAATCCGGCGAGACCCGAAAGGATAAACCAACCAAACTAGCTTGGCCACCCACCCTACGCACAACCCGACAACCTCCGCTCCTGCACGTTACAACCACCGGCTGGTGATGCACGGCGGCGGCCACACCGCCGGCAGCCAAGGCTGCGGCGACGATGGTGGCTTCGGTGGCAACGAAAAAGAAAACAAAAGAGAGAGGGCTTACCTTGCGACGAAACCCAGCAGCAACCGTACGAAATCCCGATCACCGGCTGCTCTTCTTTCTCTCTCGCTACTCTCTCTCTCTCTCTCGCCGGCGATGAACACAGCGGCACCGGCTGTGTGGGTGTGCTCCGGCGGCAGCAGCAAAGAAAACGGTGGGGAGGGGTTTAGGGTTTTTGTGGTTGTTGTGTGTGTGGGTCGTGAATTATGAACAAGAAAAAGGAGGGGTCGGTCCATATGGGCCGATCCCATGCACCCTTGTGTAAAAATGACAACTTTGGTCCCCATTTTTTCCAACCTTGCACAATGGTTAAAGTTTTCTCCATTTTGATCATGTTTGGTCTTTCTCGTTAATTCCCGTTAATAAACAATCAATTAGAGAACGATAACAATTAATTAAGATACTTAAAATAAAACCATACCGGGACACGGGCTTTACAACTCTCCCCTGCTTGAATTAGACTTCGTCCCAGAAGTCTACGTCCGCAAATAGCTCCGGGTAGTTCTCCCGCATCTCAGCCTCGGGTTCCCAAGTCCACTCGGAACCCTTTCGGTGTTGCCACTAGACTTTCACTAAGCCAATCACCTTGTTACGCGAGGTCCTCGTTCTCCTATCAACAATGGCGATCGGCTTCTCAACGTAATTCAGCCGCTCGTCGATCTGAATATCCTCAAGAGGAATCACCGCAGACTCATCCACCACACACTTCCGCAACTGAGACACGTGGAAAGTGTTGTGGATCAAACGCAGCTCGTCCGGTAGCTCTGAGCGATAAGCTACCTTGCCTACTCGAGCAATGACCTTGTAAGGCCCAATGTAACGGGGGCCTAACTTTCCCCGCTTACGAAACCGGATCACCCCTTTCCAGGGTGAGACCTTCAACAAAACATAATCTCCCACCTAAAACTCCAAATCTGATCATCTCTTGTCGGCGTAACTCTTCTGCCGACTCTGTGCAGTAACTAGACGGTCCCGCACCATCTGTATCATCTCGATCGTCTTCAGCACGATATCAGTGCTCCCTAATACCCGCTGACCAACCTCGCCCCAACAAACGGGCGTCCTGCATTTCCTACCATACAACAACTCGTACGGCGGCATGCCAATACTAGAATGGAAGCTGTTGTTGTAGGAAAACTCCGCCAAAGGAAGGTACTGATCCCAGCTACCTCCAAAATCGATAGCACATGCCCGAAGCATATCCTCGAGAGTTTGAATAGTCCGCTCACTCTGCCCGTCGGTCTGTGGATGAAAAGCCGTGCTAAAATGTAATCGCGTACCCATCTCCGTCTGAAACTTCTCCCAAAACCGGGAGGTAAAACGGGTATCCCTGTCAGAGACAATCGAAACTGGCACCCCGTGCCTGGCTACAATCTCTCGCACAAAAATCTCTGCGAGCTTCTCCGCCGAGGAGCTCTCCCTGATGGCCAAGAAGTGAGCACTCTTAGTCAGACGGTCGACGATCACCCAAATAACATCATTCCCACGAGGAGTCTTTGGGAGTTTCGTAATGAGATCCATCGTGAGCTGTTCCCATTTCCACACCGGAATCTCTAAAGGCTGCAACTTCCCATGCGGCCGCTGATGCTCAGCCTTGACTTTCCGACAAGTCAAGCACACCTCCACACACTTGGCGACATCCCGCTTGACCGCTTCATGCCGGGCCACCAATAACTCCCCCGGAGGTCGCGGTACATCTTCGTAGCTCCGGGATGAATAGAAAACTTGGACTTATGCGCCTCGTCCAACAATATCTGCCTGTTCCCACCAGTGAAGGGAACCCAATTTCTACCATACCGTGTCGATAAACCCCGACTATCACGGACAAAATTCGGAATTTCACCCGAAACTCTCTCGCGTTTGGCATTCTCGTCCCGAACTGCCACTTCCTGAGCACTACCTATCGACTCCAGGAGAGGTGCAACCACCGTTAACCGTTGACACAAACCCCACAGTGGCTCACCAACCGGATGTCGACTAAGGGCGTCCGCAACAACATTCGCTTTACCCGGGTGGTAAAGTACCTATCAATCATAATCCTTGACCACGTCAAGCCATCTCCTCTGACGCATATTGAGGTTTTGCTGGTCCATCAAGTATTTGAGGCTTTTATGGTCAGTGTATATCGTACACTTGACGCCATACAAATAGTGCCTCCAAATCTTGAGTGCAAACACCACTGCTCCCAACTCTGGATCATGCGTCGGGTAGTTCGCCTCATGAGGCTTCAACTGCCTCGAAGCGTAGGCTATAACCTTACCGCGCTGCATAAGCACGACACCCAAACCCTGGTGAGAGGCGTCACAATACACCACCAGATCCTCCATGCCCTCGGGCAAGGTCAACACCGGAGCCTCGCATAAACGTCTGCGTAGCTCCTCAAAAGCCCTCTGTTGCTCCTCACCCCAACTGAAAGCCGCAGATTTCTTTGTCAATCGGGTCATAGGCAACGCAATCTTGGAGAAATCCTGAATAAATCTCCGGTAATACCCCGCTAACCCAAGGAAACTTTGCACTTCAGTGGGGGTTTTCGGCACTTCCCACTGCATTACAACTGCAATCTTGGCCGGATCGACCATAATACCATTCTGGTTCACGACATGTCCTAGGAATTGGACCTCCCGTAACCAGAACTCACACTTGGAGAACTTAGCATAAAGCTTCTCCCGCCTCAAAACCTCCAAAACTTCTCGCAAATGCATCTCGTGCTCTTCCTTCGACTTCGAATACACGAGAATATCGTCGATGAACACAATCACCGACCGATCCAACATCGGGCTACACACCCTGTTCATGAGGTCCATGAACGCTGCTGGTGCATTGGTGAGCCCGAAAGGCATCACCACAAACTCGTAATGGCCATAACGGGTACGAAGGTCGTCTTCTCCGTATCCTCACCCCTCACCCGCATCTGATGATATCCCGATCACAAATCGATCTTAGAGAACCACGAGGCTCCCTGAAGCTGGTCGAACAAATCGTCAATCCTTGGCAGAGGATAACGATTTTTCACCGTAAGCTTATTCAGCTCGCGGTAGTCTATACACATCCGTTGAGACCCGTCCTTCTTCTTCACGAATAAAATCGGGGCTCCCCACGGTGAACAACTCGGCTTAATGAGCTCCTTTTCGAGAAGTTCCTGCAACTGAGCGTACAACTCCTTCATTTCCGGTGGAGCCAGGCGGTAAGGTGCCTTAGCCACCGGAACAGCACCCGGAATCAAATCAATGCGGAACTCCACCTGTCGCTCGGGAGGTATTCCCGGTAAATCGTCGGGAAATACGTCAGCAAACTCCCGTACAACTGACACATCCTCCGCAATCTTCTTCTCTCCGTCGTCGTGCGTGTCTATCACACACGCTAAATATCCCTGACCGTTGTGCTGCAAGTACCTCCGAGTCCTCGCAGCCGAACATATCGCTGAGGTCTGCCTGGGCGAGCCGCCTTGAATTAGCAATTCTCCCCCGCTTGGGGTTCGAACTCGTACTTGTTTGCGACGACAAACAATTCCTGCGTCGAAAGCATCCATCCAATCCATGCCCACAATCACGCACAACTCCCGCATAGCGATCGGAATCAAATCAATAGGAAACCTCACACCAGAGATTTCCAAAGTGCACCCCCGGTACACGTCAGTAAACGTCAAGGTCCTGTCATCAGCAACCTCAACCACAAGTGGACAACCAAACCGTCCTACAACTCGGCCCAAACACTCACTAAAAGTGTGAGACACGAACGAATGAGTAGCCCCGCTATCAAACATCACCACCGCAGGCACCGAGTTAACTAAGAACGTACCTGATCACACAGTTTCAGCAAAATGTAACTACATTTATCATCTCTACTTCCGCTACTATCCCTGGGCTTAAACCCACCGCTCCTTTGACTCGAGCGCGAGTCCGAAAACCTCGTTTTCTTTGAAACAGCCGATACTGGTGCCACGGTCTGCACCGCCTTCCTTTTCTTAGCATGCGTCTCCAACTCCAATTCCCGTCTCCGGGCAGCCTCCATCATCGCAGCAAGTGTAGCATACTGCGCAGTACTCACGAATTCCCTGATCTCGGTACGTAACATATCCTTGTACCGCGTCATCTTCATGTCCTCAGAAGCAGCATACTGAGGACAGAATAGTGCCATCTCGTAACAGGTTCACCGCAAAACGAACCTTCAGATTCTCAGGACATCCACTAGTAAGGAATGCGCACTCCATATCCGAAATCCAGCGCATACTGACGATCGGGTTCGAGTCTCCCTTGAACTCCGGAGGAGAACAAGCAGAGAGATCCCGATACTGAAACTCTCGCGCTCGGGGTTGCCCACCAGCAGGGGGTGGAATCGCCGCGATGCGCTCCTCCATCAACACAACCACTTCATCTCGAATAGCGGTAATAATCTCGGGGATCGCCTCCCCAGTAGCATGCGCCACCTCGGCCGCAATCATCTCACGAATCTGCTCAGCATTAACTCCAGTACCAGCATCTGAATCAACATTGTTGTTCCTCCTTGTGATGGCCATTCTCGATAATTAATTACCACCAGTGGTTAGCACACATCAAATCCTGCTAACTACGCTCACGCTCAACTCCTCGGGTTCCCCGTGACTTTCCCCGACTCGAGCACAGATCCTGTGCTTTAGATAGTAGGAGCTCTACTACTACCTTCCACACCTATCCTTACTCGTTTCGAGTCCCGTCCCGAAGTGCCCAAGTAGTTCCTTGCCGACAGTTTCAACCCATATGCCCGTACCAGCATATGTAAACACTCTTCCTAGCTCACTAGGAATTTCACCCCATTCCACTACCCTTGCCATGACGAAATTCCTACTAGCCATGACGAGTCGCCTCGCGAATACCCAGTCACATGCAGCGTGAAGTCAAATAGACATTCGAATACAAGATTCTATCCTAGAACGGTTGGACTCAAACAAGAGCTGCGCAATAGAACTAAATCAGATATTCTAAGGCTATGTGATTCCTACTGCATACAACCTATAGGGCATTCACTTAACAACTTACCATGATTAGCATAAATTCCTACTAGCAAGCAACAAACATGCAGTACAGTGTAAATAGCACAGGCAATCTAGCATACATACTCCTATGTTCTAGAAAGCAATAATTACACTAAGTACTGTACCTTTTTCCTTGGCTTCGGCTGACTGTACACACTGCGCCCTCGCTTATCGTTTCCCAAACGTTCTTTCCCTTTCTTTTATTTTCCAAAAATCTTTAAGAGAAATTTTCATAGCAGCGAACTTGAGTCCAAACACACCGAGATGTGTTCGGTTCGCTCAAGCTGTGCTCTGATACCAACTTGTAACGTCCCGAAAATTACAATAAATTTGAACTTTTTAAAATAACATTTTATTAGAAATAAATCATAAACATTTAACTTCAAATAAATATTTTATCCAAAACCTCGTTTAGTTAATCAACCAACTCAATTAAAGCAGCGGAAAATATAATACTTCTAAACATAGTATCTCAAAATGATAATAGGAAAAATCTCTTCAACGCGCCAGTGTGTACCGTCACGCCTTACTGCCACCCGTACCTGAAACCGTAATTTATAGGAAAAGGGTAAGCACGAACCTTAGTGAATTCAACACCACATACGATAGCAATCATATTAACACTACCCCTAACACAGGTAGATACACATAACCAAGCATGCAAGTTTAAGAACACATCCTAAACTAACATACTCATGCAAGACAACCTAAGCAGGTATCCATCGGTCTCCCCGATATCACACGATCACCGTGCACGTATCCCTCGGTCTCCCCGAGTTCCTACGTCACTCGTGTACATCCTCCTCGGTCTCCCCGAGTCCTCGGTCTCCCCGAGTTTTATACGATACCCAAGGTCCATACTAGACACGACACGATCTAGTACCACACCACATAAGATTACTAGCACACACGAGCTACGGTAATGCACGTACAATTATTATCCTACGTAGTGAGTGAACTCACCTCGATAAGCAACGCAGATATCCACAAAAAGCAATACGAGTCCGCCAATTCCAACTCACTTCTTTCCACCTAAAGAAGTGTTATCAAGTGTCAAAGCGAAGTCCTAACCCGAAATTACAACTACAAGTCTAAACATGTAATTTCCAGCTTTTGGTCTAAAACTACAGGTCTGTTCGTGACCTGTTTAGCCCCCCTTAAACTCATCAAACCAGAATTATTATTCCATAAATAGAAAGTTCTATGTCTTAGGGTTCCAGGGACATATCGCACGCGTTCATACGAGGTTCCTACTATTTTATACGAAATTTCTAAGACAGACTACCCGAATCAGGAAATTCGGACCAGTCTGTACTAAATGCTAATTTGGCCCTAGCTAGAGGCCGAATTGATTTTTCTGCAAAACATGAAAAACATACTAGACTCAATTTGTGAGATTTTGGCACTGGTTTCACCTCAATCCGAGATTCCTAGATTAAGTTATGGATTTTACAAAACAGCGGCAGAAAAGGCATTTTTCACATAAAATGATAACTCTGATTTTCGGTTTATAACTTCATGCTTTAGGTTTAGGGTTTGAACAACTAATGGCTGGACAACCTAAACACCACCCACTGCCACCTCCGGCAGTGGTGGTCGACGACGGCGGCGGCAACCACCATCGGCGGTGGTGGTGGCTCGATACTTCGAAAGAATCCGGCGAGACCCGAAAGGATAAACCAACCAAACTAGCTTGGCCACCCACCCTACGCACAACCCGACAACCTCCGCTCCTGCACGTTACAACCACCGGCTGGTGATGCACGGCGGCGGCCACACCGCCGGCAGCCAAGGCTGCGGCGGCGATGGTGGCTTCGGTGGCAACGAAAAAGAAAACAAAAGAGAGAGGGCTTACCTTGCGACGAAACCCAGCAGCAACCGTACGAAATCCCGATCACCGGCTGCTCTTCTTTCTCTCTCGCTACTCTCTCTCT
Organism: Saussurea involucrata; assembly: GCA_033807775.1. Classification (NCBI taxonomy): domain Eukaryota; kingdom Viridiplantae; phylum Streptophyta; class Magnoliopsida; order Asterales; family Asteraceae; genus Saussurea; species Saussurea involucrata. Next base: position 112,006,657 of record CM066324.1, read on the forward strand.
CTCTCTCGCCGGCGATGAACACAGCGGCACCGGCTGTGTGGGTGTGCTCCGGCGGCAGCAGCAAAGAAAACGGTGGGGAGGGGTTTAGGGTTTTTGTGGTTGTTGTGTGTGTGGGTCGTGAATTATGAACAAGAAAAAGGAGGGGTCGGTCCATATGGGCCGATCCCATGCACCCTTGTGTAAAAATGACAACTTTGGTCCCCATTTTTTCCAACCTTGCACAATGGTTAAAGTTTTCTCCATTTTGATCATGTTTGGTCTTTCTCGTTAATTCCCGTTAATAAACAATCAATTAGAGAACGATAACAATTAATTAAGATACTTAAAATAAAACCATACCGGGACACGGGCTTTACAACTTATCATCAAAATGGAAACTAAATAATACCCAAAATTATCCTTACTGTAAAAAGCTAACAAATAGAAATGCCATCCTTTCTTATTCTTTTCTGAATCCTTTCTTATTCTTTTGTGAATCATTTCTAATTTGGCTGGTTTGAACCTTGATTTGAACCTCTCTTCCGACTATACGTGAATCGAACCGGTGGTCGCATAACATTACCCCGCTCCCAAAGAGCCACCTTGTCCTCAAGGTGAAAGTCAGGGAAAACCCGCCGCATAGTTGCAAAATCTTCCCAGGTTGCTTCAAACTCGGGTAAATCTTTCCATTTAAGCAAAACCTCCACTTGACTTGTACCCGATGAACGAACCCCCAAGACAACCTCTGGAACTACTTCCAATTCTAAGTCCTCGTTTATATGTGGGGGTAACGAGGGTGAAGACGGTTGCCCCCCGATGGCTTTCTTCAGTTGGGAAATGTGGAATACGGAATGGATTCGTGCCGACTCTGGAGTTTATATGCCACCTTCCCCACCCGTTGAATGATTTCAAAGGGCCCATAAAAACGCGCTGCCAGCTTTTGAAAGGGGCGTTTGGCCAAAGATTTTTGACGGTAGGGTTGAAGTTTCAAGTACACCAGTCGCCTATATCAAAAGAGAGACCTCGACGCGTTCTGTCAGCTGTCTTCTTCATCTGTTGTTGCGCTCGAAGGAGACATGATCGTAATTCATCTATTATTGCATCACGGTCCAATAGTTGTTCCTCCAACGTAGACACCCCTAACGTAGACACCCCTGTGCTACCAGGCTGCATTCGACAAAACCGAGGGGGGTCTCGACCATAGAGCGCTTTGAAAGGTGTACACTTTGAGGCAGTATGATACGAAGTGTTATGCCAAAACTCCGCCCACGGCAACCACTGAACCCAATTGCGAGGATTGCCTTGTATAAAACAGCGAATGTACGTTTCTACCGATTTGTTCACAATTTTCGATTGACCGTCGGTTTGTGGATGGTACGCAGTGCTACGTAGTAGTGAGGTCCCTTGCAGACGGAACAACTCTCGCCAAAAGTTGCTCATGAAGACCCTATCTCGATCGAAAATAATGGTGGATGGGAAACCGTGAAGACGAACCACCTCTTTAATAAACAGCGCCGCCACAATTGTTGCATTGAAGGGATGTTTCAAAGCTATAAAATGGGCGTATTTTGTTAAACGGTCGACTACCACGAGCACCGTGTCGTAACCCTTGGAATGAGGCAAGCTTTCAATGAAATCCATGGTTATCTCGTCCCACACTAGGGACGGTATTGGCAGGGGCTGCAGGAGGCCAGCCGGGTGTGTTGTAGCAGCTTTCTGTTGTTGACACACGGAACATGCTTGAACATACCGCTGAACCGCTCGACGCATTCCTACCCAAAACCATTCTGCAGCCATGCGTTGATAGGTCTTAAATTTCCCCGAGTGTCCTCCAATCGTCGAATCATGATACGTCTGAAACAACTTGGGAATAAATGACGAGTTATGAGGAATTACTAACCGTCCTTTGAAAAACAGCCGACTTTGCTCCACTGTGTAACCTGCATGATGCTTCCCTTCACTTTCAATATCATGAGTAACCCGTTTAATGAAAGGGTCAGCCTCTATCTCCTTCTCTAATTCCTCCATATGCATCGACCATGATGAGACAATGGTACACATTTCCTTCTCCGATATAAATTCCCTAGATAAGGCATCTGCCACTCGGTTTGACGAACCTGGCTTATATTGAATTTCGAAATCGAATCCCATAAGCTTCCTCACCCACTTCTGGTAGTCCGGTCCCACCTCCCGTTGCTCCATGAGGAATTTAAGACTCCTCTGATCTGTGCGAATCATAAAATGTCGCCCAAGGAGGTAGTGACGCCACTTCAATACCGCCAGGACGATCGCCATCAACTCCTTCTCATATGTGGGTTTCATACGATTTCGCGCCCCCAATACTTGGCTAAAATAAGCGATAGGATGATTGTTTTGGAGCAACACATCACCTACACCATATCCCGATGCGTCGGCCTCCACAACGAATGTTTGGGTGAAATTTGGCATTGCGAGGATTAGAGCTTGAGTCAAAGCTGTTTTTAGCTTCTGAAATGCCACTGTAGCTGCTTCTGACCATCCAAAACAATCTCTTTTGAGTTGATTTGTTAAGGGAGAGGCCAACTGGGCATACCCCGCGATAAATTTTCGATAATATCCGGATAAGCCTAGGAATCCTCTCGGCTCTCGTAAGGTCTTCGGTTGAGGCCACTCCACCACGGATTTAATCTTGTCTGGGTCCACCGCAACGCCCGCCGCCGATATCACATGACCGAGGTAACCCACCTCCTGTCTGCCGAATTCGCACTTCTTGGGATTAGCATAAAATTTATGTTCAACCAATTGCTTCAAGACGGTTGCTACATGCTCCACATGTTGTTCGCTTTTGCTGTACACCAAAATATCATCAAAGAATACGTGTACAAATTTTCGTAGATAAGGTTTGAATATACCATTCATCACCTATTGGAACGTGGCGGGGGCGTTAGTGAGGCCGAATGGCATGAAGAGAAATTTGTAGTGACCCTCATGGGTACGGAAAGCGATCTTAGTCACATCTTCGTCTTTGACACGAATCTGATGATATCCAGACTTCAAATCAAGCTTGGAGAACACATGTGACCCGTGTAGCTCATCAAGCAATTCATCGATTACGGGTATGGGGTATTTATCTGGGATCGTAGCCTTGTTCAAGGCTCGATAATCCACACAAAACCGCCAAGATCCGTCCTTTTTCTTGACTAAAAGAACTGGGCGGGAGAACGGTCCATTTGAGGGTTGTATAATTCCAGCATGCAGCATCTCGTGGACTAGGCGCTCGATCTCGACTTTTTGAGCATACGGCCGCACCGAAACTGGCCCCACCCCTTCCTTCAAGTTAATGGAATGTTCCTTACCGCGTTTTGGAGGGAGTACATTCGGCCACTTAAAGACGTCATGATATGACCGGAGTACGTCTTGCAAGAATGGCGGAGATGCAGGAAGAGTCTCTATTGATGAGGTTCTTTCAACTTGATTTAATTGTAACAGGTAACCTCCTCCTTCCCTAACAATAGTCTTCAACATGTTTTTCAATGTTACTTTCGATCGATCCAACGAAGGATCCCCCTTCAATGTCACTGCCACCCCACCGACTTGGAACTTTATAACTCACCGACTTGGAACTTTATAACTTGGGTCTTCCAGTTAGTTGTCACCGTACCTAATTTTTCCATCCATTGAACGCCTAGGATCACGTTCGAGTTTCCCAACGTTAGTGGAAAAAATCTTCGCTAATCTCTAACCCTTGAACCCGTAGTCGGACCCCTTGACATTCACCGCGTCCTTGGACCGCCTCTCCTGTGCCCAAGGAAACCCCGAATTCCCTTGTGTTGCTCACCGGAATGCCTAACCTATCGATGAAATTATGGGTAGCCCTCGGGTCAATCATCACAATCACCTCAGACCCTTCTATCTCCCCTTTCAATTTAAGAGTCTTTGGGTTGGTGATCCCCAAGACCGAATTAAGGCAAATTTCTGACTATTGGTTTTCGATTATACCAACCTCATGAGTCTCTCGTCTCCGTCCTCTATCTCGTCGTCTTCTGGGATTAATAGCACACTCAATTCTCTCCGTTTACAACGGTGGCCCAAACTCCACTTTTCGTCACAACGGAAACATATACTGCGTTCTCTTTTACTTTGCAAGTCCTTATATGATAGTCTACGATCCTCACCCAGGGGTTTATTCGATACATTTGGGTTCACCGTTCCGGATGAATTTGTACGAACCTGGGGGACGAGGGGCACCGTTTGGGAGGGAAAAACTTTGGACGAAGGGGTGCCCAAGCCATACGAGGATACCGATGCTTGAGACTCCGTTCTTCTTCCCATACTGGACCGAAATTTCTCCTCTAATTTAATTGCTAAATCCATCGCCTGCTCCAGATTTCGGGGGCCAAGTACTCGAACCTCAGCCCGTAAACCAGCCTTGAGCCCATTGATGAAGTGGCCCAAATCTATCTCGCCGGGGATATTAGTTAAGGGAGAAGCCAATTCAATAAATCGCCTCTGGTACTCCAGCACTACCCCCCTCCTGCGTGAGTGCCAACCACTGTTCGTGAAGAGATCCGGCACTTGCCGGTCGGAACTGTCTTAGGAGAATTGCCTTCATATCCTCCCAACGGAGAATCGCCTTCATATCCTCCCAACGGAGAATCGGTCGTCGCTTGTGTTCCCATTGATACCATAAAAGTGCATCGCCTTCCAAAGCCACCACCGCTGCTTCTAACTTCTCCGTTTCATTTAATCGATAAAATGAAAAATAACGTTCAGCACGTAGAATCCAACCGTCTGGATGACTCCCATCAAATAGAGGCATATCTAATTTTCTAAAACGCCAATTAGATCCACCCTGGTTTGCCGTTCCGCCGGAACTGTCTCCCACCTTAGTTGGAGTTCCCGTCGGTGGCGGTCCCGTGAAAGAGAATTTAGATTCCTACAACGTGGCTCGAACCTCCTCCCGAATCGACGAATGGAGTTGTGAATTTTCTGCCGCCAATTCTGAAAATCGCTTGGTGATTATGGGTAATTGCTCGCTGAACTGCTGCTGCAAATTCTGTTGTAAATCTGTCAAAGTCGCCCTCATCGCTGCAACATCTTCCTCCACCGACTCTACCCGTTGGGTTACGGGGTCAATTCTAGGAGCCATGAACAGGATTCGATCGCTCTGATACCACTTTGTTATGACTCGACAATTTAGAAGAATAAAGGAAAGATCTTCACTTGTTCTCTAAAGCAAGAAGCCAATGTTGAGTTATATAAGCTTTGGCATCAATTATCAATAGTTAGCGGAAAGTGACATTTAAGCTTTTATAAAATATGATGGAGTGTATTCTTCGACACAACTTCCTTAGCAGATTTGATTGAGCAACCTAGCCGGTCTATAACTTTAGTTATAGACGTGAATTATACAATAATATCATTTGGTCTAGAATTGTCTTCATATGTGATCGAGTCACTTCAATTGAACCTTGGCCTCCATTATATTATTTGGTCTGTGTTATGACTCAGCAATTTAGAAGAATAAATAAATCAAACAGAGAGGAATACTTATCTGATTAGAGAAGAAAACGAGTCAAGCAATTCGAGAGGCTAGACTCTCCACACAAGGAACTTATTGTCTGCATACCTATTCCCTATACCCCCCACTTATTAGGCATTGTTTGGCAAAAAAAAAGCTAGCTTATTTTTGGGGTACATGTTTGGATGACTATAAGCTAGCTTTTTGAAAAGCTACTTGGAGTAGCTTTTTGTAAATATTCCAATTATGCCCTCATTAATAATAATTATTATTTATTAACTATTTTTTTAATATTTTCTTTTTGGTCATTTAAATGTTTATAAGCTACTTTTTGCCAAACGTGACTTTTTTATCAGCTAGCTAGCTTATCAGCCAACAGCTAGCTTATAAGTCATAAGCTAGCTTATCAGCTAGTTTGCCAAACATAGCCTTAATAGGCTTATCATCAAAATGGAAACTAAATAATACCCAAAATTATCCTCACTGTAAAAAGCTAACAAATAGAAATGCCATCCTTTCTTATTCTTTTCTGAATCCTTTCTTATTCTTTTGTGAATCATTTCTAATTTGGCTGGTTTGAACCTTGATTTGAACCTCTCTTCCGACTATACGTGAATCGAACCAGTGGTCGCATAACAGTTCGAAATACGCTACTCCATGGGCCCCGTAAGGGAAGGAGTACATGGTCATTCCTCGATTCTAGTGGTCGCATAACAGTCTGGTGATGTAATAAGCACGAATCGGATTATGCAAGCAGGTCGCATTCATTCAAATGTATATGAAAACAATTTTGCCTTTGCTCAGAATTAGGGGTGTTAACGAGTCGAGTCGAGTAGCAGGCTATTCGAGTCGGGCTTGAAAAAATAATATTAGGCTCGAGCTCGATTAACTTTTTCAAATTCAGGCTTGAATGTTTTTTCAATGTTTGAGCTCGAGCTCGATGCTCGTTTATGAGCTCGAATTCGAGATCGATTAACTCGTTTATTTACTCACGATAATTTTTATATTTTTATTATATAGTTTGTAAACATATGAATATGTTTGGCTTGAAAACGTGTAGGCTCGAATGACTCGACTCAGCTCGACTCGACTCGACTCGTTAAGTTTAATCGAGCTTTCGAACGAGATTGGTGTTACGGAGCTCGACTCATTAAGTTAAACGAGCTTTCTTTTGTGTTCGAGATCGACTCGAGCTTTATAATTATTAGGCTCGAGCTCGAGATAAACGAGATCGACCTCGAGTAGCTCGTTAAAAGCTCGACTAGTTAACACCCCTACAGTCAGAATCAACAGTTTTGGCTTTGCTCAGTAGAGGTGGCCAAAAATTGGTCCTGGGCCGGGCCAAAATCGGTATCGGTCCCAAATAGCGATCCCGTAACTGGTCCAGTTTCGGTTCTGGTCCTACGAAGGCCTGGTTAAGGTCTAAGCAGTCAATTTCGACGAAATAGCGAAAATAGCGACACTTGCGACCCTTATCGAAATTTCGACCCAAAATAGCGATGTCGAAAATAGCGACGAAATTTCCGAAATTTGACTTCAAAATTTGACCGAAATTTCCGAAATTTTTTTAAGGGTTTTTTTGGGGCTTCTTTAATTCTTTTGGACTTTGTTTTTGGTTTTTAATAAGTTTTGGGCTACTTTTAATCAAGTTCTGGGCCTCTTTAAGTCTTTATTTGTTTTGGGTTTTTATCCAAACCTTTTGACCATTAATCTTTCACTCTTTGACCTAATCTTCCCAAATCAAATGCGACTTTCTGCTTACTGCCTTGCTTCCATCGACTTTCTGCATCCATCCAGTCTCCATCCAGTAGCGATCTATGTTATTTGTGTGGTTTGAATTTTTTTTATCATTATTCTATTAAGTTTTTAAGTTATATGTTATATATATATATATATATATTATATTCATATTTTATTTTATTTTTATCGCTATTTCACCGCTATTTCATCGCTATTTCCGCTATTTCAAATCAAGGTCTTGATCGAAATTTTCGCAATCGTCGTGTTAACTGCTTAGGTTAAGGTGTATGAGGCCCGATTATGAGAACCGGTCTCGGGCCGGGCCTAAATTGGTCCCACTTATTTATTTATTAAAGGTTAATATACTTATTTTATTGCCAATTTCTAGAACATAGATAAATATTTGGTTATTTTCCTATTAATGAATCATTAACTGTTATATTCTAGACCTTTGTAAGTTTTGTTGACCATTTAATTCACCACAATAAAGTATTCAAGCTATACTTCCTCTATTTCACATATCACAAGAGTTGAAGTCTTCAATGTTACATAAAATATTAGTAATGATGATTGAATGCTAATGAGATGTCTGAATAACCCTTCCATTGAACTCTATCTTCAAATCAGATACATCTTGTGGACAAAAACAATTCAAAAGTAATATTGTAACAACTACTACATGACTGCCATAAAACAATACATCACAATTTATTATTTAATTGAATATGAACGTTTAGGCAATCAAATCTTGAATAAGTAGCAAATGGGTAAAACAATATGCCACTAACATGCTAGCTCTAATGCGGCGCAAAACATTCCAAATCTAAAACTAAAAACTCAAAAAAATAATTTTGTTGTTTAGTTTTATTATCCATCACACAAGGCGCGAAACATTTCGATTTTGAAGGCAGGACCTCAAAACGACAATCTTGTTCATGTTTTGTTCTATTCTTTGTCCTTCTCGATACTAATTTTATAGCTTTCAATGGCAAATAAGGTAGTATATAAATTGCAGATTAATAGGTTCGATTGGCATTTGAAAGTGTTTGGAAAGTGTGTGATTTCAAACGCTCAAATGTTCGTATAGCTTTTAAAGACCGACTTACGCATTAATGGTTTGTACTTTTTACAACTTGTAATTCAAAATAAAATTCAAAATTATGTTTGAACAAAATCAAAAAGTAACACCATATATAACAAATATCGTAAAAATACCCAAAAACCGTGTCTGCTATGATGATATAAAATTTCGAAAACCTAGTCGAATTGTAAAAGTGATGCAAATGAATTGGACATCCTTATGCTTTTCAAGAGTCATTATCCATAAGAGATGATTTACTAAAATTTAGAAGGTCATACAAAACCAAACCAATGAGCACAACCCATTTCACCCATAAGTGGGAACCCATAACTCAAATGTGAGATTCAGGAGAGTTTTAAGATGTTTGCAAAGCGGACATCTATATCAAAATAGAGTAGAGACATCCTTAAAGACACCCGACTTTGTGCAAAGTGTCAAAAGGAGAGAAAAGAAGGTTAGTTTATTCTACCACACAATTGCAAGCATCATCGACCTTTGCAAAGTTTGGAGAAAACTATTCTAGTCATGAAATAAAAAAGACTAACGTGTATGATTTTTCGCAAAAAAACCCATCCCTTGTATAATCTCCAAGTACCTGCATCACTCTTAACTTTACTTGACAACATGCTTCATTTTGTAAATAAGGGGTCGTTTATTAAATGTTTACCCGGTAAGCGCTTACCGGGTCACTTAGGTGCTGTTTGTTTTTTAAGAGGTCTAAAGTCTGAAATCTGATTTTACATCTAAAAAGTAAGAGGTGGTGCTGAAGTCTGAAATCTGAAATCTGAAATATTAAGACTGTTTGTTTTTATAAAATAATAAACATCTAAAAAGTAAGAGGTGGTGCTGAAGTGCTGAAGTCTGAAATCTGAAAAATATTATGTTTTAAAAATTCCAACTTGAAAGAGACCACTATTTGATAACACACACATTCATACCCATCAACCATGCGTGCAATTGAGGAGGAGGTAGAAAAAACTGAACCTTTAAGAAAAATAAGAGGAATTAAGTGGATGGTGTACCTCTAAAATTTCAGAGGACATTAAGAGGTTTTTAGACTTTTTTCTAAAAATAAAACAAACAGTCTTAAATCTGAAAACCTCTTAATTTTCAGACTTAAAGAGGTTTTAAGAGGTATTTTGTCAAAAACAAACAGCCCCTTACTCTACCGGGTGAAGGTATTGACCGATAATCTTACTATGTAAGAGCAATGATAAGGATAGAGAATCTTATACGGTAAGTGAGGGTGACGACTCTGTTTACCGGATACATTTTTGCATACGATATAATATATATTTTTAATGGACTACAATGTTACCCGATAAAGTAAATTAAAATGTTAAGTCTTACCTGTTTTAAACGGCCCCTAAATCAAGCTCCTCAACAAGTACATAAGAACTATCAATGGCACTGTCAAATATCTAGGGCATGCAATATAGAACATTAAGTTGGAAGAGTTTGGATTCATATTTTAAGGATGATATACCACACAAATCAAATGTTTATAACTTACTATGAACTATTTCAAAGATCTCTTGATATTGTTGAGAAGTTAAACTTCAAACATGCAAACTGCAAATACATATATATATATATATATATATATATATATATTTGAAAGAAAGGAACTATAGCTCCCTTCCCGTATATATATTGACCCGCATCTTCCCTCGAATACCTGTCAAAGAATTGACAAAACCCAAAGTCAAAATTCATGAGCCATGGTAAACCTTATCCTGTTAGCTTTTACAACTTTAAAGTCCACTTGCTGATATCAACTTCAAGCAGTCAACTGATAAATGTATTAACTTGTAGACATCTGAATACAATGCTCCAAATAATGCATCACCTAGAGCTTTTCGATCGGGGTAATTCTTAAGGTATGTTTAAGAAATCTGATTTAAGTGAATCAAATGAGCCAACTATTTATAAAATGTCACTCCCAAGTCATATTCCATCAATACCGTGAAGCATTGTCGAATTAAAATGTGTCTTTTATTGTCTTCTTCTGTCTCAAATAGTTTGTCTATATACGGTGTCACCTAGTTGAACAAGCTCAGTGATTTTTCAAGAGTATATGTTTTAAATAGGCAGTTAACTTAATATGGCCTTTGGTCACTTATTTGAGTCTCCTCATGCCCACTTGGGATTTTCCTGGCTATTATCTTCAAGGCCGAATGGGATTAGTCAAGATACGCACAAGATGACCCCGGGCACCCACGTTAACAAAAAGAATACATAATCACGGTCTGCTAGATCCTATCTCTATCTGGGATATATTGGGATTCATTTGGTTTTTACCATTTACCATCTTGTGGATCTTCTCTTATTTCTCCATATTCCATCCCCCAAACATCATGCTTTTCTTGATGGTTAATCTTAACCTAATACAATCTCTTGTTTAGTTAACCATACGTATGGCACTCGTGTGTAGTCAAAGCCGTTAAAAACAATGGCTCATCATTAATCAACATGGGGAGGTTTAAGTATATTCACAGCTAAGAAGACAAACGGATGACATTCACACTACAAAGTACTCCCTAAAGCAATAAAAGTGGCTCCACAAACTGTTCCTCAGTCTAATTGAATTTAAGACTATGATTGTGGGTTTGATCTTCTTGGTCACATCAGCTAACAGGATCCATGGAAAATTTATGGCCAAAAGTAGATGTGGATGAAGATTTATCATAGACTGTTACTCTGCACTTGAGAAAAATGTTCAAACTCATACTTACATGTAGCAAACTCAAATCCTGGATAACGTAAACCTTTTTTCTTTCTCTCCATAATACACTGATTGAGTTTACGTAACTTTAAATGTAGCAATTACTCAAATCCTGGATAATGTAATCCTTTTTTCTTTCTCTCCATAATACACTTTTTATGTCTCATTCAATTATGGTTGGCTTGATGTTTCAAATTAGCATACACTGGTTTTGTTGTTTTTTGTTTAGTTTTCTCCAATTTGGCTTTTTGATGAGTGATAGTTGTCTAAAGTATCGTTGAAGTCATGTGGGCAGATCATGTTTATATGCAAAGTCAGTAACAAAAGACCAAACTGCTCTGATACAACAAAACAGGGAAAATGGCATGTTTCACCCAATTTTATGTGTTAATCAGCTATAAACCTAAACTATAAGTTGTTAAATGAAGGCCCAGGACAAAACAATTCTTGCAATTTAACAATCTCAAGTCAGACGAACGATCGTGTGAGAAAAAGAGTTAAAGGTGAGAAGGTAAGAAGGGATCTACTTAACACAAACCCACATAGGTGATTGTTATAACAAGGATTAAGATGCTAAGGCCGTGCGCACCGCCATCGGGTACCACGGTCGGGTTCGATTTCGGGTAGCAGCGGGTAGGGTGGCGAGGTGGTACGCGGGGGGGGGGGGGGGGGGGGTTCCGATCGGGTTGGGGTGTGCGGGTAGGGTTGGGTTGGGTAGGGGGTTCCAACTGTTCAGCAGTGAGGGTTTTCTTTCCTTTGTCTTTGGGGGTTTTAGGAACTTGCTCCCCCTCAGACGTTGCCTTACTTTTCACTCCTGATGGAGACTTGGTCGGTGTGGAGAATCGATCGGTGGTACCTGCAGTTTTCGGTGAGAGTATAAGAGGTGTTTCGGTGGCATGAGGTGTTGATTCGGTGGAGGCTGAGGATTTTTCGGTGGTGGGTGAAGGCTTGTTGATGATAGATCTCTTAATTGAAGGCATTTTTGGATGACCAAGAGTCTTCTCCCCCTCAGCAGCAGCCGGAAACTTAAAACCCAATTGTTTGAAAACACTATCAAACTTGGCGTGAAGATGAGTCAAGCTGTTATTTGTGTCACCGGAGATCATAGAAAAATCCCCTAAGTCCATTTCCCATTGAGCTTTCTCCAGCATGTTGTCAGCTTTGGTGTGAAGAGAGCTAAGAGAATCGGTGATGCTTTTGCCAAGATCCTGATGAGTTCTGGCCTCTTGAATAAGTCTCTGAAGTTCAGTATCTTTTACTGTAGAAGAAGTCTTGAAAGTATCAAATGTAGCTGAAATGATGGAGTGGGAATTTGTCAAGGTATCCACTTTGTTGGCTAATAAGGCCAAGTTGTCAGACAGAGACCGAAGAGTTTCACGAAGAGCATCGGTAGGGGGAGGATTGAGAGCTCGCAGATGGGGTTCCGATGGTGCCAATTTCACCGACGGGGATTTATTGGTCATGGATATTGGTGAGAAGATGTATAGACGTCGGTGTGGAAGACTAATTTCTTCGGTAGAGTATAACACACCGACACGAAGCCGTCGGTAGAAGATATCGGTGATCGGTGTAAATATCGGTGGTGAGTATAGTGTGCGCTCGGTGTAGAAAGAGGAAAGAAGAGAGTGTCCACCGATAAGATTTCGGTGGAATAATGGATTTTAGGAGTATGTCCACCGATGTGAGATCGGTGGAATAGGAGAAACTGAGGAGTGTCCACCGATGAGATTTCGGTGGAAGATGAGAGACTAAGAGAGTGTCCACCGATGTGAGATCGGTGGAGTAGAAGAAACTAAAGAGTGTCCACCGATGAGATTTCGGTGGAAGAAGAGATATAGAGAGTGTCCACCGATGTGAGATCGGTGGAAATGAAGACACAGTTATTGAAAATTACACATGCCAAGTTCACTTATTAGGAAGTTGAACCTGGCTTCATCTAGGGGTTTGGTGAACAGATCAGCAAGCTGTAAGTCGGTGGGAATGAAATGTAGCTCAATGTCACCTTTGGAGATGTGGTCTCTGATGAAATGATATCTGATATCTATGTGCTTTGATCTGGAATGAAGAACTGGGTTGTTTGCAATAGCTATGGCACTTGAGTTATCACACAGAATTAGGACTTTGGAGTAGATTTGAGCATAGTCCCTGAGTTGATTTCTCATCCACAGGATCTGAGCACAGCAGCTTCCAGCAGCTACATATTCAGCCTCAGCAGTAGAGGTTGACACAGAGTTTTGTTTCTTGCTGGACCAACTTACCAATTTGCCACCAAGAAGCTGGCAGCTTCCTGTAGTACTTTTTCTATCAATCTGGGAACCTGCATAGTCTGAATCTGAATACCCAATTAGTTCAAAACCCGAGTCTTTGGGATACCAAAGACCCAAGTGCAAGGTACCCTTGAGATACCGAAAAATTCGTTTTACAGCCTTTAAATGTGATTCTTTAGGATTGTCCGGATAACGGGCACAGAGACAAGTAGCAAACATAATATCCGGTCTGCTAGCAGTTAAGTACAGAAGAGAACCAATCATGCCTCGATAGAGGGTAACATCCACAGATTCACCTTTAAGATCAGCATTGAGTTTCAAAGGTGGAGCCATGGGAGTTTTCATAGGAGAGCTATCTAAGAAATTAAATTTCTTCAGAAGGTCACGGATATATTTACTTTGGTTAATAAAATTCCCTTCTAAAGATTGTTTGACCTGAAGGCCCAAAAAGAATGTAAGCTCTCCCATCATGCTCATCTCATATTCACTCATCATGAGAGAAGCAAACTCATCACATAGTGACTCATCAGTGGCACCAAAGATGATGTCATCAACATAGATTTGGACAAGAATAAGATTACCTGAGGTTTCCTTGATGAAGAGAGTATTGTAAATTTTACCTCTGGAATATCCATGCTTTAGAAGGAAGTTGGCAAGAGTGTCATACCAAGCACGTGGAGCTTGCTTGAGACCATAAAGTGCCTTGTCAAGTCTGTACACGTAGTCTGGATGGGCTGGGTCTTCAAAGCCAGGAGGTTGTTTCACATAGACTTCTTCTGCAAGTTCCCCATTGAGGAAGGCACTTTTGACATCCATCTGAAATACTCTGAAATTTCGATAGGCAGCATGAGCCAGAAAGATTCTTATTGCTTCAAGTCTTGCAACCGGGGCAAATGTTTCATCATAATCAATGCATTCTTCCTGTCGGTATCCTTGAGCAACCGGTCTGGCTTTATTTCTAATAATTGTACCATCTTCATCCATTTTATTTCTGAAGATCCATTTGGTTCCAATGATTGTTTTCTGTCGGGGTCTGGGAACCAATCTCCAAACTTTGTTTCTCTGAAATTGAGAGAGCTCTTCTTGCATGGCGGTGATCCAACAGGGATCTGCAAGAGCTTCATCAATCTTCTTGGGTTCAATAAGAGAGAGAAAATTCACAAAGAGACAAATATTCCCAATTCCTCTACGTGTTTAGACCCCTGCTTGTTGATCACCGATGATTTGATCTATGGGGTGATCTTTGGTCCATTTGGTTGCCGGAGGTAAAGGTGGTGGAATATTTTGTGTTATGGGTGAAGATGGAGTGGGATCAGAGGTTTGGTGGCAAGCTAAAGTTTCGGTGGAAGGAAGATCGTCGGTGGAAGGATGCACATCGGTGGGAGAGAGTACATTGGTGGAGGCATTGTCAATTTCGGTGGGAATTATAGAGGGTGACCCGACTTGGTTATTTGAAGGAGATGGATTGGAGGGAGTGAAATGAGTATCGGTGGAGTTTGATAAAGGAGCATCACCGATGCATGACGAGATCCATCTGTGTAATTCATCATTATCATTTGACAGAGATGATGATCTAAGATCATCAAATTTGACATGAATTGACTCATCAATGCATTTTCTCCTGAGGTTGAACACACGATATGCTTTGGAGGATAGAGAGTATCCAACAAATATTCCTTCATCAGCTTTGGGATCAAACTTCCCAAGATTGTCACGGTCATTTAGAATAAAGCACACACAGCCAAAAACATGAAGAAAACCAATGTTTGGTTTTCTGCCATGGAAAACTTCATAAGGGGTTTTATCATGTCTTTTGGATATCACAGACCTATTTTGGGTAAAACAAGCAGTATTAACAGCTTCAGCCCAAAAATAGATGGGTAGGTTGGATTCACTTAGCATGGATCTTGCAGCCTCACATAGAGTTCTGTTTTTCCTTTCCACCACTCCATTTTGCTTAGGAGTACGGACTGCAGAGAAGTTTTGAGAAATTCCTTTCTCAGTGAAGAAGTTTTCAAGAGCACTGTTTCTGAATTCAGTGCCGTTATCACTTCTTACCGAACGAACAAGTTGACCATTAAGAACTTCATTTTTCTTGACAAAGTTGATGATTTCTTCAGTTGCACCACTTTTATACCTGAGAAAAGACACCCAAGTATATCTAGTAAATTCATCAACAATTACAAGAATGTACATTTTGCCTCCTAGACTTGGAGTGCTGACTGGTCCACATAGGTCCATGTGCAGCATCTGGAGAGGAAGAGTGATGGAAGAGCATTGCTTGGTCTTGAAGGAAGTTTTGGTGAGCTTCCCTTTTTCACATGCATCACACAATTTCTCTTTGACAAAGTTCAACTTTGGCATACCAGTCACCAGCTCTTTGTTGGAGATTTTATGAAGGGTTTTGAAATTTAGATGAGAGAGACGCTTATGCCACAACCAGTTCCTTTTGGATGTGTCATCTGACACAAAGAAGACATTTGATGAGTTGTTATTTAGTCCCATATCAATGATATAGACATTTTCCATCCTTTTTCCAGATAGCACCACATTGAAGTTCTTGTCCACCACAGTACAGACACAAAGTTCAAAGATAACTTTATATCCAAGATCACACAGTTGGCTAATGCTGAGAAGATTATGCATGAGGCCGTCAACAAATGCCACTTTATTGAAGGTGACAGATCCATTAGTGAGAGTTCCATATCATTTGGTATAACCTTTGGAGTTATCACCAAAAGTTACAGATGGACCTTTTCCAGACACATAGTTGATAAGAAGAGATTTGTTTCCCGTCATGTGGCGTGAGCACCCACTATCCAGATACCATATTTGATGGTGCTCAAAAGCCTGAGCATAAGCTGTCGAGCACCCAGTTGCCACAAGAGCCATAGGAGAGGTAGCCTTTTCAGAATCTTCCATCTCTTCAGAAATTGCCATGAAGCACATATTGTGAGAATCACTATCAGAGGTGTCTTCTTCATCCCAGTCATGAGTTTCTGCCATTAGACCTTTTCCTTTTCTTTCAAGACCCTCACTCCTTTCTTTCTCTTTCTTGTACTTGGCTTTATACTTCTCAGCACGTTCCTGATGGTCTAAGGAAGAGAATTGGGAATCCCTTTTGGAAAAGGTTGATTTGAAAGAATTATTTCTGGGTTTCTCAGTCTTTGAAGGGTATTTGTCAGAGGATGGGTTCCTAGACTTGGTAACTCGCTTGCTCCTACACTCAGATGCAAAGTGTCCTTTCTTGCCACAGTTATAGCACTCTTCATTTGACTTGTCAGAAGAAGTCTTGGAAGATGAAGATTTTCTAAAGTTTCTGGATTTGTTGAAAGGACGAAACTTGTTCTTAGAACCAGCCATCATTGCCATTTTATCTGTCAACTGTTCAACCATAATTTCCTCACCTTCATCATCAGCATCACTAAGATAAGCCTCCGTTTGGTGGGTAGAGTTATTTTGGCTGTCATTGTCAGAGTCAGATGAAGGATAGGTGATTCTAGGAACATTTTGAGATTTCTTGGAACTTTCACTGACAAGAGCTATAGAGGAGCTCTTTATCTCTTTGATGAAAGATTTCCTTTGTAACTTGGTTTGCTCAAAATTGAAGAGAGTTCCATAAAGGACAGTTAAGGGCATGAACTCAAGGTCCTTGGTAGTTTTAATGCAAGTACATATATTCTCCCAAAATTCTGGAAGACAATCCATGAACTTGCATAAGACTTCCTCATTATCATAGACTCTGCCCAATAACTTCAGATCATTTAAAAGAGAGTTGAAACGATTATAGTAGCTAGGAAAAGATTCTCCTTTTTCAAAAGCAAAGAGTTCATACTTTCTAATAAGACCAATCTTCTTACATTTCTTTACTTCCTCTGTACCTTCGTACAGTACACACAGTGTGGTCCACATCTCTTTAGCAGTTTCAAAGTTAACCAGAGAGTGATAGACCTCATCAGGAAGTGAGAGTGCAATAATTGCTCTTAGTTTAGAGTCAAGAGAAACCAACCGTTTTTCCTCATCGGTATATTTCTTAGGATTTTTGAGGATGTAACGACCAGTAGCACTGGATTTTTCTTCATCAGAATCACTAGAGATTTCTTTTTCCATGGTTTCTTTACCAGGCCTCTGCGTTTCATAGCTAGCCCAAACTCTGGGGATGATAGGTCCCTCTTTGAGAATGGTTGGATATCTAGTATCCACTCCTTCCATGAATAGCATCATGTGGCTTTTCCACAGAGAAAAGTTGTTAGCATTAAACTTAGGCGGTTTTGTTATGGAGACATTCTCAGAAAAATTGTTTTGAAAGGAGTTTTCAATGTTTGAAGAGGAAGAGGCAGCCATCGCAGATCAAGCTTATGGAAATAAACTTTCTGCTCTGATACCACTTGTTAGTCCCAGATGGCTTAACAAGTATTGTAGAAGGGGGGGGGGGGGTGAATACAATACTCAAATTTTCACAAATTTAATTCTTTTATTGAAAAACTTTCAACTAGAATTACACAAAGAAACTTAAAGACTGTTGCGGAAAAGAACAGATAAACTATTCTAACAATCTTTCACAAAGTGTACTGAACAAAACAACTAAGAACACTGAGAGCAAAGCTATTATGTTATCAAGCAATATGGAGATTTCTTGCACTGAGAGAATTCCAAAAAGCGTATGTTGCATGGGGATATCTTCTTCCTTTTATAGTGGCAAGGAGTGTACGAGCATTGAATGCTTGGGGACACTTGTCATCATCACATTTGTTGATGATGTTGACTTCTGAAAAGCTGAGATGTCCTTATCACCTTTTACTAGGTACTGGAAATAGAGCCCATGCATAAGAAAAGGACTTTAACTGATAACGGATAAAACGACAAACAATCACTTTTATCTGTCAAATGATATTGTCCCATAATAAATGATCTTCTTGATGTGTATTCTAAGATAGTCACACCGATGAAGTTTCACCGAAATAATTGTCTTTGGAACGTGAAACAATCTGTAGAGAGATCTTTTATTTGATAACACAAGGATCCCACCGATTTCAGTACCCTTATCGGTGAGATGAGGCTGACCGACGGAGGATGTGTCGGTAGAAGGGTTGTCCACCGATTTGTTGAGAACAAGATCAGTGGAGGGTTGTCCACCGATTTGTGACAACAAAATTGGCGAGGTGTTGTCCACCGATTTGTAATAACCAATTCGGTGGAGAGATTGTCCACCGATTTGTTTAAGGACATAATCGGTGGAAAATGACTTGGTTGAGTGCAGAGAAGAGTCTTCTATTTTCCACAAGTAGAATGTCTTCAAGTTTGGTTTCGGTTGATCTTCGACTTCACCGAACAGTTGATATCTTGTACAAGTCATCTTTAAAAGAACCATGTTACAATGTTCTAAGTAAGATGTAAGAGAGAACATCGGAGAGTCAATTTCAAATCTAGGTGAGCCAACAACGGGAATTCAAACTTTTTTAAAAGAAGGTAAAGCTTTAATAACTTGTACATGATGCATAAAAGGTAGTAATTAAGATATTAAAATTTTAAGACTTTGTGTTTTATAAGATGGTACATTGTGCATTAATAATTGTGCTTAAGACTTTGTATCAATATGCTTTATAAGATAGTATAGATATAGATTATACCATAACTCTTGGAGATGCTCTAAGTGAGGGGGAGGACATTTACCACACAATTAGTGCTTATCGGATAAATTATTGCATACGATACTATTTTGATAGACTAAATCCTAACTTATAAAAGAAACTTAAAGAAACAATGGTATGGTTTAATTATGGGATTAATAAGAAAAATAAAAAAATAATTAAGGAATAAATCAACCCTAAAAAAGAATTGAATTAAAAAAAGTTAAAACCAGATAAAAAATCTCTTTCATGGACTTAAATTTGAGTAAAACTCAAACTCCTCACTTAACCCTTAGAAATCCAACCATTGCGCAGCAAATTGTTTTGTTTAAATAGATGTGTTGATTAGTTTATGTATTGAAATAAATACAAAATAGGAATTAAAAAAATAGAACTAAATTTAAACCTCAATAATGATATAAAAATAAAAAATTGAGTTCCAGTTAAGATTAACATGAGAAACGTGAGAAATAGTTAACAACCACTAAGTTAGAAATGGATGTACATTAGGATGAGATACATCGGGTCAATTCTTTTGTAAGCTGCAATTCATGAGAGGACATTTGATTAAAAGTGATCAACAATTCAGACTTATTTCTCATGTTTCTCAAGTTAACCTCAACTTCTCACAAAATTATTCATCTCCATATATATATATATAGGCATGGGATAATGTGAAAAGTGCTATTTTTGTAAGAAATGTAAGAAGTACTTTTAAACCGTTGATCAATTTTAATCAAATACTCTCCTATGAATTACAGTTTAAAAGGAATTGATCCAGTTTATCTCGGTGTATTTCATCCTAATGTTTGTCCATTTATCATCCAACTATTGATAACTATTTCTCACTATTCTCACCAAGTTTGGGACTTCTCACCAGAACCCAACACTATATATATATATATATATAGAGAGAGAGAGAGAGAGAGAGTTGGGTTATTACACAACCTATTGTTTTCATACAACCTTTGCATCCAAATCAGGAGCGTCCATTTGATCATCAATGGTTATCATTTGATGATTGTAATTGTCTCTAATTTAAAGAAAACCAAAAAAATGATGATGGATAAAGGAGTCACATAAGTTACATTATTTATAGGGGTTCATTTGAACATACCATGGACCAAGACACCTTGGATACATACAAGCAAAGTAAAGTAACTTGTATGAGTATTTTTTACATTTTCTTATCTAATTGTTGTTTTGAATTTATTTTAAAAGTTTTAATATGTAGACAAATATGTCTTATTTAGAGCAAACAAAGAAAAAGTTTCTTTATCCACTCAATTGCCATTTCCCTTCAATTTGTTTTAATGTTATTATCATTTAAATAAATACCAAAAAGTAAATTTTAATATATAGACAAATATGTCTTATTTAGAGCAAAAGTAGTAGAGACAAAGAAAAAGTTTCTTAATCCACTCAATTGCTCTAATTTATTTTAATGTCATTATCAATTAATAAATACCAAGTTAATTATGTTTGGTTAAATGGTATTGCTACAATTATCATAGTCATCTATTAAATTATTGTGAACATTTACTAAATATGGAGTAAACCACATTATTTATCTCTTATCATATGATGAAATTATTAAGTATCATTTCTATAGTTAGTTTGTTATATTTTTGGTTAGTATAGTTTCACTTTTCTTATAAATACAATCTATAAGTCAAAATTTGTTAAATTTTGTTCGTCAAATAAAGATTCATATATGCATGTACTAACATCTTTGTTCGGTCCACCCGGGGACGAATAAGATGTACCGAGACCTGAGGCAACTATATTGGTGGCCGGGGTTGAAGAAAGATGTCGCGTACTTTGTGGAGCGATGTGTGACCTGTTTGAAGGTCAAGGCAGAACACCAAAGGCCGTATGGAGAAATGCAGCTCTTAGAGATACCAGTGTGAAAGTGGGACTGTATTACCATGGACTTTGTAACAAAGTTACCAAGGACCCTGAAGGGGCATGATGCTATATGGGTGATAGTTGACCGTCTCACCAAGTCGGCTCACTTTCTACCTATTCGGGAGAGCGATTCGTTGGAGAAGTTGGCCAGATTGTATGTCAACAAGATAGTGACGAGGCATGGGGTGCCGTCGTCCATTGTCTCCGACCGTGATAGTCGTTTCACGTCGTCGTTTTGGAGGAGTCTGCAAAGGGAGTTAGGCACGCGACTCTGTTTGAGCACCGCCTACCACCCCCAGACGGATGGACAAAGCGAGAGGACTATCCAGACTTTGGAGGATATGTTGCGTGCGTGTGTGATAGATTTCAAGGGTTCGTGGGAATCCCACCTACCGTTGATCGAGTTCTCGTATAACAACAGCTATCACGCCAGTCTTCAAGCGGCTCCGTTTGAAGCGTTGTATGTGCGTAAGTGTAGGACGCCGTTGTGTTGGAATGAAGTGGGAGAGAAGCAGTTGGCAGGACCGGAAATCGTGCAATTAACTGCCGATAAGATCAGTGTAATCAGGGAAAGATTGAAGGTGGCCCAGGATCGTCAAAGAGCATACGCGAATAAAAGAAGAAAACCAATTGAGTTCAGGGAAGGGGATAAAGTAATGCTCAAGGTATCTCCGTGGAAGGGAGTTGTCCGATTTGGAAAAAGGGGGAAGCTAAAGCCGAGGTATGTTGGACCTTTCGCCATCACCAAGCGTGTGGGGGAGGTGGCTTACATGTTGGAGTTGCCGGAGGAGTTAAGGAGAATTCACCCGACGTTTCATGTGTCAAACCTGAAGAAGTGTTTGGCTGAGTCGGATGTGGCTATTCCGCTAGAAGATATCAGTGTCGACGAGAAATTGATGTACGAGGAGGAACCAATAGAGATTGTGGACAGTAAGGTTCGAAAAACAAGGAATGGGGAGGTCAGATGGTTAAAGTCCAGTGGAGATATCATAAGAGACGAGAGGCGACGTAGGAATTGGAATCTGATATGATGTCCAAGTACCCTCATCTTTTCAAGAATGGAATTCCGGGGACGGAATTCTTTTGAGGAGGGAGTGTTGTAGTAACCGTGTCCAAATTGGATGAGTTTTAAAGTCTTGTGCAAGTATTTTTAATTATGGAAGTTGAGGGGCCATTTGTTAAAATTGGGATAGGGTATTTAAAGGGCACAAAACCCTAGGAGAAAACATTCTCCTGCTGAAATCGTGAGTTTGGCGGCTGTTTGGAAGAGAAAACAGGAGAGTAAGAGGTTGTAGAGTTCTTGGGCATTTTGGGAGAGAAAGAGTCATCAAGCTTGGAAATCAAAGAAAAAGGGTGTGTTGGGGGGTTCGTTTTCAGCAAAGAATCAATCAGGTAATTTCCTTCCTCTACCTTTCAGCTGTGGATTTGTTGTTAAAGATTGAATATCTATGTGGGTTTTTGTTAAAGTTGGGTTTGAAGCTTAATGGGAGAAATTGGGTATTTTACTGTGTTATTACTGTTAAGATTTCAGTAATTGTTGAGTTTAGTGACCTTGGGGTGGTTGCTAATCGTTATCTGTGAGATCTCGGTCGTATCCGTGATTTCTCGGCCCAAATAAGGATCAGATGGGCGTCCGGATTGTTTCCTGGACGTCCGGACACTTCGATCAGTTGAAGGTTTCCGGGTAAGTATCCGATAATCGTGTGTGTGTCCGGATAGGGTGTTGTCCGGATAGGAGTGTTGTCCGGATAAGTTGTTGTCCGGATAGGGTGTTGTCCGGGGAGATTGTGTTGTCCGGTAAGTTGAGGTAATCAGCTTATGAGTTTATCCTTTCGCCCAGGTAGATCGTTTGGAAGTGCATATCAAGAGTAGGAAAGGAACGTAAGCGTAACAGGTGAGTTTTTCTAACTAAAGCTTGATGGTACTTGTTCATTTACTCGTACATGCGTGTTTACTTAATGTATGTTGCATATAAATTACTTATGCATGGCGTGATCTATATGGGGGTGTGTCCCATACGATATGTGTAAAGTTTATGGGGGGTGTGTCCCATACGATATGTGTGATGCTTATGGGGGGTGTGTCCCATATGTTATGGTATGACGCTTATGGGGGGTGTGTCCCATAGGTCATAGTGTGGTGCTTATGGGGGGTGTGTCCCATATGTTACTTGCCAAACTGTCTATTGATTTATGTTTTGCAACTCTTAAAAATGGTATTTGTGGTGTGGATGAATCTGAGGGTTCTCACTAGACCTTGTGGTCTAACCCTCGCTTTTTTTTCAAACATGAAATCCTTTTCAGGTAAGCAAATTAGGGGCAGCTCCTCTAGTGGAAAGGAGAAGGCATGAGAACGGGCGTGGTTGATACTAGTGGACCATCCTTTTACATTTCAGTATTTAGATACTCTCAGTTGTAATTAGGGTTATTCCGCGAACCCAAGTTTTGAATTTTGATGGTGTGAATCGTGGGCCATGTTTTGGCGATTTATTATATTCAAATGTCCTATTTTTGACATGTTTTGGAGTGGGTTGTTACACACAAAAATAGCACTTTTCACATGATCCCATGCCTATATATATATATATATATATATATATATATATATATATATATATATATATATATATATATATATATATATATGGAGACGAATAATTTTGTGAGAAGTTGAGGTTAACGTGAGAAACATGAGAAATATGTTTGAATTGTTGATCACTTTTAATCAAATGTCCTCTCATGAATTGCAACTTACAAAAGAATTGACCCGATGTATCTCATCCTAATGTACATCCATTTTTCACTTAATGGTTGATAACTATTTCTCACGTTTCTCATGTTAATCATAACTGGAACTCAATTTCTCATTTTCATATAATTATTGAGGTTTAAATTTAGTTTTTTTAGGGATGTTACACGAATTAAAGGACCTCAATATATTTTTTTAATTCCTATTTTGTATTTGTTTCAATACATAAATTAATTAACACATCTATTTAAACAAAACAATTCGCAGCGGAATGGTTGGATTTCTAAGACCATGAGTACCGCTTCCTATCGAACCCACTGAACCCTGATGTTAACTCAGCGCCACATCAGCTTTTCTCTTTCCTATCCTCCTTAAAGTGGAGTACTGCTTCCTATCGAACCCACTGAACCCTGATGCCACATCAGCGCCACATCAACTTTTTTAATTCTTTTATTTATACATTTAATTATTTAACAAAATAAAAATATTCATATATTTTTTATTAAATAAAAATAAGATAAATAATAAAAATAAAAATTCATAACATTCATTAAAAATTTAAAAATTACAAAAATACAAAACACTAAAATCTAATATTAAAAATTATGTAATTTTCTAATTCTCTCTTTCTTTGCCAAAGTAGCCTTCAAAATATCTCCCGTAAGGCGATCATGCGGGGCTATGAAAAACTCGAAGTCTTTATCAAATCGTTTTTCTAACTCGAGTTGCAACTGTTTTTCTTCGAGTTCAAGTTTTTTCATTTTGTAATCCATTGTATTGTCAACCCGATCGTTGAACGACCTTATTTGACTCAACAACTGAGTAACGCTTTCGTCCGGATTCGACCCGGTCGTATTACTCGTTGATGCCCTTTTTGCCTTGTTTCTCCCGATGGGTCGTTGAAGTTGCTCTATCTCGTCGACCCGAACATCTTCATCGTCATCATCGGAAGTTTTGGTACGTTTTGAAGCCCGGGATGTATTTGTCGACATCGTTGGAACCGGATTCCATTTTGGAGATTTTTTAGGACCTCCCAAGCTTGTTCATGGATGAAAGGAACCCCATTATCCTCTCGGTACCGGTAGTGTGTCGTTTGTAAAATATCGACTTCACTCATTCCGCTTGATCTATTATTGACCAAGTTGTTGTAGATGCCGGCAAAACACGTTATTTTCTTGTTTAGATCTTTAAATTTGGTGTTCAGTTGATGAAATGTTCTATAATTTTGGCGACCCACAAATTTATAAAACACCTTCTCGATTCGCTTCCAAAAACTCTCTACATTTATATAAATTAAAGTATAATAATAATAATAATAATAATAAATCCGAGTTGGTACGGACGACATAAGGGTTAAGTGAAAAGTTTGAGTTTTACTCAAATTTAAGTCCATGAAAGATTTTTATTTGGTTTTAACTTTTTTTAATTCAATTCTTTTTTAGGGATGATTTATTCCTTAATTATTTTTTTATTTTGTATTTTTCTTATTAATCCGATAATTAAACCATACCATTGTTTTTTTAAGTTTCTTTTATAAGTTAGGATTTAGTCTATCAAAATAGTATCGTATGCAATAATTTATCCGATCTCCAACAGTTATGGTATAATTTTTCTATAATGGAGTAGAAAAATTCAAATCTCAAAAAAAGTTACATCCATCTCCGACAACTATTCTATCTTATGCTTAATATTAAGTTTATTAATAAAATATTGTTTATGTATCCTACGCATGAATTAAATTAAAAATCATTGTATTGGTGGAAAAAAATTATTATATTATTTCTCTATTCTATAAAATTTAAGAGATTTCTCTAAATTTAGAGATTTTTTATAGCTTTTCTCCTCATTTTCTTGGTTCTTACCTCACTTTTGTCCTTCCCATATACATTCGATAAGATATTGTGACTTGTTTACAAAGTTATCGATTGTGCTTCTTAAATATTGATTCTAAAAAATGAATTTAGTATTGGTTAGATCATCTCCAACCCACTACTAAAACACTAAAATGGAGGTGTTTTCATCTCCAACCCACCACTAAAACACAAAAAATGGAGGTCAATAAAGTAGGCATATACATTTGAAGCCCAATAAAATAGGCCTCTAAAAACATATATTAGTAATTTAGTATTCTATTCAACTTTTATAAATACTAGTATATATTATAATTACTTTATTTCTATAAAATAGTATAATAATCAATATATGCATATATATTATTTTATTACTAAAGATATTTTTAGTATTGGATTAGAGTTGTGCTTTTTGTTAGTGTTTAAGAGTTCCACCATTTTTAATATTTGAGTTAGAGATGTCCTTGCATCTTCTTTGTGGTTTTTAATTTATTTAGATAATTAGAAAAAAAGATGAAGGGTAGAAAGGTAAAATGAGAAAGGCAACTTCACTTATCAGTTTATGGTGAGAATCGTTTATACATGGATTTTCTGGCAACCAACAATTGATATCGAAATGCACACGTCGCCTCTCTTTGTCTTTGCCACCTAAATAGTTTTTAAAAGATGAACTATGATATACATAGAAGTGAGAAATGGATGTACAAGTTTTCCGTTTTTCTCCTAAACCTTCCTCTGTAATTATAATATATAAATACATATATTTTGATTTATGTACATATTTTACTTATAACAAGTAATTTTATTGAAGTATGGGCTTTATAGTTTACTTATTTGGTATGAAAATATAAAATTATGTTTTTTCTATAAATGTTACGTACAACTTCTCTATTTTGGAGAAAATGAAGAATATGAGAATTTTGAGGTGTTTTTTTTCTTTGCTCCAATAGCTTCCCTAAAACTATCTCCAAAATGGAGAAAGTAGGAGAGAGAAGAGTTTTTATGCAAATGTGAAGATAACACAAAAAATATTACTAAATGAAAGCACCAATAGAATTCTTTAAAAAAAATATTTTGAGAGAAATAATATTTTAATATGAATGGAATATTTTAAAATTATAATCAATGTTTTTTCCTCTAAAACGGGAATCAGTTGAAGATGCAAGTAATTTTTTTTTGAGATTCTAATTTTTGGTTCTCCATTTTGAAGAATCTATTGGAAATGTTGTTCTGCATCTTATTCTTTTGATCTTTGGGGCTTACGCCTCACGTACCTAAGAGTAAAATAGATTCCCATAGATTGTGTTTTCAAAACATGGAGAGGAAACTAAATTTGGTCGGATAGATGGGTGTCAGGTGAGTTGTTACGTCATAAGTTTAAGAGACTTTGGCATCTCGAAACAAATAAAGAGGTAGCGGTGGCCGAGAGAGGGAGGTGGGAGGGTGAGGAGTGGTCTTGGTGTTGGTGTTGGTGTTGGGATTGGAGAAGGGAGCCAAGGGGGAGGGAGAGGGGTGAGTATGTTGAACTTCTATCCTTATTGCAGGATAGGAAACCAAGAAGGAATAAAAAGCGACAAGCCGAAATGGTGGCTAGGAGCGGATGGGGAATTTTCGTTGAATGGGCTGAAGACGGTGATAGAAGATTCTATAGCGGCGGCAAGTGGGGGGTGAAACGACAACGATGTGGTCCAAAGAGATACCCAAGAAGGTAGCCATCTTGATTTGGAGGGTAAATTTGGGTAGAATCCCGTCTAGGGAGGTTCTCGACAAAATGGGCATAGACTTACACTCGATCCTATGCCCAAGATGCTCGAGAGAGGTGGAATCGATCAACCATGCGTTATTCCATTGTGAGGAGGTGAACAAGATATGGCAAGACGCGACACGTTGGTGGAGCATCGATCTTGGACATATCGGCTCGGTGGAGGATCTTTTGACGTCGAGCAATGGAGTAGAAGAAAATGAGAGTTGGCCCAAATTGTGGAAAGAAGTGGTGTGGTCCCTTATCTACTTGGTATGGTCGCATCGGAATCGGATTGTCTTCCATAAAGAACAAAGGAAACTGGATGATTTGTTCTTCGAATTTCAGCGTAAGACTTTTGAGTGGATCGCAACGAGAGTTTGCAGGAAACGTATCGAGTGGAATCTTTGGCTGTCAGCCCCGAGGAGTGTCCTGTTTTAATCTGTAAGTCGAAGACTACGGTGTTCGGGTTCGAGCAGGTCGAGAGTGCTGCTGTAAGTTGCTCACACCAGGATTCTGACAGCAGAGAGGCTGGTTCGAAGGAACCGCATACTGGTTTTGTCCCGTGGGGGTAGGGTTGTGGTTTATGGCTTGCAAGCTACTGCTTTCTACCCCTCTGTTTACTTGGTTTTTGCTTCTATGTTGTTGGTTGGCTGATCCATTTTGATTTGGAAGTGCATGATGCACTCGTTGGTTTATGTATTTGGTACTTTGGTTTTGGAATAAATAAAGTGCTGCTTTCCAAAAAAAAAAAAAAACATGAACACCTTCCGAATAGTAAGAACTACTAGATTAGGGGAGTTTTCAAGTATAGAAAAATCTTATGTCCTAAAATTTAATGTCTCATTCATGTCCCACCAATAAAATTAAGACACATCAGCTTGTATATATTTTTTATTTTATTTAATTCAAGTTCATATTCTCTCTCCAATGACATGTATTCATGTGATTGGTGGGCA
The DNA here is from genome assembly GCA_033807775.1 of Saussurea involucrata. Classification (NCBI taxonomy): domain Eukaryota; kingdom Viridiplantae; phylum Streptophyta; class Magnoliopsida; order Asterales; family Asteraceae; genus Saussurea; species Saussurea involucrata. Next base: position 112,034,785 of record CM066324.1, read on the forward strand.
TGAATGGAACGAGCTAATTTAGGAAACGAGATTTTTATTCAAAAACAAGATAGTCCAACCACACAATTTGGGAATCCACACCTCCAGGGAGGTGTTGCAATGCAGGCAGATTCTTAATGTAACCTTAACACTAAAAAATCATCAAATTTGGTAGGCCATCAACATAAAAAACACTCAACTCCAACCATATATTCTGAAGAAAAAAAACAATAAATTTGTGGAACCTACATTACATTAAAATAACCAGTAAGTTATTTATTTAATAAAGACCGTTTTAAAATAAAAAACAGTAGCTTTTTAATTAATATTACATTTAAATAAAATTATATTAATTCAAATAAAACAAATTAAACACATAATTAAATAATACTAATTCTTATAAAAGGTATATATTAATTTACATAATAAATATCAAACATAATTAAAGATATTTTAATTAATTTGTTTATAATTTATTCTATATATATTAATTATATATATACGTCAATTTATATTATAATTAAATTAAATTGTATATATACTACTTAAGTATTAGTAAAATCTATAGATAATGGAGGCTCCCACCTTTTTTACATTCAAGAAAGAGATGGCCGCCAAATTCTTTTGTTTTTTACCGTCCGGTTGAAGCTCTACGCACAGTAAATCTATGGATTTCCCGTGCGGTTGGAAATGCTCTAAGTACCTTCAAGGAGATCAATGAATTAAGAAGGGTCAGATCATTAACATTACTATAAATCCAAATGCTTAAAAAACATATCAAAGTTAAAATAAACTTACAAATAAGTTGTAGCTACAGGCCCTTGCTCCGCTGATCCATCTAGCAACAACTAAAACTTGAAGGCAATTCCCTGCAGCAGCCAGCAGACACTGAAATCTATTTCATATGCTTTGTTGTAAAACGGAAAGGAAATAATGCTAACTTAAACCCAAATTAAAGAGTTTAACCAAAGTCAAACAAGGGATAAGTTAGTGATCCCAATGAATCTCTAGATTGAACACACAAGGGTGTTCTTAGTGTATAAGACAAAATTCTCAAAACATAAAAATATGATGATTCTAAATATGCATCAAACACAACATAAAGAGATAGAGTTAGAAGACAACACCAAGATTTACGTGGAAACCCAAACGGGAGAAAACCACGGGTGGAGGAGACCACCGAGAGAAATCCACTAGTGAAAGATGAAGATTACAAAGCTCTTGAAGGAGAAGAATCACAACTATGGTGAGTGTGTGTATTTGGAGATAGAAATGATAAAATGGGTGATATCTAAACATGTTCTTCAGTTGGGTTTTATACCCAAAGCCCTAGCTATTTTGGGGAAACACTCAAATGAGATCAATGGATTGTGATCTTGAAGAAACCATTTTGATGAGAGTATTAGATGGCAAAGTTGAGTCTTCCAAGCATGAGTATGATCAGATTTTTGTGGCCCGAGGAGAGATATCAAAAGGGACACAATCCCTTAAAATAGGGAAAAGCAAATCTGATGAAAAAGTCAAATTTGTAAAGATGTGAACAGTGCTCGCGGCCGCGAGCAGACATTCTGTTTCAAAATGCATGTTTGGCGCGGCCGCGAGCAAATAGGCGTGCGGCCGCGAGCAGACAGCTTTCGACTTCAATTTTATTTGGAAGATTCTAGATACTGTACAACTTGTTCTGAATATTGTCATTTTGTGCATTTTTTGCAACGCCAACAAAGTCAACTAAATTTTGCTAACGTGCTATAGAATATATTGCGATCAAATTGGTGAATATGCATTAAATTTTTTCTGCTTTTTAAAAACTAGTTCGAAAAACAGTGTTGTGTTAAATGGTTCTTGTTTGTGGATGTTTGTAATTTCGTTCTTCACCTAACTGTAAAAAGCATATTAGTTTGAATGGATATTGATTAGTGAATTTTGTTTCATTTTTATAGTCAACGATAAATGTAGAATAGGTCGACTTTCAAACCTTAACTATTTATTTATTGTTAATTAGAGCAATGATGGGGGTCATTTAGGAACTTGTCAATGATAAACAAGACATGAATTAGGTGCATTTTGCAATCTCAACAATCCAAGATGAATCAAGAATTAGACACAATTTTTGTGGCATAAATGAATTCTGTCACATGTTCAAAGTTCAAACATATATTTGGATAGCTATTGAAGAGTGCATTCGATCTGAGTAAGGGACTGTTTACTTTATTTTACATTAAGCTCTGTATAGGTTAAGTTGTCTGCCTGGAAAAATCTATCTCTCAGAGTGACGTTGGACCATGGGGTTTTAGGGAGAGAGAGATGGATTGGTTTGAGGGGGAGAGAGAGATGGATTATTTCTGGTATTAATTTGTTTGGGGTGGTTTAATGGGAACAAGTGATGGGTCTTGCCTTATTTTGAATTATTTCTATAACAAAATATATTTAAATGATTCGTCGTTTTAACTATACTTTATAAGATAGTGATTTGAATTTATACTCTTTGTTATGTCATCCTTGTGTCATCCTAGGCGAGATCAACTTGGGTTGGTATGCATCCTTTGAAAATTTCTTTAACTTGTCCAACTAGGAATAGACATTGGTTCTTCATTTTTGTCGTGAATGCCTTTGTCTTTATCTTTAGTTCTTGGTTTAAGCGGGCATTTCTTTCTTGCAGCGTGTTAACTATCATCCACTTTTCCCATTCATGTTCTGCCCGATTTATATCTTCTTCCTTCTCTTGTTGTTGTTGTTGTTGTTTTTCTTCTTCTTCTTCTTCTTCTTCTTCTTCCTATTCTTCGTCTTCTTCAGTGTCATTTTCAACATGCATATAATTATGTTCAGCATATTCTATTTCAATGTCTGCCATCTCCGGGTCGGAATCTGAGTATGAATCAGCCATCCAAAGAAGATACAAATACAAATTTTCGTGAAACTGATTAACTTTTATTTCAATACATAATTTTATCCATATTTAGGATGCCCTTTATCAACCTTACATAAACTTATGTATTGAAATAAGAGTTTATCAATTTCACGAAAATTTATTTTTGTATCTCCTGTAGATGGCTGATTCATACTCGGATTCCGACCCGGAGATGGCAGACAATGAAATAGAATATGCTGAACATAATTATATACATGTTGAAATGACGTCGAAGAAGACGAAGAATAGGAAGAAGAAGAAGAAGAACAACAACAACAAGAGGAGGAAGAAGATATAAATCGGGCAGAACAAGAATGTGAAAGGTGGATGATAGTTAACACGCTGCAGGAAAGAAATGTCCGCTTAAACCAAGAACCAAAGATAAAGACAAGGACACTTGCGACAAAAATGAAGGACAAATGCCTCTTCCTAGTTGCATAAGTTAAAGAAATTTTCAAAGAATGCATACCGACCCAAGTTGATATCGCGTGAGATGATACAAGGATGATGCATAACAAAGAGTATAAATTCTAATAACAATCTTATAAATCATGGTTAAAACGATGAGTTATTCCAATTAACTCGTCGTTTTAACCATACTTTATAAGATAGTGATTTGAATTTATACTCTTTGTTATGTCATCCTTGGCGAGATCAACTTGGGTTGGTATGCATCCTTTGAAAATTTATTTAACTTGTCCAACTAGGAAGAGACATTTGTTCTTCATTTTTGTCGCAAATGTCTTTGTCTTTATCTTTAGTTCTTGGTTTATGTTACACCCTAAAATTTGGAAAGAGCAACTAATTTAAAATTTCGATAATACATCCACAATAACAGAATTTATCCCAATAAACTAACAAGGGAAACACCTCAATTTAAGGTCTATGATTGACCTCAACAAATAATGACCCCAAATTTTATTATAAAAACTAAAACCACATCGAGTGTTACTTAACCCAAGAATAAGTTGCTATTCCCAAGGATGAATGCGGAAGACTTCACTAATCTAAATCACCTCTCGAGCACAATACTAGCACACGACCTTTCCCACGTGTCACTAGAACTACTCCCAACCTGAGACCTGTTGCACATGCCGACAAATAAAAAGGGTTAGGCTAACGCCTAGTGAGTTCAAGCATTTTATCATGACTATATAAAATCATAAAGTGAAAGATAGTAGTTTAGTCATGATTTCGAAAGAGTTTACTTTAATTGCAAATCATCCATTTTCCAACTCACGCATTTCCATGGAAAGGTTCCCGAAAGGTATAATACGTTTTCCCAAAATGAATTACGTGTCCACTTACTCAAATACGTGAATAAGTCTAGTTTTGGCAAAACTTTCAAATACGGTTAACAATACATACTCGACCCGTAAAACATGGAAACCATCCATTAGATATAACACTTTATTAAAACATAATACGAAGCAGATGTAGCATAAACCCATCTATCAACCATGGACAACAATCCATATGCATAAAATATAACCTCCAAATGAGAATAAATAAAATACCCGAAATCAACACCCTTCGGTGACGGGAGAGACCCGATCTCATCGAATGTGGCAACACATAAATTAAACCACGATTAAATAAATGCAAGTAAGCTTCTTGGATGTGGAAAACAGATGATTTAATTGTGTGTGAACATGCTATGGATATGGTGTGAAATGGGGGGGTGTGTCCCATTATATCTATGCATATGAATTCGTTTCATATGTGGGCGATGTGTGCCCTTTTACGCTGTCACGGTGTGTGTGACCATAGCGAGTGTGAGCCATTAGCATGTGTCAATGTGTGCATATCGTGTGAACTGTGCTTGTTATGATTTTGTATAAACTCTTTCATAACTGATTTACGAATTGTGATATTTATGGTGTGACCTGGTGTGGAGGGAACTCACTAGACCTCATGGTCTAACCCTCGTTTTTCAAAAATAAAACCTTTTCAGGTAAGCAGGTAGTCGGAAGCTCGTTTAGAAGTTTGGAAAGCCGTGAGGCGGAGTTTGCGAATAGAAGAATTAGAAGGCTTTCATTTTTATTTTGTAGTTATGATCTCAGCTGTAGTTAGGATTATTTCCGCAAACCCAGTGTTGTAAATCTTTGGTTGTGTGACTATGTTGAGCCATATTGGCGTCTTAAATTAAAGAAGTAGCTTTTAGCATGATAATTTGGTGTGGGTTGTTACAATTGGTATCAGAGCCCTAGTTTAAGGGATTTAGGTGACCGGATGGGCCTAAACTTAAACTGTGGAGTAGGAGGACACAACTGAGATATAGGAAGCCTTTACGGAAGACCTTAACCACTGAGAATTTAGGACGATGGTAGTGAGGACTCTCATGTAAGGTAAATTCAATTTACATCTGGCCAATATCATTATGAATTTACAGGTGCATGGGTGTGCTTGATTACCGTTGTTCTGATATTGGTAGTGTGTGGAGTATGGTGGATTGAGTGTGGAGAATAATAGTAGTGTGTGGAGTGTGGTGATTAGTGTGTGGAGAGTAACAGTAGTGTGTAAAGTTTTAATCTTGTCATGATGGCAACGGTTTAGTGTGTTGTGCAGATTACTCTTGGTGTGACTGATGACACTATCTAGAAGGGTATTGTTTGAATGTGTAGGGTGAGTGTCCGTGTGAAGTAGAATCATTAGGGTTCTTCAAGGAAAATAGTTGGTTGGAGGTGAGCTCCTAATCCCTGATGGGTCTTTATTCTGGGAGTTCCCAATGTCGGTGGATTGAGATCCTGAGAGTTTTAACTCAATGATCGGTTAGTAGAGATGTGCTTTCTTACACTCTAGTCAGTGGAAGAGAGACAAGGGTGGTTGAGAAATGATAGACGTATGGATTGATAACACTAGTGTTGGTTAACCTATTTGGGGTCGAGGTGAAGCCGTATATTTTGCAAATTGGTAGTCAGGTGGTAACTGTGAGGTTGGAACATCCAAGTGTGTGGGGAAGTACCGGCACCGAAGGTTGTTTCAAATGTAAGGAACCTGATGGTTTGGTTGGAAGTAAGATGTCGGCGTTGATTTGTAGTAACTGCAAACGGTTGACCCTGCTTGAGAGAATAACCTTCAATGTAAAGTGAGTCATGCATTGCGTTTTCAAACAAGTTACATAAGTCCTTCATGACAAAATGTGTGAGTGTATGTGCCTTGTAAGTTTCTGGTTTTGAAAATGAGTTGGCGTGTGCAAGTGTGTGCTTGAAGGAAAAGATAAATTTATTTACGTGGTGTGATAAATTTCGAACTTGGATAAATAGTGAATTATTTCACTTCTTTTACGAGTGAGTTAAACTTTGTTGTAAAAATCATAACAATATTTGATCGCATGGTTTTATGGGTGAAATCGATATGAACACGTTATTGACATATCAGCAAGTGTGAGAGTCGGTCGACTATCCCAGTGTGGGTGATTTTGCTGTATTTTTAAAATTTTGCACAAAGAGAGTTTCAGTAAATGCACTTTCAATTGATGGACAAGGTTGCGTGTGAGCGATCCTTGAAATCGGTGTGTGTGTGGTTGTTATTTATGGAGGTGTTGTGGCATGCTTATCAAACCTTGTTTTGCGGGATATTTCGAGTGTGTAAAACGATTTAAATCATTGTGTTGTCATGCATGAAGGCTATGAACTCGCTAGGTAGTAAGAGATATCGCGCTAAAGAATGTGCAAGTTCCAAGGGTGGAAAATGCGGTTGAGACGTCGATGGTCAATTCGTGACCCTGGTGTTACAGTTTAGGGAAGGCGGCGTTTAACTGTAGTCTCAACCTTTGACTGTAAAAATGCTTGTGTGATGGTAGTCTTTGCTCTTGTTTGGTAAGTTGACGTGTGGCTGACGGCGGGGGAAGTGTCCCGGGTGATTTCGAAGTAGGCAAGATACTTTGAAAAGTAGCGTTGTGGTATGTGGATGAAACGGTATCGGTGTGGAGCCAGAGTTGAGGTGAACTTGTATTTAGGCTAATTGTCAGGCATTGATGTTGAAGTCAACGACAAGTGTTGAGTTCGTTGTCGGGAGATTTGAAATTTGAAAGGTTAGCCCTGGTGTAATTATTTTGTTGGGTGTGTGCGCGGAGATAAGAGGTCGGTTGGGAAAGGTGTGTATCTGTCAAGAGGGTGGACCGCCTTTTTGTGAGTATCCTGAAGGTGGAGAACTGATAGTTGGATAGGTGATTCTTCCTATGTGGTTGATATGTCGTTTACGAATGAAGTAGTTAGCATAACTCATGTGGGACACGTGGTTGGGAATAAAGACTCGATCAAGTGAAGTAGACGGTCATAATTGGTGGTTCATCTAGATTGGAGAAAGGCAAAGTTGTGAGTTTTCTAAATCAAAGCTTGATGGTACTTATTTGTTTACTTGTACAGACGTACTTATTATTGTGTGATTGCATAGGCTTTATTTTTGCATAAATCTCAAGTTGATGGTGTGATATACATGGGGGGGGTGTCCCATATGGATTATTCGAACGGACTTGGTCTGTTCCCAAGGGCGGGTGTGTGCCCTAGATCAGGTCACAGGTGTCCAGGCAGGATTTCCAGTTATACGTGTGTGGATGATGATTTGCAAACTAATTATTGCATGATGCTTTCGCAAACTCTTTCAAATATATGTTGTGTTTGGCGTGGAGAAAGCATGGCCTAGTGTGCGTACAATGATCGTGGGGATTGAACCTCTAGTGTGTGGGGGTTGTGTAGATAAGTTGATGGTAACTTATACTTAGGGAGCATGCGAGACCTGGTGGTAATGAGTTGCTGTGAGGTTAAGTGGTGGACTAGTGTTGATATGGGATGAGCGTAAGTGGAGAGCTTTGCTCGGGATTTGCTTATAAGATGTTCAAATGTGGCAAAATTATGTGTGGAGATGCATGGATGTCTAAGTGGCGTGTGGTACTGTTATCCGAGAATAAAAGAATGGGTGGCAGTTGGTGGCTAGCTAAGAAAGAAATTGTGTGCTCTTGGATTGGCTAGTTTATGATGTTTCGTAGTAGATACGAAATCTTTGGAAATGTTGAGCTAATCCTTGTATGTAAAGGAAATGCAGAGGAGTGGATTAATATCGTTTGGGAAGTGAGAAGTGTGTGGTCGCTTCGAGCATTGGGTGTTGTTTCGGATTGACTTGGTTGAATTTCTCGTATGAGGTGTGGTGAAACTGTTGGGTAGGTATAGTAATCGTTGAAATTGTGTGTATAAAGTGGCAAATGTTGGACGAGAAATGTTCCATAACTAGCCTGATGTAATTGGGACAGTAGGTTGGAATAAGTGAGTAAACGGGAAGTAGAAAGTGTGGCAAGTGGCACGGAAAGTGGGAAGCAATGTTTTCAGAACGTCACCGTCGGGTGCATGAACTTCTAGTGGGAGTATGAGAAAGAGGAGTTGTGTATATGTGATTGGCTTAAGAGTTGAGGAAAGCTAGCTTGTGTGAATGGTCAAGAGTGTGCATCTTCTAGTAAGTCGTTCTTTGGAAACATGTTTTATGTTGAGAAGGGAGTGGAAGAAAGTAGTCGAATGTAGTGCTCGGGATGAAGGACCATTGGATTAGACTTGGTAGTAGTGTGGAAGTGACGTTGTGGTAAAAGTGTGAGAATCGATTGTTATCAATGGACTGTGGTCAGCATAATTAATGTGAGAAAGTGTTATCTGCCTTAGAGGTATTTTGTGTTGGGAAAGTGATTGCAGAATTGTGTGTAATAAGTTGAAGAGAATCTTAACTGCGGGATAAGGTAATATTCAAGGTTGATCTTGTGATCAGTTGGCGAATTGAGCGTCGTTATTTTATTAAGGGATTCATGTTGTCGTGACGATAACTTCGGTAGAATCTGATCTTTTAAGAAGGTGGAATTGTGTATGAAACCCTTAATTTGACGTGTTTTAAAACCGTGAGTCTAGATGTGTGGATGATATTGGTACGGTTGGCCTGAGACGTTTATTTCTTTATGTTACGCGAATTTTCTGGGGTAAGAGTTGCAGTTAAGCCGAAAGTGCGATAATTCGTTGGTATACGTCCTATCGTTGAAGGGTTATGCATAGTGTGAGTGATAAAATTCTTAGAGAAGCAAAGAAATTGATATGTGCAGTTATCTGTGAATCTTCCAAGAATAATGAGGTATCGTGGGAAAGAGGCTTTAGGTGAGACCGGAGGTCATGCGGTTGACCACCGGTAGGTCAAACTTTTCGCGGGAAGTTAAGCGTGGCTCGAGACCGCCACAGGGTATGTGAACGGAAGGAGGAGATTGATCGAATTTTATGTGGGGGAACTGTTGGCGATTGTAGGTCGCAAGGTTAGGAAGCTGAGGAACCGCTTTCCTCGATTGTTCGAAGATGGAATTCCGGGGACGGAATTCTTTTGAGGGGAGGATGATGTAATAATCGTGTTTTGTTTAAGAATAAAGATTAGTTTTGGGGTGAAAAGTGTGAAGTCTAAAATTTGAGGGTCTGATTTGTAAATTGGATGGAAGGTATTTAAACATCAAATTAGGCTCAAAACCCTGGGGAAATTCTATTGTATGTGAGTAGCGGCTTAGAGAGAGAGCAGGGGAAAAATTTGTTCAAGTGCTTTGGAGAAGAAAGTTCATCAATCCTTAATATTGGAAGAGGAAAGATGAGTGGAATCTGATTCTTCATCGATTTCAACAGGTAATCCCTAATCTCAAACCCTAGATTAGATTTGTTGCTAAATTTGACTCCTGTGGGAGTTTTGCTTAAGAGTTGAAAAGGGTGCTTTAAAAAGGGATTAAATAACCTTAATAAGAGGATTAATAGAGTTAGATTAATCACCTTGTTGGAAAAGAGACTTGGTAATCGATTGAAATGGTTTAATTTTCGGTCTTAATGATAATCAGTATCGCATCGCTATATTACGAAATTCCGGAACATATTAGGATCCGGAATAAGAGCTCGATGTGATCCGGAATCCATAATGGATCCAGATTTGGGCTTTAGTTATAATGGATCCGGTATTTATTCAATAGATCCGGAATTGGGCTTTAGTTACAATGGATCTGGTATTTATTCAATAGATCCGGAATTAGGCCGAACCTTAAGACCCGGAATTTGGGCCTTAATAAAAAGGGAACCGAAGTTGATTTATTGTAGATCCGTAAATTCTTTAGTAAGGGACCGTGGATCCGGAAAAGCATTATGAGCCTTATGGATCCATAATCCATAAATAGACCCAGATTAGATTATTAGACCACATGATCCGGTATGTCTTTTTAAGAGGATCCGGTATTTGGGTTGGGCGAGGAGTGGAGCGGAGAGATCCGGTATCGTTATGCAAGTATCCTATATTATAAATAAAATTGGATCCGGAGTTTGGGCCTATTAATAGGAGATCCGGAATTTCTTAGTTAACAAAGATCCGGTATAGGCTTCGGCCTAGTTGATCCGGAATTTAAAAAGAGAACATAAATTAATGTTAGGCCGCATGTATTTGTTATGTGGTAGTTCCGGAATTTATTTATGGAACCGGAAATTAGAGTATGGGCCGATTGATCCAGAGTCCAACGGATTCGGAGTTTAGTGGTTGGGCCGATTGTATCCGGAACCCGGGTATTTTCGGCTGAGACTTTTCAAGGTAGTAAATTCAGTAAAATCCAGTGTGTCTTACCTGGTATGTGTGTTGGGTTTAAATTATAGGTGCGAGTAGAGACGGTCGGTGCGAGTAAGAATTTCTAATCAGGACTCCAGGTGAGTCTTTCTAAACCTAAATTTTATACAAGTGTGATTGTTGGTACATGTATCTAACTGCGTACTTTTTAACTGCTTTTATTTACGAAGCGAAGAGTGTGTGTGTGGCGGAATGTATGATTTAATTGTATGTTAACATGCTATGGCTATGGTGTGAAATGGGGGGTGTGTTCCATTATATCTATGCATATGAATTCGTTTCATATGTGGGCGGTGTTTGCCCTTTTACGCTGTCACGGTGTGTGTGACCATAGCGAGTGTGAGCCATTAGCATGTGTCAATGTGTGCATATCGTGTGAAGTGTGCTTGTCATGATTTTGTATAAACTCTTTCATAACTGATTTACGAATTGTGATATTTATGGTGTGACCTGTGGAGGGAACTCACTAGACCTCATGGTCTAACCCTCGTTTTTCAAAACTAAAACCTTTTCAGGTAAGCAGGTAGTCGGAAGCTCGTTTAGAGGTTTGGAAAGTCGTGAGGCAGAGTTTGCGAATAGAAGAATTAGAAGGCTTTCCTTTTTATTTTGTAGTTATGATCTCAGCTGTAGTTAGGGTTATTTCCGCAAACCCAGTGTTGTAAATCTTTGGTTGTGTGACTATGTTGAGCCATATTGGCGTTTTAAATTAAAGAAGTAGCATTTAGCATGATAGTTTGGTGTGGGTTGTTACAACATTTAAATAGAATATGCTGAACATAATTATATACCTGTTGAAATGACGCTGAAGAAGACGAAGAATAGGAAGAAGAACAACAACAACAAGACGAGGAAGAAGATATAAATCGTGCAGAACAAGAATGGGAAAGGTGGATGATAGTTAACACGCTGCAGGAAAGAAATGCCCGCTTAAACCAAGAACCAAAGATAAAGACAAGGACACTTGTGACAAAAATGAAGGACAAATGACTCTTCCTAGTTGCACAAGTTAAAGAAATTTTCAAAGAATGCATACCGACCCAAGTTGATCTCGCCAGAGATGATACAAGGATGATGCATAACAAAGAGTATAAATTCAAATAACTATCTTATAAAGCATGATTAAAACGATGAGTTATTCCAATTAACTCGTCGTTTTAACCATACTTTATAAGATAGTGATTTGAATTTATACTCTTTGTTATGTCATCCTTGGCGAGATCAACTTGGGTTGGTATGCATCCTTTGAAAATTTCTTTAACTTGTCCAACTAGGAAGAGACATTTGTTCTTCATTTTTGTCGCAAATGTCTTTGTCTTTATCTTTAGTTCTTGGTTTAAGTGGGCATTTCTTTCTTGCAGCGTGTTAAGTATCATCCACCTTTCCCATTCTTGTTCTGCCCGATTTATATCTTCTTCCTTCTCTTGTTGTTGTTGTTGTTTTTTCTTCTTCTTCCTTTTCTTCGTCTTCTCCGATGTCATTTTCAACATGCATATAATTATGTTCAGCATATTCTATTTCAATGTCTGCCATCTCTGGGTCGGAATCTGAGTATGAATCAGCCATCCAAAGAAGATACAAATATAAATTTTCGTGAAACTGATTAACTTTTATTTCAATACATAATTTTATCCATATTTAGGATGCCCTTTATAAACCTTACATAAACTTACGTATTGAAATAAGAGTTTATCAATTTCACAAAAATTTATTTTTGTATCTTCTTTAGATAGCTGATTCATACTCGGATTCCGACCCGGAGATGGCAGACATTGAAATAGAATATGTTGAACATAATTATATACCTGTTGAAATGACACCGAAGAAGACGAAGAATAGGAAGAAGAAAAACAACAACAACAACAACAAGAGGAGGAAGAAGATATAAATCAGGCAGAACAAGAATGGGAAAGGTGGATGATAGTTAACACGCTGCACGAAATAAATGCCCGCTTAAACCAAGAACCAAAGATAAAGACAAGGACACTTGCGACAAAAATGAAGGACAAATGCGTCTTCTTAGTTGCACAAGTTAAAGATTTTTTCAAAGAATGCATACCGACCCAAGTTGATCTCGCCTGAGATGATATAAGGATGATGCATAACAAAGAGTGTAAATTCAAATAACTATCTTATAAAGCATGGTTAAAACGATGAGTTATTCCAATTAACTCGTCGTTTTAACCATACTTTATAAGATAGTGATTTGAATTTATACTCTTTGTTATGTCATCCTTGGCGAGATCAACTTGGGTTGGTATGCATCCTTTGAAAATTTCTTTAACTTATCCAACTAGGAAGAGACATTTGTTCTTCATTTTTGTCGCAAATGTCTTTGTCTGTATCTTTAGTTCTTGGTTTAAGTGGGCATTTCTTTCTTGCAGCATGTTAACTATCATCCACCTTTCCCATTCTTGTTCTGCCCGATTTATATCTTCTTCCTATTCTTCGGTGTCATTTTCAACATGCATATAATTATGTTCAGCATATTCTATTTCAATGTCTGCCATCTCCGGGTCGAAATCAGAGTATGAATCAGCCATCCAAAGAAGATACAAATATAAATTTTCGTGAAACTGATTAACTTTTATTTCAATACATAATTTTATCCATATTTAGGATGCCCTTTATCAACCTTACATAAACTTATTTATTGAAATAGGAGTTTTATCAATTTCACGAAAATTTATTTTTGTATCTTCTTTAGATGGCTGATTCATACTCGGATTCCGACCCGGAGATGGCAGACATTGAAATAGAATATGATGAACATAATTATATACCTGTTGAAATGACGCCGAAGAAGACGAAGAATAGGAAGAAGAAGAACAACAACAACAACAACAACAAGAGGAAGAAGATATAAATCGGACAGAACAAGAATGGGAAAGGTGGAAGATAGTTAACACGCTGCAGGAAAGAAATGCCTGCTTAAACCAAGAACCAAAGATAAAGACAAGGACACTTGCGACAAAAATGAAGGACAAATGCCTCTTCCTAGTTGCACAAGTTAAAGAAATTTTCAAAGAATGCATACCGACCCAAGTTGATCTCGCCTGAGATGATACAAGGATGATGCATAACAAAGAGTATAATTTCAAATAACTATCTTATAAAGCATGGTTAAAACGATGAGTTATTCCAATTAACTCGTCGCTTTAACCATACTTTATAAGATAGTGATTTGAATTTATACTCTTTGTTATGTCATCCTTGGCGAGATCAACTTGGGTTGGTATGCATCCTTTGAAAATTTCTTTAACTTGTCCAACTAGGAAGAGACATTTGTTCTTCATTTTTTGTCGCAAATGTCTTTGTCTTTATCTTTAGTTCATGGTTTAAGTGGGCATTTCTTTCTTGCATCGTGTTAATTATCATCCACCTTTCCCATTCTTGTTCTGCCCGATTTATATCTTCTTCCTTCTCTTGTTGTTGTTGTTTTTCTTCTTCTTCTTCCTATTCTTCGTCTTCTCCGGTGTCATTTTCAACATGTGTATAATTATGTTCATCATATTCTATTTCAATGTCTGTCATCTCCGGGTCGGAATCTGAGTATGAATCAGCCATACAAAGAAGATACAAATATAAATTTTCGTGAAACTGATTAACTTTTATTTCAATACATAAATTTATCCATATTTAGGATTCCCTTTATCAACCTTACATAAACTTATGTATTGAAATAAGAGTTTATCAATTTCACAAAAATTTATTTTTGTATCTCCTTTAGATGGCAGATTCTTACTCGGAGTCCGACCCGGAGATGGCAGACATTGAAATAGAATATGCTGAACATAATTATATACCTGTTGAAATGACGCCGAAGAAGACGAAGAATAGGAAGAAGAAGAACAACAACAACAACAAGAAGAGGAAGAAGATATAAATCGGGCAGAACAAGAATGGGAAAGGTGGATGATAGTTAACACGCTGCAGGAAAGAAATGCCCGCTTAAACCAAGAACCAATGATAAAGACAAAGACACTTGCGACAAAAATGAACGACAAATGCCTCTTCCTAGTTGTAAAAGTTACTTTTTTTTCAAAAAATGCATACCGACCCAAGTTGATCTCGCCTGAGATGATACAAGGATGATGCATAACAAAGAGTATAAATTCAAATAACTATCTTATAAAGCATGGTTAAAACGATGAGTTATTCCAATTAACTCGTCGTTTTAACCACACTTTATAAGATAGTGATTTGAATTTATACTCTTTGTTATGTCATCCTTGGCGAGATCAACTTGGGTTGGTATGCATCCTTTGAAAATTTCTTTAACTTGTCCAACTAGGAAGAGACATTTGTTCTTCATTTTTGTCGCAAATGTCTTTGTCTTTATCTTTCGTTCTTGGTTTAAGTGGGCATTTCTTTCTTGCAGCGTGTTAACTATCATCCACCTTTCCCATTCTTGTTCTGCCCGATTTATATCTTCTTCCTTCTCTTGTTGTTGTTGGTTTTCTTCTTCTTCTTCTTCCTATTCTTCGTCTTCTCCGGTGTCATTTTCAACATGTGTATAATTATGTTCATCATATTCTATTTCAATGTCTGTCATCTCCGGGTCGAAATCTGAGTATGAATCAGCCATCCAAAGAAGATACAAATATAAATTTTCGTGAAACTGATTAACTTTTATTTCAATACCTAAATTTATCCATATTTAGGATGCCCTTTATCAACCTTACATAAACTTATGTATTGAAATAAGAGTTTATCAATTTCACGAAAATTTATTTTTGTATCTTCTTTAGATGGCAGATTCATACTCGGAGTCCGACCCGGAGATGGCAGACATTGAAATAGAATATGCTGAACATAATTATATACCTGTTGAAATGACGCCGAAGAAGACGAAGAATAGGAAGAAGAAGAAGAACAACAACAACAACAAGAGGAGGAAGAAGATATAAATCGTGCAGAACAAGAATGGGAAAGGTGGATGATAGTTAACACGCTGCAGGAAAGAAATGCCCGCTTAAACCAAGAACCAAAGATAAAGACAAAGACACTTGCGACAAAAATGAAGGACAAATGCCTCTTCCTAGTTGTACAAGTTAATTTTTTTTTCAAAGAATGCATACCGACCCAAGTTGATCTCGCCTGAGATGATACAAGGATGATGCATAACAAAGAGTATAAACTCAAATAACTATCTTATAAAGCATGGTTAAAACGATGAGTTATTCCAATTAACTCGTCGTTTTAACCATACTTTATAAGATAGTGATTTGAATTTATACTCTTTGTTATGTCATCCTTGGCGAGATCAACTTGGGTTGGTATGCATCCTTTGAAAATTTCTTTAACTTGTCCAACTAGGAAGAGACATTTGTTCTTCATTTTTGTCGCAAATGTCTTTGTCTTTATCTTTCGTTCTTGGTTTAAGTGAGCATTTCTTTCTTGCAGCGTGTTAACTATCATCCACCTTTCCCATTCTTGTTCTGCCCGATTTATATCTTCTTCCTTCTCTTGTTGTTGTTGTTTTTCTTCTTCTTCTTCCTATTCTTCGTCTTCTCCGGTGTCATTTTCAACATGTGTATAATTATGTTCATCATATTCTATTTCAATGTCTGTCATCTCCGGGTCGGAATCTGAGTATGAATCAGCCATCCAAAGAAGATACAAATATAAATTTTCGTGAAACTGATTAACTTTTATTTCAATACATAAATTTATCCATATTTAGGATGCCCTTTATCAACCTTACATAAACTTATGTATTGAAATAAGAGTTTATCAATTTCACGAAAATTTATTTTTGTATCTTCTTTAGATGGCATATTCATACTCGGAGTCCGACCCGGAGATGGCAGACATTGAAATAGAATATGCTGAACATAATTATATACCTGTTGAAATGACGCCGAAGAAGACGAAGAATAGGAAGAAGAAGAAGAACAACAACAACAAGAGGAGGAGGAAGATATAAATCGGGCAGAACAAGAATGGGAAAGGTGGATGATAGTTAACACGCTGCAGGAAAGAAATGCCCGCTTAAACCAAGAACCAAAGATAAAGACAAAGACACTTGCGACAAAAATGAAGGACAAATGCCTCTTCCTAGTTGTACAAGTTAATTTTTTTTTTCAAAGAATGCATACCGACCCAAGTTGATCTCGCCTGAGATGATACAAGGATGATGCATAACAAAGAGTATAAATTCAAATAACTATCTTATAAAGCATGGTTAAAACGATGAGCTATTCCAATTAACTCGTCGTTTTAACCATACTTTATAAGATAGTGATTTGAATTTATACTCTTTGTTATGTCATCCTTGGCGAGATCAACTTTGGGTGGTTATGCATCCTTTGAAAATTTCTTTAACTTGTCCAACTAGGAAGAGACATTTGTTCTTCATTTTTGTCGTAAATGTCTTTGTCTTTATCTTTAGTTCTTGGTTTAAGTGGGCATTTCTTTCTTGCAGCGTGTTAACTATCATCCACCTTTCCCATTCTTGTTCTGCCCGATTTATATCTTCTTCCTTCTCTTGTTGTTGTTGTTTTTCTTCTTCTTCTTCTTCCCATTCTTCGTCTTCTCCGGTGTCATTTTCAATATGCATATAATTATGTTCAGCATATTCTATTTCAATGTCTGCCATCTCTGGGTCGGAATCTGAGTATGAATCAGCCATCCAAAGAAGATACAGATATAAATTTCCGTGAAATTGATAAACTTTTATTTCAATACATAATTTTATCCATATTAGGATGCCCGCTTAAACCAAGAACCAAAGATAAAGACAATGACACTTGCGACAAAAATGAAGGACAAATGCCCCTTTCTAGTTGCACAAGTTAAAGAAATTTTCAAAGAATGCATATCAACCCAAGTTGATCTCGCAAAAGATGATACAAAGAGTATAAATTCAAATCACTATCTTATAAAGCATGGTTAAAACGACGAGTTATTCCAATTACTCTTATAACAAAATATATTTAAATTGGAATAACTTGCATTGGGTATGCATGGCAATTTGACCCGACCCGGTGGGGAACCCGGTCCACCCGACCCGACCGGGGCCGGGGATTCCCCGCCAAACCGGGTACCGGGGCCGGGGATTCCCCGCCAAACCGGGTACCGGGGCCGGGGAAACCCACTTTCAAAAAACCGGGGCCGGGGCCGGGATGACCATCCCCTGACCCGCCCCGGACCCGGTATATATATATATAATTAAAATTTTATTTATTTTATATATTTAAAATATATAATAAATTTAAAAAATATTTATTCCTTTCCAACTTGACCGGGGATGAGGTTGGTATCCCCGTACCCGCCCGGGGCCGGGGGAGGGTATCACAAACCGGGGCCGGGGATGGAGAACCCCGCCCCGTTGCCATGCCTAGTGTTGGGTGATTATTTCTGGTATTAATTTTCTTTTGCTTTTCAAGAAAACAAGTCAGGGAAGGGTGTTGTCTCATGGACAATTACTCAATTTGAAACCTAGTAAAATGGGCTCCGGTTTGTCAACTAAGGTTATTGCATCCTTCAACTTATTGTAAAAAGCGAATTAGCGTTGGATGAATATTAATTATTGAGGCTTATTTCAATTTGATAGTCGAAGTCAAGAAAGGTCAGGGAGCCAAAGGAAGACAATGTCACCCTTGGACCTGCTACCCGTGAAGGAGAGCTTGTATTTGGTGTGGCACACATCTTTGCATCGTTCAATGACACATTTATTGTAAGTTCAAGTCTTTATGTTTTTTTTGCCTTTTGAAACTAAAGTTTTTGGTGATTCATTTATGTGTATTTGTTCTATGTATACTGCAGCATGTGACTGATATCTCTGGGAGAGAAACCATGGTCCGGATTACAGGTATGATAAGTGTCATTGTTTTTTCCTTCGTTATTTGCTCTGATAAATGAACTTATATGCTGCTAAAGATGGCAAAAACACTGAAATGAATATTTGCTGAAGATTCAAGTCAAATATGGAAAAGCACCTATGTGCTATATGATTTTAGGTTTATAGTATCATTTTTTCTGTTGTTTTGGCTATTTATTTAGGAATCGTAGAAGTGAAAGTTGGTGCATTGATGCATTCTTAAGGATAATACAGCATCTTCAAGGAAGAAGTCTATATATTAATTTATTTTTATTTGATAATTTAAAGGAAACCTTGAGAAATGTTACTTATTTCTATTACTTTTGCTGTACTTATGCTCTGTTGTTACACTAGGTGGGATAAAGGTGAAGGCTGACAGGGATGAATCATCTCCCTATGCTGCTACGCTTGCTGCACAAGATGTTTCTCAGCGATGCAAGGTTTTGTTCTCATTTTCATTTATATATACACACACATATAGTTGAAGGATTGTGTGAGAGTAGGAGTTAAGTGAGAAGTGTAAGAATCGATTAAGTCTCAAAATAACCCATGAATTAGCTTAGAAGCATATTTTCAATTGATCTTCAATTAGGATTGATCCAAGGGTGGAGATTCCTTCTTACCCTTTTCATGATAACTACTATTCTTACCAGAAACCAACTCAATATAACATATATATATATATATATATACACACACATAGGTTTCAAAATGATTTAGGGATTCCTGTTTCATTGTTATGTTGGTTTGAATGCATGCAGGAGCTTGGCATTAATGCTCTTCACATAAAGTTGCGGGCTACTGGAGGTAACAAGACCAAAACACCTGGTCCAGGTGCCCAGTCTGCTCTAAGAGCTCTTGCTCGTTCTGGCATGAAAATTGGTCGCATAGGTATTTCTTTTGTTAATTTTTTTTACAATAAGTGGTACACAATTTTTTGGAATACTTTTTAAAGTTTTTGAAAAGTTGGCGACTTTTAATTACATTTTTATGCTTGCCCCTTCGTTTTGTAAAATTGCCTACAATAACATTGTAGTTACAAAGTCATGGAAAGATGTATAAAAAACTAACATTGGTACTTGACATTTGTAGTTCAAAGTTGTTCATCTTGTTTTGCATTTTGCAAAGAAAGTAAACTTAACCAAAATTGATATCCAATAGAAGCTTCAGTTTGGTTTTTTTAATTTAATTTTTTTATGGTTGCAGAGGATGTGACCCCAATTCCAACTGATAGCACCCGTAGAAAGGGCGGTAGAAGGGGAAGGAGGCTGTGATCTTGGCAAAATGGATTATTGTTATGCTGTTGTTCAAGTTTTGTTTTTCGGTTGACAATTTTGATGATTTCTGGTATCGTTTTCGATGGAGTATTATTATATGAAGTGAATTTACTTCTGTTTTGTTATTGCAAAAGGACAGGACTGCATGTACCCTCTATTTATCCCCCACAATTGGAAAAAAGGAAGTATCACTACAGAATATGACCATGCTGTTTTCATCTTCAAATTCCTGTAATTTGTATCATTTTTCTTTGATTTCTTGTGCACTCTCTATTTCGCAATCCGTTTTACATCTTAAGCGGGTTTTCAGCCTAAATTGACATCCGTCTGCTTGACTGTTTGAAATGTACACTCGAATAATTATAAGGTTAACTACAAAATGTTCTAAAAGGCTCGCTGCAAAGCCATGTGCCATGGCTGTAAGGCTTGCACGTCAAGCCCATGTCATGCCAATGTGTGGTTTTTGTTACGTGAAATTTAGTTTTTCTTAATGTTTTTAATGATTAATAGGCAAAAGATCGTGTGAGAAGTTGAAATCAACATAAAGAGCGTGAGAACTGAATCTGAACCGTTAGATCACTTTTAATCTTATGTCCTCTCATGAGTTGCGCTTAGAACGGAATTGATTCAGTGCATCTCATCCTAATTTGTGCATCCGTTTCTTATCCTATGGTTGAGGACCACTTTCAACACTCTTCACTTTAAGGTCAACCTCTCATAGGAATCCAATCCTAGGAGGATAACTCATATATAGACCAGAAAAATGTTATAAACTATGCAATCACATCTACACCACACAATTAAACCTTCAACGGTGTCGGTTAGGGTGAAAGCGGTTACATTTTTACAAAAATAAATAATAGAAAGACTTCTTACTGGAATGATCTACGGTTAAGATCGAATTTCAGTGGTTTATAAGGTTTAGAACCTTTATAATGTTTACATAATAATACTCCCCCCCCCCCCCCCCCCCTCTCTCTCTCTATATATATATATACACATATAACATAGTTTAACTTGTTTATTATTATTAAATCATTGAGTAATAGTACAAAACATATGTTTCATATATAAAGTTATATATGAGCTAAAGATTTGCGTTCATAAGTCATGTCATCGTCTCGCTGTGGCTCATGAGACTTGAGTTTTGGCATTGCCACGGAAAGGGTGAGCGGGTTTTTCTTGCAACATTTTACCATTATATAGAAGGGTTAGAAACATACTAGTATTTAAATAAGAAGAATTGACCGTTTGTTACACGAATTGTGAAAAAAATCATCCAAACAGAGCAAAAAACGAAGTCATTACCGAACATCCCCTAAGCTTTTATCCCGAAGTAGTAAAAGAATCATTATATTTATTTCAAGAATAAACATACTATACGTGATTCACAAAATCCTTGTGAAATGTAGACCTAGGTCTCCCCCTTTAGGAAATGTTGAGCATTGCAAGAGAGTCTTGCCATCTTATCACTCAAATGGTCAAATTGAAACATATCATGATTTAGAAAGACAGTCCTAGATGTAATTTTAACTTTGTCTCCGGTGATAATGAATGTAAAGTTTTTAATAAATGAACCAGACCACACATTGTCTAGTACTAAAAATAGAGGACTTGACACTTTCTCACGCAAAAAGTTATCCAACTTACTCTATGCGTCTTCGATATTACTTAGCTTTGCATGTTCGGTACCATTCTGAAACCGAACTTGCTAAGCAAAAGAATTTGGATTTAGGATATCGTTGACAAATACCAAGAAGGTGCGTGTTTTTTAAACTGTCACGAAGAAGATCATCTCCCCAAATTTGGTAAGAGGATCTTCTTTGTGGCATTTAAAGAAACACCCAACTTCATGGTATTTGTCAACGATGTCCTAAATCCAAATTCTTTCGCTCAACAAGTTCGGTTTCAAAATGGTACCGAACATGCAAAGCAAAATTGTGTCGAAGACGCAAAGAATAAGTAGGAGAACTTTTTGCGTGAGAAGGTTTCAAGTCCTCTAATTCTAGTACTAGACGATGTGTGGTCAGATTCATTTATTAAAAACTTCACATTCAATATCACTAGATACAAAGCTGTGGTTACATCTAGGATGGTCTTTCTTAATCATGATATGTTTCAACTCGACCCTTTGAGTGACGAAGGTGCCAAGACTCTCTTTCAACGCTCAACATTTCCTGAGGGAAGGAGACCAAGGCCTACTATTCACAAGGATCTTTTGAATTATGTATAGTATGCTTATTCTACAAATAAATATAATGATTCTTTTACTACTTTGGGATAAAAGTTTAAGGGATCTTCTGTAATGGATGTCCGTTTTTGGCTTAGTTCGGATGGTTATTTGTTTTTCTATTCATGTAACAACCGGCCGGTTCTTCTTATTTCAAGACCAATATGTTTCTAACCCTTCTATGGAGATGGTAAAATGTTGTAAGAAACACTCGCTCACGTTTTCCGTGATCGGCAATTCCTTGAATGGGAAAGATGAAACAACTTGGAGATATATGCCAAAAGTATTGTCTCAAGGTTAATCGGTTCTCGATCTAAATGTGGATATACTTAACCGTCTAGAAAGAAGTTTTCAGGCTTTGGATGACAGATTTAAGCAATGTTACTTGGACTTTAGGTTATTCCCAGAAAATCAAAGGATCCCGGCCACTGATCTCTTAAAAATGTGGGTGCATTTGTAAGAACACGAAGATGACAAAAGTGATACCCTTGCCAAGATATTTGAACGTTCCAAATATCTTGGCAAAATTTATGTAGGAAAGTTCATATATCTTGGCAAGATTTATGTAGAAAAGTTCACATATCTTGGCAAGGGTATCATTGTCATCATCTTCGTGTTCACACAAAGACATATTCAAGAGATATATAGCCGGGATCCTTGATTTTCGGCTAATAACCCACAGTCCAAGTAACATTGTTTAAATCGATCATCCAATGCATGAACACTTCTTTCTAGACGGTTAAGTGTATCCACATTTAGATCCATAACCGATTGACTTTGAGACAATACTTTTAGCATGTCTCCAAGTTGTCTCATTTTTCCCATCTAAGAAACAGCTTATCAGGGAAAGGGTGAACGTGTTTTTCTTGCAACATTTTACCATTATGTAGAAGGGTTAGAAACATACTAGTATTGCAATAACATGAATTGACCGTTTGTTACACAAATTGTGAAAAAAAAATCATCCAAACCAAGCAAAAAAAGAACAACCATATATGGCTGACCGAATAAGCCATTACATAACATCCCCTAAGATTTTATCCCGAAGTAGTAAAAGAATCGTTATATTTATTTCAAGAATAAACATACTATACCTGATTCACAAGATCCTTGTGAATAGTAGACCTAGGTCTCCCCTTTAGGAAATGTTGAGCATTGCAAGAGTCTTGCCATCTTATCACTTAAAGGGTCAAATTGAAACATATCATTATTTAGAAAGACCATCCTAGATGTATATCTAACTTTGTCTCCAGTGATTTTGAATGTGAAACTTTTAATAAATGAACCAGACCACACATCGTCTAGTACTAAAAATAGAGGACTTGACACTTTCTCACGCAAAAGTTATCCAACTTATTCTATGCGTCTTCGATATTGCTTTGCTTTGCATGTTCGGTACCATTTTGAAACCGAACTTGTTGAGCAAAAGAATTTGGATTTAGGATATCGTTGACAAATACCAAGAAGGTGCGTGTTTTTGAAACTGTCACAAAGAAGATCATCTCCCCAAATTTGGGAAGAGGATCTTCTTTGTGGCAGTTTAAGAAACACCCAACTTCATGGTATGTGTCAACGATCTCCTAAATCCAAATTCTTTCGCTCAACAAGTTCGGTTTCAAAATGGTACCGAAAATGCAAAGCAAAATTGTGTCGAAGACGCAAAGAATAAGTAGGAGAACTTTTTTGCGTGAGAAGGTTTCAAGTCCTCTAATTCTAGTACTAGATGATGTGTGGTCAGATTCATTTATTAAAAACTTCGCATTCAATATCACTAGATACAAAGTTGTGGTTACATCTAAGATGGTCTTTCTTAATCCTGATATGTTTCAACTCGACCCTTTGAGTGATGAAGATGCCAAGACTCTCTTTCAACGCTCAACATTTCCTGAGGGAAGGAGACCAAGGCCTACTATTCACAAGGATCTTTTGAATTATGTATAGTATGCTTATTCTACAAATAAATATAATGATTCTTTTACTACTTTGGGATAAAAGCTTAAGGGATCTTCGGTAATGGATGTCCGTTTTTGGCTTAGTTCGGATGGTTATTTGTTTTTCTATTCGTGTAACAACCGGCCGGTTCTTCTTATTTCAAGACCAATATGTTTCTAACCCTTCTATGGAGATGGTAAAATGTTGTAAGAAACACTCGCTCACGTTTTCCATGATCGGCAATTCCTTAAATGGGAAAGATGAAACAACTTGGAGATATATGCTAAAAGTATTGTCTCAAGGTTAATCGGTTCTCGATCTAAATGTGGGTATACTTAACCGTCTAGAAAGAAGTTTTCAGGCTTTGGATGATAGATTTAAGCAATGTTACTTGGACTTTAGGTTATTCAAAATCAAAGGATCCCGGCCACTGATCTCTTAAATATGTGGGTGCATTTGTAAGAACACGAAGATGACAAAAGTGATACCCTTGCCAAGATATTTGAACGTTCCAAATATCTTGGCAAAATTTATGTAGGAAAGTTCATATATCTTGGCAAGATTTATGTAGAAAAGTTCACATATCTTGGCAAGGGTATCATTGTCATCATCTTCGTGTTCACACAAAGACATATTCAAGAGATATATAGCCGGGATCCTTGATTTTCGGCTAATAACCCACAGTCCAAGTAACATTGTTTAAATCGATCATCCAATGCATGAACACTTCTTTCTAGACGGTTAAGTGTATCCACATTTAGATCCATAACCGATTGACTTTGAGACAATACTTTTAGCATGTCTCCAAGTTGTCACATTTTTCCCATCTAAGAAACAGCTTATCAGGGAAAGGGTGAGCGGGTTTTTCTTGCAACATTTTACCATTATGTAGAAGGGTTAGAAACATACTAGTATTGCAATAACATGAATTGACCGTTTGTTACACAAATTGTGAAAAAAACTCATCCAAACCAAGCAAAAAACGAACAACCATATATGGCTGACCGAATAAGCCATTACAGAACATCCCCTAAGATTTTATCCCGAAGTAGTAAAAGAATCGTTATATTTATTTCAAGAATAAACATACTATACCTGATTCACAAGATCCTTGTGAATAGTAGACCTAGGTCTCCCCTTTAGGAAATGTTGAGCATTGCAAAAGTCTTGCCATCTTATCACTCAAATGGTCAAATTGAAACATATCATTATTTAGAAAGACCATCCTAGATGTATATCTAACTTTGTCTCCAGTGATTTTGAATGTGAAACTTTTAATAAATGAACCAGACCACACATCGTCTAGTACTAAAAATAGAGGACTTGACACTTTCTCACGCAAAAGTTATCCAACTTATTCTATGCGTCTTCGATATTGCTTTGCTTTGCATGTTCGGTACCATTTTGAAACCGAACTTGTTGAGAAAAAGAATTTGGATTTAGGATATCGTTGACAAATACCAAGAAGGTGCGTGTTTTTGAAACTGTCACAAAGAAGATCATCTCCCCAAATTTGGGAAGAGGATCTTCTTTGTGGCAGTTTAAGAAACACCCAACTTCATGGTATGTGTCAACGATCTCCTAAATCCAAATTCTTTCACTCAACAAGTTCGGTTTCAAAATGGTACCGAACATGCAAAGCAAAATTGTATTGGAGACGCAAAGAATAAGTCGGAGAACTTTTTGCATGAGAAGGTTGCAAGTCCTCTAATTCTAGTACTAGACGATGTGTGGTCATATTCATTTATTAAAAACTTCGTATTCAATAGCACTAGATACAAAGTTGTGGTTACATCTAGGATGGTCTTTCTGAATCATGATATGTTTCAACTTGACCCTTTGAGTGATGAAGATGCCAAGACTCTCTTTCAACGCTCAACATTTCCTGAATTCACAAGGATCATGTGAATTATGTATATTATGCTTATTCTACAAATAAATACAATGATTCTTTTACTACTTTGGGATAAAAGCTTAAGGGATCTTCGGTAATGGCTTATTCGGTATATGGATGTTCATTTTTGACTTAGTCCGGATGATTATTTTTTCCGTATTCGTGTAACAACCGGCCAATTCTTCTTATTCAAGACCAATATGTTTCTTACCCTTTTATGGAGATGGTAAAATGTTGTTGGAAATGATCCCGGCCACTGCTCTCTTAATGGCATTTGCTTGTACCTTTTCAGGTGGTTGATTTTTAGGGCATTGATGAGTTATAGATATTTTTCTTGTACCTTTTCAAAGGAGGTTTATATACTTATTTACGGTACTCAAATTATTTTGAGTTTACGACGTTGATTTCGGGGTGAGTTGTTTCAATCATTTACATACATAAGGGATAATATATGATTTTCTGTTTGATGAGACAGTGGATTATGATTATAATTATTATTTTATGTATGAAATTTCATT
The DNA here is from genome assembly GCA_033807775.1 of Saussurea involucrata. Classification (NCBI taxonomy): domain Eukaryota; kingdom Viridiplantae; phylum Streptophyta; class Magnoliopsida; order Asterales; family Asteraceae; genus Saussurea; species Saussurea involucrata. The sequence goes on from CM066324.1 coordinate 112,060,956, forward strand.
ATCATAGCAATATTGGATTTTTTGTATGCTTACATTTTGTTGATAATACTTAATCGATGTTTTGAGAAAAGAATCACTCGATCTATTAGATTTCCATGTAGTAGAGGAATCACATGGATTTCTTAAGTCCTTACAAACCTTATGGCTATTTACACCCGTTTGACAAAATCCAAATCGATATCTTGCGATTTAATTAATTTGAATATAACATTGTTAATTATAGAGATTTTGGCATGAGGCCAAAATGAATATACGTTTGGCATGTGAAGTCAATTATAATGTTTTAATATCTTAATAGTATTTTAAAAGATTTTGCCATTAGACAAATAAATATTAGTTGACATAAAGTCAAATTCAAATCTTTAACATCTTAATAGTATTTATGGATCTTTTGGTAAAATACCAAATATTTGGGTGTTGGAAGTGTAACTTTCGAAAATTATTTATAAGATTGAAATTAATGAGTAGAAACTCATGATCAATATACACATTTGATTTATAACAATTATGATATAAGAAAAACATTTAAATAAGATAAAGCATTTGAATTAAATTACTTAATGTATTTAAACACTTAATAAAATAAACTAATAAATAACAAATAGTATTCATAAAATTATAAAAGATCTAACTGAAATTAAATGATATTGAACTAACATGGTCGTAATAAAATAAATATATATTAAATAAAAACCTTAATAAAGAAAACAAATAAATCTTTCTTTAATTAAAATAAGCACCGTAGGTCTTAATTTAAATACCCCAATTTCCTAATTTTTTTACAACTAAAAAGAACTTAAAACATATCACATAAACATTTAATTGGATAATTACATCAAAATCATAATAAAATCTCAGAAATTCAAATAATTATTTTTCAGTGTGATTTCGTAGAGTTAATATCTATTTTTATTTATTTAATTATCTCAATAAAAAAATCAATTGACAACAAAGTAATTGTATAGTTCTTTAGGAAAAGCCTATAATCTTCTTTTCTTTGTTGCACAAGTAACCATCCATTAAAAAAATCAATATCATATCATAAATTTACAAGTTACAAAGTAAGCAAAAAACAAAATAACACCGGCCAAACATCATTTTAAACCCTAGTTTTTGTTGACTTTTTCAATGAAAAAACTCAATCAACCACGACAACGAAGATCCTTCATTCTAATCTAGATAAACACCGGAAACTCAATCATAATCTCTAGTTCTATTTTGGTTGTATACCGGTTTGCTCTAAACGGTTGAATTCTTGATTTAAGCATAAATTATAACCAATAAAAACACAAAACATATATATATATATATAGCAAATTGTACATTAGAGGCTCATATATAAATGCATATTGTATATATTAATATGCACTTGAGAAAAAAATAGCAAATCAGGAGCAGAAGCAAATATTGTGTAACTTTCATTTATTGCACCAAATATCATGGATCCATGGTATAACTCATGCATGAACTTAAAAGAAAATTAGTAAGCGATCAAAGTCTTTCAATAATTTAATTTACTTACCTCGGTGATTTTTTTTTCTTGTTGCTCAACAGTGGACGATGATGGATGACAGAATGAGTATATTTTTTCTTCTGAGCCAATGTGCTGATAACGTGTTAAAGGAAAAACTAAACAGAACAACTGTAATAACCGGGTTATCTTGTATTTTAAAAATAAGTAAAGTTAGTGGGTGGAGTGTGAAAAGTGAAAGTTGGAGGGCCTTTAGTGTGAATAGTGGAAATAGGGTTAAAGCCCCAAAACCCTCATTTCTCTTCATGAGTATTGAGTGCGGCTAGTGTGTGTTTGTGTGTGTGAAGAACGTTACAATCCTCGAGAGAAGAACCTGGAACTTGAGGCTTTGAGGTGCGAATCTCCATCTTCATCCAGATAATCTTCTCCTTCTTTAATATCTTTAATCTTGGGAACTTTTGAGAGTTTGTTGTGGGGTTGTTGGCAATCGGTATCTGCATGAAGATGAAATGTGGTCTGCATATTAAATGTCTAATTTAATCATCTTGGGAAAAGTTAAGGGAATCGTGTATTCCGATTATTGATTTGAAATCGATTTGGAATGGTTGGGTTTGATTCTAGAGCGATTTCCCAGTGGGATATTCGTACGCAGTACGGCAGTAGCCTGTATCCGGAAATCGCCCTACCCAGAAAGGTGAGGAATCAGGATAAGGCAAGGAATCCGGATGTGGTTTCATCCGGAAAGGGCGAACTATCGGAAAGTATGGGAATCCGGACAGAATGTCCCAGAAAATTGAGAGTATCCGGACTGACTTATCCGGAAAGCTTAATCTGGATGGGTCTGAGTCCGGAAACTTTAGTCCTTCTATCGATGTGCTGAGTGGAGGGTGCCTTAAGGAATTCAAGGGTGATTTAGAGGTGTTGCTTGAGTGACTTTTCACTCTTGTGCGTATTGTTTCGAAATGTAGGTGTGCGGTTTGAGAGTAGCAATTCAACTGAGAAGGGAGTTAGCGTGGACGCCAGGTGAGTCTTTCTAACTGACTTTTTATCGATGCTCGAATTTAATACTTGTACCGATGTACTGAATCGCATGTTTTTACGTTCTTTAAATATGCATGATAAATGTGTGTTATTTAAATTGCAGGTATGTGTGGGGTGGGACATGCGGTGGCTTATTACTGTTATATGGGGAGTGTGTCCCATGCAGGATATATGAACCTGTTTCATATGATTTATCTAAGGGCGGATGTGTGCCCTAACACGTTGTCACGAGTGTGTACATGACCAAAGCGTGGGCCATCAACATGTGTTGTGTGTGTATTAAATCTGATAAAGGCGTGACTGTTTAAAAATGCTAATAAACTCTTTTCAGTTGATATTTGTGGTGTGATGTTGGTATCTAGAGGGATCTCACTAGACCTCATGGTCTAACCCTCGCTTTTCAAAACTAAAACATTTTCAGGCAAGCAAGTAGTCGAGAGCTCGTTAAAGGGCAAGGGAAAGATGTGAGTTTGGAGCTCGCGTATAGAGGATGCTTGTCTTTTTGGTAGAATTAGAGGATTTCCCAGTAGACTGATGCCTTTTACATTTCTCAGCTGTAATTTGGGTTATTTCCGCGAACCTTAATTTTGTTAACTGTTGTTTGGGGCCGATTTGGCGTTTATATTTGAATTAGTAGCTTTTGGCTTTTTTGTTTGTGTTGTTACTACAACAACATAATATAGAGAATGAATCAGTCAGTTCTCATTAATCATAAGCTCTTTATATAGGGATAGTTACATGTAGATAACTATGAGACATTTCAGTTATAACTTATCTCTAATATATTTATCTCTATCTCTATCTCTATCTCTATCATCATATCATTTAGGCGATGACACACTTATCCTACAACAAAATTATGCATAATCTGCTATATATACATATGTTTTAATTATAGGGTTGGGGAAAACCTCAAAAGACCGGAAGTTGAAGAACACTCACTTCATCTGGACGGTATGCACTTGTGCATACAAGTAATTTGTAACATTTATACACTTATGCATAAAAACAAAAGAAAAACAACATAATTTACCAGCAAGTGCATACCATTCAGATGAAAGACCGCCAGGGTGTTCTTCAGTTTTCCGTTTTTTTTAAGATTTTCCCTTAACCTCACTATGTAATTATAATATATAAATATATATTTTGATTTACGTACATATTTTACTTATAACAAATAGTTTTATTGAAGTATCGGCTTTACAGTTTACTTATTTGGTATGGAAATATAAAATTAAGTTTTTCTATAAATGTTACGTATTTAGAGCATCTCCAACAACTTCCCTATTTTGGAAGAAATAGAGAATATGAGGATTTTGAGTTTTTTTTTGCTCCAATAGCTTCCCCAAAACTATCTCCAAAATGGAGAAAGTAGAAGAGAGAAAGAGTTTTTGTGCAAATGTAAAGATAACCCAAAAAATATTACTAAATGAAAGCACCAATCGAATTCTTTGAAAAAAGGTATTTTGAGAGAAATAATATTTTAATATATGAATGGAATATTTTAATATTATAGTCAATGTTTTTTTTCTCTAAAATGGGGAATCAGTTGGAGATGCAAGTAATCTTTTTTTGGAGATTTTAATTTTTGGTTCTCCATTTTGAAGAATCTATTGGAAATGCTCTTATGCATCTTATTCTTTTGATTTTTTGGGGCTTACACCTAAGAGTGAAAATAGAATCCCATAGATTGTTTATTCAAAACATGATCACCTTCCGAATGGTAAGAACTTCTAGATTAGCGGAGTTTTCAAGTATAGAAAACAAGATAGTCCAACCACACAATCTGGGAATCCACACCTCCGGGGAGGTGTTGCAATGAGGGCAAATTGTTAATGTAACCTTAACACTAAAAAAATCACCAAAAACATCTTGGTGGCCTATCAACGCCACAAAAAAAAACTCAACTCCAATCATACTCTAAAAAAACGCCAAATTTGTAGACCTTACGTTAAAATAACATATTTTATTTACTATTAAGTATTTTTAATAACAATAATTTATAATTTGTAAATACATATTATAATAATAAATAATCAGTAATTTATTTATTTAATAAAGACCATTTTAAAGTAAAAAAACAGTAATTTTTTAATCAATATTACATTTAAATAAAATTTTATTAATTCAAATAAAACAAATTTGTTGGTGCAAGTGTGCCACATCTCTATATATTTATTTTGATGATTCCAAACACACCGTATTATTGTTTTTCTAACAATCTTATCCAAGTGTGCAGTTAATTGGACAACATGAAGATTTTATCTGAAGAGTCCAAGCCTGGTGTTTATGTCGTCATTATTTATATATATCTCATAATGATAAACACCCTAAAATAATATACCACTTGGATATTTCAAAAACCTAACCCAACTATTTCTTAAATTAATAAAATCCCTGATTTATCTATTTAGAAAAGATTTTATCCTTTAAAATTCAATCTTTCAAAATTTAGCCAAAAGGAATGTGCTGATTTTTTTGGAAGTAAGGAAAAAGCATTCAGACCCCTTTTTAAGCTATGGTCACTCAACAGAGTTCTGATCCATCTGACGCCGGTATACCGCATGGTGCTCGGCGGTATACCGCGGCTCTGCTACACCATGTTGCAGGTTGCTTTTGCAGGTTGACCTCCTTTTGTCAGGATCACCTTTTCTGGGCGGTATACCGCGCCCATATAGGCGGTATACCGCGGTGAGCTTTTGACCGTTGCCACGTCCAGCTTAAATACATGCAGCTTCTCAGCATTTATGTCAAGACTTGTAGACATTGAATACCAAGCTAAAAAAAAAAGAATACTCAGCTCCTCATCTCATTTAATAACTTATTCAAGTTATAATTTTTGAGTGATCAACCTCTCACAAATCCAAGTGTTATACTTATACAAGAGTGATTAATATTGTGAGATATATTCTCTTGTAAGTATTTGAATAGTGTGAGTGATTCACGTTCTCGAGCAAAAGCAAGAGATTTTATTATCATTGTATCAAGGTTTGTGTTCTACCATAAAGAACACTTATAGTGAATCAGTGTGTCGAGAAGTGTCTCGGCAAGTGGACTAGCCAGCCAGTTGGTGGTGAACCACTTTAAATCTCGGTGTCGGTATCAACATTCTCTACCCTTATCCCTTTATATTCCCGTTGTGCACTTAATTTTATTTATATATTTGTTGTGCATGCAATATTTATTGTTGATTTTGATAAGAGAATTTTTATTTGTGAAATATTTTTAAATACAACCTTTACCCCCCCTAAGGTTGTCCTAACAATTGGTATCAGAGCAGGTTGCAAGTTTTTTTTTAAAAATCGTTGTATTTTTAAAACTTGTTCCTATTTTAAATGGCAACCTCTGAGGGAATTATTTCTACAAAAATTCCGCAAATTGACACCGAAAATTTTGGTCTTTGGGCAAATCTTTTTGAATGCTACGTTCGTGGCAAAAGTCGAAAAATTTGGGACATTATTAAAAATGGAGATTATAAACCCACCAAAACCAAAGATGGAGTAATTAGTGAAAAACCAGTAGCGGAATGGTCCGCCGCTGAGGATGCTTGGGTTTGCTTAAATTTTGAAGCTAAAAATATTCTTTTTTCGGCACTTACTAAAGATGAGATTGAGCGTGTTTATTCTTGTGAAACTGCTCACGATATTTGGGAAAATCTAAATAACACTCATAGAGGAAATTCTCAAGTCAAAAGCTCAAAAATAAATATTCTTGTACATGATTATGAAATGTTTGAGATGTTAAAAGATGAGTCAATCGACTCAATGTTTAAACGTTTTAACCTTATCATGGTGAGCTTGAAAGGTCTTGGTAGAACTTATCCAAACGAAGATTACGTACGAAAAATTCTTCGAGCGCTTCCTCCGGAGTGGATGCCGAAAATCACATCGTTGGAAGACTCCCGTGACCTCTCAATGATGAAATTAGATGATCTCATTGGAAATCTCAAAGTGCATGAAATTGCACTAAAAAGGAACAAAGATCGGGAGCATGATAAAAAGAAATCTTTGGCGCTTAAAGCTTCAACTTCAAGTGACGAGAAGGAGAAGAAGAAAAAGAAGGAGAAAGCTAACTCCTCAAAGGATCAACCCGAACATCTTGACGATGTAGCCATGTTAGTAAGAAATTTTTCTAAATTTTTAGCTAACAAAAAGTTTTCAAGAAATGATAGGTTTCAAAGAAAAGGAGATTATCGCCGTGGTGGAGAAAACCGAAGCCGAAAGTTCCATAAACGGAACGACAAAATAAATAAAAATGGCGAATCAAGCGATGATGAAGAAGCCAAGAAAAAGAAGGGCTTTTGCTACTCATGTGGAGACAAGGATCACTATGCCAACGAGTGTCCAAAAAGAAATAAACCTAAAATCAAGAAGGAGAAAGCCTTCGTTGGAGGCGCGTGGAGCGCAAGTGAAGATGAAAATGAGTATGAAGCCACTTGTCTCATGGCGGAAGGCGACGATGAGGTAAACTCGTGTTACTCAAATTACTCTAGCGATGATGAAAGTAATGATGATGATGATCTTGATATGTTAAATGATGCCTTTCAAAAAATGGTTATGCTTACAAATAATTATAAAGATGAGAACGCAAAACTAAAGGAAGAATTATTATTAAGTAAAAAGGAAATTCATGACAGCAAACAAAAAATTGCATGCGATAATGAAAAAATCATAAATTTAGAAAATAAATTAAGTGAAAAATATGTTTGCAATTCTTGTGACATTTTAAATAAAGAAATTGCATGCCTTGAGAAAAGAATAGTTGAAAATGATTTATGTGCTAATTGTGATATGCTTAAAAAGGAAAATGCATGTTTAAAAGAAAAATGTGATAAACATGAAAAAGATAATTTGTTAGCACATGCCTTTCAAAGTAGCAATGAGAAAGTGCTTAAAATGTTAAATATGTCAAATAGCACTAATTGTAGAAAAGGCGTTGGTTCCGATATGTGTAAAGATAAGTGCTTATGCATGCCTATCAAAAGATATTTTGAACCACCTAAAAATGTTGAAATGAGAAAACCGTATGTGCAAAAATCCTCATATATGTCCAACATAAATAATGTGAATTATAAGTCTAGGAAATCTTATGCATGCATGTATAATAGTAAATTTTCTAGACCAAAAAATAGTGTGAATATGCATGCTCCTTTTTACGTCTTTGATAAATATGATCGTAAAATTAAAATGGTACCAAAGTGGATTCCTAAAGGCTCCTTTAGTGTTGATAATCCCGGTGGCATGCGTTTATGGTTTTAAATTTTTTTTGTATATATACATTATATACATATATATATATATATTCTGTGTTTGAAAATTATGAATCAACTCTGAATAGGCTCACCTATTTGGATACGGTGTCTAGGAAAGATAAAGGCGAATTCTTCGAATTCTAATGAGGTCGGTTTTTAAAGTGCCTTCGCGCTTACCACCCTCACCGTCTTTCCTGGTCGCTTCCAAGTAGAGCTACCGAAAAGGGTTGAGTAAATAATTTTCTTGTCTGTATATTTTTGTGAAAATATATGTATTATTATATGTGGTTTTCTATGCTAACTTTCAAAGGACCCATAAGATGTGGGGACCATAAAAGTTGTACTTTAAATGTTGTAGATAAATCTTGATATGGATTGGATCCTTGATAGTGGATGCACACGTCACATGACCGGAAACCATGATCTTTTTTCATCATATGAGTCATGTGATGGTGGACTAGTAATTTTTGGAGGAAACTCCAAAGGAAAGGTAATTGGGAAAGGTACAATTTCTTGCAACAATGTTACATTTTTAGATGTTACGCATGTTGATAATTTGAAATTTAACTTGCTAAGTGTTCGTCAACTGTGCAAAAATGGTATAATTGTTGTTTTTGAAGAAGACTCTTGCAAAATTCTGAAAAATGGTAAAGTTCTTTTGAATGGGGTTATAAAAGGAAATCTTTATGTTTGTAAAACTGATGTAAATGAAAATGTTTGTTTATCTTCCGTATATGATAATTCGACCTTGTGGCATAGACGTTTAGGTCACGCTAACCTTAGATTAATTCAAAATTTGAAAAATAAGGAGCTTGTGAGTAACCTTCCAAAATTAAAATTTGATAATCATTTTTGTGATGCATGTCGTGTCGGCAAACAAACTCATGTTTCTCATAAATCAAAAATTGTGATTTCAACTAAAAGAGTTTTAGAACTTTTACACATGGATCTTTTTGGCCCTATGGCCATTCAAAGTTTTGGAGGAAATTATTACACTCTAGTAATTGTAGATGATTTTTCCCGATATACGTGGACTTTATTTTTAAAACATAAAAATGAAGCTTTTGAAAAATTTAAGATTTTGGGAAAACGAATTCAAAACCAACAAGGTTGCACGATTGTTTCGATTCGTACGGACCATGGACGCGAATTCGATAATGAAACTCAATTTGGTGCGTTTTGCGACAAATATGGTATAACGCACAATTTTTCTGCTCCTCGCACTCCTCAATCTAATGGGGTTGTGGAGAGGAAAAATAGAACCCTACAAGAAATGAGTAGGACTATGCTTAATGAACATCAAGTTCCCCAAAAGTTTTGGTGTGATGCCGTAGCTACCGCGACCTATGTCCTCAATCGTGTGCTAATTAGGAGTATCCTAAATAAGACCCCTTATGAGATCCTACGTGGTAGAAAGCCTTCCTTAGCCCATCTTAAGGTATTTGGTTGTAAATGTTTTATTTTAGACACCAAATCTTATTTGACCAAATTTGACCCAAAAGCCTATGAGGGAGTATTCCTTGGTTATTCTTGGAATAGCAAAGCCTATAGAGTCCTTAATAAAGAGACCATGGTTGTAGAAGAATCCCTAAATGTAAGCTTTGATGAAAGTCCTCCTAAACCTAGTGCACCCTTAGTAAATGATAATGGTTGTGAAGGAGATGCATTAGCCCAACATCTTAGAACCTTGGACTTAGGAACCCAATCTCTTACAAACAATGTAGAATCTAGTGATGCCCATCCATGTTATGTTCCACAAGGAGTAGATGATCCTAACCTTAGAACATCTAGAGGCCATCCCGTAGATCAAATCATAGGTGACCTAAACCAAAGAACGACTAGATCACAAATCCATACCCTTTGTGCCTTTCACGCCTTTATCTCAGCCATTGAACCTAAAAACATAGAAGAAGCTTTAGATGATGAGGATTGGATAATGGCCATGCAAGAAGAGTTAAACCAGTTTACTAGGAATGATGTGTGGGACTTAGTTCCTTGCCCTAGCGGTCAAACCATTATTGGCACACGATGGGTCTTTCGTAACAAGGTAGACGAAAACGGTGAAGTCACCCGAAACAAGGCACGTTTAGTTGCCAAGGGGTACAATCAACAAGAAGGTATCGATTATGATGAAACCTTTGCACCAGTTGCAAGGTTAGAGTCTATTCGAATGCTTCTCGCTTTTGCGAATGCTAAAAATTTTAAATTATATCAAATGGATGTCAAAAGTGCTTTCCTAAATGGCTTTATAAATGAGGAGGTATACGTTTCCCAACCTCCCGGCTTTGAAAATTTTGAAAATCCGACGCATGTTTATAAATTAAAAAAGGCGCTTTATGGTTTAAAGCAAGCTCCGCGTGCGTGGTATGATAGATTAAAATCCTTTTTAATTACAAGTGGTTATATTATGGGAAAAATAGATAATACTTTGTTTGTCAAGTATGCTCAAAATGATATTGTGGTTGTGCAAGTGTATGTTGATGATATTATCTTTGGTTCTACAAATGAAAATCTTTGTAATGAATTTGCTACAAAAATGACTAATGAATTTGAAATGAGCATGATGGGAGAATTGAAATTCTTCTTAGGATTGCAAATAAAACAAAGTGAAAATGGTACTTTTATAAGTCAATCAAAATACTGTAAAGACATGTTGAAAAAGTTTAATTTTGAAAATGTCAAACCTGTTGAAACTCCGATGACCACTAATCTAAAATTATCTAGTGACAAAGAGGGAACCGATTTTAATGAAAAGATTTATCGTGGCATGATTGGTAGCTTATTGTATTTAACTGCCAGTAGACCTGATATCATGTATAGTGTGTGTTTATGTGCTCGCTTTCAATCTTCGCCTAAACAATCTCACTATGAAGCCGTCAAGCGTATTTTTAGATATCTTAGAGGGACTACGAATCTTGGACTATGGTATCCAAAACAACCCGAGCTAGAAGTAACATGCTTCACCGATTCCGATCTTGGTGGCTCGATGGTTGATCGAAAAAGCACTAGTGGAGTATGTGCCTTTATAGGTCTCTCGCTTGTGTCTTGGTTTTCCAAGAAACAACATTCCGTAGCCTTATCCACTACCGAAGCGGAATATGTAGCCGCCGCGAGAGCGTGTGCTCAAGTTCTATGGATGAAGCACACACTTACCGACTTTGAGGTACGTCAATCCAAAATTCCAATTATGTGTGATAACTCAAGTGCTATAAACCTAAGTAAAAATCCCGTTTTACATTCTCGTACCAAACATATTGAGTTGCGACATCATTTTCTACGAGATAATGTTCAAAAAGGCAACATCGTGCTTGAAAAAGTTGATTCCGAAGACAATTTGGCCGATATTTTTACTAAAGCCCTAAACAAAAAATCGTTCTTTAAATTAAGACTTGGTTTAGGCATGCTTGAGTATAACCCATGAGATAATGCTACTCTTAATTATATGCATATTTTGAGGGGGAGCATCTCTCGAGGGGGAACATAGCGTCTTTCTTAACCCTTTTTGCTTCGACAAAAGGGGGAGAGAAACCGAGTATGCTCTCGTGTTTAGCGGTTGTGTTTGTCATCATCAAAAAGGGGGAGATTGTTGGTGCAAGTGTGCCACATCTCTATATATTTATTTTGATGATTCCAAACACACCGTATTATTGTTTTTCTAACAATCTTATCCAAGTGTGCAGTTAATTGGACAACATGAAGATTTTATCTGAAGAGTCCAAGCCTGGTGTTTATGTCGTCATTATTTATATATATCTCATAATGATAAACACCCTAAAATAATATACCACTTGGATATTTCAAAAACCTAACCCAACTATTTCTTAAATTAATAAAATCCCTGATTTATCTATTTAGAAAAGATTTTATCCTTTAAAATTCAATCTTTCAAAATTTAGCCAAAAGGAATGTGCTGATTTTTTTGGAAGTAAGGAAAAAGCATTCAGACCCCTTTTTAAGCTATGGTCACTCAACAGAGTTCTGATCCATCTGACGCCGGTATACCGCATGGTGCTCGGCGGTATACCGCGGCTCTGCTACACCATGTTGCAGGTTGCTTTTGCAGGTTGACCTCCTTTTGTCAGGATCACCTTTTCTGGGCGGTATACCGCGCCCATATAGGCGGTATACCGCGGTGAGCTTTTGACCGTTGCCACGTCCAGCTTAAATACATGCAGCTTCTCAGCATTTATGTCAAGACTTGTAGACATTGAATACCAAGCTAAAAAAAAAAGAATACTCAGCTCCTCATCTCATTTAATAACTTATTCAAGTTATAATTTTTGAGTGATCAACCTCTCACAAATCCAAGTGTTATACTTATACAAGAGTGATTAATATTGTGAGATATATTCTCTTGTAAGTATTTGAATAGTGTGAGTGATTCACGTTCTCGAGCAAAAGCAAGAGATTTTATTATCATTGTATCAAGGTTTGTGTTCTACCATAAAGAACACTTATAGTGAATCAGTGTGTCGAGAAGTGTCTCGGCAAGTGGACTAGCCAGCCAGTTGGTGGTGAACCACTTTAAATCTCGGTGTCGGTATCAACATTCTCTACCCTTATCCCTTTATATTCCCGTTGTGCACTTAATTTTATTTATATATTTGTTGTGCATGCAATATTTATTGTTGATTTTGATAAGAGAATTTTTATTTGTGAAATATTTTTAAATACAACCTTTACCCCCCCTAAGGTTGTCCTAACAAAATTAAAAACATAATAAATAATACTAATTCTTCGAGTTATATATTAATTTAGGGGTGAGCAATCGGGCGGGTCGGGCGGTTCGGGCCGAAAAAGGTGAAACCCGATCGGGTTTCGGGTGGGGTACAGGCCCCGAAACCCGCCCAAAGTATAATTCGGGTTTCGGGCTAATTCGGGTTCGGGTTGGTCGGGCGGGTTGGGCCAGATCACATGGCCCAGTTTTCAGCCTAGTTTTCATACTTTTAGGCTCTGTTTTTTTTGTGTTTTTAGATGAGTATTTTAGAATTTAGACTACATATAGTCATATACATTAACATATTAACTAAAACTAAACTACATATTAACTATACTAACTTTTTAAGCCCAATTCCACCAAGCAAACCCAATTTATGGTTACAATTTAAGCCCAATTTATGGTTTTGTGTTTGATGATCTTGTTTTACTGTGTAGAAATAAGAAAAGTTGATGCAAGATATTTTTTTTAAATAAGAAAATACAATTATATATTTATATTTACAATTTATTAAATTAAAAAAATACATTTTTTAAAAAACTTCGGGTTTCGGGCGGGTTCGGGTTTGGGAAACCCCAACCCAAACCGAACCGAAATACCCGAGAAAAATGTTCGGGTTCGGGTGGAATCGGGTTCGGGTCCGTCGGGTGACTCAAGTTCGGCTATATCGGGAATTCGGGTTCGGGTTTGGTCGGGTTATTCAGGTCGGTCGGGTTATGCTCACCCCTATATTAATTTACATAATAAATATAAAAAATAATTAAAGATATTTTAATTAATTTGTTTATAACTTATTCTATATATATATATTAATTATATATAGGGAAAAGATCAAGAGAGATAGTGGAGGGTCCTACCTTTTTGCCGTTCAAGAATCACAATGCAAATTTGCCAGTGGAAAGAGATGGCCGCCAAATTCTTTTGCTTTTTACCGTTCGGTTAGAGCTCCACGCACGGCAAATCCATGGATTTACCGTGCGGTTGGAGATCAATGAATTAAGGGTCAGATCATTAACATTACTACAAATCCAAATGCTTAAAATTAAAAATTAAAAAATCGAAAATTAAAAAAAAATACAAATCCAAAATTCAAATGAACGCATTAGAAATCAAAACTTTATAGTTCTAATAAAATCCAAAGCATTAAAAAGAAAACTTATTTTATATATAGGGTTGGGTTCGGTGAGAAGCGTGAGAAGTGGTTATCAACCATCGGATGAAAAATAGACGAACATTAGGATGAGATGCACCAAGATAAGATGCATCGGATCAATTCCCTTTTAAACCGCAATTCATGGGAGGGTATTTGATTAAAAGGGATCAACGGTTTAAAAGTTCTCACACTTCTCATCAAAAATGGTAATGCCTATATATATATATAGAGAGAGAGAGGCTCCGTAAAATGCACACCTTACAAACAACGGTGTGCATATGTGAACAACCAGTGTGCATATATGAACAATGTGCATATACATATGCATACGTGCAAGAATATACATATAATGGACATAAATTCATATGGGATAATGCATATATGCACATTGGTTTGTAAGGGGTGCAACAAATACATGGTTTGTATTTGATTTGTATCCTATATATATATATATGAACGGGTTATTCAGGTAATTTTCGAGTTGAAATTTTTGACCCTAATCGTACCCGTTTAATTTTCTTGTCGTGTCAACCCGTTTACTTAAACGGGCTGAAATGTATTACCCAAACCCGTTTATTTCGTGTCGTGCTAGCGTGTGGTGTCAGTTTTTTTCCGGTCTAGATTCAAGAACTTACCTGACGGCATGACGGCATGGTTCTTGTTTCTCCACTGACAGACGGATTCGGGAGGACCTCTGACACACCTTCGTTTGCTTTCATGGATGCGTTGATACCAACACCATGCCCAACATTCGTGTGTACCCTCGGGAGTTCTTTAGGGGAAATTGACGAAAATAGCCATACTAAAAAAGGACTTTGAGAAAATAGTCATTCTCTCTCCTGGTTTACCAAAATGGTCACGGCTCCGCACTCGTTTCAGTGCGGACCACACTCCCCACAAAAACGACGTCGTTTCAGTACAATCGGGTGTTGGCAGATACATGGGCTCCGCATCCGCACTCCATGGGCTACGCATCCGCAAGTGCGGATGCGGATGCGGGCCAAAGCCCTAATTCCAGCGCCTCCACCGCCATTGCGTCCCTATTTTAAAGGATTGGTCCCCCCACATGCCCCACACTCATTTTTAAAAAGTTGGCCCCCCTTTCCTCTAGAATTTTTGCCACGTGAAGTCAACGAGAGTGGGATACACGCTTTTTTTAACACAATGTCGGACGAGGTAAGTTTTTTATGCTATTTTTGTCCGCATCTTTCGTTTTTTAATGTAAGTTTGTATTAAACTTTCATTAAGTTTATTAATGTATGTAATGTTGTTCACATGTTCTTGTTCACATTTGTTCTATTTTTTAACAAATGTATTTTATGTAAAGTTTGTATCTAAGTATCTAATTTATTAATGTATGTAATGTAAAGTTTGTATCTAAGATTGCTTTTTTTAACACAATGTTCTTGTTCATATTTGTTCTATTTTGGAGTATGTAATGTTGTTTAAATTTTATTTTGTTATTTAGTATTGTGTTATAAAAGACATGATATTTTTAATCTAAGTTTGGAGTAAACTTTGTGTAAGTTTATTAATGTATGTATTGTTGTTTAAATTTTACATAATGTTTTTGTTCACAATTTTTCTATTTTGGAGTATGTAATGTTTTTTAAGTTTTAAAAATCTGTTTTCTGGAAATTTACAGCTTAGGTCCCTATAGTTTGAAAAATGACGGTTTAGGCCCCTAAACTTTGAAAATTGGCACTTTAGCCCCCTAAACTTAGATTTTCCCCCAACCTTGTAGGAAAGTAGTCCCATGCATTTACAAAATTCTGTTTTCTGGAAAAATTACATGTTTGGTCCCTATAGTTTGAAAAAATGACGGTTTAGGCCCCTAAACTTTGAAAATTGGCACTTTAGCCCCCAAACTTGGATTTTCACCCAACTTTGTAGACAACTAGTCCCATGCATTTACAAGACTCTGTTTTCTGGAAAATTATAGCTTAGGTCCCTATAGTTTGAAAAACGACGGTTTAGGCCCCTAAACTTTGAAAATTGGCACTTTAGCCCCCTAAACTTAGATTTTCCCCCAACCTTGTAGGAAAGTAGTCCCATGCATTTACAAGATTCTGTTTTCTGGAAAAATTACATGTTTGGTCCCTATAGTTTGAAAAAATGACGGTTTAGCCCCTAAACTTTGAAAATTGGCACTTTAGCCCCCAAACTTGGATTTTCACCCAACTTTGTAGACAACTAGTCCCATGCATTTACAAAATTCTGTTTTCTGGAAAATTACAGCTTAAGTCCCTATAGTTTGAAAAATGACGGTTTAGGCCCCTAAACTTTGAAAATTGGCACTTTAGCCCCCTAAACTTAGATTTTCCCCCAACCTTGTAGGAAAGTAGTCCCATGCATTTACAAGATTCTTTTTTCTGGAAAAATTACATGTTTGGTCCCTATAGTTTGAAAAAATGACGGTTTAGCCCCTAAACTTTGAAAATTGGCACTTTAGCCCCCAAACTTGGATTTTCACCCAACTTTGTAGACAACTAGTCCCATGCATTTACAAGATTCTGTTTTCTGGAAAAATTACATGTTTGGTCCCTATAGTTTGAAAAAATGACGGTTTAGGCCCCTAAACTTTGAAAATTGGCACTTTAGCCCCCTAAACTTGGATTTTTATATACGCAGGAGGCTAGTGAGTCTTTGACGATTAAGTCAAAGCTAAGCCGGTTGAGAGAAATCCGTGCAAAGTTAACCGAACATAGGCTTGATCTTTTTCGCGCCATTTGTTTTGGTACGTTGATGGATTATGAGGACTTGAATAACGACCCTGCACTTGTTCTCTCCATTTTGAAGAAGGAGATAGCCATCCCTGCTGGTGAGCCGAGGGAGTCATTATATTACAGTTTTCACGAGCACACGATTAGATATGGCCCGGAGGAGTTCTGTCTTATTACGGGACTCACTTTTGGCCCCATGCCGGCCCTTCCTGCCCCCAAGAGTCGTGGATTTGTTAATAGAATTTTTGGGAACGCAAAATTGACCGTTGGCCACCTCAAGAAGTTGTTCGACACCTTCCGCGTCCCAGCTAGTGCAGACAGTTACTCGGACATTGATGTTGTCCGAGTATGTTTGATGATGGTGGCAGAGGAGGTGTTCCTTGGTCGACAGCATCATTTGCCCCTTTCGCACACGGTCGTTACGTTGATAGAGAATATTGGGGCTTGGAACCGATTTCCTTGGGGTAGTTTCATCTGGGATGCAACATATAAGCAGATGAAAGGTTTTATGGGCCGTCGGCGTGAAAAGAGGCCGAAGCTGACGTTAACGGGATTTATCCAGCCGTTCAAGGTTAGTTACACAATATTAAATATTTCTACAATTGTTAATGACTTTGTAGGCGTAACATTACTTTTTCCGCAGATATGGATTCTCGAGACTTTTCCTCGCTTGAGGACGTATTTCGTACAGCACAACCGGGTTCCTAGGATAACTGGTTGGACTAGGAGACGAAAAGTATTATATACATCCGAGATTGATGCCATTTTGTTCCATTCGGCGCGGGTAAGAATTTTTACAAAATTGGAGGTTTGTATGAAGATAACCCCTTAAATTATAATATTACGTCAACTCTTGCATATATTAGGAGGAGGACCACCCACTCACGAGACTTGTCGCCACACCTGCAGAGGAGGGAATGGCGTGGTATTCGTCCAGCCAGAGGTTCTTCCACGGTGGAGACGGTGGTGACCCTGACGATGACGGCGACGATGATGAGGACGAGGCCGTTAACGATCAGGAGCACGATACATCAGGGATTCCGGACTTCACCAATCAGGGATTCCGGGCTCCAATACCACCAGTCCGTTTCTCAGATCTGCCCTCTAGGGAGTTTCCATCTGATGACCCGAACTGGGCGCATGTGGGTCTGCTTCAGCAGGCTGGTGTTTGGCTTGAGAGTCGTTTTGAGGCGCGTTTTAATGTAAGTATTTCATTTAACACCGTTTAACATTTTGGTATGCAAACTTACTAACACCGTTTAACATTTTGGTACTTGTACGCAGGAGTCATCACATCCACCCCTCCTCCTTCTTCTCCTTGGTTTGACAATATCTTCTATCCCAGGCCATCACATGTGCCGTTTCGTCCACCAGGGTCTACGCTCGTGCCACAATCTGGCTTTTCAACCATGGGCATGCCAATGCCGCTTCATGAAACTGCAACAACATCAATGTCGAATCATGAACTTGGCATGGACATGTCACCCTTCTTAACCAGTCCTGTCATCGATCCAAACCCACCTGAGATGGAGGAGGAACCCCTTGGTAGGGGGCACGCCAGCGTTGGACTTCGAGATGGCATTCGTCTCCTTATACGCAGTGTCCTGATACTACCCCCGTCAGGCCCCGTCCGGCTGGTACCAGTAGGCTGCAGCCATATGTTGAGCAACTCTACCTCCAAAAGCAGTTGGGCAGTATGAGGATTTCTTTTTTACCTCGTGGTGCTGTAGAACCAACGTTTTGGGGGGAATTATTGGGCTATGAAAACAATGGATGGCTTGAAGACCCGGTTAGTACATTCATATGTTATTATAGTCCTACAATTTGAATACCAAAAAACCATCAGTGTAGCTTATCATTGAATGGTTTATTTATAGCATATTGAGGCATGGGTTCGAATGGCGCTCACCTCACGTTCTCCAGAATAGAAACTGGACGATGGTCGTCCCAGAGTGGTGGGGAAGGTTGATGCTTAGGCACCTACTTGAGGTGGTCTCGCAAATTGACGGGTCAATGACTTTGTCGGACGGATTTCCTACATGGACAGGATCTGTTAACATTGTATGTAATCTAAGTTTCCCTATTTCAAACATTATGAATTTATATTATCTAACTAATGTTAACTTTATGTTTGCAGGTTCTTATACCCATGAATATCGATAACAACCATTGGGTGCTTGGGGAGTTGTCCTTACAGACCATGCAGATGGTTGTATATGATAGTTATCGGACCGATTCGCCTAGAATTGCCGCGTTGCTTGAGACATTCAAGGGAAATATGACGTTCATATTAAGGTGTATACAAGACAATGAACGAGCTACGCAGATGGACCTATTCGGATGGAGATATGCAGCGAATGTTCCCTAGCAGACTGGTCAGCTAGGCGACTGTGGTGCCTTCACCTGCCGATTTTTGTCAGATAGGTTTAACGGGCAACTACCTAACATGGATATCGATATCATGGCTTGGCGGAGAGAAATTGCAGAAAAATTTTGGACCTCCGCGTTGAATTAGTTTTTAAAACTTGTATAGTTTTTAAAAGTTGTATAGCTTTCATTTGTAGTCATTTCGATCCCAACGCATGCGAAAGTGTTACTAAAAACCAAAATCATTTATTCATGACCAAACTACAACATGAAACAACAACATAGAAAATGCACACAACATGAAACAACAACATAGAAAATGCAAGACACGTCATGAAACAACAACATAGAAAATGCAAGACACATCATGAAACAACAACATAGAAAATGCAAGACACATCCTGAAACAACAACATAGAAACTGCAAGACACATCCTGAAACAACAACATAGAAACTGCAACAACACTACCACCACCTAAGGATAAAGTGCATTACACCTATCGATGAAGGCTTGCTTCTCGCTTATCTGTGCTTGAAGAACTGCGAACTGTTGTACAATGTTGTGGACGTGTAAGTTTTCTTGACGAATACGAGACTCCTTATCTTTGATTTCCCTTTTCATCCTTTTTATCTCCTTTTCTTCATCTTCCATCCTTTTCAGATGTCCCTCCTTCCTAGCCAACAACTGTGTCCACTCTACAGTTAATTCCTCGATCTCCTTTTCACTTTTTCTACCTCCTTCTTTAACTTATTCGGCATTACTTGTGAAGACTGTGGGTTTGAAGAAGATGCCATTTGCTTGGTGAAAGATGAGAGTACAAAGTCGTATGAGTGTTGTGAGTCTTAAGTTGGAATTAACTTGGGTATTTATAGCCACAACATCGCAAGTGCGAACCTTCTCAGCTCCGCATCCGCACTTGCGAACCTACCCGCATCCGCAAGTGCGAACCTACCCGCATCCGCACTTGCGAACCTACCCGCATCCGCAAGTGCGAACATACCTTCCCACGACTATAAGTAGGTGGTCTGATGAATTAGTAATTCACAAGTTGTTATGTATCCTTTCTACCATCCACAACGTTTGCAAACCTTCTCTACCATTTCGTGCCACTATTATGGCTGGGGGTTCTAGGTCAAAAGGGAAAAGGTCCACCAATGGCGCTGGAACTTCACGACAAAATGACAACCAACCCTTAAAAGATGGAGCTTACAGGAGTACGTGGTGGGTACCGGTAACAACCGAGGAGTGGGCAGAATGGGGCCGAACTAGGGCCGATTATCCATTCACGGAAGAGGAGACAGATCAGTGGAACGCTGCATGGGAGCAATACTACCTCGACCATTGCTTGAATGAACCCCCAATGTATCAATCTAACCAGTCGGAGGATCTTACAGGAAGTCAAAGAATGCCATCCCCCGTAAAACGGTCAATTGATGGCGACAACGCCCAGATTGAAAACGTAAAACGTATGTGGAACCAAAACAGGTTGATTATTCAAGGGAAGAAGGACTGTCTGGAGGAGAAGAAACAAGATCTGGCACAAAGGAAACGGGATATTCGGGATCTGCAAAAACATATTCGCGAACTAGAAGAGGAGATTACAGAGCTCACAGAGAGCTACACGGGAATGGAAGAGGTTATTGCTGAAAAGGTTGCCTATATCACCAAAATGCAGGACATCTACCCGTAGTAGTAGATGCACTTCAACTGTACTATTTTCCATGTTTTATGAGTATCAATAAAATGTAACTTTCATGTTTACTTTATTTTACACACAAGAACCCTTAACAGACACAACAAAGTACATTGAAATCAACAGTAAACATAAGGACAACAAGCTTGAAAGACAATTGAACGTAACAGGTTTACTCGTTCAAATCAATGTTTAGATCGAAAGTTTGATGCCTAGAATTTCCGTAGTTGGTCTCCTGGGTCGCATGTGCTTGAGTTTGTCGGCTACCGGATGATCCTTGATGTTGGCGGCTACCGGAGGCTCTTCGACGTTGCCGGCTACCGGATGCTCCTTGATTCACTGGAAACTCTGCATGACAGTTTGATCGATTATGTCCGCTTTGTTTACACCGAGAACATCTTCTCGGTGCCGGTGTCGAATCCTCGCCACGGGATGGGATACGGTCGTGGTTGCTCGGTCTACCAACGCGGTTCTGCATCACTGGAGGTTTAACGGTCATAAGTGGTGGGTCTGGAACAACCCACGTTTCAGGAGGCCCAGTCGGATGTATGACCTCTGAGAGTGTTGCTCGCCAGGTAGCCGTTGTGAAGTAACTAAGCGCCAGGTGGGTGACATCTGTACACCGGAGATATCTTGCAACGACGATTGCATGACTGCAAGGTAAACCGGACATCTGCCACTTCATACAAGTGCAATTACGATTATTGTAAGCCACCTTCGCGTCCCTGCGCATATCGCATACTTCGTATACACCATGACCAATTTCATGGACAGTAAACCTCGTCGACTTCATTTGTCTCCTTTTAACTTTTTTCATTGCAAACGGGGTTAGAAAATCTACCCATTTTGCTGCAGAAAAAAAATTAGTCAAAATACTGAAAATAATCTCACTTTGTTGTAACAACAGTAGATTGTATGTAGGTTGATGTACGTATAGATGATAACCTGCGTTGTTCCGACGCTTTGCATACCAGTCTTGTTGCATTGATCGAAAGTAATCCATAAGGGACACGATAGGTAACCTCCGAGCGTAACGGGACAGTGCATTGACAGACTCGGCACTGTTTGAAGTCATTATGTTGTAACGGATTGCAGGAAAATGGGCCCTAGACCATCTTTCTGGCATAGTATCGGATTCCAAAACTTGGACTCCCACAGGTACAGCAGCTCGTAGAGCTGCCATTCTAAGATTGAAATCATGCACCGTATACGCCTTACAGACCTTCCAAAACATAGTCTTATAATGGTCGATCCTATTATCCCTCGTTTTCATGTTCATCATGAGATGGCGGCAACAAAGCGCATGATGGGCATGTGGGTACACCGTATTGATAGCTTGGCGTATTGAACCGGCCCTGTCCGAAACGAACACCAACCCTTCTGGTTCGCCGATACACTGCTTCAGGTTGGACAAAAAATAAGTCCATCCCTCTCCACTCTCAGACCTACCAACTCCGAAAGCGAGCATGAAAATTTGATTATTGGCGTCCATAGCAACGGCTAAGAACATTGTGCCCAAGTAAGGACCCTTCAAATGAGCGTCGTCTATTATAATGATCGGGCGCAAATAGCTCGTAAACGATCGGATCTACAAAAAGTAATTCTGAAAACGTTAGAATACTATAGTACAGTGAAAGTGTAGACTGTATAAGAGGAAATAATATATACCGCGCAACCAAGGGCATAAAAACAAAGGTGAAAACGTCCAGTAATATCTCTCTCTATTCGGGAAAAGGTACCAGGGTTTTGAAGCTCCAAATTATAGAAAAACCCAGGGAGTCGCCTGTAAGAATCGTGGGGTCGCCCCGCACCAAGGCTAGCGCAAAAGCTTTCGCACGCCACGCTTGCAAATACGAGATATCTACGTTGTATTGCTCCTTGATGTCCTTCACAATGTCGGATCCACGGAGTTTACGGCTTTCATCCTGTACTTTAGGCATGATTATATTACCCAATACTCTCCTATTGGCGTTACGGTGGTTAGGATGCATCTGGGTCCTTGAACAAACGTGTACGTCCTTCATCCTGCGTACCTGGAACATAGTGGTATCTTTGACATTTGCAGCATACAAACGCCAATCACAGTTACCATCCCTACACTTTGCTTCGAATCGAGTATTTGAAGATCTCTCCACATAATACTGGAAACCACCCTCTTCAACAAACTTTTTTCCGAGGGCGAGGGTCAGGTCGTCTTTTGTGGGGAAGAAGTCCCCTTCATTCACTAAGTTACTACGATTATATGGTACGGGCTCTTGGTTAGGTGTTATGAAATGGTCATCCCGATCTGGAAGGGGAGGAGGTTGGCCAAAAAAATCATTTATTCCAGCGTATGCTTTAATGGGACTGGTTTCTTCTTCTTCTTCTTCATCGTCTTATTCATTTAGATTTAGACCAGGAATATCCAAACGGTAAACATGGGACTCATTGTCTTCTTCTTCTTCTTCTTCGACCTCTTCATGTGGTTCTTGGGTCTCCGGAACAATTTCATAGTTATAACTGGACTAAGAAAATCATGATTATACCCATACACATGCTCATCTTCAGACTGAAAATGAGGCACGTAAGCTTGACTCTGCTCAACAGCAGACACACCCGGCTCTCGTACGGTGTTCGAACCACCACTAAAATAAAAAGAAGATTGACTCTCCTCAGCAAGAGACACATTAGGCTCCCGTACGCTATTGGAAGAACCACCAACATTGTTTGTGTCAGCAAGCTCGATATAAACACAAAGTGTTGGTGGATTTCTTACAGCCGCAGCAGATTCCATAAAAGCTTGTACATCGTTGGTGTCTCGTAACTCATAAAGTTGGCCAGAAATTGGTACACTATTTTAGTCGTACCAAAATTAGGGTCGAATCCACATCTGCTTTGAACACACCTAACAAGCTTAGAATGTGTGATGTTGGTTGGCACCATGACTCGCATTACCGGAAATGCGGAATGATACTCCCAATCCGTCCCGTTCAGTTGCCAAGAACCCCCAGGCCAAATACGTAGCTTAATTTTATCAGGTAAAGAACTCATTTCTGGAAAATCTACACAACTAAAAATTTTGTTTCAAAGAAATTGGGAAAAATACTGAGAAAAATCGTATATATATATCAAAAAATTAGGGGTTCCAACTCGGGTCCGCACTTGCGGTGCGGGTCCGCACGTGTGGTGCCAGATCCGAGCATTAGGGTTTGGAGTAAACAATGCTGAAACGACGTCGTTTTTGTGGGGAGTGCGGTCCGCACTGAAACGAGTGCGGAGCCGTGGCCATTTTGGTAAACCGGGAGAGAGAATAGCTATTTTCTCAAAGTCCTTTTTTAGTATGGCTATTTTCGTCAATTTCCCGTTCTTTAGTCTGCTCTGCTGAATTGACATCCGCACCAACCAAGTCGTTTGCATTGCTACCTGCAAGTGCATGAGTCAGTTCTAGGCACCAAAACAGAAACGAAGGACACCCCGGATCGGCCAAAAGCCCAAAACTGAACCGCTACTTCAAATCTCACCTGACCCACTAACCGCACTCCCTTCTTGGGATGGGATCACTGCACAAAAGGCCCTGCCAAGCTGAGGCAATGGTGGGGGGTTGTTAACATAATGCATCTGCGGAGGTGGTGGTGGTGGTTGATCCTGACTAGCGGCAGTTCCTGGTGGCTGAATCATTTGGTTTTGCTGCTGTGATATAGCAGCCTTAGCTAATATGCTGTTGTGAGCAAATGATTGTTGTCTTTCTTCATCCGACACTACTTTCCTCTCGGCCTTTGGTGCTTTTAGTCGACCCCACATTAGTTTTAGCCGAAGCCCTTTAATCTCCAGATTGTCACAGAGTTCTTTAGCTGTTTTATATGCCTCTCTTCGGGTAGTGAAAGTGACATAGGCAAAAGCACGTTGGGGAACCATCCTAACGGACTCAAGTGCACCATAGGCTTGGAAATGATCCCTAAGGTCTTGCTTTGAGACTCTCGCATAAATCCCTCCAACGTATAGGGTTCGAATGCTCTCGTCCTCTGGGGGTCCTTGAATTGGCATATCGTTCAATGCAACTGCTTCAGTATGGTCCAAAGCACAAGCAGTTTTGAGTGACAACCATGACTAGATCTGAAGTTTTGCCAATGAAAACAAAGCAACAAGCACAAAAAATGAAGCATGAAAACTGCAGTAAACCTTTCAGTTCCAGAAAATCACTCGATGCAGGTATTCTTTCAATAATTTACCAAACTTAACAACAACAAAAATAGTTCATAGTTGATGAACAACTTAAGTAAATAATACTCTTAATAAGAAGAGAAATTTCGGTTTGCAATAAGAAAACATGAATCTGTATAAACATCTTCAGAATTTGGAAGGCATATTGATAAAAACAACAGTAATATGAAGATAATATAAACTGAAACTTTTAACTCGAAGTAAGAACTGCCAGAAATAATAATTAAACCCAAATTTTAAGAAAGAAAAAGAAAATCTAACAATACATGTAGATTTTATCTCTACTAGATTGCAAATAGAAGCATAAAATCGTCAGATCTGAACCAAACATTTCACAAAAATTATCATCAACGAGATTAACAAACTGATTGCGAGAAAATTTTAAAACGACAACTTAAAAGTGAAGATGAATATACCTCCTCTGGTTCACCTTCTTCCTCATCATCGCTATCTTCAACACTGAAGACCCTAGCATTAGCGTTTTACGAGTAGAAACAAGACCTAACCCTAATCTGAATTAGCAGCTTCATCAGATACCAAATTCAACTACAATTTACGTAAAATATTACAAAATGCAGAGATAAAGAAATCGATTACCTGGTTGTTGCTCGGATGAAATGAAGAAATCGTCTGAATGAGGGTTACTTATTTACCTCGATCGATAAAAACCGCAGTTACTCCACCACCCTTGAATGAATGAAGAATTTCTTCATTATTATTATCATGGAGATCGAAATAAATCACAAAAACAATTACCTAAATAAAAACCAAAAAGAACGGAGCACATGTTGATAATCACCTCAAATAATTACTTTGGAAACCAGAATTATAAATAAATAAATAAATAGGCTGCATTGCAATTGCAACAGCATCTCCCGTGAATTTTGGAGTATTCAACCAATATAATTATAAGCATCTTGTGAATTGAATTGCCGGAAGAGAAGAACACAACAAACAATGTGGGCAGACAGGACTGCAGGAGTTTCCATTCAATCCGGCAAAGACAAAGAGAGGTGACGTGTGCATTTCCATATCAATTAAGTGAAGTTGCCTTTCTCATTTTACCTTTCTACCCTTCACCTTTTTCTCTAATTATCTAAATAAATTAAAAACCACAAAGATGATTAAGGACATCTCTAACTCAAACATTAAAAATGGTTGAACTCTTGAACACTAACAAAAATTACAACTCTAATCCAACACTAAAAATATCTTTAATAATAAAATAATATATATGATTATATTGATTATTATACTATTTTATAGAAATAAAATGATTAGAATACTAATCAATGTTCTATAAGGCTAGTCGTGGCGTGCCGTGGCTTAAGGCTTGCGTCTCACGCCACGTTATGTCTGTGGCATGTCATGGCCTAATGTGCGGTCTTCTGTGACGCGATATCTGATTTTTCTTTACGTTTTTAATGTTCTATTTTCTTGTTTTTAATATATAACCTAATTTAACGTGTTTATTATCATTGAATCATCGACTAATAGTACAAAACATATATTTTTTAATATATAATATTATATATGATATAGACATTTGTCGTCATAAGTCACGTCTTGATAAACGTCGTGGCTCGCCGTAAGGTTTGAAGCTTGGCCTCACCGCCATGCCTCACGCTATTTAGAACTTTGATACTAATATATGTTTTTAGAGGCCTATTTTATTTTATTGGGCTTCAAATGGATATGCCTACTTTATTAACCTCAATTTTTTTGTGTTTTAGTCGTGGGTCCATTTTAGTGTTTTTAGTAGTGGGTTGGAGATGATCTAACCAATACTAAGTTCATTTTTTAGAATCAATATTTAAGAAGCACAATCGATAACTTTGTAAACAAGTCACAATATCTTATTGAATGGATATGGAAAGGATCAAAAATCTTACTCAATAAGAGCGAGATAAGAACCAAGAAAATGAGGAGAGAAACTGTAAAAAAAACTCTAAATTTAGAGAAATCTCTTAAATTTTACATAATAGAGAAATAATATAATAATATTTTTCCACCAATAAAATAATTTTTATTTTAATTAATGCGTAGGATACATTAACATTATTTTATTAATAAACTTAATATTAAGATTGCTAAGATAGAATAGTTGTTAGAGACGAAGGTAACTTTTTTTAGAGATTTGAATTTTTTCTACTTCATTATAGAAAAATTATACCATAACTCTTGGAGATGCTCTAAGTGAGGGGGAGAACATTTACCACACAATCAGTACTTATCGGGTAAATTATTGCATACGATACTATTTTGATAGACTAAATCCTAACTTATAAAAGAAACTTAAAGAAACAATGGCCGGTATGGTTTAATTATCGGATTAATAAGAAAAATACAAAATAAAAAAATAATTAAGGAATAAATCATCTCTAAAAAAGAATTGAATTAAAAAAAGCTAAAACCAAATAAAAAATCTATGTCATGGACTCAAATTTTGAGTAACACTCAAACTCTTCACTTAACCCTTAGGCCATCCGTACCCCAGGTTTACAACCTCTTCTTGAACCCTCAGCGCCACATCAGCTTTCCACTTTGAACCCTCTTGAACCTTTTTGAACCCACAAA
Source organism: Saussurea involucrata (assembly GCA_033807775.1). Lineage (NCBI taxonomy): Eukaryota > Viridiplantae > Streptophyta > Magnoliopsida > Asterales > Asteraceae > Saussurea > Saussurea involucrata. The sequence goes on from CM066324.1 coordinate 112,088,151, forward strand.
TCCCGTACCCCAACCTTTTGAACCTCTTGAACCCACATGCCACCTCATCTAATTTTTTAATAAAAAATCATAACATTCATAAAAATAAAAATAAAATTACAAAATAAAATTAAAAATTACAAAATAAAATTCAAAATTCCCAATTATGTTTTTGTCCAATTCTCTTTTTTCTAGCCAAAGTAGCCTTCAAAGCAGCTCCCGTAAGGTGATCGTGCGGGGCAATGAAAAACTCGAAGTCTTTTTCATATAGCTTTTCCAACTCGATTTCACACTTTTGTTGTTCGACTTGCCACTTTTGTTGTTCGACTTCAAGTTTTTTCATTTTGTAATCAACCGTATCATCAATTTTACTTCTCAAGTCACTTATTTCGGTGTAAAGGCGGTTGTCGTCCGTACTACTCGTTGCTGCCTTTTTTGCCGTGTTTCTCCCGATGGGTCGTTGAAGTTGCTCATTCTCCCGAACATTTTCAGCGTCTTCATCGGAAGTTTGGGTACGTTTTGAACCCCGGGATGTATTTGTTGTGTGGAGATCGTTTGTGGTGTTTCCGGAATAATCTCTTCAAGATCGATTTCGGTGTTGAAAGCGGGTGAAGGAAATTGGAAATTTGCGGGCGCAAAACCTTGTAGGATCAAGCCTTCACGAGTATATTGCGGAATATAAGGACTTTGTTGGAAACCAACGTTCGGGGCAAATTGCGGAATATAAGGACTTTGTTGAAATTGTTGGAAACCAACGTTCGGGGTTTCTTGCGGTGAATCCGACCTCGTGGATTGGTTACGACGGGGTGTGGATGAGGTGTTTGAATTCATGATGAGAGAATTTAGAGGATTGAGAGAATTAAGAGTGAAAAATGAATTGAGAGAATTTAGAGGATTGAGAGAATTGGTATGAAAAATGGATGAGATTTGAGGTTGATTTATAGTGTTTAAATTGAAAAAAAATAAAAACAAAATAAATTGAAAATAGCCGTTTGATATATAGCCGTTGGAATTAAAAATAAAATAAAAATTGAGAAAGTGTTCGGGTAGGAGCGGGGTGGGGAACCCGCATGCCGAACCCGCAGGAACCCGCCGTCCCCGTACCCGGTTGCCGCCCAACCCGTTGGGGTACGGATGGCCTTAGAAATCCAACCATTGCGCTGCAAATTGTTTTGTTTAAATAGATGTGTTAATTAATTTATGTATTGAACTAAACACAAAATAGGAATTAAAAAAATATCTTGAGGACCTTTCGTGTAACATCCTAAAAAAAACTAAATTTAAACCTCAATAATGATATGAAAATGAGAAATTGAGTTCCGATTAAGGGGGTGTTTGGGATTGCCTATTTAAAACAACTTATGCTTATTTTTAAAAGTGCTTATCAACTTATGTCGTGCTAAAAAAAGGTTGTGGGGAAAAATGTAATTTGGACAAATAAGTTATAAGCAGTTTCAAATAAGTTAGAATGGATCAACTTATCAAAAACAACTTATTTGTGGTGGGAAAAAGTCATAAGCACTTTTCTTTTTTTTCAATCCAAAAACTAAAAATAGCTTATTTGCGGTGAGGAAAAGCAATAAACAAATAAGTCAAAAAATAAGCAATCCCAAACACTCCCTAAAAGTTGAGATTAACATGAAAAACGTGAGAAATAGTTATCAACCACTAAGTGAGAAATGAATGTACATTAGGATGAGATACATCGGGTCAATTCTCTTGTAAGCTGCAATTCATTAGAGGACGTTTGATTAAAAGTGATCAACAATTCAGACTTATTTCTCATGTTTCTCACGTTAACCCCAACATCTCACAAAATTATTCGTCTCCATATATATAGGCATGGGATCATGTAAAAAGTGCTATTTTTGTGAGACATGTGAGAAGTACTTTTAAAGCGTTTAGCAATTTTAATCAAGTACTCTCCCATGAATTACAGTTTAAAGGGGAATTGATCCGGTTTATCTCGGTGTTTTTCATTCTAATGTTTGTCCGTTTATCATCCAACTATTGATAACTATTTCTCACTATTCTCACCAAGTTTGGGACTTCTCACCAGAACCCAACCCTCTCTCTCTCTCTCTATATATATATATATATATATATAGAGAGAGAGAGAGAGAGAGAAAGAAAGAGGTGGGTTATTACACAACCTATTGTTTTCATGCAACCTTTTCATCCAATTAATCAGGAGCGTCCATTTGATTATCAACTGTTATCGTTTGATGATTGTAATTATCTCTAATTTAAAGAAAACCAAAAGAATGGATGATGGATAAAAGAGTCACATAAGTTACATTATTTATAGGGGTTCATTTGAACATACCATGGACCAAGACACCTTGGATACATACAAACAAAGTAAAGTAACTTGTATGAGTATTTTTTACATTTTCTTATCTAATTGTTGTTTTGAATTTATTTTAAAAGTTTTAATATGTAGACAAATATGTCTTATTTAGAGCAAAAGTAGTAGAGACAAAGAAAAAGTTTCTGTATCCACTCAATTGCCATTTCCCTTCAATTTGTTTTAATGTCATTATCATTTAAATAAATACCAAGTTAATTACGTTTGGTTAAATGGTATTGCTACAATTATCATAGACATCTATCAAATTATTGTGAACATTTATTAAATATAGAGTAAACCACATTATTTATCTCTTATCATAGGATGAAATTATTAAGTATCTTTTCTATAGTTTGTTCGTTATATTTTTGGTCACACTATAGTTTCACTTTTCTAATAAATACAACTTATAAGTCAAAATTTGTTAAATTTTGTTCAAATAAAGACTCATATATGCATGTACTAACATCTTTGTTAGGTCATAATTCATTGTAACTTTGATTGAGATGACTTTGTTTAAGTTTCTTATTTTCCGAGGTCTACATGGATGCAAAATTTGGTGATTTATTAGCTTACATCAAAAAGTTATCGTGTTTTTCGAGTACAACTCGTGTATGCATGTACGACCTTACTTGAACAGGATTTGTTCTATAGGCTCGTATCTATGTATTCTTGATTCCTAACTCGTGTATGCATGTAGTCACTAAAACAAAAGTAGATTTATAGGACGCTCAAATGTTTAATTAAGTGAACCCATAGAGTATTTTATATGACTTAAATTTAAAGGACTAGTCAATTTTTTGTATCCTAATTAAAAACGTTGTAATAACGAAGGCGTTTTTTAAGGTTTAGACAAACGACCAATTTAATACAATTTGCGCTTAATAAACGCACCGTGACAAAAAAAAATATAGAGTTTGGAAACTATTTAGTGGAAAATAAAAATTGAAAATGTCAAGTTTGTTGGAGGGAATCTTGCATGTGACCAAAACTGTAGTTTACTCAATATCGTGAATGGCTCTTAGTGCATCTCATCCTAGTGTGCGTCCAATTCTTATCCAGTGATTGATAACCACTTCTCACGTTAACCTCAACTTTAGGATAAGTCCAATTCTCATCTAGTGATTGATAATCACTTCTCACATTAACCACAACTTCTCACCGAAACTCAACCTATATAGGCGAAGGATCGTATGAGAAGTTGAGATTAACATGAGAAGTGGATCTGAACCGTTGATCACGTTTAATCAATATCGTCCCATGAATTGCGGCTTAAAAGGAAATTGATCTGGTACAAGTTAGTGTACAAAAATGATGGCTCAAACAACAGAACGTTCTTGTACACTAACTTACTAACTTGCAAACAATAGAACGTTCGATTCCACATTTTTGCATGGCGTAAGCAAGAAACTTCTGATGTGTAATGTTTACTGCCAATTTTACACCATGCTTAGATTTATAAGCAAAATCCCACTCATTGTTATCTTGCACCCATTCACCATCGCAAAAGAAATATAGCTTAGCTTTTTCACTCATTTTTTCAGTAGAATCTCAAAAAGAAAAAAATTGAAATGATGAAGAAAGAAAGCAAGAAAGAACAATGGAATGGATGTGATGAACGATTAGGGATTACACTTTACTGGTCTTTATAGATGACAGTTGGATGGGGAAGATGAATTGCAACCACAAATTGAATGACAATAGTACAATTATCAGACAACTTGTGGAAAAAAACAGTAAAAGCATGCAAAAAAATGTGAAAAACTCATAAAACATGAAATAAGAGGGCTTTTCACGGACCATTTCACGAACCCTAATAAATTTCACGGATTCAGAGACCAAACTTGTAAATTTCACGGACTTCAGGACCTTCACGGATATCACATACATGTTTAACGGATTCAAGGGACAAAATTCCAATTTTTTGACTTTTGACTCCGTGATCACGTGCTTTCTATATTCCTTTATCCTGATTCGAGAAACTTATTTATATAATAAAAGATATTGTAATTAACTTGAATTGTTTCTCCAATTTCCATACCTATGATTATGCAAGACACTATGTTAGTGCTTGTACTCGTATCCTTGGACTTGAAGGTACACCTGAAGGGGTAGAGGGTCAAGGGAGGCTGACTCGAGTTGCAGTGGTAATTCTTGACCTGAATTGTGTATCATCTATAATACTTGCAAATGGGATCTGATGCTTGTTCTTTAAAATTGGTGGAAATACAGTTTCCAATTGGTATAGATTCAGACCGCTTTATTCGTACACTCGAGAATCCTCAAGTACAAGAGCATATCAAAGAATTGAAAGAGAGATTTTCTGGGAGAAATGTGATGTTACTTTGTCCATTTTCCTTATTCAAACCTTTTGGCCCGATTACTTGTAACAATGTGTTTTCGACTTGGTTTCCATATCTTTTTCTTTTTTATCCTTTCAAAACGTACTTGAACAAAAGGATATATTAAGATTTAAAACACTATAATACAATTTGGTGATCATAATTGGGCATGATTATAAATAAGTTGACTACGGAGTATGTATGATTTTGTTATAAAAATCGTCAACTTTTTGCTGGTAAAACCGAGCTACACTCCCATTATAAGATGCATTCAACAGTCGTGTTAAAATGATGCTCTTCAAAACTTGATAAGCATATCACACACGCACAACACAACTGAATAAGAAATAGGATGAAAGCTCTACTGAGCCTTTTGTTTTCCAAATTTATGCTTTTCTTAAGGCTATGACTGAGATATCGAGAGGGGAAGAATGAAAATACTACACCCTCTCTGGTCTCGGTTCCTTGGGAGTAGTGACCCAAGGAAGTTAAGAAAAGGTGAGATTTTTTTGATTTGTTGACTAGCAAATGGATTTCTTATCACTACTCAAAACCACATACATGAATTAGGTTGATGAGTTGTGATGGAAATCTAATAAGCCTGCAAGCTAATAGATCAAATGAAATGCTAACCAGATGGTGAATTGGAACAGTCGTCAGTGTCCCGAATCTTCCATTTATCCGTCCCACAATTTCATGAACCTAACTAGTGAGTTTCTGATCTGTGAAATCACATGTATAAGCACCAGATAGATAAGTAGCAAGCAAAAATCCAATATTTAAGAAATATACACTCAGGAACATCAGTTCTTGTTGGTACTGCAATCTGTAAAAAAAACACTTTATCACGCCAATATTGATTCTCCTCCAGAAACTTCTCAAAGATGCTTGCATTTATCTTTGAGAAGATTCTGGAGGAGAATCAATATTGGCGTGATAAAGTGGTTTTGTTACAGATTGCAGTACCAACAAGAACTAATGTTCCTGAGTATATATTTCTTAAATATTGGATTTTTGCTTGCTGCTTATCTATCTGGTGCTGATATATGTGATTTCACAGATCAGAAACTCACTAGTCAGGTTCATGAAATTGTGGGACGGATAAATGGAAGATTCGGGACACTGACGACTGTTCCAATTCACCATCTGGTTAGCATTTCATTCGATCTAGTTGCAGGTTTATTAGATTTCCATCACAACTCATCAACCTAATTCATGTATGTGGTTTTGAGTAGTGATAAGAAATCCATTTGCTAGTCAACAAATCAAAAAAATCTCACCTTTTCTTAACTTCCTTGGGTCACTACTCCCAAGGAACCGAGACCAGAGAGGGTGTAGTCTTTTCATTCTTCCCCTCCCGATATCTCAGTCATAGCCTTAAGAAAAGCATAAATTTGGAAAACAAAAGGCTCAGTAGAGCTTTCATCCTATTTCTTATTCAGTTGTGTTGTGCGTGTGTGATATGCTTATCAAGTTTTGAAGAGCATCATTTTAACACGACTGTTGAATGCATCTTATAATAGGAGTGTAGCTCGGTTTTACCAGCAAAAAGTTGACGATTTTTATAACAAAATCATACATACTCCGTAGTCAACTTATTTATAATCATGCACAATTATGATCACCAAATTGTATTATAGTGTTTTAAATCTTAATTTATCTTTTTGTTCAAGTACGTTTTGAAAGGATCAAAAAGAAAAAGATACGGAAACCAAGTCGAAAACACATTGTTACAAGTAATCGGGCCAAAAGGTTTGAATAAGGAAAATGGACAAAGTAACATCACCTTTCTCCCAGAAAATCTCTCTTTCAATTCTTTGATATGCTCTTGTACTTGAGGATTCTCGAGTGTACGAATAAAGCGGTCTGAATCTATACCAATTGGAAACTGTATTTCCACCAATTTTAGGGTGCGTTTGGCAGGCGGAACAGAACAGAACAGACAGGAACAAGGGCTCTTGTCCCATGTTTGGCATGGCTTAAGGTGGAACAGAACAGAACTAAATGGAACAAATGTGGAACACGCGTGTTCCACCAAAAACCCTGGAACAAGATGGAACAGAGAATTATTTGACCAAAATGCCCCTTTCTAAAACCTAATCAGATACGTTTCTATCTTCACGCCTCACTACTGCGCCTCCATCACTACTGCTTCTTCTTCGATTTGTTGCAATCGTTCTTCAAGAATCGATTATTCCAGACGCTCCAATCTCCAGGTAAGGCTTCGATTTTCTGGCAAGGGTTTCGATTTATGCTTCGATTTTCTGAACGATTTGCATATCTGAATCGTTTTTTAACAACATCTGAAATCGATTTCATATCTGCTTCTTCGTTTTATTTTTCTGAAACAGATTTACATATCTGATGCTTCATATCTTATGCATCCAAAAATCGATTTGCATAAATGATGCTTTTCTGAAATCGATTAGCTTTTGGATGCTTGAAATTTCAAAATCGATTTGTGGATGCTTTTCTAATTTGAGAAATTCTATTGAAGAATTAGGTTTTGAATTGTAATATTACACAATGCTTTAGGAGTTATGCCTGCTAACTGTTTGTTAAAATGCCTGCTAACTGTTTGTTAAAATTCTAATTTGAGAAATTATATTGAAGAAATTCGTTTAATTAGGAGTTATGCATGCTAACTGTTTGTTAAAATGCTTTAGGTGTAGGTAGGGTTCATAACTGAGGGTAAATTGGTCATTTAGTCAGCCTTGTTCTGTTCTGTCCAGTTTAGTTATGTTCTACCAAACGCTAGACAGTTGTTCTGTTATGTCCTGTCCTGCAACCAAACACACCCTTAAAGAACAAGCATCAGATCCCATTTGCAAGTATTATAGATGATACACAATTCAAGTCAAGAATTACCACTGCAACTCGAGTCAGCCTCCCTTGATCCTCTACCCCTTCAGGTGTACCTTCAAGTCCAAGGATACGAGTACAAGCACTAACATAGTGTCTTTCATTTATAGTGTTGCAAAAAAAATAATTTAAAAAAATAAACAAATAGATAAAATTTGGAAGTTGGGATGGATCTGAAAGAAATGGTAAACTGGAGGGTCAAGAATGAAAGTTTTGAAGTGCAGGACCTGATCTGTAAATTATTAAGCAGTTAAAAAAAAGAATAAAAAAACGCCCAAAAATCGCATCTGGACGAAAACTGCAAATTGGAGGTCGTGGGTGGACGGTTTTCGTCAATAATCGAACCTATAAGTTCGTATTTGCTTAAGGATTAAAACCCCTCTTTCAATTTGAGAAAACTAGAGAGTTTTGAGGGAGAAATCGACTGGAGAAGAGAAATAGGGTTCTTGCGGTTCGTTGGTCGAATTAAGGTTAGTTTCTATGTTAATCTTGCAATTGATGGTTTCGTTTTAGTTGTTTGGCATAGTAGAGTTGCTAGTAATTTTGTTGGGTCGAAATAGTGGGTTAACGACCATTGATTTGGCCGAAAACATCAGCAACGGTGATGTCGTTTAAGAAATTGAAACAAAAATGTGAAATTAGAGCCCCATACTTTATAATAATTGATGATTCTTGTTTTATAAAATAGTAAAAATTGTAAACGAAGTTTTGACGTAAAAAGAACGGACGAAAACGATGAAAAAATAGATTAATCAGACGAAAAATTGCAACCAAAGGCTGTTGGGCGTTCTGGGTCGGGTCTCCGAGTCGGATCCAGACCCATGATGGATATTTGGATGATGAATGGTACATCATCAGTTTTGATTGTGAACTGATTTCATTATTTGAACTCAACAAATTTATTAACATTGGGCTGCATATTTTTTTTGGGTTTCAATCACAGCCCATGTTCTTTTATTATTATTATTATTATTATTATTATTATTATTAGACGTAATCGATGTTTTTATTTTTTATACTTTTACTTTATTAATCCGTTTGACTCAATTTGGTTTTTTTCTAAATATATAATTTCATCTTAATAATTATGGTTATGGACTTATTAACAAATGTGATGTTTATAATTAATTTTATTAATTTGATTGGCACTCAATTGTTATAATATTACGCAAATCATGTTTTTGCTGTGTTGGACCAATTTGATAAAGTTTGGTTTTATAATTTCCTTTCACCGTTGGTAATTACAAATATAACCTTGGGTATTTGACTTTATGAAATTGTGTAAATTAGATCGTTTTTATATTTTAGATATTACTATGGTAGTTATTCGATCTTGATTTTCCATGTTTATAAAACACTTGACCTTTTATTGGAATTATAATCGACTTTTGACAAGAATAACCAATTTGTGAACATATAAGTTAATATACTTATATTTATAAAGATGTGAAGATAGAGTGGGTCTTGAGGGGCAATAGGTTGAATTAATAAATTAGGACTTGATCGACTAAGAAATTCGATTGGTTCTTGGTTAGTTGATTTGCAACTAATTTACCCAATGATGGGCATTAAATGTTGAAGTTCTTAGAACATCGTTATGAATTGTGTAGGTGAATTTTGAGAAGGAAAGAGGGAGCCTACATACGAAGGTGAGTTCATGTGATTTACAGAACGGAGATGCATGCATATGTATGCATTATGATGCAACAAGTTTACATACAATTTATATGCTTTGATATTTTATGAAACATGCTCAATATTATTTATATTCACATATGTTCTATATGATTAGCATGATATATTTTATTTGTTGTGGGTCACGAGATGAAATACCCACAAGCATGACATTGGGATGTCAAGGTGTTGGGTCTATAATGGCAGTGGGCTGCCAATTTATGTCCATGCACCTATATTAATGGCAGAGGGTTGCCAGTGGTGCCAACTCGTCGATGATGTTCATGGCAGGAGGCTGTCGGGTTTTATGTGCTAGTTTGACTATGATAGTTATATGTTCTACTATCATTCAAAGAAGATATTTACTGGCGTACTCATGCATCCAATTAAAACATTTGAATGTTTGAACAATGTTTTACCAATGAGCATGTTGGCAAACCATGAACTCACTAGGCTTAAGCTGACTTTATTAGCATGCATCTCTCAGGAAGCGCGTAGCCGGTTACCCGAAAGGAAAAGAGAAGGTCTAAGGAAACTTTAGATGGGTGTTTGTTTTCATATATTGTGCTAAGACTATGTTTATGTTTTGTTGTTGTTGGAGATAATGTTGACTTCCGCTATCTAATTTTTTAGTATTGTAAGACCTATTCTAAGGTATTGAAGCATGTTTTATTAGTCATCACAACCTTGGATTTTGGGGTGTGACAAGTTGGTATCAGAGCCAGGACTGGTGTGCCAGCGTCGATGGGAGCGTCGATGGGCTCCCAAGGAGGGTGGATTGTAAGATCCCACATTGGTTGGGGAGGTGAACAAAGGTTGCCTTATAAGGGACTTGATACCTCCTCTATTAGACGCGTTTTAAAACTGTGAGTCCAAGTGTGTGGACAAAGCGGACAATATCTGGTACGGTTGGTCTGGGATGTTACAGATTGTATCAGAGCCGGGAACCGGACTGGTGTGCCAGCGAGGACGCTGGGCTCCCAAGGGGGGTGGATTGTAAGATCCCACATTGGTTGGGGAGGGGAACAAAGGTTGTCTTACAAGGGACTTGATACCTCCTCTATCAGACGCGTTTTAAAACCGTGAGTCCAGGTGTGTGGACAAAGCGGACAATATCTGGTACGGTTGGTCTGGGTTGTTACATGGCACGCCCTGGCCTAATGTGCAGTCTTCTGTGACGCGATATCTGATTTTTCTTTACGTTTTAATGTTCTATTTTCTTGTTTTTAATATATAACCTAATTTAACGTATTTATTATCATTGAATCATTGAGTAATAGTACAAAACATATATTTTTTTATATATGATATAGACATTTGCCGCCATAAGTCACGTCTTGATAAACGCCGTGGCTCGCCATAAGGCTTGAAGCTTGGTCTCATCACCACGCCACAACTCACACAATTTAGAACCTTGATACTAATATATGTTTTTAGAGACTTTTTTATTGGGCTTCAAATGTATATGCCTACTTTATTAACCTCCATTTTTTTGTGTTTTAGTGGTGGAGGACATTTTAGTGTTTTTAGTAGTGGGTTGGAGATGATCTAACCAATACTAAGTTCATTTTTTAGAATCAATATTTAAGAAGCACAATCGATAACTTTGTAAACAAGTCACAATATGTTATCGAATGGATATGGAAAGGACCAAAAATCTTACCCAGTAAGAGCGAGGTAAGAACCAAGAAAATGAGAGAAACTGTAAAAAATCTCTAAATTTAGAAAAATCTCTAAATTTAGAGAAATCTCTTAGGGTGCGTTTGGTACGCAGACAGGACAGGACAAAACAGGTGTCCAGCGTTTGGTACGACATTATATGACTGTACAGAACAGGACCGGGCCGGTTAAAATGACCAATTTACCCCTGATGAGTTGTTAAGTATATTTTTTCAAAATAATCAATGCAAGTGAATATTATCAAAACAACAATCAGATTGAATTATACAAAGCATCAATCATGTATAATGTATCAACAATCAGATTCAATCACATAAACAAGTCACAAGAAAAACACAGAAATCTCACCAAAATACCGAGAAATCGCAGGAAGAAGACAACTAAACAATCAGATATAATCACAGAAACAAGTCACACAAAAAAACACAGAAATCTCACCAAAATACTGAGAAATCGCAGGAAGAAGACAACTAAACAATCAGATATAATCACATAAACAAGTCACACAAAAAAACACAGAAATCTCAGCAAAATACCGAGAAATCGCAGGAAGAAGAAGAAGAAATCGGTACCTGTGGAAGGTTGAAATCGACATTCCTGTGGAGAAGAAGCAAACACGATGAACAGTACTTGTGAATCTGTGATGATGGAGGCGACGATGGATGGAATGGTTTCTGAAATCACAAAGTACCCGTGGAGAAGAAGAAGATATGTTCAACAATGGCTGTCAAGAAATCGGTCAAGAAATCGACCAAAGCAGAAGAAGAAATCGACCATAGAAGCTAAAATCGAACAAAGAAGAAGATGGAAATCGACAATTTTGAAGAAGACATGGTACCTGTGAAGCTTTGTGAAGCTTCGATGATGGAGGCAACGATGGATGGAGCAGGGATGAAGCGTGACCTGATTAGATTAGGTTTCCACAAAGAAGGGTATTTTTGTCCAAATAACCCTTGTTCCACTTAGTTCTAGGGGTAAGCATAGAACACCCTTGTCCCATGATGATGGTTCCACTTTGGGGCTGTTCGGTAAGAGCTTAATGGACTGAATAAGGCTTCTGGCTGATTCGGTAAGCTATATCAGGCTGTTCGGAAGTGGCTTAATTGCTAAAAAATGAACTTATTCGTAAACTCATATACACTCAGCCATTTGTTTATCTACTTTATTTCTCATTTACCCTTCCCTTTACTCTCGCCATCTCCATCTGACGTTTTCTCATCTTCATCTCCTATCTTCCTCCTTCTACTACTAGACCTGCCTGTGTCTCTCGATCAAACAAATGGTCTTATTTTCCTGATCGGTAGCTGATCCCTTTTCGTTTTAGGGTTCTAAAGTACTGTTTTCTTCTTCCTTCAAGTTTTCAACAAAGGGTTTTTCCAGGTATTCGAAAAATGGTCTTTTGGGTTTGCAGAAATTGAAAGGACGGTGTTTTTGGGTTTGTAGAAATTGAAAGGATGGTGTTTGAAGGTGAAGGTGAAGGTGAAAGTTTGGTGATAGGTTTTGGCTTCCATGGTGATGGGTTTTGGTGGCTTCCATCACCGTCAAAAATTAGGACACCATTGTTAATCTGTTGATCCTCCTTTTGTTTGTTTCTCTTTGCACCTACAGGACCACGACAATTGAAGATTTAATCATTGATTTTAATTTTAAAAAATTAGGTTTGAAACAAATATCAGAATTTGATGTTTTTTAGAATGGATTTCTCCTAATTTGGGTTTGACAACCATATTACAAAATGCAGAGATAAAGAAATCGTTACCAGGTTCTTGCTCGGATGAAATGAAGAAATCGTGGCTCGGATGAGGATGAGGATCACTTAACTCTTGTTGTTTCTCACCCACCATCTTCAACACTGCATAATAACCTCCTTCCATCTTTTCCAGTCATCCTCTTCCCTCGATTTCTTGTTCTCCTTTTCCATCTCCATCTTTGACAATGGATGTTTCTCTTGCCGTTGGTCGTTTCTCCCATGGGGCTCACCTTCACAGATTCTCATTGCCGCCAGACTTCATTTTCTAGAGCTAGATATATCAGACCATGAATCCATGGTGATTCATTTTCTAGAGCTAGATATATCAGACCATGAATCCATGGTGACAGATCGGTGAAATGAGATGTTTGGCACTCTTATGAGTATTAATTGTTTCTTTCCCTTAAATGGTTTCCAGTTGGAAGCCACAATCCATAATCCTCCCTAAATCCTTAAAAAACAAGACACCTTGGCACTCTTGTGAGTATTAATTGTTTCTTTCCCTTAAATGGTTTCCAGTTGGAAGCCACAATCCATAATCATCCCCAAATCCTTAAAAACAATTGTTTTTTATTATTACAATTTATGATATTATAATAAATTGGCTTTGAGAATGAAGTTATTTAGATTTGGGTTTGATATCTTTGAAAACTATGTAGTTTGGAATTGGATTAAAAAGTATAGATCGAAGGGTAAAATGGTTATTTCAAACATTTTATCTATTTATTCAGCACAACAGCCGAATAACAATTTATCTGTTAACATACAGACACCTATATCCATATAGACAGTCATATCCATATAAACAGTCTTAACAGAAAACTAACCGAACAACATCTAAAACTGATTGCAAATTGCTAGGCCTTCATTTTTTTCCTTATACATGAAAAACCTTCAATTTTACTTTACAGGTCATAATGCCAAAGATGCCACTATCTGTATATGAGAAAGACAAAAACAATTTTTAAAATTTGTCAATATCTGTAATTATATTTTACAATTAATAATAAAATTTAATTTCTATAAAAATACATATTATTCATTGGGAAATTAATTAAAATGCCACAAGTCAAACTTCGTGTTACTGAAATGCCACAAATCTCTCCCATCTTACCAAAATGGCCGTGGTGGGCCCCGCGATCGCGGGCCCCAGGCCCACGTGTCATACGAGTTTGGCCAAACAGCCCGCGTTGGACCCTCAAGAATGCCCGCGGTACAGGTTTGGCCCCTCATGAATGCCCGCGTTTACATTTTTGGTCATTCCAACGCGGGCTAACCCGCTACGTGTCAGCATGGGGTTAACCCTAAATTTTTTTGTGAGACAAAACCCTATCTCTTTCTCTATCGCCGCACTATATAAGAGGGGTGGGGGGACCAAACCGGCCACACCCCATTTTTTTAATAACTCTCTCAATTTTCTCTCACCCTCTCAATTTTGTCGTGTGGAATACGCGTTCGGGTTTTATGAAGATGTCTCGTATTACTCATATGGTATGTTTTTCTTAAGTTTTTTGTTTTTTTTATATATTGTTATTTTAAGTTAAGATATATGATATGTATGTTGTTAGAGTGTTTATAACTTGTGTTATGTTTGAATTTGTTCTATGTTTAAATTTTAAAATATATGATATGTATGGTTTTATGTTTGAATGTGATATTTGTATGTTATAATGTGTATGTTGTTATGTTATAGGTATTAGAGTATTTTTATAAAAAATGTTAAAAGTGTGTTTTTATAAAAAAAATGTTAAGAGAGTGTTTTTATAAAAATAATTCTTAAGAGTGTAAAATAAAAAATTGTTAAGAATGTGTTATTTTATAAAAAAAATTGTTAAGAGTGTGTTTTTATAAAAATAATTATTAAGAGTGTGTTTTTATAAAAAAATTGTTAAGAGTGTGTTTTTATAAAAAATTGTTAAGAATGTGTTTTTTATAAAAAAATTGTTAAGAGTGTGTTTTTATAAAAAAATTGTTAAGAGTTTTTATAAAAAAATTGTTAAGAATGTGTTTTTTATAAAAAAAATGTTAAGAGTGTTTTTATAAAAATATTGTTAAGAGTGTGTTTTTTTATAAAAAAAATGTTACGAATGACAACTTAGGTCCCTAAACTTTTAAGAATGACAACTTAGGTCCCTAAACTTTGGTGAATGACAACTAGGGTCCCTAAACTTTTAAGAATGCCAATTAGGTCCCTAAACTTTTAAGAATGACAACTAGGGTCCCTAAACTTTTAAGAATGACAACTTAGGTCCCTAAACTTCACATGTCACACTCAAATTCATTTTGGCTTCTTGTCAAAAACATATATTTATAACACTATGATATGTTGAAATAAAATAAACCGCAACATCTATATATAACACTATGATATGTTGAAATAAAATAAACCGCAACCTATCTATTTATAACACTATGATATGTTAAAATAAAATAAACCGCAGCATCTATATATAACAGTATGATATGTTGAAATAAAATAAACCGCAGCCTATCTATTTATAACACTATGATATGTTGAAATAAAATAAACTGCAACATCTATATATAACACTATGATATGTTGAAATAAAATAAACCGCGACCTATCTATTTATAACATTATTATATGTTGAAATAAAATAAACCGCAACATCTATATATAACACTATGATATGTTGAAATAAAATAAACCGCAACCTATCTATTTGGATTTTGTCAAACGGGTGTAAATAGCCCTAAGGTATGTCGGGATTTAAGCAATCCTTGTGATTCCCCTACTACCTGGAAGTCCAATAGATTGAGTGGTTTCTTTTCTAAAACTAAAACAAACGAATAATTATCAACACAATAAACCAAACAAGCAAAAGCATCTATATATAACACTAACTATAACATCTGTGAATGACTATGTAGAGGGATTTCTTTAACATTGACTTGACGCTAAAGTGCAAAGTTGCCTACATCGAGGAGTTAAGAGACCGCTTTAGGAGATTAGATGATCGTGCAAATGCCGTTGAGGCCATCTTTAGAGGGACACCTTTCGGGCCATAGATGGATCTGTCTTACTCTGGTGGCGACCCTACGCTAGTCCACATGTTTCTACAGTTGGAGGTCGAGGACTCCAACATTGAGCCGGAGGAGATGCATTTTGATTTCTTCGGCGATCGATTGCATTTTGGGCGTCGTGAGTTCTGTCTAATTACAAGACTACGTTTTGGAGAGGCTCCCCATTCCTCTCTTAGCAGACTGTTCCTTCGTTCGTAGGGTTTGGGGCATTTCAGCATCTCATTTGAAGCTGAAGGCAGCCCGGAACATGATGAAAGAGGGCCTTAGTGCCCTAAGCGACGACGATGTTGTCCGTGTATGCTTGGTGGTGATCTTGGATATGGGCTTCATGGGCCGTGAGTATAGCCAGACTGCTTCCGAGATGGTCATTAGGGCCGTCGAGGACCTTGATGTGTTTAACAGCTACCCGTGGTGTAGCCATATATGGACACATTGCTACTCAATCTTGCACCGAGCCATAGCCAGACGCGACTCCGATCGACATGCAAAGATGAACCTTTGTGGTTTTACATACGCCTTCAAGGTTAGATACGTAGTATAAGTTAAATAATAATACAAACAAACTGTTTGGCTTTCCTTTTTACGTACTTGCTCTTCTTGTGTAATTCCAGATATGGATCTTGGAGATGTTTCCCAAAGCCGTCCAATATTTCGTCAAGCGCGACGACAGATTACTTAGGGGAACCCGTTGGGACAAGAATGCTTCCCTAAATAGGCAGCTTTGGCTTCAGTTCTTCAGTCAATCTAGACATGTAAGTGCTTTTATTATGTTTACAATGTTGCATACGTTAGTCCCGCTTATTAAATTTTTTGTGTTTTATCATATATTTAGGCGCCGCTTTTGCCTTTTGATAACCTTGTGCCTACTGCCGGCGAGATGGAGACAGATTGGTACAGAACCAGCGTGGCCTTTATTGACGCAGAGGCGGCAAGGGCTCGACGTCCCTCTGCTTCCACATCTGAAGAAAATGAGGAAGACGACGCGAGGCCCGACTATTAGCCGGCCCGTTCCTCCTCCTATCAGCCGGCCCATTCCTCCTCCTATCAGCCGCCCAGTTCCTCCTCCTATCAGGCGCCCCCTTCCTCCTCCCATCAAGATCCGACTTCCACCGAGCCATATGGCACCTTACACGACCTGTGGGACTACGTTCGGGGGGATTTAACACCGCGTGTTGATAATCTGGAGGCCTTCCAAAGACAATTTGGCGCTGTTCATGTTAGTGTTTAACTTAATTTGTCGGCCACGATATTTTAGTTTGTATATTAATATTACGTTCTAAATTTTTTTTAGCTATCGAGTACGACGCCGATCCACGCTCCGATGGGACGGGGGGCACAGGCGACGTTTGGCACCACATCCTATCCGTTAGGGGTGCTCACAGGTTGGGTTGGCCGGTTTGACGGCACTTTAACAACCCAACCCAATCATTGCGGTTTGAAAATTCTCAACCCAACCCAATCACAAGTGCAACCCAACCCAACCCAACCCGTTCGGGTTGGGTTGGTCGGGTTGAAACTTTTATTCAACATTTCACCATTCAACTAAGTTATCGAATCTAAACAAACTAATTGCCCAAACAAGAAGACAGTAACAACAAACACCAGTTTGAATAGGTAAACTCTAATACGCTCACCTGCCTAGCAACATCCTCCAGATTATGATCCAGTTTCTTTAAGGCCTCAGCATAAGCCCCTGACAGCTCTAAATTACCAATGGCATTTAGCAATGCTCTGCCCTAGGACAATCAAGATTCAAGAAATAAAAAGACTAAAAGACTAAAACAAAATATGCACTAACTATGAAGTGAACATAATACCAGAAAAGAAGACTACAACACACCTGAAGAAACTCCATAGATAAGTAATATGCCTGCTTCACGTTCATCTTTTCATGGAATTCATATGTGGCATTCCAATTTTTGATGAGCATATCACGAACACTTTCGGCAGTAGCATAGAATGCCTTTGGAAGCTCAAACTTTTCTTGAGAGAATAACGGTGTGAACTCCGCATGGTATTTAATCAACAGCACCCAATTAGGGACAGTTTTTACTGTATACAATAGCACCAAAGGCTTTTAGTATGGTCAGATATCATGTATTACCAACAAATCCAACAATTCATCATCATTATTACTCGAATCCAAGTTAAATCGGATAAGCTAAAACATGAAACTTAATAATTATGAAGAGTTGACCCCAGGGTAACTTTTATAAACAGTTAACTATGATTGTTAACATGAACCGGAATTATATTGTTCTCAATTGAATTGAGAGTGTTACTAAATTACCAGGATAGAACTAAGACCTAGTAAGTGGGATCATAGAACAGGAACGAAGAAGATAAGATTACCACTGTTAACCAAGGTGAAATCACAGGCATGATTAATCGAAATTCGCAAAGCAACATAAATCGAAGAAGATAAGCAAATACTAGTCTGGAACGAAGAAGATAAGCAACATAAATCGAAAAAAGAAACCGCGAAGAAGATAAGCATACCAGTCTGGAACGAAGAAGATAAGCAAATACCTGGAACGAAGAAGATAAGCAACATAAATCGAAAGCTAATTCATTCTGGAACGAAAAAAGAAACTACGAAGAAGATAAGCATACCAGTTACCTCGATTCAACATGAAGTCGCAAAGCTAAGTGAGGAAGTCTGGAACTGGAAGTGAATGGATTTAGGAATTAGACTGAAAGGTGAAAACGAGAGAGGGAGGCGTGCTATTTTGCTAAGATGAAACCTAATTCAAGTGTTGGAGCCCTTTTTCTCACGGGTCATCGGGTTGGGCCGGAAATATTTGGGCCTAACCCGTTATCAACCCAATACTTGCGGTTTAGCCAAAAAAATTATCGATGGTACGTCGGGTTGGTGCGGTTTGGTTTTTTTTGCCTCGGGTTGGGTTGGGTTGGCCGGGTTGGTCGGGTTGGTCGAAAATTTGAGCACCCCTACTATCCGTCATTCCCTGAGAATGTAAGTCACACTGAGTAACCATTATAGTTATATGTTAGTTATAGTTATATGTTAGTTCTTGTAACTCTTATAATGATCAATGTCACGCAGGCCGGGATGTCGGGGGCATACACCTCCCAGATGCCGCCGTTTGGCACGACATCCTATTCTACTATCCCGGAGAGTGTAAGTCACACTGAGTAACCATTATAGTTATATGTTAGTTCCTAATTTTGTAACTCTTATAATGATCAATGTCACGCAGGCCAGGATGTCGGGGGCATACACCTCCCAGATGTCGTCGTTTGGCACGACATCCTATTCTACTATCCCGGAGAGTGTAAGTCACATTGAGTAACCATTATAGTTATATGTTAGTTATAGTTATATGTTATAATGATCAATGTCACGCAGGCCAGGATGTCGGGGGCATACACCTCCCAAACGACGTTCGCCACCACAGCATTCATGGACATCTTTGGCGGTTCGGCCAGAGAGTTTTACAGGCCGCAAATGCCGGGCTCGTCGTACGTCACACCGCCAGTGCCAGTGATCGAGGAGCACTTCTCGGAGCCGGATCCGGAAGATGACCCGATGGATGTTGTAGATCCACAGGTGACCCCGCTCCCTAAAAAGCGGCAGCATAAACTTTCACAATGGTTGCGTTTCCCGTTTGAGAAACAAGGATCTACGACACCACTGCCCCCTCAAAAGCAAGCAAAGAAAGCGGGGGGAAACAAGGGAAAAAAGAAGAAAAAGGGAAAGGAGCCTTCACCGAAGCCTCAACCGGCATCGGAAATATTGAGGATGTGCCGGACTGGTCGCCTCCCCCCCCCCTTGATATTCACCCCTTACTTGAGCATGGAAATCACCCCCTCGTTTTTCAATGTATTGCTGGCGGAAGAACCTTTGCATCCTGACTTAGAGGATGTGGTTTGTATGAAGTTTAATTATAGTCATATAATCAAATATATTTATATTACATGTCTAACCATCTATTTTTTATGTATAGCACATCGATTGTTGGGTCTCGCTGTTGCAAAAACATCGTGGAACAGACGCGAGGTGGACCATGATGCTTAGTATTTTCTTTCAATTCATGGTGATTGAGCATCAAGGTCCCGTCTCCGTGGTTAACACATGCAATGCCGTGGAAGGGGTTTCTTGGGCTTACCTCGATGTGGTATGTAAATCGTTTTACTGTTATTTTATTTAACTTGTTTTGTTGCTAACTAAGTTGTCTAATATTGTAATATTTCAGGTGTACATCCCTATATGCATTCATCCCAAACATTGGCTGCTTGGAGTGTTTGAACTAGACGCTATGATCATGACCATATATGACAGCGACAAGGAGACTCTCTTCAAACCACAATTGGTAGAGCTGATGAAAAAGTTTAAAGCTGTGCTACTTAACTTCTTTTGTCTGGTCAAGGATGATAGACATCGCGATATGACAGGTGTCTTTCGCTATAAGTTCGCCAAGAATGTACCCCAGCAGACCGGGATAAATGTGGATTGTGGTGTCTGGGTATGCCATAATGCCAAAATGTTGATAAATAAGGATGAGGTATGGGTACCCCCTGAGAACACCGAGGATGAGGCCAATAATTTTCGCCAACATATGGCGGAGTCAATTTATGAGCATTGTCAAATAAAGTCACGTTAGGTTGTTTATGTAACATTAAATAATTGTTATTTTTAGTATTAACTTATTTTGTTAAAGTATTGTGATTGACTTACTGTTTACTTCATTTGGTTTTTGCTAATTTCATTCAATTACTCAACTTTGAGTATCGATATCTCTTTCACACATACTCCATTTTGGACGCATTATATATCGTTTCGAAGCTCTCATATAGGAGAACATAAACCTACTAAAAGTCAGTTATATATAACACGTATATATATATATATATATTTAAATGTGTCCAAAGTTTAGTAAAACTCATATTTCCAACACCTAGTAAGTAGGTTTATGAAACTTGCGATAATCCTAATACAGAGATTATTGGATGAACAAGCATTTATTTCTTGATTATTGGTGTATTGGTTCTTGTCGTCTGGAAGTGATTCATATGATGTAAAAATTGGTATTATGTAATGTAGAACAATATCTATATTATAGAAACTTGCATTTGACAGTACCATATAAATCTGATCTAAATTCTCATTAATTAGCTATATTTGACTACTTAAAGACTAATTTTCTGCCTAATGAAAGACCTTTATTCAAGAGCAGACGAATATTGCAGTTACTTTTTCAGTCGAATGTTACACGCTCTTTTCAAACGAATCTTGCAGTGAACTATTCAGACGAATCTTACAGGCTATTTTCAAACGAATCTCCTCACCGTTTACAAACACACTCTCGCTTTTCTTAACACCATGGCTGGAGGTTCAAAATCAAGGGGGAACAGGTCGGCGAATGTGGCTGGAACTTCACGTTCGGGAGCCTACCAACCACTGAACGATGGAGCTCGCCGGAGTACATGGAAGGTACCGGAAACAGACGAGGAGTGGAGAAACTGTGGGCGAACTGCGGCCGATTTTCCATTCACGCCTGAGGAGGAAGCAGACTGGGAGATGGCATCCGACAATTACTACTTCGATAATGGCATGAGAACCCCACCAATGTATGATTTTATGCCGACGGGTCTTCGACAAAGTCAACGAATTACTCCCGCAGTGCAAAAAGCCATTGATGAGGCGAACACCGATATCGAAAAGGTAAAGGGTATGTGGAACCATAACATGGGGATTCAGCAGGGGAAAATGGAGTATCTAGCGGAGAAAAAACGAGAACTGGCCATGACTAGGGCTCACGTTCGGCAGCTGCAACGAGAGATTAAGGAAGGTGAAGAGGAACTAGAAGAACTCGAATCGGACTACATGGGAATGGAGGACGTGATCAAGGAAAAGGTTAACTTGATCACTGGACTCCAAGACGCCTTCCAGTAATAGATTTCTTTGTTTACCTGCACTGTATCCGTTTCGGTTGGGAAGATGATTTGCAATAATTTCTAGTGTTGAATACTTGATTAAAACATTTCATCTAATATGATTTCCTTTGGTTGTTGGCTGATGTTTATAGCCATTAGTGTTTCCAAGGAACTGCATGTAGTTCAGATGACACCAAAAATTAGCAGGGCATGATAGTTGAATAATATAGCATCCAGGTGGAGAATAGGAGTTCAATGTCATCATGGATTGATGCAATAGAAATAGGTAGGCTTTAAAAACAAGTGAATATATATATATACCCATAAAGAAAATAGGAGGAGTTTGATATGATACGAAAGAAAGAAGAAAGGTTGATTGTTACATACACACACAATGTGAATATGTGATGATGGTACCAAAAGAGTAGAGTAGCAGAACACACACAGAAACTCGCTTCTTTTTATTCTTTTATATATAAAAACCATACTTTTACTAAACTTTGGACACATTTATATATATATATATATATGGTATATATAATTAACTCTTAGTGGGTTTATGTTCTCCTATATGAGAGCTTCGAAACGATATATAATGCGTCCAAAACGGAGTATGTGTGAATGAGATATCGATACTCAAAGTTGAGTAAAAACCATGAAATTAGCAAAAACCAAGTTGGGTGTGATTGCAAACAAAGAAAACAAAAAGGGCCAGAAACGTAATTTTTGGGCCCATCGCGGGGGACCACCGCGGGCCGCAGGGACCAAACTTGTCACCGCGGCCATAGTTGGGGGGCTCCGCGGGACATTTTGGCCAAACGAGGGTGCCACGTAGGCCTAGCCCGCGATCGCGGGCCCCATCGCGGGCTTTTGTGGCATTTTGGTAAACTCAGAGAGATTTGTGGCATTTTGGTAACACGAAGTTTGACTTGGGGTATTTTAATTAATTTCCATTATTCATTTACTACATGGCTATATCCATTAACATAAGTAATTTGTTTTAACTGTATTATGTAATCTTAGAATTCATCAAATTTTTAACATGTTTTTGTCTTTATCATTTTAGATTTTTAACATGATTAGCTTATCAACTACTTTGTGAAACATAGTTTACATATATGTGTGTATATATAGGCGAAATATTTTGTGAGAAGTTAAGGTTAATGTGAGAAACGTAAGAAGTGGATCTGAACCGTTAAATCACTTTTAATCTCATGACCTCCCATAAATTGCGTTTTAAAAGGGAATTGATCTGGTGCATCTTATCTCAGTGTATCTCATCTTAATATGCGTCCAATTCTCATCCAATGATTGATAATCACTTCTCACGTTAACCACAACTTTTCACCAAAAACCCAACCCTATATAGGCGAAGGATCGTGTGAGAAGTTGAGGTTAACGTGAGAAATGTGAGAAGTGGATCTGAACCATTAATCACTTTTAATCAAATATCCTCCCATGAATTGTGACTTAGAAGGTAATTGATCTGGTTCATCCAGTGCATCTTATCAAGGTGTGTAACAACCCAGTCTAAATTAAGCATAACTAGCATTAATATTAAACAATTACAAAACTGGATCCATAAAATTTCTTTACATCTGACTAAATAACTTAGGTTGGCGGAAACAACCTATACACAACTGAGAATAACTATTAATAGAATACGAGTGACGATATCTCTATCTGCATCTGTGCTCTATCCTGCTCTTGCTCGACTACCTGAGCCTCATGCAATCTGCTTGCCTGAAAAGGTTTAGTTTGGAAAATGCGAGGGTTAGACCATGAGGTCTAGTGAGTCCCTCCTGACAGTCCTCAAAACTTTTAAAAACAGTTTCTAACTTTCAAATATATTTGCATAAAACTTTCTCATAACTTTCAAATGTATACAAGACTTTCAATAATAAACTTTCACATAGCTGAACAGTAAAAAAATCTTTCACGGATAAATCCGCTCCCGTAAATGGCACCCTGAAGTCACCCGAGGGTGACAACGAGTCAGTATCACGCTGCCTTACTGGGACTCATTCCCATGGCATAAACGGAACCTCCCCCCGACGTGAGTACTGGCGGAACCTCCCCCGACTTAGCCAATTTACGTCTACACAATGTATGCATACATCTCACATAAAACTTTCACATAAAAGCATTCACGGAATAGGTCCGCCCCATAAATCATACACGGGATAGGCCCGCCCCATAAATCATACACGGGATAGGCCCGCCCCATAAATCATACACAAATCTTATTTAAAATTGTAAACAACTTTCATGCAATTTAAAGCATAAGAATAAAACATGGCATTTCTCATCATGTACTTGCTTTAGAAAACATGTTAAAATCCACACGTTTTAGTTTAGAAAACTCACCTGATACGTTTGCTTGCTTTTTCCTACTCTGCTCTTTACTCCCAAATTGCCTACATGAACGAAGGGACAGATTTATAAACTGACTAGAACTATCCGGACACTTCTTACTTGCCACTCTACTCAATTCCGGACATCACTACTTTTCCGGACAACCACACTTTTCCGGACATCACTACTTTTCCGGACAACCACACTTTTCCGGACGATTAATTTATCCGGATGGCACACTTATCCGGACGACTAATTCATCCGGACAACACAATATCCGGACACCTCCACAACCCGACCAAGAAGCTATCCAGACACTCACCCGGACACTCTCATGCTTGAAGGTGTCCGGACGAGCGCTGGACGAGTTTAATGGTTGAAAATCCTAATACATGCCTCTTAATCCTCAAGATAAGCTAATAAACTGTCAATAAATGATCTGTAATCGATTTCCCATCAGTTATCATTATCAAAACATAATTAAAGGTGATTAAATCCCTCTATTTGGCCTCAAATGACTTTAACCAAAGAAAACTCTCAACTACTTCAATAATCATCTGCCAAATCCTAAATGGAGTTATGGATTAAAGATTACCTGGTATGATTCTCGCAGAAACGAATTCCAAATCCTTCTCTTCCTTCTGATTTCGAGACTTGAAGACTCTTCTCCTCCAAATGCACAAAAACCCTCAAGAAAACCCTTTCCTCCTTTCTCACCAAACCCAGCCGTCAAGAACAATCAAATTCAGTAAATGGAAATTTTCTTCTAGGGTTTTGTGCCCATATATACCCTATCTCATATTTACAAACTGGCCCCTCAACTTCTACTTTTTCTTAAAACTCCACACCAAACGCAAAACATTTCGAAAAAGGTCTGGGTCGTTACAACACTTCCCCCTCAAAAGAATTCCGTCCTCGGAATTCCATTCTCGAAAAGGTGTGGGTATCTGGACATCATATCTGATTCTACTTCCCACGTTGTCTCTCGTCCCTTATGATATCTCCACTGAACTTTTACTAGACAAACTTCTATGTTCCTAGTTTAGCAAACCTTACCGCTCACGATTTATATCGGGTCTTCTACGTAAGTCAACCTCCCATCTATACTGATGTCCCCTCAACGGAACAGTCACAACGACCCCTGACAAACACTTCTTTAAGTCTGAGACATGAAATGTCGGATGAACACTCTTTAACTCTTCTGACCAGTCTTACTTGTATGCTGCTGCTCTAACTCGCTCACCAATGACAAGGTCAACTTCTTATCGCCTGCATCTCTTGCAAGGTCGCCATCATCTCACTTCTCACATCGGCTCTCCACAAAAGAGACGTGCATCACACTACGAATTTCTTCTCAAATTCACATCGAGTACCTCAAGATCGCACACTATCTATCCAACTTCCATGCTTCGACGGATCCGCAGACATAGTCCACCTTACCTTGCTCTCAAAATTCAATGCTCATTTTTTTTTCAACCACTCAGTTCTACTCGGTTGCCTCAGACCATTCAGATGGGAAACATGACCGCACCCCATACTTTGAAACCGTCCTCAGCGAGACACCACTTTCTAAACCGTGCCCTCTTGCACTACTTACTTGTACCCTCTTCGATCACCATACTCGCTTAAAACTACCTGATAAAACCAAGGCCAACCGCGCCTCCATTTGTTCGCCTCCGTCCACACATCGGGACTCACGGTTTTAAACACGTCTAAATAAGGTCTCTCATACATTTATACTTCCTTAAGAGAAAGAATTTGGCAGAAATTCCCGCCACAACAACGAGGATCTTCCACCAGGAAGACTCACTTACTAACAACTCGGCACAAGGCCAACCTTGTACATCTCGACAAGCTCACTCCCAGGAGTCCTCTCCTCGGTATGCCTGAAATTTCTAGGTTACTTCTTCCAACCTACATTCGTCTTATGCAGATCATACTCCTTTCCCGAATCACATCGGCTACAACTCGACAACTAATTCGTACGTTCTCACCACTTCATCATTTCACACTTAACGTGTCTAATAGTAGGAAACCTCTATAATTCCTTATTGGAGTACTCACCTATCCGAATTACACTTATCCTGAAGGCTCATAAATTTCTTGCTGCTTGCCACAAGCGTCCAGTCATATAACATAACTTCGGTTACTCCCACTCAACTAGGAGGGGTAACCACGATCACACCCTACTATTCTCAATAGCTTACACTGAACGATCAGTTCGTTGAACGTTTCTCACAAAGTCACTAACTTAACTCATTCAGTTGTCTTATCCACTTCTTTCCTACACGAAATCATACACAATTTCCTTCCTCAATACTCTTTCCATAAGTTCGCACATTTATCAAGGACAATCTACACAACACTACGCCTATCAGCATTACTGTCAAGTTTACTACTTCCGATTTACTTACTTATTCCAACATACTGTCTTCACCTCCCCACGTTAGCGTGGAGCACTGCCCACCAACATTACTCGTCCCTCTCTTCCGACAATTCTCAAGCTGCAAAAAGATGTCTCATTACTATACATAACCAAACGGTTGCACTAAAATTCTAACTTAAGGCTTTCGACTAAAACACCTCGAACTGACACCAGAGTTCGACGTCACTATACATTCTTTAAACTCCAACTTTTACTTTCTCAGACAATTCGTTCACACATAAGCAACAACTTACATTCTTTAAGGATTTCACATCTATTCCACCACATTTTGACTAATACATCCATCCTCTTCTTTAAACTTCCAATGATCCCAAAATACGCTTACTTATCGACTCTTACAACTAAAAACACTTGGTTTCTCCTTTGGGTAACTACCCACCACCACTCCGTGATGATATCCCGAACATAATCATATCACCACGTCAACTTACACCCTACGTGCTCCAACAACCTGGTTAACACTCGAACACCTCATCCGAAACTCCCAAAAACTTCTATTTGATGCTTCCTCTTTCCCTAACATCACATCAATACGACGCTAGCTGGCACATTTAACTTGGCAATTATTGCCACTACATAACCGTACATTCCTCACTCGTAACATCACACTGCAGGCCAAAACTCTCATGGCCATTCATACACAACTCAAACTTATCTTCAAGACCTCACGCATAAATAACGAGTCTATCTCGCTACATTGTCTCTCCCCAGCTCTAGTTGAACCACAACACCCGAGTTCCTGATTGATTCTAACATACTCGATTCTTGCTAGCTCATTGCAATACCAAACCATTACATCGACATGGCGCATTTCCTCACAGATCGACATAATCTATACCCTCACTTCGTTTGTGCTAAATACTTCATTCTTTACGAACCATTCATCTCATAAGTAAAACGCTTATCTAAACAGCAGCCTCTCACTATCTTAACACCCTACAAAGTGGTCCTTCAACTTTCAACCTTCTAATTCAAGTCTTCGGTCTCATACACCTTACACAACTGCCGACTTTAACGTCAATAGTTGACCTGTTGCTACTTCCTTAACCTATTCTTCAACAAGGGTCCCTTACTGAACTAAATCCTTCCAACATATCATAATCAAATTCACATCCCGTCGTCCTCATTTCAAACTCACTCGTGAAACGTTAACATTACAAGATCACTTTAAAACTATTATTCAACGTCGCGGATACTTCATCACTACTTCACCACACTACTCATAATGAGTTGCTAATACCAATACCTGGCTGACTTCTAGTCCTTCCCCTGAACACAACCGTCCCTCGGCAACTGTATTTCCAGTCACCACACGAGGGTACAGACCCTCATACAACCGACATTAAAGTCCACTTCTGACTCCTCCACTGCTCATCTCTCCTCTTGAACATAAGTACCAAAACTACGAACATTCTCCCCTGATCTGTCCAATACCTCTCCACTCTAAGAGTTCTTCCTTAGCTTAAAATGTAGTACTCTACGACCTAGTGAGTTTATAGCCTTCATGCATGACAACGCGATAAATAAATCATCACACTTTTG
This sequence comes from Saussurea involucrata, assembly GCA_033807775.1. Classification (NCBI taxonomy): domain Eukaryota; kingdom Viridiplantae; phylum Streptophyta; class Magnoliopsida; order Asterales; family Asteraceae; genus Saussurea; species Saussurea involucrata. Next base: position 112,116,071 of record CM066324.1, read on the forward strand.
ATTATTTTAAAGAAACAACACTTGGAAACAACTTGGGTACACACGACCCCTTCAATACCCTGCACAACGATCTCGAGAATCGTTTGCATGCAATTTAATCTTACTCAAATAAAACTTAATCTTACTCAACCAAAATATATTGTTACGACATAAATAAATATTGGATGAAGATCTTTTCATACGACCAATTTTTTGAAAGGACTTATCGACACGAAGTAAACCAGTCGGTTCTCACATTCACTATATAACTTCAACATGTCAATACTTATCTTGGTCATAAAAGTTGTGCATTCAAATGTTTTCTTGGCTTATCATGAAAAGAGTGGAATATTTTGCAAATCGTAAACCTCAAGACTTCATTGTACGATGTAAATGGATTTGTATTTTTTTTTTCTTTAAACATACACTTGCACACGCCGACTCATATCCGATCAAATTTGATATTTACACGATTATGAAAAATCTCATGTACACGTATACGAACTCAACGCATGAAACTCTACTTGCATTTGAAGGCTACTCACTCAAACAAGGTCAATCGCTTTACTCACGCAACTTATCATAGACACTCTACTTTCGAACAGTGGTCGCCCTCTCGGCCTTGCAACGATTTGCTATACATACATTCAACGGTCCACTTACTCAACCATTTCATACTATTTCGTTTTGACCAACTATCTCACTTTCCATTTCTACATGGTTTCATTTCACTATAGGTATCTTATTTCATTTATCCAGCTAATGGAAAGCTCGACCAAGAACCCAGGGCTCCATTGATACCTTCAAGGTTTTGACACTGACTTTCCTTACCATCCTGACTGATCTATCCCATGATTTCTAGAATTGGGACTCTTTCGAAACAGGAGTCTTACTCAAACTCAAGCATTCTTCCTCTTCGAATCCACGAAAAGCTACCTTTAGACGACTCGTAATACTCTATACAACATTTCTTCTCTACGATGTATACGTACATTACATCACCACGACTTCTCATGAAACTTCCCCAACAGGGGGTCTCAGTCTACCCCTCAGGGATCTTGCTGACATTCTAAAGTACTGGAACACGACATAAACACTAGCTTCTGACTACCACTTCGGAATAATAAGGCAGGTTAAGCACATACATGTACCTGTAAGTTCGCAATTACACTGGCCAGGTGGAATCTCAAACTTACCTTACATGACAGTTCTCAGTACCCTATTAGTCATATCTCTATAATAGTGTCCTCCTAACGCATTTCCTGATTCTCAGTTGTGATTTCTACTCCCAAGTTTAAGTTTAGGCCCGTCCGGTCACCTAAATCCCTTAAACTATGGCTCTGATACCAATTGTAACAACCCAGTCTAAATTAAGCATAACTAGCATTAATATTAAACAATTACAAAACTGGATCCATAAAATTTCTTTACATCTGACTAAATAACTTAGGTTGGCGGAAACAACCTATACACAACTGAGAATAACTATTACTAGACGATATCTCTATCTGCATATGTGCTCTATCCTGCTCTTGCTCGACTACCTGAGCCTCATGCAATCTGCTTGCCTGAAAAGGTTTAGTTTGGAAAATGCGAGGGTTAGACCATGAGGTCTAGTGAGTCCCTCCTGACAGTCCTCAAAACTTTTAAAAACAGTTTCTAAGTTTCAAATATCTTTGCATAAAACTTTCTCATAACTTTCAAATGTATACAAGACTTTCAATAATAAACTTTCACATAGCTGAACAGTAAAAAAATCTTTCACGGATAAATCCGCTCCCGTAAATGGCACCCTGAAGTCACCCGAGGGTGACAACGAGTCAGTATCACGCTGCCTTACTGGGACTCATTCCCATGGCATAAACGGAACCTCCCCCCGACGTGAGTACTGGCGGAACCTCCCCCGACTTAGCCAATTTACGTCTACACAATGTATGCATACATCTCACATAAAACTTTCACATAAAAGCATTCACGGAATAGGTCCGCCCCATAAATCATACACGGGATAGGCCCGCCCCATAAATCATACACGGGATAGGCCCGCCCCATAAATCATACACAAATCTTATTTAAAACTGTAAACAACTTTCATGCAATTTAAAGCATAAGAATAAAACATGGCATTTCTCATCATGTACTTGCTTTAGAAAACATGTTAAAATCCACACGTTTTAGTTTAGAAAACTCACCTGATACGTTTGCTTGCTTTTTCCTACTCTGCTCTTTACTCCCAAATTGCCTACATGAACGAAGGGACAGATTTATAAGCTGACTAGAACTATCCGGACACTTCTTACTTGCCACTCTACTCAATTTCGGACATCACTACTTTTCCGGACAACCACACTTTTCCGGACATCACTACTTTTCCGGACAACCACACTTTTCCGGACAACCACACTTTTCCGGACGATTAATTTATCCGGATGGCACACTTATCCGGACGACTAATTCATCCGGACAACACAATATCCGGACACCTCCACAACCCGACCAAGAAGCTATCCGGACACTCACCCGGACACTCTCATGCTTGAAGGTGTCCGGACGAGCGTTGGACGAGTTTAATGGTTGAAAATCCTAATACATGCCTCTTAATCCTCAAGATAAGCTAATAAACTGTCAATAAATGATCTGTAATCGATTTCCCATCAGTTATCATTATCAAAACATAATTAAAGGTGATTAAATCCCTCTATTTGGCCTCAAATGACTTTAACCAAAGAAAACTCTCAACTACTTCAATAATCATCTGCCAAATCCTAAATGGAGTTATGGATTAAAGATTACCTGGTATGATTCTCGCAGAAACGAATTCCAAATCCTTCTCTTCCTTCTGATTTCGAGACTTGAAGACTCTTCTCCTCCAAATGCACAAAAACCCTCAAGAAAACCCTTTCCTCCTTTCTCACCAAACCCAGCCGTCAACAACAATCAAATTCAGTAAATGGAAAGTTTCTTCTAGGGTTTTGTGCCCATATATACCCTATCTCATATTTACAAACTGGACCCTCAACTTCTACTTTTTCTTAAAACTCCACACCAAACGCAAAACATTTCGAAAAAGGTCTGGGTCGTTACAAGGTGCATCTCATCTTAATGTGCATCAATTTCTCATCCAACGGTTGATAATCATTTTCCACGTTTCTCACGTTAATCTCAACTTCTCACCAGAGTCCAACTCTATATACATATATATATATATATATATATATATATATATATATATAGAGAGAGAGAGAGAGAGAGAGAGAGAGAGAGAGAGGAGAGATTACAAGCAAACCATCCTAATTTTGCAAACCGTGCAAACCATCGATTTCATTGGTTAAGCTAAATAAATTGGTTCATGAATTTATTTAATTTGATGAAATTGTTTCATATAATTCTTTTTTTTGTTGAAACTGTTTCATATATTTGTGGTTTTATGTAAAAATGAAATTTTATCATCATAATGAAATTGTTTCATGAATGAAATCGACATTGTGCACTGTTTGCAAAATTATGGTGATTTGCAAATGAAACTATATATATATATATATATAGAGAGAGAGAGAGAGAGAGAGAGAGATTCAGGGAAAAACTTCAAAAAAAATTGAAAACTGAGGAATAACCTTGTAGCCCTTCTTCTGGGCAATATGCATTTATGCATACACGTAAATTAAATTGTTTTTTTGTTTTTATACACTTGTGCATGTTACAGATTACTTGTATACACAAATGCATACCATCCAGACGAAAGTTACCAAGATGTTCCTCAGTTTTCCATTTGAAAACTCAATTAAAATTATCAAGTCGTGTAAAAATTCAAGCATAGACTTTTCAAAGCCAAACATATTCATATATCCATACATCATATCATACAATAAATAAGTGAATCGACCGGAGTTTGACCCATAAACAAACATCAAATTCCAAAAACACTTCATATGAAAATGGTCATACAATATATTTGGGAGGCAAGACTCCAAGTATATATGAAGTTAATTTTCACATTAAAAGAAAATAAATGCCAGAAATAGTTTCTGTTTTCATTCATTATTGAGAAAAGAGAAGAGGCCAAAAAAATGAAATAGATGCCTACTCACCATCAAGTGGGAAAAAAGGTACACAAAAGTATTATTTTTATAAATTATTATATAAATTCCGGAAAAAAGGTTTTTTGGATACCATAAAAAATAATTTTATTTTTTTATATATAAAACTATACTCAACATAATTTTTATTGGATGTTGTTATATACATTTCAATTAATATATATATATTGAAATAATAAAAATTAAGTCTTAATATTGATGTGTGTAAGAAAAAAATTAGTAAAACTATCTGCCATATCTTGAAAGGTTTTTGAGAACTGATAGTTTTTTGAAAAAAAGTTTATTATGATCTATTTTTTCAAAGATTTTTGTATTTGATTGGTTTTAATTTTATAAAAATTTCATATTTAATCACTTTTATTTAGGGAAAAGTAAAAAAAAATCCAATGAACTATCATATTTTGAGTGATTAAGTCCCTAAACTATTTTTTTGAAAAAAAAAACCATTAAACTTTCTCATTTTGAATGATTAAATCTCTAAACTGTTTTTTTTAATGAAAAAACCATTAAAGTTTTCTCATTTTGAATGAAAAAACCATTAAACTTTCTCATTTTAAATGATTAAGTCTCTGAACATTTTTTTTGAAAATAATAAATATGAAAATGAGGACCTTTCGTGTAACATCCTAAAAACTGAGAATTTAACTAAGTTGAACTATAGTGCCTCTACACAATTCATCTTCCTCTTGCTAACGCCCTGCTTACTTGCTAGAGCCTTTCGATACCTGCTTTCCTGAAAAGGTTTTGTTTGAAAATGCGAGGGTTAGACCATAAGGTCTAGTGAGTCCCTCCTAACAGTTATCAAAGCACTTATAAACAGTTTATCAATTTCAGCAATATCATTTATAAAACTGATCATTCAAAATCATTCACGGAATAAAGTCCGCTCCTCGTAAATCGGCACCCTGAAGTCACCCGTAGATGACAACGAGTCAGCCTCATGCTGCCGTATAAGGTAGTACTCCCCTGGCATAAACGAGACACACCCCCCGGCATGATCTGGCGGGCCACACTTCCCGACTTAGCCAATTTACACCACAATCTATGTATGCATACATCCCACATATAATTTTTTAAACAACATTCTTGCATTTGAAAACATATATATAAACATAGCATTTCTCATCATACAATCGCTTCAGAAAACTTATTAAAAGCCACACGTTTTAGTTTAGAAAACTCACCTGGTTGCCAAACTCTTCCTTACTAAAAACTGAGAATTTAACTAAGTTAAAAATATCTTGAGGACCTTTCATGTAACATCCTAAAAAAACTAAATTTAAACCTCAATAATGATATGAAAATGAGAAATTGAGTTCCGATTAAAAAAGTTGAGATTAACATGAAAAACGTGAGAAATAGTTATCAACCACTAAGTGAGAAATGAATGTACATTAGGATGAGATACATCGGGTCAATTCTCTTGTAAGCTGCAATTCATTAGAGGACGTTTGATTAAAAGTGATCAACAATTCAGACTTATTTCTCATGTTTCTCACGTTAACCCCAACTTCTCACAAAATTATTCGTCTCCATATATATAGGCATGAGATCATGTAAAAAGTGCTATTTTTGTGAGACGTGTGAGAAGTATTTTTAAAACGTTTATCAATTTTAATCAAATACTCTCCCATGAATTACAGTTTAAAAGAGAATTGATCCGGTTTATCTCGTTGTTTTTCATTCTAATGTTTGTCCGTTTATCATCCAACTATTGATAACTATTTCTCACTATTCTCACCAAGTTTGGGACTTCTCACAAGAACCCAACTCTATATCTATATATCTATATATATATATCTATATATATATATATATATATATAGAGAGAGAGAGAGAGAGAGAGAGAAAGGTGGGTTATTACACAACCTATGGTTTTCATGCAACCTTTGCATCCAATTAATCAGGAGCGTCCATTTGATTATCAACTGTTATCGTTTGATGATTGTAATTATCTCTAATTTAAAGAAAACCAAAAGAATGGATGATGGATAAAAGAGTCACATGAGTTACATTATTTATAGGGGTTCATTTGAACATACTATGGACCAAGACACCTTGGATACATACAAACAAAGTAACTAGTATGAGTATTTTTTACATTTTCTTATCTAATTGTTGTTTTGAATTTATTTTAAAAGTTTTAATATGTAGACAAATATGTCTTATTTAGAGCAAAAGTAGTAGAGACAAAGAAAAAGTTTCTTTATCTACTCAATTGCCATTTCCCTTCAATTTGTTTTAATGTCATTATCATTTAAATAAATACCAAGTTAATTACGTTTGGTTAAATGGTATTGCTACAATTATCATAGACATCTATCAAATTATTGTGAACATTTATTAAATATAGAGTAAACCACATTATTTATCTCTTATCATAGGATGAAATTATTAAGTATCATTTCTATAGTTTGTTCGTTATATTTTTGGTCACACTATAGTTTCACTTTTCTAATAAATACAACTTATAAGTCAAAATTTGTTAAATTTTGTTCAAATAAAGACTCATATATGCATGTACTAACATCTTTGTTAGGTCATAATTCATTGTAACTTTGATTGAGATGACTTTATTTAAGTTTCTTATTTTCCGAGGTCTACATGGATGCAAAATTTGGTGATTTATTAGCCAACATCAAGAAGTTATCGGGTTTTTCGAGTACAACTCGTGTATGCATGTACGACCTTACTTGAACATGATCTGTTCTATAGGCTCGTATCTATGTATTCTTGATTCCTAACTCGTGTATGCATGTAGTCACTAAAACAAAAGTAGATTTATAGGACGCTCAAATGTTTAATTAAGTGAACCCATAGAGTATTTTATATGACTTAAATTTAAAGCATCTAGTCACTAAAACAAAAGTAGATTAATAGGACGCTCAAATGTTTAATTAAGTGAACCCATAGAGTATTTTATATGACTTAAATTTAAAGGACTAGTCAATTTTTTGTATCCTAATTAAAAACGTTGTAATAACGAAGGCGTTTTTCAAGGTTTAGACAAACGACCAATTTAATATAATTTGCGCTTAATAAACGCACCCTGACAAAAAAAATTATAGAGTTTGGAAACTATTTAGTGGAAAATAAAAATTGAAAATGTGAAGTTTGTTGGAGGCAATCTTGCATGTGACCAAAACTGTAGTTTACTCAATATCGTGAATGACTCTTAGTGCATCTCATCCTAGTGTGCGTCCAATTCTTATCCGTGATTGATAACCACTTCTCACGTTAACCACAACTTTAGGATAAGTTCAATTCTCATCTAGTGATTGATAATCACTTCTTACATTAACCACAACTTCTCACCGAAACTCAGCCTATATAGGCGAAGGATCGTATGAGAAGTTGAGATTAACGTGAGAAGTGGATATGAACCGTTGATCACTTTTAATCAATATCGTCCCATGAATTGCGGCTTAAAAGGAAATTGATCTGGTACAAGTTAGTGTACAAGAATGATGGCTCAAACAACAGAACGTTCTTGTACACTAACTTGCAAACAGTAGAACGTTCAATTCTACATTTTTGCATGACGTAAGCAAGAAACTTTTGATGTGTAATGTTTACTGCCAATTTTACACAATGCTTAGATTTATAAGCAAAATCCCACTCATTGTTATCTTGCACCCATTCACCATCGCAACAGAAATATAACTTAGTTTTTTCACTCATTTTTTCAGTAGAATCTTAGAAAGAAAAAATTGAAATGATGAAGAAAGAAAGCAAGAAAGAACAATGGAATGGATGTAATGAACGATTAGGGATTACACTTTACTGATCTTTATAGATGTAAGTTGGATGGGGAAGATGAATTGCAACCACAAATTGAATGACAATAGTACAATTATCAGACAACTTGTGGAGAAAAACAGTAAAAGCATGCAAAAAAATGTGAAAAACTCATAAAACATGAAATAAGAGGGCTTTTCACGGACTAATTCATGAACCCTAATAAATTTCACGGATTCAGAGACCAAACTTGTAAATTTTCACGGATTTCAGGACCTTCACGGATATCACAGACATGTTTAACGGATTTCGGGGACAAAAATCCAATTTTTTGACTTTGACTCCGTGATCACGCACCTTTTCACGGAATATTTTGGGTATTTTGGTTAGGGAAATTAATTAAAATGCCACAAGTTTGACTTTGCTTTACCAAAATGCCACAAATCTCGTTCAGTTTGCAAAAATGCCACAAATTTCTGCGGTGGGACCAGCGATCGCGGGCCACAACCCACGTGTCACAAAGATTCGGCTTGTCCCAAAAAAAATTCATTTTTAGTCCTTTTTCCACGTGTACTGTTCTTGTGTCTTTGGATGAAAATGAGAAAAAAACGAAAATACAGTTCAGTTTCAATGGTAAAAAGAAATTTTAGCAAAGGTTTTGCTAAAATTTCTTTTGTCCAGTTTGTATTTTTTGAAACTAAACTGAATTTCATCCAAAAACATTTTCATTTTAATCCAAAAACAGTACACGTGAAAAAGGACCAAAAATGAAAAAAAAATTGGCCTATCGCGGGCCCATTGCGGGGAACCAACGCGGGACAGGGGCCAAACTTGTCACCGTGGGCATAGTTGGGGGGCTCCACGGGACTTTTGGCCGAAACTTTGTCACACGTGGGTGTGGGCCCGCGATCGCGGGGTCCACCGCGGAAATTTGTGGCATTTTTGCAAACTGAATGAGATTTGTGGAATTTTGGTAAAACAAAGTCAAACTTGTGGCATTTTAATTAATTTTCCCAGTTAAATTGAGGAGAGTTTGGGCATTTTAGTAGGCCAAACTTGAACTTAGGGCATTTTAATTAATTTCCCATAGAAATTTTAATTTTATTATTAATTAAAAATATAATTATAGATGTAGACAAATTTTAAAAGCTGTTTGTGCATCTCTCAATCTCTCATATCGTTGGCATTATCATCTATAAGGTAAAACTGAAGAGTTTGCAGTGTGGAATCAACTTTCAAGGTTTTCATCTATAAGGAAAAGAAATGAAGGTAAAATTAAAGAGTTTGCAGTGTGGAATCAACTTTCAAGGTTTTCATCTGTAAGGAAAAGAAAAGAAATGAAGGCCTGGCAATTTGGAATCAGTTTTAAAGGTTTTTTCATTTGTGGCAATTTAGTCGTGGAGATGGTCCCTAAGGTCTTCAGTGTTGAAGATGGGTGAGAAACGAGAAGAGTTAATAAGTAACCCTTATTCTGACGATTTCTTCATCTCGAGCGACGATTTCTTCATTATATATATATATATATATAGACTTGAGATCATGTGAGACCAGACTATTTCCGTGAGATCGTGAGACCAAAAAAATTAATACTAAATCTTCACAGGAAAAGACTGTGAAGGTACTGTGATGGTAAACCTTCACAGTGTTTTTGCTGTGAAGGTTCACTGTTTTTCTTACCTTCACAATGAATCACTGTGAAGGTTTAGTATTAATTTTATGGTCTCACGGTCTCACGAAAACAAGTTGGTCTCACGTGAACCCAACCCTATATATAAATATAAATATATATAGGATCAGGGGAAAACCTCAAAAAAAAAATAGAAAACTGAGGAACTCCCTGGTAGTCTTTATCTGGATGATATGCACTTGTGCATACAAGTTATTTGTAACATGCACATGTGCATAATTCACACGTGAACAACTTAATTAATTTGTATGTACAAGTGCATACTGTCCAGATGAAGGGCTTCCGGGGTGTTCCTCAGTTTTCCATTTTTTTTAGATTTTCCCCTGAACCTCTCTCTCTCTCTCTCTCTATATATATATATATATATATATAAGGTTGGGTTCACGTGAGACCAACATGTTTTCGTGAGACAGTGAGACCAAGAAATTAACACTAAACCTTCACAGTGATTCATTGTGAAAGTAAGAAAAACAACAAACATTCACAGCAAAAACACTGTGAAGGTTTACCATCACAGCCTTTTGCTGTAAAGGTTTAGTGTTAATTTTTTGGTCTCACGGTCTCACGAAAATAGTCTGGTCTGACATGATCTCAAGTCTATATATATATATACATATATGTATATAGGGTTGGGTTCTGGTGAAAAGTTTAGATTAATATGAGAAGTGTGAGAATGGTTATCCATCGTTGGATGAGAAATGGACGCACATTAGGATAAGATGCACCGAAATAAGATTCACCGCATCCAGATCAATTTCCTTTTAAGCCGCAATTCATGGGACGATATTGATTAAAAGTGATCAACGGTTCAGATCCATTTCTCACGTTAATCTCAACTTCTCATACGATCCTTCGCCTATATAGGCTGAGTTTCGGTGAGAAGTTGTATTTAATGTAAGAAGTGATTATCAATCACTAGATGAGAATTGAACTTATCCTAAAATTGTGGTTAACGTAAGAAGTGGTTATCAATCACGGATAAGAATTGGACGCACACTAGGATGAGATACACTAAGAGCCATTCACGATATTGAGTAAACTACACTTTTGGTCACATGCAAGATTCCCTCCAACAAACTTCACATTTTCAATTTTTATTTTCCACTAAATAGTTTCCAAACTCTATAATTTTTTTTGTCAGGGGGCGTTTATTAAGCGCAAATTGTATTAAATTGGTCGTTTGTCTAAACCTTGAAAAACGCCTTCATTATTACAACGTTTTTAATTAGGATACAAAAAATTGACTAGTCCTTTAAATTTAAGTCATATAAAGTACTCTATGGGTTCACTTAATTAAACATTTGAGCCTCCTATAAATCTACTTTTGTTTTAGTGACTACATGCATACACGAGTTAGGAATCAAGAATACATAGATACGAGCCTATAGAACAGATCCTGTTCAAGTAAGGTCGTACATGCATACACGAGTTGTACTCGAAAAACACGATAACTTCTTGATGTTGGCTAATAAATCACCAAATTTTGCATCCATGTAGACCTCGGAAAATAAGAAACTTAAACAAAGTCATCTCGATCGAAGTTACAATGAATTATGACCTAACAAAGATGTTAGTACATGCATATATGAATCTTTATTTGACGAACAAAATTTAACAAATTTTGACTTATAGATTGTATTTATAAGAAAAGTGAAACTATAGTGTGACCAAAAATATAACGAACAAACTATAGATATGATACTTAATAATTTCATCCTATGATAAGAGATAAATAATGTGGTTTACTCTATATTTAATAAATGTCCACAATAATTTAATAGATGTCTATGATAATTGTAGCAACACCATTTAACCAAACGTAATTAACTTGGTATTTATTTAAATGATAATGACATTAAAATAAATTGGAGCAATTGAGTGGATAAATAAACTTTTTCTTTGTCTCTACTACTTTTGCTCTAAATAAGACATATTTGTCTACATATTAAAACTTTTAAAATAAATTCAAAACAACAATTAGATAAGAAAATGTAAAAAATACTCATACTAGTTACTTTACTTTGCTTGTATGTATCCAAATTCCAAGGTGTCTTGGTCCATAGTATGTTCAAATGAACCCCTATAAATGATGTAACTTATGTGACTCCGTTATCCATCATCCATTTTTTTGGTTTTCTTTAAATTAGAGATAATTACAACCATCAAACGGTAACCGTTGATGATCAAATGGACGCTCCTGATTTGGATGCAAAGGTTGCATGAAAACAATAGGTTGTGTAATAACCCACATCTCTCTCTCTCTCTCTCTCTCTCTATATATATATATATATATAGGGGCTTAATCAAATGAGAACTATTTAGTTTGTGGTAACTGCGAGAACCAATATGAGCCACTCATTTAAGAAATTTATTTTTATTATTAATTAAATACTAAAGGGTAATTTAGTCATTTAAATACATTTGACAGCTCATGAATCTCTCTCATATTATTTCCAAATCTCACGCCTTTATACCAATCAACCCTAAAAATTGGTTGCTCTCTTTTCTTCTCCCTTAATCTCACCGCCGCCGGCAGCTGCCCACCTCCACAGCCGGCAGCCATCGTCGGTCCCCGGCGTCAGCAATCCACCTCCCTCTCTCTCGTCCACCTCCCTCTTTCCGCCTCCCTCTCTCTCGTCAGCACCTCCCTACGCCTCCCTCTCTCATTCCGCCTCTCTCTCTCTCTCTCGTCTGCACCATCGAGAGGAGAAGAAAGAGTGGACGGCGCCTGGTGGTGGCTACTGGTGGCGGCTGTGGTTTTCACGAGAAGAAGAAGAAGGTGAGAGTCTAGGTGTGAGAGAGAATCTGTAACTGCTCGAGTGCTCGGTCGAGTTTGAGAAGTGTTTCGATGGTGTTGGATCTGCAGAGATGGTCTATGTGTTCTTAAGTTGATAGGAGAAGAGGAGTTCAGACGATGGAATGCTTTTTAAAAAAATGGGGTATCACATTTGGTATTACATTGTATTTTTGTTGACTTACAAATTGTATCACAAAGTATCATGTAGTGTTTTTTTATTAAGTGTATCACATTACATTTTTTCATTATTTTTGTTATTTATTAAAGGTATCACAGTGGGTATCACAGTGATATCACATTTGTTTTTGTATGTTTACTGGGGGTATCACAGTGATATCACATTTGTTCTTGTATGTATTTTGGTATCACACTAGGGGTATCACAGTGATATCACATTTGTTCTTGTGATATCATTATCATAATCAGATATAGAGAGGAGAGAGGAGAGAGGAGAGAGGAGATTTTAAAATACCTAAAATGCCCTTTTATATAAATTTCAAACAAAATTACCAAAATTAATAATTTCCTAATTTATAGCTTAATATGTGGCTCACATTGGTTCTTACAGTTACCACAAAATAACTAGTTCTCCCTTGAATGACCCCCTATATATATATATATATATATATATATATATATATATATATATATATATATATATATATATATATATACATGGTTGGTTCTGGTGAGAAGTCTCAAACTTGGTGAGAATAGTGAGAAATGGTTATCAATAGTTGGATGATAAATGGATAAACATTAGGATGAAATACACCGAGATAAATAAATATATATATATATATACATGGTTGGTTCTGGTGAGAAGTCTCAAACTTGGTGAGAATAGTGAGAAATGGTTATCAATAGTTGGATGATAAATGGATAAACATTAGGATGAAATACACCGAGATAAACCAGATCAATTCTCTTTTAAACTGTAATATAATTCATGGGAGAGTATTTGATTAAAATTGATCAACGGTTTAAAAGTACTTCTCACATTTCTCACAAAAATAGCACTTTTCACATGATCCCATGCCTATGTATGTATGTATATATATATATGTATGTATATATATATATGGAGACGGATAATTTTGTGAGAAGTTGAGGTTAACGTGAGAAACATGAAAAATAGGTCTGAATTGTTGATCACTTTTAATCAAATGTTCTCTCATGAATTGCAGCTTACAAAAGAATTGACCCGATGTATCTCATCCTAATGTACATCCATTTCTCACTTAGTGGTTGATAACTATTTCTCACGTTTCTCATGTTAATCTTAACTGGAACTCAATTTCTCATTTTCATATCATTATTGAGGTTTAAATTTAGTTTTTTTTAGGGATGTTACACGAAAGGACATCAAGATATTTTTTTAATTCCTATTTTGTATTTGTTTCAATACATAAATTAATTAACACATCTATTTAAACAAAACAATTCGCAACGGTATGGTTGGATTTCTAAGGGTTAAGTGAAGAGTTTGAGTTTTACTCAAACTAGTGTTGGCCCGGTGTGTTGCACGGTGGCTATAATTTATTTTTATAGATAATGTGCTGAATTAAAATAAAACGTAATTCATCAATTAATATATGTATATATATATATATATATATATATATCAAAAAATAAACCAAATCTTCATCATTGATTACTATTTTATTTTGCACTATAATATTTATCATTTTGTTGGTTTGATTCCAACCATGGTTATAGATAACCATTCATCCCTCTTTTTTATACCCATCATTTTTTCTTCCAAATTATCATATTACCGCTAATGTGGGATAATTAAACATAACCTTATTTCAAGATTGTGGAATACCCAAACCTCGTTGTTTTGAAGTCATCATCTTGTTTTTCTCTTTTAAATTTGCGCCACTTTTTACCATTTGATTGATTTTGATTCCTACCATGTTTATAAATTTCAAAACCCTTCATTCCTCTTTTTTATATTTATCATCTTCTTCCAAACTATCATATTCCCACCAGTGTGGGATGATAAAAATCAACCTTATTTCTAGATTTGAGGGATACTCAAACCTCATGTTGTGAAATCATCATCATTGGTTTTCCTCTAATCTCGCACTCTAATTTTTACCATTTAGTTGTATTTGATTTCAACCAATGTTATAGATTTCACAACCTTTCATCCTTTTTTTTATACCCATAATTTTCTTCCAAACTATCATATTACCATCAATTTGAGATGATGAAACTTAACGATATTTTAAGATTTGAGGATTACTTAAACCTCATTGTCCTAAATCATCATCATTGGTTTCTCTTTAATTTTTTACTATTATTTTTACTATTTGGTTGGTTTTGATTACAACCATGGTTATAGATTTCAAGTCATTCACACATCTTTTAATATCTATCATCTTTTTTCAAACTATTATATCACCATCAATATGGGATGATGAAACTGAATCTTATTTCAAAATTTGAGGAATACTCAAACCTAATGGTCCAATGTCATCATCCTTGGTTTCTCTTTTAATTTTGCTTAATAAAATTTACCATTTGGTTAGTTTTGATCCAACCATAGTTATATATATTGATGTCGATATTGAATGATATTGATATATTGATTGATTGGATATTGTAGAATGAGTCTACTTTATTTGTTATAAATAAATATTTTTATTTTTTTGCAAAAATAAGGTGGCTAAATTGAGTCAACCGTGGGAGTTAACACAAAAACATTCACCCCTCCTTTCCTATACTCACTTTATACTTTAAAACTTGCATCTTCTCACCAATGTGGGATGATGCAAAAATAAGGTAAGCTAAAATGAGCTGACCACATGAATTAACACGAAAACATACATCCTCTTTTTCTTATAGCCATTCTTACTTCAAAACTTTTATCCTTTCACCAATGTTGGATGATGAAACTCAACCACACAAAAACATTCATCCCTCATTTTTTATACTCATCTCATACTTCAAACTTGCATCTTCTCACCAATGTGGGATGATACAAAAATAGAGTAAGCTAAATTAATCCAAACACATGAATTGACATAAAAACATCCATCCCTCCATTCTTATAGCCACTCCCTACTTCAAAACTTTCACGTTTTCACCAATGTGGGATGATAAAACTCAACCACATTTCAATGTTTATGGAATACTCAACTCTCATGATGCCAAGTCATTCTTGGTGGTTTCTCCTTGGTTTCTCTTTTTAAATTTTGCCTAATTATTTTTACTATTAGGTTAGTTTTGATCAACCATGGTTATATATATTGATGTCGATATTGATTGATATTGATATATTGATTGATTGGGTATTATAAAATGGGTCAACTTTATTTGTTGTATAAATATAGATTTTTTTTGCAAAAATAAGGTATGCTAAATTGAGTCAATCGTAGGAGTTGACACAAAAACATTCATCATTTATTTCTTATACTCACTTCATACTTCAAAACTTGCATCTTCTCACCAATGTGGGATGATGCAAAAATAACGTAAGCTAAATTGAGTTTACCACATGAATTAACACAAAAGCATTCATCCTCTTTTTCTTATAGCCATTCCTACTTCAAAACTTTTATCTTTTCACCAATATGGGATGATGAAACTCAACCACACAAAAACATTTATCCCTTCTTTTTTTATACTCATCTCATAATTCAAAGTTGCATATTCTTACCAATGTGGGATGATGCAAAAATAGTGTAACACCCTAAAATCAGGGCTAATTTAAACCTCAATTTAAAACAAGTTATGATAAAATAACCTTCTAACTTTTATAAAGGAAGTGCATTATCCATAAGGAGTATATTTACAAATACTGAATTCTTCAAATAACCTATTAATCTAATCATGTCACTATAATCAGATTAACTATGTTATCTAAGCAATCCATCAAAAACTCCTTCCGTTAAATGACTTCACCGCTATTCCAAAACGCTCGTCCCACAATCCCTTTACTTGCCCGAACTAGTACCTGGTAAGAAAACATTATATTGAAACGATTAGGCCAACGCCTAGTGAGAACATTCGTTTCCGTAATAACATTTGCAAAAACAATGTAAATAAGTTATAACCAACCTGATTACCCTTTTTCTTACCATACGTGTAACTCTATTCCGTTAACACGATTTTACCCAATTCCATGAATATGCCTGACACACATTCCATCATCATATCATGTCTCAGAGCTACCCTACGAATCTGCACTGATTCTAGAGTAATGTTTCTATTCCGGAAATCGCAATATACACATGCCCAGTTCCGTACACATCTATTCCAGAAACTGCAATGTACACTTGCCCATTTCCACATTCCAGAAATTGCAATGTACACTTGCCCATTTCCCATTCCATGAGTATGACTGACAATAATTCCGTCATCATATCATGCCTAAGAGCCACACTACGAATCTTCACTGATCCTAGAGTAATGCTCTTATTCCAGAAATTGCAATGTACACTTGCCTATTTCAACATTCCAGAGATTGCAACGTACACTTGCTCATTTCCACATATCTTTTAGAAACGGGAATTACGTTTATTCCACGATTTCTCACACACATCAGAATAAAGATTAACTTCATCTATTCCACGTGCACATAACCATTAGTACTACACACATCATTGGAATAATGATTATTACCACACGCCTATTCCATGTGATCACCAACACTAGTGCATATGGATCCATTACACTTTACTAACGTATATGCATAACAACATATTACAGCTCATATCATATTCTCAAATCTAAGAATACTAGATAACCTATCGTATCTTCATCCTCAAATGCCCCCCCTTCGGCGACTTAGCACGGGGGTTCCGCTACCCGGTTAGCGGATGGGGTCAAGGGGCAACGCCCTTGCGGGGTCTGGGGGCAGCGCCCCTAGAAAATGTTTAGGAAACTAAACCAGACAAAACATCCAGAACTGCATCCAGCCATCAGAACCTAGTTTTTCTCAGTTTCTCAAAAGTGTCCGGACAACAGAGGTTTCCGGACAACAGGAGTTTTCCGGACAACTAAACTTTCCGGATAAAAGGACTTTTCCGGATAACAAATATTTTACCGGATACTATTCTAATCCGGACGACATCCGGATACTAAAACCATCCGGATACTATAACCATCCGGATACTATAACCATCCGGATACTATATTCATCCGGATTCTTACAACAAAATAAAACTTACCCGGATACTTGATCACGTCCGGACACATTCATCATCTCGGTTTTCCGGATACGACGATTTATCCGGAAAACTCGGTTCTGCAGCCTAAAATTCGATCCATTTTCATGTCTGTTCGATTCAGCTCTTTCCAAACCATCCCATACAGTTCATAACCAATTTATACAGCTATTACAAGGTTCAATTTAACATGAAAACACTGATTTAAGCAAACAACAAATGAACTCACCTCTTAAAGAAGTTATACCCACTTTGCACAATCTGATTCTTCAAATCTGTTGTTTATGATTCCAAACACCTATTCCACATTCAAATTCGTTTTACAAACATAGAACTACACAGATTTTACCAGAAACCTTGATTGATTTACTTACCAAATTGATGAACAAAGCCAAACTTGCTTTCTCTTTTCTCTCTATCTCCTTTCTCTACCTCTTGACCGACCCACACACAAGATACTGAGATATTTCTCAGCTTTCCACCCCTTATCCACACCCACTTTCAACATTAACCATACATACCCCCAAGTTTCATTAATTCTACAATTCACACCTCTAGGTTTCAATATTTCCAAAAATAACACTAAACTTTAAATCCTTGTATTTTAACCCCGTTGAATTATAAAATTTCCATATAATTCAAGGTTTACACAAAATACAAATACATCCCAATCCTCATTAAAATATTATTGAAAAATCAGGATGTTACAATACTCCCCAACTTGAAAATGATTTCGTCCCCGAAATCAAGATCAGGTAAACAAATGGGGATACCTATCCTTCATACTTTCTTCCGACTCTAAAGTCACAATAGCACCTCGATGGTGCTTCCACTGTACTTTCAACATAGCTACCTCCTTTCCATTTCGTAGTTTTCTAACCGATCTTTCCAAAATTGCCTCTGGTTCTTCCACATAGTGGCTCTTCTCATCTACTCTTACATCAGTAAGTGGGATCACATCATACCAACATGAAATATTTTGTACATCTCTTCCCTTTAAGTCTTACATACTTAATCACAATTAAAAGTCCAGAAAGAATAAGGATTCATCTTTTCATATCTTCTGAACCTTACCTCTTTCATTAGCATCCGCTCCCCAACTTGGATTTGCAAACCTCTTTAGAGTCACTGTTCATCACCAAATCTTTACTTGACTATTTCTTGGTCTACCATTTCCTCACACCACTATTGCAGTAAGCGCCCATATTGCAACCAACTACTAAAGTGTTGTATAATAAGGGTGATAATTCCATTGAACCTGTAGTATAACTATATTCTTAGGTCCGATCTTTTTATCATTTCTTCCCACGTTAGCATGGAGTACTACCCTCCAAACATTACTTGTCTCTTTCTCCCAACTTTTTCCACATACTGATAACATTTTCTCATTACTATACATAACCAAACAGTTGTACCAAAATTCTAACTTAAGGCAATCAATTAAGTTATCTTGAAACGACATACCGTTCCAAGTTACTACACATTCTTTAATCTGCAACTAATACTTCCTCGGACAGTTCTTTCACACATAAGAAGCAACTCATCTTCCTTAAGGATTTTGCATCTTTTACATCACATTTTGACTAACATACCCATCATCTTCGTTAACTTCCAATGATTCAAAAACATAAACTTACCTAGCGACTCACACAACTAACATCTCTTTGGATAAACACCACTACCTTTCCGCCATTCTATTTCGATAAAAGCCATATCACTACGCCATCTCGCAAACCACATACTCCAAAAACTTTATTGATAACTAGTACTTTTTATCTGGAATCCCCGAAAAGACTTCCATTTGAAGTTTCTTCCTTCTAGCCTCACATTACACATTAGTTGACACATTTATATCGACAATTTATCCCACTACTCGTCCGTACATTCTCCACTTATAACATCTTACGACAGACCAGGTCTCTCATGATTATTCATACATAATTCAACTTACCTTCATGTTCTTTCGCATATTTAACTGAGTCTATTTCGCTACTTTATCCCTCCCCAACTTCAGTTGGACCACAACTCACGAGTTTCTAATTAACTCATACCTACTTGTTACTTGCTAAATTCTTGTGATTCCAAACCTTTACATAAACCGGACATACTCCTTCACAGATCAATACAATCTATGTACTCCTTTCGTTCGTGTCAATTACTTCAGTCCTTACTAACCATCCACTTCGTAAATAAAGCACTTATTTAAAATCACAGTATTTCAATATTCTAACACCTTTACAAGGTGGTCCTTTAACTTTTAAATCTTTTGATTCCAGGCTTAATATTCATACATGATCTCAGAAATAACCAATGTGTTCATATCATGTAACTTCAATTATAATACAATTCATATAATTCCAACCCCAAGCCTACGTCGAGCTTATTTAAACCAGGCGAATGCTCCCAATACTCAACCGAGTCCAAAACCGAGCCATCCGCTCAAAGGATCCAATGATTATTTATCAACATCTACTCATGCAATTAAATACATCTAACTCACATCATGCAACACACGCTTTGAGGCGTGATAACCTCCCAACCCCTTCATTGCTATCTTCCCAATGAAGTCAATCCATATATGTATCTATATGTACACGTATAGGCAACTTCTTTTATACTCAACAATGTATATTACTTACCAATGTTCATTAGTCCCAAAGGTACTAAGAATACAAGATCAACAAACGGTCCTCACACATAAGACCAATACTTAAAACGACACTCATTTAAATAAAATGCAATTAAGCACATGTCACATCATAATTATTGTACAACCACAATAACTCTAATAGCGTAAATTGACCACATAGCTTTCTCTTAAGCAATAATTAATCAAAATTCTTCCATTCGCGATTTATTCGCCAATCACTCAATTTCCCCCAAACTGGGTGTTTCACAAAATATAGACCATTCTGTAACATCTCCAGTCCACCGTACACGATATAGTCCGCTTTGCGCATACCCTCTGCATAACAGCATGCCGGTACCGCTCACGATTTTGTTCCTGCAATCACAGGCATATGCGGGACGCACCCAGACCGCACCCTGTGACAGGCAAAAGACCTCATACTCCTTACACAACTACCGACTTCAAAGTCAATCGTCGACCTGTCGGTACTTCTTTAACTTATTCTTTAACAAGGGTCCTTAACTGAACCTAATCCTTCCAACATATCATAATCTAATTCACATCCCATCGTTTTTATCTCCAATTTATTCGTGCAACGTTAATATCACAAGATCACCATAATTTCTTATTTGACGTCAAGGATGTTTCCTTTCTGTCTCACCACACTATTCCCTTACCTTGACGACTTCTAGTCCTTTCTCCGGACACAATCGTCCCTCGGCAACTGTTCTTCTAGTCATCGAACAATGGGTACAGACCCTCATACATCCGACACTAAAGTCCACTTTCAACTCTCCCACTGATCACCTCTCATCTTGAACACAAATTCCAAAACTACGAATATTTTCCAATGATTCATCCAACACCTCTTCACTCTCGGAGTTCTTTCTTAGCTTATAGTGTAATACTCTATGACCTAGCGAGTTCATAGCCTTCATGCATGACAATATAATAAATAACTCAATCCACACTTTTCTCATTTAAATAAACAACATTCGGAACAACGTGGGCACACACGACCCCAATCATTTTCATAACTCCCATATACTACACAACGATCTCAAAAATCGTTTGTATATAAATTTCCGTAAAACTCAATCTTTCTCAACCAAAAGATGTTGTTACAACAGTAATATCTTAAATGAAGATCTTTTCATACGACAAAAGTTTAAAATTTACTGACACAAAGTAAACTAGTCGTTTCTCACACTCATTTATATGATATCATCAAATTAATACCTTTGTTGGTTATAAAAAGTTTACTGATCAACACTTTCTTGACCTATTTGCTATCATACAACTTTTTATGTAAAGTATGAAGTATTTTGCAAGTTGCTAAGCTCCAAAATTTCGTTAGGCAGCGTAATTGAAATTGCCCTTTTTCTTTAAATACGTACTTGCACATACTAATTCATCCTTGAATAAAACTGTTATTTATGCATTTGGTTTGAAATCAAGAAAACTCATGTAACACACACTAAAACACCATGCATAAAACTTACTCGCAATGAAGGCTACTTACTCAAACAAGGTCAATCGTTTTACTTACGTAAGTTATCATTGACACTCTACTTCCGACCAGAGGTCGCCCTCTCGGCCTTATAATAATTGCTATACATGCATTCCATGGCCTACTTACTCAACCATTTCACACTATTAAAGTTGCCTCGGCGGACTTTCATGAGTCCCGCCAGTTCCAGGTTGTCTTTCCAACCCCCACTCATCCACTGATCTAATCTCCAAAGATTTGAAGGACCCTGGTGGCGTACCCACCATCGTTCTACTATAACACAAAGAGATAGCCATAAGGAATGGTTATACGAGTATAGACATGCAAAACGTACCTTACCGATCATTAGTCACTGTGACAATTTAGAAATGAGCATGCTTATGTAACAATATATTCATAAATAACAGTAGCTAATTGAAATTGTGAATATATCATACAGGAGAATCCTCGTTACCATTATTACAGTACTAATTTCACGTATTTACGTCGACTCTAAGACCATCCCGTCTTAATATTTCTACCCATTCTCACGAATCATATCTTAATTCATCACAGCTTAAGTCTAAGTACCTCCTCAGCATACTTAGTTCGCTTAAACTATTGCTCTGATACCATATTGTAACACCTCGCTTACCACGACACAATATTGTCCGCTTTGCCCCACTGGCTCACAGCTTTGTTCTTGGCGACCTGGCAAGGACTTCGCAAGGACTTCCCAGGAGGTCACCCATCCTGGTACTACTCCCACCCAAGCACGCTTAACCACAGAGTTCCCAAGGAACCCGCATGCTTGTGGCCCCAAAACGCGTTGTGTCTGGTAAGGCCAAGGTTTACTAATATACCCAGCATCTCTCCTGTCCACGGCCGATGTGGGATATGCCTAAGGTGTTACAAATAGGGTAAGCTAAATTAAGTCAACCATATGAATCAAGACAAAAGCATCCATCCCTCCTTTCTTATAGCCACTTCCTACTTCAAAACTTTCATGTTTTCACCAATATGGATGATAAAACTCAACCACATTTCAATGTTTGTGGAATACTCTCATGATGCCAAATCATTCTTGGTGGTTTCTCCTTGGTTTCTCTTTTATGTTTGCCTAATAAAATTTTCCATTTGGTTAGTTTTGACCCAACCATGGTTATATATATTGATGTCGGTATTGATTGATATTGATTGAGTATTGTAAAAGGAGTCAACTTTATTTGTTTTATATATATATATATATATATATAGAGAGAGAGAGAGAGAGAGAGAGATAGATTTTTTTTGCAAAAATAAGGTAGACTAAATTGAGTCAACAGTAGGAGTTGACACAAAAAACATTCATCCCTCCTTTCTTATACAAACTTCATACTTCAAAAGTTGTATCTTCCCACCAATGTGGGACGATGCAAAAATAAGGTAACCTAAATTGAGCTGACCACATGAATTAACACGAAAGAATACATCATCTTTTTCTTATAGCCATTCATATTTCAAAACTTTTATCTTTTCACCAATGTGGGATGATAAAACTCAATCACATTTCAATGTTTGTGGAATACTCAACTCTCATGATACCACCTCATTCACCTTGGTTGTTCCTTTAATATATATAAATAAAAGGATGGTGAAAAGCAACCAACCCAAACTTGAGATGGTTAGCCAAAATTAGTCAACTACATGAGTACATATAGTGGGTCAACTAAAATAAGCTAACCCATGAGTTTTTTTTTTGGAAGGGTATCCGAGGACATTGCCCCGACTAATCCCGGCAAGGTGAGGCAATTGCCCCAGCTGCTAAAGCGTGCAGCCCTGAGTTTATCCCTAGTGACCACAAGTTGGAAGCGCCTGGATTCGAACTTGGGGTAGATGGGTTACTAGCCACATCCCCCACAAGCCTTAACCAGTACGCCACAAGCCTTGTGGTTCTAACCCATGAGTTTTCACAAAGACTTTCCTCCTAATAACGACCCACATCATTCTTTCATTCTATCATCTCCTCACCAATGTGGGATAACCAAAATGCACCAAATTTCAAGATTTGATGAATACTCAAATGTCATTATGCCACCTCATTCTTGGTGGTTTCTCCTTTAATATATATATAAAAGGAATGGTGAAAAGCAACCAATCCAAACTTGAGATGGTTAGCCAAAATTAGCCAACCACATGAGTACATATAGAGGGTTAACTAAAATAAGCTAACCCACGAGTTTTCTCAAAGACTTTCCCTCCTCCTAATAAATACCCACATAATTCTTTCATTCTATCATCTCCTTACCAATGTGGGATAACCAAAACACACCATATTTCAAGATTTGATGAATACTCAAACCACATTATGCCACCTCATTCTTGGTAGTTTTCTCTTTTAATATATATATATATATATATATATTGATTTAAAATATATTAATGACATGTTTAGTATTGTAATCTCTAAAATTCACCTTGGTTGTTCCTTTAATATATATAAATAAAACGGATGGTGAAAAACAACCAACCCAAACTTGAAATGGTTAGCCAAAATTAGCCAACCACATAAGCAGATATAGAGGGTCAACTAAAATAAGATAACCCATGAGTTTTAACAGAGACATTCCCTCCTCATAATAAATACCCACATCATTCTTTCATTCTATTATCTCCTCACCAATGTGGGATAATCAAAACGCACCATATTTCAAAATTTGATAAATACTCAAACCACATCATGCCACCTCATTCTTGGTGGTTTTCTCTTTTAATATATATATATATATATATATATATAAATAAAAGGGATGGTGAAAAGCAACCAACCCAAACTTGAGATGGTTAACCAAAATTAGGCAACCACATGAGTACATATAGAGGGTCAACTAAAATAAGCTAACTCATGAGTTTTCACAAAGACTTTCCCCGCTCCTAATAAATACCCACATCATTTTTTTCATTCTATCATCTTCTCACCAATGTGGGATAACCAAAACACACCATATTTCTAGATTTGATGAATACTCAAACCACATTATGCCATCTCATTCTTGGTGGTTTTCTCTTTTAATATATATATTGATATTGATTGATTGATATATTGATTTGAGTCCATGAAAGAGATTTTTTATTTGGTTTTAACTTTTTTTAATTCAATTCTTTTTTAGGGATGATTTATTCCTTAATTATTTTTTTATTTTGTATTATTCTTATTAATCCGATAATTAAACCATACCATTGTTTCTTTAAGTTTCTTTTATAAGTTAGGATTTAGTCTATTAAAATAGTATCGTATGCAATAATTTACCTGATTTCCAAGAGTTATGGTATAATTTTTCTATATGGGATAGAAAAATTCAAATCTCTAAAAAAGTTTACTTCCATCTCCGACAACTATTCCATCTTAGCATTCTTATTATTAAGTTTATTAATAAAATATTGTTTATGTATCCTACGCATTAATTAAATTAAAAATCATTTTATTGGTGGAAAAATATTATTATATTATTTCTCTATTCTATAAAATTTAAGAGATTTCTTTAAATTTAGAGATTTTTTACAGTTTCTCTCCTCATTTTCTTGGTTCTTACCTCGCTCTTATTTGGTAAGATTTTTTGTCCTTCCCATATACATTCGATAAGATATTGTGACTTGTTTACAAAGTTATCAATTGTGCTTCTTAAATATTGATTCTAAAAAATGCATTTAGTTTTGGTTAGATCATCTCCAACCCACTACTAAAAACCCTAAAACACTAAAATGGGGGTGTTTTCATCTCCAACTCATCCCTAAAACACAAAAAATGGAGGTTAATAAAGTAGACATATATATACATTTGAAGCCCAATAAAATAGGCCTCTAAAACATATATTAGTAATTTAGTATTTTATTCAACTTTTATAAATACAAGTATATATTATAATTATTTTATTTCTATAAAATAGTATAATAATCAATATATACATATATATTATTTTATTATTAAAGGTATTTTTAGTGTTGGATTAGAGTTGTACTTTTTGTTAGTGTTCAAGAGTTCCACCATTTTTAATGTTTGAATTAGAGATGTCCTTGCATCATCTTTGTGGTTTTTAATTTATTTAGATAATTAGAGGAAAAGGTGAAGGGTAGAAAGGTAAAATGAGAAAGGTAACTTCACTTATCAGTTTATGGTGAGAATCGTTTATACATGGATTTTTTTGGCAACCAACAATTGATATGGAAATGCACACGTCACCTCTCTTTGTAGACTTTGCCACCTAAATAGTTTTTAAAAGATGAACTACTAGGCCACCCGTACCGCCCTCGGGTACGGGATCGGGTAAGGCCGAAGTGGCATTGAGGGTTAGCGGGTAAGAGCGGGTAAGGGGGTACCCGGGGGGGGGGGGGGGTAAGGCCATCGGGTTCATGAACCCGCACATACCCGATGTTTTTGGTTTTATTTTCATAGGGTTGGGTTCAGCGGGTAAGAGTGGGTTTGATGGGTAGGCGGTACTCCACTTTAGGGTAAGAAGGGTAGGAAAGAGAAAAGCTAATGTGGCGTTGATGTGACAATTGGGTTCAGTGGGTTCATTGGTAGCGGTACTCATGGTCTAATATACATAGAAGTGAGAAATGGATGTACACCATAAGTTCTTCAGTTTTTCATTTTTTAAGGTTTAATTTACCCTACCCTTCCTCCGGGGGGGTCCCGTGCACCCGCTCACTTTTTTGCCGTAAGGGAAAAAATGTAGATCGTTTGACAGTGCACCCGTTTAATTTTTAGAGTGCTCTTAAGTATTTTTAAACTGGATACCTAACCAAAATGAGCTTTCAGTGAGATGGTTTGTGTCAACTTAATTAGAGTTTCTAGTTTCAAGAGGTTTGGGTTTCTATTCCTACTCTTGACACTTGTGTTTTTAATTTTTGTTAAAACTAGAGAAAGCTCATAACTTCTCTCCATAAATTACATTTAATACACATTAAATACTCTATCAATATAATTTAATTTGATCATTAACTATCTCTAGAATTTTAAAATTTCCATTTTTTAGTTATTGATTTGATTATTATTACATGAAAGTCTATATGCATAGTTAATTTTGATTTGCAAAACATCCAAAAATTTATTCTCGAAATCAACCAAGGAATCAAAATTTTATTTTGAAATCAATAAAAAAACCCCAAAAAATTATCTCGAATTGACACAAAAAAACCAAAAAAAATAATTGAAATCGACAAAAAACTTAAAAAAATCCCTCGAAATCAACCAAAAGATTTGAAAAAATATCTCGAAATCAACTAAAAACTTAAAAAATCCCCTACGGCTGAAACACATCGAAAACAATTTCTTAGACTTTTCGTTTGTGCACCCGCTCACCTAAAATACTGGGTCCGCCACTGTGTAATTATAATATATAAATATATATATTTTGATTTATGTACATATTTTACTTATAACAAGTAGTTTTATTGAAGTATGGGCTTTATAGTTTACTTATTTGGTATGGAAATATAAAATTATGTTTTTTTTATAAATGTTACGTATTTAGAGCATCCCTAACAGCTTCCTGTTTTGGAGGAAATGAAAAATATAAGGATTTTGGATTGTTTTTTTCCCTTCCAATAGCTTCCCTAAAATTATCTTTAAAATTGAGAAAGTATGAGAGAGAAAGAGTTTTTCTGCAAATGTAAAGATAACCCAAAAAATATTACTAAATGAAAGCACCAATAGAATTCTTTGAAAAAAAAGTATTTTAAGAAAATTATATTTTAATAGATGAATGAAATGAACTTACAAATAAGTTGTAGCAGGACCTTTCTCCACCGATCCATCTAGCAACAACTGAAACTTGAAGGCAATTCCATGCAGCAGACACTGAAATCTATTTCATATGCATTAACCCTAACTGCCTCACTGATCCATCTAGCAACCACTCCACGACGAGCAAAATCTTCCAATTTCTGGTGACTTCCGGTCTAGATTTCCGGTCAAGTTTTCCGATGAGTTAGGGTTTTTTTGAGGAAGAAAAAAAGTGAGGGATCCAAGATGTTTTCGAACTTTCAATTCGATCTAGTTTTCAGATCAGTTAGGGTTTTGTAGTTGGTTTATTGGTGAAGAAAGATGGAGATGTTGATCTGATCGACGATGGAGATGTTATGTTGGGTAATGTTAGTGTTGTTTGATAGTATTTTCATCAAATAATAAGTAGAGCAATGCAAGTTTGGTATATATATATATATATCTGAAAGAAGAAAGATGGACCTTTTCTCCAAAAAAGAAAAAATGGAAATATTATCTATATATAGAAAGGAGAAACAACTTCAGCAATGTTAATTAATTGTTTTATCCAAGTATATTTAGAAAGAAGACAGACCAACTTTTTTTTGTATCATTATTTTATTAAAATGATCTATTAATAAACTTATGTATTAATTAATTCTCTCAACCATTTCTTTATTAACTCCATGTTCTCTAATCAAATCTTGAGAGAAAAAAGAAAAGGAAATGGATGGAAAAGTAATTTTGTTATTTGTGTTTTCGAAAGGGAGAAGGAAATGAAACAAAATATGTCATTTTTACTAATATACCCTTAAAAGTATATATTTTTTAGAGTAAATTACGGATTTGGTCCCTGTGGTTTAAAAACCGAAACGAAAATGGTCCCTACAATTTTTTTATTCCAAATAAGGCCATGTGGTCCTTGTTTTCGTAACGATTTGGTCCCTGGCGCTAACTCTGTTACTCCACCCTCCGTTAACCCCCATTTTAATGAGGGTAAAATCGTCATTTCAAGTTTCCCTTCCCTTTTAATCACATTAACCCCCTTTTTTCTCCAAAACCCTCGATCGACTCCTTCTCAAACACCCTGTTCATCATCGTCCTCACCAAGATCGATTGTAATGGTGGTGATATGCAATTGTGGAGCGATTGGAAGTGTACGAACTTCATGGACCAACAGAAACCCAGGTCGTAGATTCTACTGCTGTTCAAGACAAGTAAGTGATTTTTAACCTAACTTCTCCTCAGATTCAGTCATTGAAAGGCCCAATGTTGTTTTACAGGTTTCAAGTTGTGGCTTCATTGAGTGGTTAGACCCAGAAATGTTAACCGATCTATTGAAGTGATTCCTGGTTTATTGCGGTCCAAACACAAGTTTGAAGAAAGGATGAAAGCAAAGGAGTTGGAAGCTTTTAAGTTGAAATTGTTGTTGTGCATAAGTTGGTTGTTGTTTGTAACAATTTGGGTTCTTTATTGACCCAATGTTTAGTAGTAGTGAAAATGTAAGTTTTTTGTCTCTGGAAAATGGTTGGAACCTGTATGTGTTTGTATGATTCATGAATATGTATTGAAAATGGTTGGAACCTGAATCTTTTTGTATCATTCATGAATATGTAATGAAAATGGTTGGAATTGATCAATTCTGTAATCTGTCTATTTTCTACATTGTCTACAAATTTGATACATTGTCTACAAAGTTGTCTACAAACTTAAATCTGTCATAAACCAAAACTTTCACCATAAAAATATTCATCCCATTCATCACCATAAAAACAAAAGTGGGAACATTGTCATTCTATTGGATACATAACAAAAAACCAACAATGGGAAAGTAGCCATTCAGTGATCAACTAACACAAAATAACAAACCATAACCAAGTTTCAAACATAATATATTAAAAAAACATCCAATCACAACTTTGCAGGTCCTTGAGTTGTGTCCTCCTGCCCTTTACAGGTCCTTGAGTTGTGTCCTTTCTTGTTGCATTTAGCACAAGTTACTGTCTTTCCACGCCTACACAACTTTGATCCCCTGACAATAGGTTGGCTCAACTCTTCAGCATTTTTCCTTCTCTTCTTTTTTGGCCTTCCTACTTGTGTGTGATGCTTTGGAGGAGTAATTGTAATGGTACTTGAAGATTTGGGCCATAGCTCCCTTCCATTCACAGGTTCAATTCTGAAGTCGTAAACAACCTTCTATGTATCAAGTTTGTAACTTGTATGAACCCAATCTTCTGGTACTTGTTCCATGTACCATATTGCAGCTACTTCATGCTTACATGGTATGTGTAACACCCGTATTTCTGGGAGAACCTTCCTTTTTGTACCTTGCTTATTAGTTGCATCTAATTTTATGGAGTTTTATGTGTTGAAATTTGTTTAGACGTTATGTGCTATATGTGTACCTTGCTTTGGTTTATGCATGTTAAAACTAGTATTTTAAGATTTGTGTATAAACAGGTTAGATGGTTGTGTCTTTAAATTTGGGAATTTTTGGAAGTCTAGCCCTCACGGACGTCCGCATTCACGCGGAGGTCCGCAGATCGTCCGTGGAAGATACAGAGGGTTTCTAGGGATTTTGATGACCACGGAGGCCGGACGTCCGCATGGGTGAGCCTGGACGTCCGCATGCAGACGGAAGCCCGCAAGTCATTTTGTAGGTCCGGACGTCCGCGTGGGCACATTGTGGACGCCCGCGTGTTGTCTGACGAAAAGTTTGCCTTTTCACCCAATGTTCCCATCTTCTCTCACTCACTTTACCAATCTGAACCAAACTCGTTTCTCTCCTCTTGAGGTGGCGATTTTCACCCAAAACCATCAAGATCTTCCCCATTCTCCCCTCACATTAAATCCCTTGCTAGTGGATGGTTGGAAACCATTGAAAACTCAACCTAGACCCTCATTTGAAGCACCAAATGAAGAGTAGACCAAGTTTCAAGCCTCCTTTCCTTCTCCAAAGCTAGGGTTTCCCTATTTTCTAGGTTTTTCCTTTAAAACCTAGATTGTGAGTGTTCTACCTCCCAATCTCACTTATGTGCAATCATTTAATGTTTTGGCTATGTCTATTTATGTATGCTTACTAAATTTGCTTGACTTTGTGATTTATGACCTAACCTTCCTTTGTGGAAGGGTTTGGGCTAGAACTTGTCATAGATGATGACATTGGTGAATCTTCATTTTAAGATTATGATGAAATGTTACTTAAATGCGAACAATATGCTATGTGGACTATAGAAGTAATTGTGCTGATTCATGGTTAGGGTTTTGATGTAAATGATAATTTGTGAGGACAATGATATATGTTAAAGTCTTATATGTGAATAACTCTTCTTGTTGATGATTATGATGGATGCCCTACCTTGGGAATAGATGGGCTAAAGATCCAGTTTGGATTGATGCCATTGACTAAAGATCCAGCTTGGATTGATGTCATTCAGACTAAAGATCCGGTGAGATTGATGTCTTCATGGACTAGAGATCCGATGTGGATTGATGTCACTAGACTAAAGACCTAGCTTGGGTTGATGTCATTGAGGCTAGAGACCAGATCCGGGGTTGATGCCTTGGCGGACTAAAGACCCGGTTTGGGTTGATGTCTTGCGTGAGTACAAAGAGAAAATGAACGACGGATCGGTATCGGATGGAAAGACCTTTCATTCAATGCTTAATCTATCATTATTATATAAATGCTATTTTTCTAGGCTATAGGCTAACACTTCTTCTTATTGTATGTTGTGTTTAGCAGGCCTTCCTAGCGGTGGGACTTCCCGGGGATGAGGGAAGTGTATTGAAGAGAGGTAGCATTTTTGAGATAGCCGAGATAGCGGTGGTTGATTGCTTAGCCGAGCGTTTTGTAAAAGAGATAGTGACACCCGATCTTAATCTAAACGATTAGTATGTTGTTGTTGATGTATCTATTTCTTTTGGTTGTAAACGCTTTTCCGCAAAACTCACGATGACTATTGAATATTAATTAATGGTTATTTTGTATGGAATTTTGGCTTAAATTTACCCAGAAATTTAGGGTATTACAAGTTGGTATCAGAGCAATGGTTTAAGTGAACTAGGTATTGATGTGAGATGCCTAGACTTAAACTAGATTGATTTAAGCTGTGAGCAGAGAGATGGGTAGAACTCCTAAGATAAGATGGTCTTAGAGTTGTTGGTTTTTGCAATAGTTGAATTTGTGATTGTGGCAACGAGAATCCTTATGTGTAACATGTTCATAATGTCAATTAGCTACTGCTATTATGAATTTGTTGTTACGTGAGCATGCTTAGATTTCTATAATTATGATGGTGGTTGTGGCCGTTGGTACAACCATTTCTATGAACATTTTACCATGTGACTTACATCCATTTTCGAATGTGTGGCAGACGAACTATGGTAAACACTCGTAGTAGGGTGGATGGCCTTAATGCTACGATATCCACGGCCGATCAACCGAGGGTGACAGCGATGGAGGGACCCCCACTTAATACTAACTTGTTGGGTGGTGGACCCGAACATATCCCTCGACGAAACTTGGAAACGTCTGATCCTGTCTTAGAAGAGGCAACGGCTGAGACTAGAATGATGGATCGAATGATGGCGGCCGTGAATCGAGCCATGGCGCAACAACAAGAACAATTTCTGAAGGTGTTGGAAGACCGAGACACCAGCATCCGTAGGCGTGAAACGGTTGCCGAGAATATAGTGGTGGCGGGTTCTGGGGGTACCGGAAACGAGATTCCTACTGAAGGGTTGGGCACCGATGACACGAGGCAATGAGGGAAGGTGTGTTCTTTCAAAACCTTCCTTAGCTGCCGACCGCCCGAGTTTAAGGGCACCGACGATCCGGTTGTTTGCATGAACTGGATAAGGGAAATGGAACAGGCGTTTCGAACTAGTGAATACGGGGAAAGTCAAAAGGCTAAATTTGGCTCGCAAATGCTGAGAGGGGTGTTAATGCCAAAAATCGCACCAAAGGGACAACCTAAGGTCGATGTGGACTTAAACAACTAAAGAAAGAATCTTCGACAAGACGTGCGACGATAAATAAAATAAAGAAACAAGGGATTTGATGACGCAGGAAAAACCTCAATCGAGGAAAAAATCTGCGGACGACAGGGGGTGTCGTCGCTGCACTATGGTCGCCAATCAGGGGCGATGTCCTTGGATACTGGTGTCGATCGTACAGTGATTACAATACAAATGAATAAAATGCTTCGAAATGTAAAGTACAAGTGTTTGGAATGTAAAACAAGTGTTTGTCGTGTACGAAACAAAGTGTGAACTGCTGGTCGAGGGTTGTTGTCGTGCGTCGAGAGCGATACTTAGAATAATGGTTCTTCACTTCAGGTGTTCTTGAATATTGCTTCGGTTGTTAATCGCCGGATATTCGATGTCTTGAAATGTTGATTGAGCTTGATATTTATAGTCTTCGCGTTCTTAGCTTCATCCATGAATGCTCCTTTAATGGCCTTAATGGTTGGAAACGGTCGCCAGAGTAATGATCTTCGTCCGTTACGGTTGCCGGCTGTTTAATGATTGCGTCGGTTATAGTCGTTGCTTCTTAATGACTTTTACTCCTGCATTAAACACTTAATAAACGGTCATGGTTAACGTTAGCTTTGGTCGAAGTCGCACGTTCTTATATAATAGTCGTGCGGATCGGGCGACGCTATGGTCGAGCGTCGTAAGGAACTCTCGACTTACCTTTTATGAGGGACGACGATGGTGTTCTAGGTCTTTGTCGAGACCTTATCTTAATACAAGATATAGTCCCTAATCATACGTCTTACCTGTTCTGGTCGCGGTCGAGCGACGTGATTTTTTGCCCAAACAGTTTGCCCCCAAAATTTGAAAATTGAATGTCAAATTTAAGTTTTAAATTTTGCTTGTCGAACGCTTAGGCTCGTGACCTGGATTGAGGGACTTACCTGGTTGTCGTGGAACTAGACCGGTTCGCCTTTAACTGAACGAGAAGTTGAAAAGTTGTGTCGTCATACTGACGCACGATGATGCTTACCAGCTGTCGAAGACAGGTGTTGAAGATTCGGATGGACGCGTGTTGATCATCAGCGGACTCGACTTGTTGCGATTTCCTGCATAAATAGAGATCACAATGGGTTGTTTTCTTTTGAGATTTTCTTTAAAAGTTTTCTGTTTCTGATGAGGCCCTTCTCTAGAATCTCGACTTTGTTCAAATCTTTGGTGGTTGGAGATCTATCAAGGGTTGCGATACCCGAATCGTTGACGATGTTGGTTACGATGAACACGATGTCTGTGTATTCTGCGCACCTGGCGACGATGTCTTCTGCCACGTCAACCCTTTCGTCAGTCGACAGGGGCGGGGGTGTAAAGACGAGAGAGAACGAGGAGGAACTTATGGTGATCAGCTTTGCGCTGTCGCCGTCCCTCTCATTTGACTACGTCCTCATCAGGATGAAGTCACTTCCGCATCTGGGGAAACATCAGCCCTTAGTTTCCGAGGAGTGTTTTCAAAGGATCTCTATTGAAGAGATAGGGCTGTGTTTAGCCGAACTGGCGTTCCTTGTAAGTTTTTCTTTCAAAACTTGTGTTATCGATGTTCTTTCGTTTTTATGTTTTGCTAACGTGTTCCCTTCGTATTTGACAGAGTCTTCTGTTTCTTTTCATTAAGTGTGTCAAGATGGGAACAATATTGGAGTGTAGGTCACTCGTCAGAAACAGATGTTCCAGCCTTAACGTTAATCTTAAGAGCCACATTCTCAGAATATTATGGCGTAAGGAGTTGGAAAACAATTCCTAACATACTCGTTTGATCCTTGCATTAACATGTTTTGACGCTGCCACGATCTCGAAGGTCAAGACTCCGGGCAGAACATACGA
Organism: Saussurea involucrata; assembly: GCA_033807775.1. NCBI lineage: Eukaryota > Viridiplantae > Streptophyta > Magnoliopsida > Asterales > Asteraceae > Saussurea > Saussurea involucrata. The sequence goes on from CM066324.1 coordinate 112,150,259, forward strand.
CTGGCACTCTTCTCCACATTTTTTGTTTTATGTAGTTTACGCTCGAGCTTATTAGTGTGTAATGAGTTTTAGTTTGTCTTTGTATAACTGTTCGTTTTGTGAACATGTTATCTATAATGTAATGATTTTTACTTGAATTACAAGAAGAATATGAGGCCAATATATAGCCTTTACAGGGAGGATATACAGGAGTAAATTAAGCAATACATTACACCTTGACTAACTAAGTATGGTAAATATTTCTATGGAGATGATTGAGTGATTTTGGAGAGATTTACGGAAGTATCCATAATACGCCCCCGCAAGATGGAGGCTCCATTGGAGACACCAATCTTGGCTCTGAATTTTTGAAAAAGTCGTCGAGCGAGTGGCTTAGTTAGAGCATCGGTCGGTTGATCGTTGGAATTGATGTGATAGACTTTTAGCAGTCCGGCAGCAACCTTTTCCCGAACGAAGTGGTAATCTAGTGCTACATGCTTCATTCTTGAGTGATAGACTGGATTAGCACACAAATACGTGGCACCCGTGTTATCGCAGTATAGGCTCGGTGGTTTTGAAGCTGTGATGTGAAGTTCCTGTAACATGTTTTCAACCCAAGTGACTTCTGCTGCAGCAATAGCCAAAGCCTTATATTCGGCTTCCGTTGAGGATCGGGAGACAGTTTTTTGTCGTGTGGACTTCCATGAGACTATATTTGATCCTAGGTAGATGAGATATGCCGAAGTGGACCGGCCCCCATCATTGATGCCACCCCAGTCGGAGTCGGCAAAGGCAGTAATGTTGACTGGTGCTCCTCGCTTTAAAAACAACCCATAGTGAATCGTGCCTTTTAAGTACCGCATGACCCGTTTCAGAGCTTGCATGTGTTTTGTGGTAGGAGCATGCATCTATTGTGACAGTTTGTTGACGGCGAAGCAAACATCCGGGCGAGTGAAGGCTAAATATTGGAGAGAGCCAATGATTTTCCGGTAAGTAGTTGGATCAATTTTGGATGAGCCATCTTCCGGAGAGAGAGATTCGGATGAGCTTAACGGAGTGACCACGTCTTTCGCACCATCCATGTGAAAGTTGGTGAGAAGATCATTGATGTGTCTGTGTTGAGATAAGAACATGCCTTGAGGAGTGGAGATGACTTCTATTCCCAAAAAGTGATGAAGATTACCAAGATCTTTGATGGAAAATCTTTTGGACAAGAGATCCACAAAGTTGTTTATGAAGCTGGTGCAATTTCCTGTCAAAACAATGTCATCCACATACACTAAGAAATACATGATTATCCCTTTGTGACTATAGATAAAAAGTGAGGCATCCGATTGGGACTTCTTGAAACCGGAACTTAGAAGGAAGGTTTTAAGCTCCATGTACCACGCTCGTGGTGCTTGTTTAAGACCGTAAAGGGACTTCCGAAGTTTGCAAATATGATTTGGAAGTTGTTTGTTTTTATACCCCGGAGGTTGAATCATGTAAACATCCTCGTGTAGTGTGCCTTGTAAAAAGGCGTTGTTGACATCGAGTTGACGAAGGTTCCAATTTTTGGCAAGGGCAAGTGAGAGAACGACTCGAATGGTGACCGGTTTGGTGACCGGGCTAAAGGTTTCAAGGTAGTCTTTACCCGGTTGTTGATGAAAACCTTTTGCCACTAGACGAGCTTTGTACTTGTCAATAGAGCCGTCGGGTTTCCGTTGTACACGAAATACCCATTTGCAACCAATAGGTGTGTGTGACGATGGTGGAACAAGTTCCCATGTATGGTTGTGAAGTAGAGCGTTGTACTCATCGTTCATGGCTTTCCTCCATAAAGGGTCTTTGATGGCTTGGGAGACACAGGTTGGTTCGATGGTGGGAGGGAGGGGATGAATTGTGGTGTGGTTGACATAGTTGTCACCATAGTATTTGGAGTTGGGTTTCCGGGTTCGTGGAGGGAGAGGTGGGGTCAGGTTAGGTGGTGATGGCGTGATGGTAGGAGAGGTAGAAGGTGTGGGAGGGGATGTAGGGTGATCAGAATTATTGTGTGGGATTGTAGGCGGTGGGGAGGCGGTGGGAGTTGGTGCGTTAGATGTGTGTGGAGAGGAGGGGGTGGGTGAGGTGGGAGATGGCTTGATAGTAGGTTGAGTAATAGATGTTGTAGGGACAGTGGGGTTATGGGCGGGAATTGTAGTAGGGGTTGCATAAGAAGTGGGGATAGTGGATGAATTTGTGGAAATGGGAACAGTGGGTGAATGATGTATTTTGGTGTAAGAAGAATCATCAAGTTTAATGGGTGTGTTGGTGGTGGTATGTGGGTCACGTGACGGGAAGACGTGAGTCACAAATTGAACATGTCGGGAATGATAAAGGCGTTTGGTAACAGTGTCAAGACATTTGTAGGCGGACTTGGAGGTGGAGTAGCCAAGAAAGATACACCGGGAAGATTTTGGATGAAGTTTAGAAGGGGAATAGGGTTTGAGCCATGGATAACAAAGGCAACCAAACGGTCTAAGTTTGGTGTAGTTTGGTGGTTGTTGATACAATTGTTCATAAGGAGTTTTATAGTTGAGGATGGGTGTGGGTAATCGATTGATTAAGTAAGCCGCCGTTTGAAACGCATGTGACCAAAAACGTAAAGGTAGACCGGCATAGTGGAGGAGAGCTAGGACGGTTTCCACTACATGTCGGTGACGTCTTTCAGCGGTGCCATTTTGTTCGGGTGTGTGAGGTGGTGTGGTGAAGTGCGAGATACCAAGAGATTGGAAAAGAGGAATAAGGGCTTGATATTCCCCCCCCCCCCCCCCCCCCCCCCCCCCCCGTTATCGGAGAAGATGGATATGATAGGTGTTTGAAAATAGTGCTCATCCAACTTTTTGAAGCGAGGAAATAGAGTAGAGACATCCGATTTATGAGACATGGGATAGAGCCATACATATTTAGTGTGGAAGTCAACGAAGATTACATAGTATTGGTAACCATCAATAGACTTTTGTGTTGGTCCCCAAACATCCGTATATATAAGTTGCAACGGTTTTGTAGTCACAAATGAGGTGTCATTAAATGGAAGTTTATGACTTTTATTGATAGAACATGACTCACAGTGAAACTTAGGATTCAACATTTTATTGGAATGAAAACCGATAAACTTTGCAATAGATTTAAAGGTCTTGATAGATGGGTGACCAAGACAATGATGCCAATCATGAACGGTGGATGTCGTGATCGTGTTTGCTTGGGGAAGAGGTGAAGCCGGTGCATAGTACACGTCATGGTCGTTCACTCCCCGAAGTAGAGGCGCCCCCGTGATTAGATTACGACGTAAATTAGGAGCACATAAAACATGTGGAAGGGAGAGAGAGCGGGACGAGGTAGAAATACTACTGTCACCGGTGTGAGTGATTTTGAGACCCGTACCATTGCCAAGGATAATTTCATCGGACCCTCCATAGTCCATTGGAGTTTGCAAGTTGGAGTGATCAGATGTAATGTGATGTGATGATCCGCTATCAAAGAGCCAAGTGGGTTAAACCGGATTTGTTCTAGTTGTTGTGGTATTGACCTGGGGTCCTGTGTTGATATCAATGTTGTTCTCACGTAGAAACCGTGAGAGCTTGCGACACTCCTTCATATCATGGCCATCTATGGAACAGAATTGGCAGTGAGAGTTGGAGCGATTGTTGCGATTACCGGTGTAGTGGTTTTGCAGTTTTGACCATTGTAGGCGGGAGTTGCGTGACCACGAGCGAGATCCATGATTCAAGCGCGGATTGGAGACAAAGGAATTCATGGACCTGTTGGATGGAGTAGACCCATTTTGTGAAGTATGGGTATAGTTTGTTGTGAGAACATCAGTAGGAGGTATTTCGGTTTCTTTCAAGAGCCTTTCAAAGTCTACCAATTTGTCATAAAGTTCAGAGTAGGTAATTGGGTTCTCACGGACTTTGATGGCGGCTACAATGGTTTTGAAGTTATCTCCTAGTTGATTGATGATATGAATCATCAAATCTTCATCATTAATCGGGCTTTGGGCCAAGGCAAGGTCATCGGCAATGGATCGCATGTCACGAAGAAATTCAGCAACAGTGCGCGATCCTTTGGGGTTGGTTATGAGTTTGGATTTGAGTGAGATAATTCTGGAGCGGGAAGCGTTGGCATAACTTGTGGTAAGACGGGACCAGGCTTCATGAGATGTTTCAGCGGAAGATAACAATGGTTGTATAGCATCGGTGCAACTTCCGAGTAAGGCACTGAGCAATATTTGATCTTGTCTATACCAATGAGAGTACTCGGCACTGGTTTTCGTGGGGGGTGTTGGAGAGCCTTCGATGAAGTGGTGAAGATCTAGGCCGATTAGGGTGGAGAGGACTTGTTTTCTCCAAATGAGAAAATTAGAAGCGGTGAGTTTGATAGGGAAGTGGGTAGTGGCGGTGAGATGAATGATGGTGGTAGAAGTAGTTGATTTTTCTGACATGATTGTGGTGATTGTGATCTGCAGGTTTGAGATGATGGAAGGCAATAGGAATCGAGGTTTCTCAGAGGAGAGAAATGGCTCTAATACCATATAATGTAATGATTTTTACTTGAATTACAAGAAGAATATGAGGCCAATATATAGCCTTTACAGGGAGGATATACAGGAGTAAATTAAGCAATACATTACACCTTGACTAACTAAGTATGGTAAATATTTCTATGGAGATGATTGAGTGATTTTGGAGAGATTTACGGAAGTATCCATAATATTATCGTTTGTAAAATGAGCGAAGAATCGTGCGACTTAGGCATTCTTTGCAATATGATGAATATAACTCAGACATTTTGAATTGTATTGAAAATCATGAATATATATCATCGATGAATATGAAAAAATTTCAAAGTTTAGAAACTTTTATTGAGAGGTCATTAAAACCTACCAATCGTACGACGAAATTTAGATGCCCCTGTGATAAGACGATCGATTCGTGAACTTGGGCATCTATGTTGTGCGTTCCCATAATTATCTTTCGATCCTATGATGTTTATTTTCAAGTAACAATTTGAATGAGAAAGAAGTAATCTCAAAAGAAATATCTTTTGAGATGTGTCGCATTCCAACTACGCGGGATCTCTTGATTGTCGAGGGTCTGGAGTCGATAGGCTCCCTTACCAACGACTTCAGAGATACGGTACGGGCCCTCCCACTTGAAAGTTTTCCCGCGTTGGGTTCTTGAGTGTTTTGGAACACTCGGCGAAGAACATAATCGCCTTCTTGAAAGACTTTGACCTTGACATGTTTGTTGAAATACCGTTCGACCGCTTGCTTCTGCGACGCCATTCTGATTAAGGCTGATTCTCTGAGTTCTTCGAGGGCGTCGAGGTCGCAACTTAGATCAACCAAGTTATGTTCAATGGAAGTGTGCCTTGAGGTTGGGAGTTGGACCTCGACCGGTAGGACTGCTTCGCAGCCGTAGACGAGAGAGAAAGGGGTTTGTCCTGTGGACGTGCGTGGCGTCGTGCGATTTGCCCACAGGATCGAAGGGAGTTCTTCGACCCATCTTCCCTTTGCAGCCTTCAACCGCTTCCTGATCGAAGCTATAATAGTTTTGTTACTCGATTCCGCAAGTCCATTGGCTTGAGGATATCTGGGAGTTGAGGTTGTTAGCTTGATATTCCTGTCATCGCAGAACTGCTGGGTCCTGTCGCTTATGAATTGGGATCCATTGTCGCAGACAATCTCGGACGGAATTCCAAACCTGCATATGATATTAGTTTGGATAAAAGAGATGACTTCTTTATCCCTGATTTGGGAGAAAGCAGCCGCTTCGACCCACTTGGAAAAATAATCAGTAAGTACGAGGAGGAATACCTTTTGTCCTGGAGCAGGTGGTAGCTTGCCGACGATATCCATTCCCCACCTCATGAAGGGCCATGGGATAAGCGTCGAGTGCAAAGGTTCCGAGACATACCTGAGTGTCGTTGACAGGGGTCGCAACTCTGGACATACTTGATGGCGTCTTGTCGCAGTATTGGCAAAAAATATCCATGTCGCGATATACGATTAGCTAAACTACGACCTCCTGAATGATTACCACATTCGCCGTCGTGCATCTCTTGGAGGATTTTCTGGGCTTGATTTTTGCTGATGACGCACCTTAAATTTAAGCCCGTCGATGATCGCCGATAAAGATTATTTTCGATCATGACGTACTTAGATGCTTTGAATCTGAGTTTTCGAGCCTCCATTTTGTCTTCGGAGAGTTGGTCGTGCACGAGGAAATTTCGAATGTCGCGTGACCAATCGTCTTCTTCGTCTTCGATCTGGATGACGTATGTGTTTCCAATGGACGGTGTTGCCAGGTGAATCATAGGAATAACATCAAATATTGGTTCAACTAAAGCGGACCCAAGGTTTGCCAATGCGTCGGCCTGAGTGTTCTGGTCTCGCGGAATCTGTTCAATAGAAAAAGATTTAAATTTTTTGGAAATTTCTTTTGCCACGCTTAGATATGCTGTCATTTTTGAATCCTTGGCTGCGAATTCTCCATTGATCTGATTTACTACCAGCAGGGAATCGCTCTTGACATGCAGTGCGGTTTCCCCCGAGTCGTGGGCCATATTCATTCCCATGATCAGGGTTTCATACTCAGCCTCGTTATTGGTGGTTTTGAATTCGCATCGGACCGAGTATACCATCTTCCCCCATGTGGCGACTTTAAGACGACGCCCAATCCAGAGCCTCTAATGTTGGATGATCCATCGACATGTAGAATCCAAGGTACGTCGTCGCGAGTCGCCACAACGGACACTTTGAGTTCTGCTTCTTTTTCTAACTCAGGGCTGAAATCGACGATAAAATCTGCCAAGGCTTGCGATTTGATCGCGGTCCTGGGTTTAAAATCGATGTCATAAATGCTTAGATATATACTCCATTTTGCTAAGCGACCTGTCAACTCAGGTTTTCTTAAGACAGATTTAAGAGGGAAGTTAGTCACGACAGTAATAAGATGTGATTCAAAGTAATGACGTAGTTTTTTAGCAGCAGTGACTAGTGATAAGAGTAATTTTTCCATAGAGGAATACCTAGTTTCTGCGTCTAAAAGTGATTTACTTACATAATAGATCGGCAATTGCTGTTTTTCATCTTCTCGTGTCAGAACAGCACTTACTGCATTTGGGCTGACAGCCAAATACAACTGTAGAATCTCATGATCGTGAGGTTTTGACAACAGAGGAGGCGATGCCATGTATTCCTTGAGTTTTTGCAAGGCTTGTTCATGATCATTGGTCCAGTCGAAGCCCCTATTTTTCCTGAGGACATTATAAAATAGATGACATTTATCTGAAGATCGGGAGATAAACCTGTTTAGAGCTGCTACTATACCGGTGAGTTTCTGGACTTCTTTGAAATTTCGAGGAGATTTGATCTCAATGATGGCCTTGATTTGGTCGGGGTTAGCCTCAATGCCTCGACGAGTGACCATATAACCCAGGAACTTCCCGGCACTAACGCCAAAGGAACATTTCGTCGGATTGAGCTTCATGTTATACTTTCGGAGGATGTCGAACGATTGCCTGAGGTGATCGATGTGATCAATCGATTGCTTCGACTTCACTAACATGTCGTCGATATATACCTCCATCGTGTCTCCAAGATGGTCTTTAAACATCTTGTTTACCAGTCGTTGGTAGGTAGAACCTGCATTTTTTAGTCCGAAAGGCATAACTTTGTAACAATAAATACCTCGATCCGTCATGAAAGCGGTTTTCTCTTGGTCGTCAACGTGCATTAAAACTTAGTTGTATCCAGAATAGGCATCCATGAATGTTAATAAACTCATGCCCCGCGGTTGCATCGACCATGGCGTCAATATGAGGTAACGGGAATGGGTCCTTTGGACAGGCTTTATTGAGATCGGTGAAGTCGATACAGACCCTCCATTTTCCATTCTTCTTGGCTACGACCACGACGTTAGCGAGCCAATCAGGATATTTTACCTCCCGAATCTTTCCTGTCTTGAGGAGGTTGTCGATCTCATCATTTAGTACTTTATTTCTTTCAGGAGCGAACTTGCGACGTTTTTGCTGGATAGGTTTGAACGATGGATCGACGTTAAGCTTATGAGCAATGACATTGGGGTCAATACCGACCATATCTTCATGTGACCAGGCGAAGCAATCAGCATGTTCCTGCAAAAAGGATACGAGTTTTTCTTTAATGTGGGGATCAAGGGATGAACCCACAAGAATCTTTTGATCGGGTTTGCTTTGATCTAGAACGATTTCCTCCAAATGATACTCATCGACAGCTGCTGGGGAGTTTTGTGCATTTTCTAAGCTTGCGTGTACTGGTATAACGGCTTGTTCTGGATTCCCGTTATCCGCCATTTTCATGCGACAGAAAACAGAAGAAACTCCAAGAAACTATTAGTAGAATGCACGTTCGTCGAGGATTTTCTCTAGATGTAGTCCCACGGATGGCGCCAAACTGTTAATGCCAAAAATCGCACCAAAGGGACAACTTAAGGTCGATGTGGACTGTTTGGGTAAAAAATCACACCCTCGACCGACCTGGGAAGCACCCTCGACATAACCCATGGACATTGATTACCCTCGACCGACAAGGATAATACCCGTTATTATCATATACCCGACATACGTTAAATAACCACGATAATTGACATATTGGGTCAATAGTCATATTACATCTCATGATCGCACGTCACGTGTCGCACGTCATGCACTTTGCACATCACTAGTCCTACGTTACTAGTCCTATGTCGCCAGTTACGGCTCGTCGGTCTTACGTCGACAGTCTCCTGTCATCGGTGTTATATCGCTCTGGTCCTACGACAACATCGTCCTGACATCCTGGTCCTACGACCAAATGGTCTTATATTTTGGCGATAGTCGTATGTTCCATAAGACCGACATCTGAGACTTAAGACGGTCGTACGATTATACTAACCGTTAACAGTCAAACATCCGTTTCTTTTGTTTATTAATGCAGGTCTTGACCAAGACACTCGTTATGAACCATATATTGTATTAAGATAAGGTCCCGACAAAGACCCAGAAAACATCTGTCATCCCTCCCGAAAGGTAAGTCGAGAGTTCATCGCGACACTCGACCTCAACGTCGCCCGCTCCGCATGACCGTCGCATAAAGACCATGCGACCTCAACCAAGCTAACACATAATATAACTGTTATGTTTGTTAAAGTGTTTAATGCAGGAGTCAACGTCATTAATGGACAACGACCAGTAACGGACGAGTCATCAAGAGCATTAATGACCCGACAGTGGTTACGAAAACTGCTCATCAATGACATTAAAGCTCCCCAGCGGTTACAAGACCAAACATTAAAGCATATTTAAAGCCACAAAGACTATAAATATGAAGATCGCAGCTTCACTTTGGGACATCGATCATCTAGCAACAAACATCCGAAGCAGAACCCGAGAAACACATACTGAAAGTTATCATCTAGCACTGAATTCCAGAATACTACAGCGCATTCAAGAATAACAGCAGTGAAGAGCTTTCTCTCGAAGAATCAGTCTCGACGCACGACATCAGCCCTCGACCAACAGTTTACACTTTGTATTCACACACAACAAACACCTGTTTTTACATTCAAAACACTTGTACTTTACAGTTCGAAGCATTTCCTTCATTTGTATTGTAACCTCTGTACGATCGACACCAGTACCGAAGGACATCGCCCCTGATTGGAGACCATAGTGCAGCGACGACACCCACTGTCGTCCGCAGGTTTTTTCCTCGTTTGAGGTTTTTCCTGCGTCATCAAATCCATTGTCTCGTTTATTTTTTCCCTCATTGCACGTCTCGTCGAAAGATCCTTTCTTTAGTTGATTAAGTCCACATCGACCTTAAGTTGTCCCTTTGGTGCGATTTTTGGCATTAACAGTTTGGCGCCATATGTGGGACCTCATCTAGAGAAAATCCTCGACGAACGTGCGCCCTACTGACAGTTTCTTGCAATTTTTTCTGCTCTCTATCACAGGAAAATGACAGATAGCGGAAACTCAGAGCGAACCTCCGACCCAGCGCATGGAAAGCTTGAAAAGGTGCAAGATGTTCCCAAAGCCATTGGTGATCATTGCCTAGAAGAAGTTGTCCTAGATCCAAGCAAGCCCGAGCAAAAAGTCCTGATAGGATCATCTCTCGATCCCCGCCTTAGGCAAAGGATAATATCTTTCTTGCAGGAATATGCTGACTGCTTCGCTTGGTCGCATGAAGATATGGTTGGCATTGACCCTAACATCATTTCTCACAAGCTCAATATCGATCCATCGTTTAAACCCGTCAAGCAAAAGCGCCGTAAATTCGCTCCTGAAAGAAATAAGGTAATAAACGATGAGGTCGATAACCTCCTCAAGATCGGAAAGATCCGAGAAGTAAAGTATCCCGACTGGCTTGCTAATGTCGTGGTCGTGGCTAAGAAGAATGGGAAATGGAGGGTCTGTATCGACTTCACCGATCTCAATAAGGCTTGCCCGAAAGATCCTTTCCCATTACCGCATATCGACGCCATGGTCGACGCAACCGCAGGACATGAACTATTGACCTTTATGGATGCCTATTTAGGGTACAACCAAATCTTAATGCACGTTGAGGACCAGGAGAAAACCGCTTTTATGACGGACTGAGGTATTTACTGTTATAAAGTTATGCCTTTCGGACTAAAAAAATGCAGGATCCACCTATCAACGTCTAGTGAACAAGATGTTCAAAGACCATCTCGGCGACACAATGGAGGTGTATATTGATGACATGCTCGTCAAGTCAAAGCAAGCGGTCGATCATGTCGAGCATCTAAGAGAATCGTTCAACATCCTTCGGGAGTATAGCATGAAGCTCAACCCTACCAAATGTTCCTTCGGAGTCAGTGCCGGAAAGTTCTTAGGCCACATGGTCACTCGCCGAGGAATTGAAGCTAACCCCGACCAAATCAAAGCCATCATCGACATCAAATCCCCTCGAAATTTCAAAGAAGTCCAAAGGCTTACTGGTCGAGTAGCGGCCCTAAACAGGTTTATCTCCCGATCTTCAGATAGATGTCATCTGTTTTATAACGTCCTCAGGAAAAATAAAGGTTTCAACTGGACCAACGATCATGAGCAAGCATTGCAAAAACTCAAGGAATATATGGTGTCGCCTCCTCTGTTGTCGAAACCCCACGATCATGAGGTCTTACAATTGTATTTAGCCGTCAGTCCCAATGCGGTAAGCGCCGTACTCACACGAGAGGACGAAAAACAACAATTACCAATCTACTACGTAAGTAAATCTCTCTTGGACGCAGAAACCAGGTATTCTTCCATGGAAAAATTGCTTCTGTCGCTAGTCACAGCTGCTAAAAAATTACGACACTACTTCGAATCGCTTTTCAAATCATAAGCCTTGGCAGATTTTATGGCCGATTTCAGCCCTGAGTTGGAGAAAGAAGCATAGCTCGAAGTGTCCACTGTGGCGATTCACGACGACGTGCCTTGGATCCTACATGTTGACGGATCATCCAACATTAGAGGCTCTGGACTGGGCGTCGTCTTAAAGTCGCCACAGGGGGGAAAGATGGTATACTCAGTCCGATGCGACTACAAGGCCACCAACAACGAAGCTGAATATGAAGCCCTGATCGTGGGGATGAATATGGCTCATGACTCGGGGGCAACCGCACTGCATGTCAAAAGCGACTCCCTGCTGGTAGTAAATCAAATCAATGGAGAATTCGCAGCCAAGGATTCAAAAATGACAGCATATCTAAGCGTGGCAAAAGAGATCTCCAAAAAATTTAAATCTTTTTCTATTGAACAGATTCCGCGAGACCAGAACACTCAAGCCGACGCATTGGCAAACCTTGGGTCAGCTTTAGTTGAACCAATATTTGATGCCATTCCTATGATTCACCTGGCAACGCCATCCATTGGAAACACAGATGTCATCCAAATCGAAGACGAAGAAGATGATTGGTCACGCGACATTCGGAATTTTCTCGTGCACGACCAACTCCCCGAAGACAAAATGGAGGCTCGAAAAATTAGATTCAAAGCATCTAAATACGTTATGATCGAAAATAAGCTTTATTGGCGATCATCGACGGGCCTGAATTTAAGGTGCGTCATCAGCAAGAATCAAGCCCAGAAAATCCTCCAAGAGATGCACGACGGCGAATGTGGTAATCATTCAGGAAGTCGTATCCTGGCTAATCGTATCTCCCGCCAAGGGTATTTTTGGCCGACATTGCGACAAGACGCTGTCAAGTACGTCCAAAATTGTGACCCCTGTCAACGACATTCAGGTATGTCTCATAAACCTTCAGAGCCTTTGCACTCAACGCTTGTCCCATGGCCTTTCATGAGGTGGGGAATGGATATTGTCGGCAAACTACCACCTGCTCCGGGGCAAAAAGTATTCCTCCTCGTACTCACGGATTACTTTTCTAAGTGGGTCGAAGCGGCTGCCTTCTCCCAAATTAGGGATAGAGAAGTTATCTCCTTTATCCAGACTAACATCCTATGCAGGTTCGGGATTCCATCCGAAATTGTTTGCGACAATGGATCCCAATTCATAAGCGACATGACCCAACAGTTCTGCGATGACAGGAACATCAAACTGACGACCTCGACTCCCAGATATCCCCAAGCCAATGGACTTGCCGAGTCGAGTAATAAAACTATTGTAGCCTCAATCAAGAAACGATTAAAAGCTGCAAAAGGAAGATGGGTTGAAGAGCTCCCTTCAGTAATATGGGCAAATCGCACGACACCTCGCACGTCCACAGGACAAACCCCCTTCTCTCTCGTCTACGGCTGTGAAGCCGTCTTACCAATCGAAGTTCATCTCCCAACTTCGAGGCACACATCCGTCGACCACAACTTGGTTGATTTGAGTTATGACCTCGACGCCCTTGAAGAGCTCAGAAAATCGGCCTTGATCAGAATGGCATCACAGAAGCAGGCAGTCGAGCGACATTTCAATAAGCACTTCAAAGTTAAAATCTTTCAAGAAGGCGATTACGTCCTCCATAGAGTATTCCCGAATACCCAGGAACTCAACACAGGTAAACTTTCTACCAAGTGGGAAGGTCCCTATCGTATCTCTGAAGTCGTGGGTAAAGGAGCCTATTGACTTCGAACCCTCGACAATCAGGAAATCCCACGAAGTTGGAATGCGACGCATTTGAAAAAATATTTCTTTTAAAATCGCCTTCCTATCATACAAAGTTTTCAGCACGACGGTAATCATCGCAAAATCGTTAGTAAAAACTACAAACTGCCCTCTAACGAACTTTATCGCAGCAACGCACGACATGAGCGTCCAAGCACATGACTCGATCGTTTGATCACAGTGGCATATATTCTAAGGTTTCATCAGACGATATAGTCACACGTAAGGTCTAAACGATCCCTCGATCTAAGTCTCTGGAACTTAGAAATACTTTGTATGTTCTAAACACATCGATGATATATATTTGTGTCCAAATACATGATTTATGTTTCAACCTTTATATTGTAATAAAAGCCTAAGTTGCACGATCCTCCGTTTATTTCATACTTAACGAATCTTATGATCAATATTACATTTATCCACGACATATGTAATTAAAAACACGAGTTCAGCAAAAGAAGGAACTTCATTAAACGATTACATATGAACGACTGATAGTCGGACAAGTAAATACAAAGTCAAAAGTCGTTGCAACAACCCGAACATAAAAAAGCCTAGCTCGTAAATCTATCCTAGAAGCACGTCGATGGCAGGCTCTGTTCAAAAATCTCGATCTTCGAAATCCTATCAATCCCGAAGAACTAATGCAAGGATCAAACGAGTATAGCCAGAGTTGTCTCCCAACCTTTCGCGACATGGCATTCCGGGAATGTGGCTCTTAAGATTAATGTTAAGGTTGGAGGAAGGAATATCTTCTCTTCGACAATCGACCTCCACCCCAGCACCTCCAGTTTCCTCGCATGTTTAGCGAAGGAAAACAAAAACATCTGCACAATTACAAAAGGAACGTATTATCAAAACACTCAGCAAAGAAATAAACATCGGTAACACAAGTTTCGAAAGAAAAACTTACGAAAGACGCCAGTACGGCTAAACGCAGTCCAAACTCCTCGATAGAGATCCCTGGAAAATGCTCCTTGAAATATAAGAGCTGATATTTCCTCAGAAGCGGGAGCGACTTCGTCCTGACGAGGACATAGTCAATCCAGAGGGATGAAGAAAACGCAAAGTTGATCTCCATAAAATCCCCATCATTCTCTCCCGTCTTTACACCCTCGCCCCGGTCGGCTGACAAAGGGTCGACGTGGTAGCAGAAAACATCGTCGCCAGATGCGCAGAATCCACGGACATCGCGTCTATCGCAACCAACATCGTCATCGACTTGGGTATCATAGCCCACGGTAGTCACCGAAGATTTGGAAAAAGTCGAGATTCTGGAAAAAATGACTTTTCGAAAGCTTAAAGAAAAACGATCCATTTTGATCTCTATTTATGCAGGAAATCGTGACAGGTCGAGCCCTTCAAAAAATCGACACGTATCCCCGTCCTTTCGTATGACCGCAGGGATCGTCGACACCTGTCCTCGACAGCTGGTAAGCATCAACGTGTGTCAGTATGACGTCACAACCTCGTTCCCTTTTCAACTTCTCGATTCAGTTAGGAACGGACCAGTCTAGCTCCAAGGCGATTGAGGTAATTTCTAACTCTTGTTGACAAAATTTAAAACTTAAATTTGGCATTCAATTTTCAAATTTTGGGGGCAAACTGTTTGGGCAAAAAATCACGTCGTACGACCACGACCGGGACAGGTAAGACGAACATTATAATCCAAATCCTGTATTAAGATAAGGTCTCAGCGAGAACCCAGAAAACATCTGTCGTCGCCCGTAAAAGGTAAGTCGTACATCCTCCATGACGCTCGACCATAGTATCGCCTGTTCCGCACGACCGTCGAGTAAGATCATTGCACCTTCGACCAAAACTAACGTTAACCTTGACTGTTACGTTTGTTAAGTGTTTAATGAAGGAGTCAAAGTCATTAAAGAGCAACGGATATAACCGACGCCACCATCAACGATCGATGACCGTAACGGACGAAGATCATCATGGATAATCACTCCGGCGACCGTTTCCAGCCGTTGTAGCCGTTGATCGAATCATTAATGGAGTTAATTAATGATGCGAAGGCTATAAAAGACAAGCTAAGACATCATTTCAGGGGACATCGGTTAACATCTGATACACTCCAGCGAACAACACCATACAGCAGAGAAAATCAACCAAACTCATAGCAGAGAACATTCAAACTCTGAAGGTTAAGCACTGAAAGCAAGAACCTTGCAGCGAGCTCAAGAACACTCGAAGGAAAGCTCAAGTTATCGTTCTCGACACACTACAGCAGCCCTCGACCAACAGTTTACACTTTGTATTCACACACGACAAACACCTGTTTCACATTTAAACACTTGTACTTTACATTTCGAAGCGATTCCTTCATTTGTATTGTAATCATCGTACGATCGACACCAGTACCAAGGACATCGCCCCTGATTGGCGACCATAGTGCAGCGACGACACCCACTGTCGTCCGCTGGTTTTTTCCTCGTTTGAGGTTTTTCATGCGTCATCAAATCCATTGTCTCGTTTATTTTTTCCCTCATTGCACGTCTCGTCGAAAGATCCTTTCTTTAGTTGATTAAGTCCACATCGACCTTAAGTTGTCCCTTTGGTGCGATTTTTGGCATTAACAACGTCCCACCTAGAACAACTCTATATATATACTCTAAGTATATTTTCCTCGTTTAATTATTTTTGACCCAATATATGATCGTTGATTCAAGCATCGAAAGATCATTGGTCAAAACCAACGACCACCCCCGATTTTACATTGCAGGTTCGCAAGATCATATGAATATAGGTCTTACGATTTACATCGTGAGAAACCAAAGTCTCTTCGACTTAAAAAAGCACAGGTCGTATGATTTATAGTCGTCAATAAGAGACGACTCGCATTTTTTATGATCGCCAGTGATGGCAAACGCAGGTTGTAATTTATAGTCGTCAATAAAAGACGACCCACATTTTTTGTGATCGCCGGTCATGAAAAACACAGGTAAAAATTATTGGTCGCCCATAGAAGCGACTCGCATAATCACCAGTCATGGTAAGATGCATGTCAAAACACAAAAGTCGCCAATAAGAAATCCGAAATAATTGGTCGTGCGACATCCGAAATTGTCTGCGACAATGGATCCTAGTTCGTAAGCAACAGGACTCGACAGTTCTGTGAAGACCGCGACATCAAACTGACAACCTCGCCACCCAGGGGTAAGCGGTCAAGCGACACTTCAGCAAGAACATCAAAGCTAAAGTCTTTCAAGAAGGCGACTACGTTCTCCATCGAGTGTTCCAAAGCACTCAAAAGCTCAATGCAGGTAAGCTTTCCACCAAATGGGAAGGCCTATCGGCTTTCAACCCTCGGCAATCAAGATATCCCACGTAGTGGGAATGCAACGCACCTGAAAAGCCAACGACCAACCTCTGACATTGTTTTACCGCAGGATCGCATGACATTAGTTACTAAAGTCTATTATATGACTTAAGTCTCGCAGGATCGAACGATATATAAGACTATCGTACGATCTTAACCTCGCAAGGTCGCACGACATAAGTAATCATGTCTATGACTTGATCATTCCATCACAGGAACACATGATTCAAAGTTCATCGTATGATCAAATCACACGATCATAAGGTCTAGCGACCATCTAAGTTCTTCAACTTAGAAAAACTTCATGTTCTGAATGAATGTTGTAATCGCATGCGCTTATGTTTGCTTATACGATTCAGGAATATAAAAGTCTTATGACTTAGTCGTTGTATTACCATGGATGCCCAAGTCGCACGACTTCTTGTTCATTTTTGTACTTAAAGAATTTTTACAGTCGACATTACATATGTCCATGACATGTATGAGTCGAAATAATACTCAGGTTCAAAAGAAAGGTAAACTTTTTACCGATTATCGCTAAAACGAAACTTACAACTAGCTAAAAATGCTAGACACAACGTAACATAGGTCTATAACGACCATATCGGCTCGAAACGCCAGATCAAAGGTCTCTCACGACCATATCGGCTGTAAGCGCCAGACCATAGGTCTTTAACGACCATATCGGCTCGAAACGCCAGATCGAAGGTCTCTCACGACCATATCGGCTGTAAGCGCCAGAACATATGTCTCTAACGACCGTATCGGCTGTGAACGCCAGATCACAGGACCACGTCGACCGAGAACGCCAACCCGGCGACATGGGCCCCTGTCTCCTCGATAGGAAAAACATTTCCTGAAAGACGGGAGCAAATATTTCCTCAAATGAGGAAACAACGTCGTCCCGTCTAGGACACCATCGGCCGATGACCCGTCCCCCTTGTCGGCAGACGCTGGAGACAACACCTTGGACACTAGCTTCGTCACTGTCGCCGGAAGCGCCGAACTTGCTGGTATCGCGTCCATCACGCCAGAACGGCTGGATGACACCCTCGCCTCTTTAGGCGTGACAACTCTCGATGAAACGTCAGCCCGCGAACACGGTTCCTTCAGGACTACCGTCCTTGTCTTCTTCAAGATTCCTGACCCAGCTGTCGGGGCATTCTTTCTCCTTTCCCGGCCTCGAAGGGCAAGCACAACTTGCGTCACCTTCTTTGGCTGACCAAGTCAGTTTTCCTCTGATGATCTTAGCAAAAGTAACACGTCTCCGTAGCAACGCATTTTACTTTAGTGCGAGATCTGAAATTCTACTGGCTTTGAAATTCAGATCTCGGGGGGCTAACTGTTTGGGTAAAAAAATCACACCCTCGACCGACCTGGGAAGCACCCTCGACATAACCCATGGACATTGATTACCCCTGACCGACAAGGATAATACCCGTTATTATCATATACCCGACATACGTTAAATAACCACGATAATTGACATATTGGGTCAATAGTCATATTACATCTCATGATCGCACGTCACGTGTCGCAAGTCATGCACTTTGCACATCACTAGTCCTACGTTACTAGTCCTATGTCACCAGTTACGGCTCGTCGGTCTTACGTCGACAGTCTCCTGTCATCGGTGTTATATCGCTCTGGTCCTACGACAACATCGTCCTGACATCCTGGTCCTACGACCAAATGGTCTTATATTTTGGCGATAGTCGTATGTTCCATAAGACCGACATCTGAGACTTAAGACGGTCGTATGATTATACTAACCGTTAACAGTCAAACATCCGTTTCTTTTGTTTATTAATGCAGGTCTTGACCACGAACAGAAAAGGTAAGACACTCGTTATGAACCATATATTGTATTAAGATAAGGTCCCGACAAAGACCCAGAAAACATCTGTCATCCCTCCCGAAAGGTAAGTCGAGAGTTCATCGCGACACTCGACCTCGACATCGCCCGCTCCGCACGACCGTCGCATAAAGACCATGCGACCTCAACCAAGCTAACACATAATATAACTGTTATGTTTGTTAAAGTGTTTAATGCAGGAGTCAACGTCATTAATGGACAACGACCAGTAACGGACGAGTCATCAAGAGCATTAATGACCCGACAGTGGTTACGAAAACCGCTCATCAATGACATTAAAGCTCCCCAGCAGTTACAAGACCAAACATTAAAGCATATTTAAAGCCACAAAGACTATAAATATGAAGATCGCAGCTTCACTTTGGGACATCGATCATCTAGCAACAAACATCCGAAGCAGAACCCGAGAAACACATACTGAAAGTTATCATCTAGCACTGAATTCCAGAATACTACAGCGCATTCAAGAATAACAGTGGTGAAGAGCTTTCTCTCGAAGAATCAGTCTCGACGCACGACATCATCCCTCGACCAACAGTTTACACTTTGTATTCACACACGACAAACACCTGTTTTTACATTCAAAACACTTGTACTTTACATTTTGAAGCATTTCCTTCATTTGTATTGTAACCTCTGTACGATCGACACCAGTACCGAAGGACATCGCCCCTGATTGGCGACCATAGTGCAGCGACGACATCCCTTGTCGTCCGCAGGTTTTTTCCTCGATTGAGGTTTTTCCTGCGTCATCAAATTCTTTGTCTTCTTTATTTTTACCTTCGTTGCACGTTTCGTTGAAAGGTTCCTTTCTTTAGTTGATTAAGTCCACATCGACCTTAAGTTGTCCCTTTGGTGCGATTTTTGGTCCACATCGACCTCAATCGAGGAAAAAACCTGCGGACGACAGGGGGTGTCGTCGCTGCACTATGGTCGCCAATCAGGGGCGATGTCCTTGGATACTGGTGTCGATCGTACAGTGATTACAATACAAATGAAGAAAATGCTTCGAAATGTAAAGTACAAGTGTTTGGAATGTAAAACATGTGTTTGTCGTGTACGAAACAAAGTGTGAACTGCTGGTCAAGGGCTGTTGTCGTGCGTCGAGAGCGATACTTAGAATAATGGTTCTTCACTTCAGGTGTTCTTGAATATTTCTTCGGTTGTTAATCGCCGGATATTCGATGTCTTGAAATGTTGATTGAGCTTGATATTTATAGTCTTCGCGTCCTTAGCTTCATCCATGAATGCTCCTTTAATGGCCTTAACGGTTGGAAACGGTCGCCGGAGTAATGATCTTCGTCCGTTACGGTCACCGGCTGTTTAATGATTGTGTCGGTTATAGTCGTTACTCCTTAATGACTTTTACTCCTGCATTAAACACTTAATAAACGGTCATGGTTAACGTTAGCTTTGGTCGAAGTCGCACGTCCTTATATAATAGTCGTGCGGATCGGGCGACGCTATGGTCGAGCGTCGTAAGGAACTCTCGACTTACCTTTTATGAGGGACGACGATGGTGTTCTAGGTCTTTGTCGAGACCTTATCTTAATACAAGATATAGTCCCTAATCATACGTCTTACCTGTTTCGGTCGTGGTCGAGCGACGTGATTTTTTGCCCAAACAAGGGGCGGCCCTCACTTGGTGGAATGTCTATTCCACTTCTTTAGAAGCTTCTGTATTGGCAAAACTGAGCTGGCCAACATTCAAAAAGAAAGTGTTAGAGGAGTATTGCAACGAAAGGGTAATGGACCAAATCGAGGAAAGTTTCGGGAATTTGAGGAAGGGTAACTCGACTGTGAAAGAGTACAACTGACAGTTTATGGATAAGTTGGGATTGGTGGGACATCTAGTCCCGACTGAAAAAGATAAAATCAAGGCTTACATCAATGGGTGTCGAAAGCCTCCACTCTCCGTGAGGCAATTGAGGAAGCGCAGTTAGTGGAAGACGCTTGCAACCGTGATAAGGAAGAGAGTAACCGGTCACCCGAGAAGAGGAATTGGGAAGGGAGTTTTGTGCCTTCCAAGAAACCGAGATCATTCAGTAACAACTACCGAGGGACCGAACCTAGGCGTGAAGCTAGGTGGTGTTCCAAATGCTAAAGCAAGCATCACGGTCCGTGTAAACCAAATGAGGTGACTTGCTATAAGTGTGGGAAGTCGGGGCATGTCCACAACGATTGCCCTGCTAAGGAAATTATCTGTTTTGAATGCAAAGAGCCGGGCCACATTAGAAGCGAATGTCCGAAGACAAAGATTGGGGGAAGCGGGGGAAGGAAGGTGGACCCTCCGAAAGTGTCGGGGCGCGCATTCCAGATGACGGGTGATGAGGCGAAGGCCTCGACAGATGTAGTATCGGGTACGTTTCTTCTAAACTCCGTACCTACACGCGTTTTGTTTGATTCGGGTGCCAGTTTTTCATTTGTGTCGATTTCCTTTTGCCAAAAGTTGTCCCTACCCACTAGTAGATTAGAGGATGCCGTAGTGGTAAAGATAGCGGATGGTAGTCAGGTGGTGGTTCGTGATGTACTGAAGGGTTGTGTGTTGGAAATCGAGGGGACGAAATTCCCGATAGAGTTAATGCCCATGGCCATAGGTGGGTTTGATGTGGTGGTTGGAATGGATTGGCTAGCGGCCAACCGTGCTGAAATTTTGTGCGCCAAGAAACTAATTCGCATCCTTATCGCGGACGGTGAAGTGGTGACCGTGTATGGTGAAAAGAGGAAGGGAGAAGTGGCGATCATCTCTATGCTTAAGGCCCGTAAATGCCTAACCAAGGGGTGTGCCTCTTACTTAGCGTATGTGCTTGACGCTAAACTCGAGAAGAAGAAATTAGAGGACGTGCGGGTAGTCTGCGAGTTTCCCGATGTATTCCTGGAGGACTTGCCGGGATTACCACCCGATCGTCAGGTAGAGTTCAGGATAGAGTTGATTCCGGGAGAGGCACCGATCGCCAAGGCCCCTTACCGCTTAGCCCCATCCGAGATGCAAGAAATGATGGCACAACTCCAAGAGCTTGTGGAGAAGGGGTTTGTGAGACCGAGTTCGTCACCATGGGGAGCGTCGGTCTTATTTGTGAAAAAGAAAGACGGCACGATGAGGATGTGTATCGACTACCGGGAGTTAAACAAAGTGACTGTGAAGAACAAGTACCCACTCCCTAGAATAGACGATTTATTCGACCAACTCCAAGGTGCGTGTTGTTTCTCAAAGATCGATCTACGTTCGGGATATCATCAAGTCAAGGTAAAGGAGAGCGACGTTCCTAAGACGACATTTAGGACACGGTACGGGCATTACGAGTTCTTGGTGGTGCCGTTTGGTTTGACGAACGCACCGACGGTGTTCATGGACCTAATGAACCGAGTATGCCGACCCTTATTGGATAGGTCGGTCATTGCCTTCATAGACGACATCTTGGTATATTCTAAGAATGAGTCAGAACACGAGCGACACCTGCGGGAAGTATTGGAGGTTGTTAATGTAACATCCTGAATTTTCGTTATTTGTGTTTTAATAAGAATTT
Organism: Saussurea involucrata; assembly: GCA_033807775.1. NCBI lineage: Eukaryota > Viridiplantae > Streptophyta > Magnoliopsida > Asterales > Asteraceae > Saussurea > Saussurea involucrata. The sequence continues at coordinate 112,172,131 of CM066324.1, forward strand.
TGGATGTAATTGTTTTCTAGTTTAAACCTTGGATTATATGAAAGTGTTATAATTCAAACAGGGGTTAAAATACAAGTAATGAAAGTATGGTGGTATTTTTGGGAATAATGGATCTTGAGGGTATGTTTGGTTTTAATTAAAATGTGTATATGGATAAAGCGTTTGAGATAAGAAGAATATCTCATTTGTCTTGTGTGAGTCGGTTTAGAGAACGAGAGGAAGAGAAAAAGAGGGAAAAGAAGAAAAACAAGTTTGGTATTCAGATTTGGTAAGGGATTTATATTGGTTTGATAAAAGATTCATTGTTGATGTTAGATTATAAACAAACTTGTGTATTGGATGGATCTGCAGAATCATAAACATCAGTTTGAAGTTCAGATTTTGTGCAGAAGTGGGTTTTTACTACAAAAGGTGAGTTCATTCGATTCTTTGTACAAATCAGTGTTTTTAAGTTATAGTAACCTTGGTATATTTGTATGAACTGACTGAGGATTGATTAGAATGAGTAGATTGAACTGATTTCATGTTTTAAATCGATTTGAGGACTTGTTGAACGGACAGTACACAAAACCTTGAAAGTCCCGGTAGTTGAATGTCCCGGTAGTTGGAAGTCCCGGTAGTTGGGAGTCCCGGTAGAGGCAAGTCCCGGTAGTTGGAAGTCCCGGTAGTGGCAAGTCCCGGTAGTACAAGTCCCTGTAGTACAAGTCCCGGTAGTGGAAGTCCCGGTAGTGGAAGTCCCGGTAGTTGGAAGTCCCGGTAGAGGTAAGTCCCGGTAGAGGCAAGTCCCGGTATAGGTGAGTCCCGGTACAGCATATCGGGAGTTGGGTAAAGAAACCAGTATACCTAAATGGTATCAAAATTTGATATGGCTCAAGGACCTGATAAGTTAAGTATCTAGAGGCCTTGTATTTTATGTATCTCTCCGGATATAATGAAATGTGCATTTATGTAATCGTGAAATGGTGCGATTTAAGAATTGACATATATCTTATGTTACTTGAACATATGTACTTTTGAATAGTAGTATGTTAGGTTTATAGACTGCGCTAGTGCGATACTAGGCAGGATTGTGTTAAATGTGATTTGCTCATACTGAATGATATGAGGAATCTGTACGATTTATATATATGATTTGCTCATACTGAATGATATGAGGAATCTATATGGTATAAAGGCGATTTGCTTATACTAAATGATATGAGAAATCTGTGGTAAGCTTTAACTTGCACGAGTAGAAATAAGTGTAATGGATCCATAGGCACTAAAGTTTGGAAATCACATGGAATAGGCGTGTGGTATAACTCGTTTAATCGTTATTCCAGTGTGTGTGGGAAATCACATGGAATAGGCGTGTGGTATAACTCGTTTAATCGTTATTCCAGTGTGTGTGGGAAATCCTGGAATAGGCGTGTGGTAATTAATCGTTATTCCTGATTTCTAAGGAAGAGAGTGAGATTGACATAAGTGCTTGTGATCTCTGCTTCCTTACCGATAAATGGGCGTGTGTAATCGCGATTTATTGGTGGAGAGCACTGATCTAGAATCTTTGAAGATTCGTAGTGTGGCTCTGGGTTATGATATGATGACGAAATTATTGTCAGTCATATTCATGAAATGTGGAAATGGGCATGTGTATATTGCGATTTCTGGAATAAGAGCATTACTCTAGAATCAGTGAAGATTCGTAATGTGGTTCTGAGATATGATATGATGACGGAATTATTGTCAGTCACATTCATGGAACTGGGTAAAAATCGTGTTAACAGAATAGAGTTATACGTATGGTAAGAAAAGGGGAATCAGGTTTGTTATAACTTGTTTACATTGTTTTTACAAATGTTATCTTGGAAACGAATGTTCTCACTAGGCGTTGGCCTAATCGTCTCAATTGATGTTTTCTTACCAGGTACCAGCTCGGGGAGGTAAAGGGTTGTGGGACGAGCGTTTTGATATAGCAGAGGTAGATGAATTTAACAAAGAAGAGATTTGATGGATTGATAGATAACTTGATTAATCTGGTTGAAGGGACATAATTAGATTGATAGGTTATTTGAAGGATCTTGTAATGTGAATATACTCTTGATGGTTAATCTACTGCCTGTTTTTATAAGTTGAAGTATTTATTGTCATAACCTGTTATAACTTGAGGTTTAAATTGGCTCAGATTTTGGGGTGTTACAGTTAATGCCAAAAATCGCACCAAAGGGACAACTTAAGGTCGATGTGGACTTAATCAACTAAAGAAAGGATCTTTCGACGAGACGTGCAACGAGGGAAAAATAAACGAGACAAGGGATTTGATGACGCAGGAAAAACCTCAAACGAGGAAAAAACCTGCGGACGACAGTGGGTGTCGTCGCTGCACTATGGTCGCCAATCAGGGGCGACGTCCTTGGTACTGGCGTCGGTCGTACGATGATTACAATACAAATGAAGGAAATACTTCTAAATGTAAAGTACAAGTGTTTAAATGTGAAAACAGGTGTTTTGTCGTGTGTGAATACAAAGTGTAAACTGTTGGTCGAGGGCTGTTGTCGTGCGTCGAGAGCAGTTCTTCGAGTGTTCTTGAGTTCGCTGTAAGATTTTGGCTTTCAGTACTTAATCTCCAGAGTTTGAATGTTCTTTGCTATGAGTTTGGATGATTTTCTCTGCTGTGTGGTGATGTTCGCTGGAGTGTATTGGATGTTAACCGATGTCCCTTGAAATGAAGCTTTAGCTTGTCTTTTATAGCCTTCACGTCATAAATTAACTCCATTAATTCGATCAACGGCTACAACGGCTGGAAACGGTACCCGGAGTGATTATCCATAATGATCTTCGTCCGTTACGGCTATCGATCGTTGATGGTTGCGTCGGTTATATCCGTTGCTCTTTAATGACTTTGACTCCTTCATTAAATACTTAACAAATGTAACAGTCAAGGTTAACGTTAGCTTTGGTCGAAGGTGCAACGATCTTACTCGACGGTCGTACGGGACGGGCGATACTATGGTCGAGCGTCATGGGGGACGTACGACTTACCTTTTACAGGCGATGACGGATGTTTTCTGGGTTCTCGTCGAGACCTTATCTTAATACAAGATTTGGATTATGACGTGCGTCTTATCTGCCCCGGTCGTGGTCGTACAACGTGATTTTTTGCCCAAACAGTTTGCCCCCAAAATTTGAAAATTGAATGTCAAATTTAAGTTTTAAATTTTGTCCATCAGACGCATAGGAAATAAGACAAGAGTTAGAAATTACCTCAATCGCCTTGGAGCTAGACTGGTTCGTTTCTAACTGAACGAGAAGTTGAAAAGGGAACGGGGTCGTGACGTCATACTGACACACGATGATGCTTACCAGCTGTCGAGGACAGGTGTCGACGATCCCTACGGTCATACAAAAGGACGGGGATGCGCAGCGGTTATCCAGGGATTCGATCCAACCCTGTTTTTTCAGTCTAAATAGGGATTTTGATGGATCATTTCCTTATTTCGCCCTTGAAGAGTTTGTGCTGTGATTTCCTTGCCATCTTTTGTCTGATATCTTCCGATCTTGTGAAAATCTCTGACTTGGTTAGGTTTCTTCGAGGGTTAACGCGCCCTATAAGTAAGGTACGATTTCTCTGCCTTCTGCAAATTTTGTTTAGAAATGTCGAGGGATCCTGAGAGTGTTATTCAAGAGTTATCGGACCTCCGGGACTTTAGAAAGTTAGCAAAAATTACTGTGTGAGTCGAATTGATCCGTCCAGGCCAGATCCGATCAAACGAGTGTCCCGAGGGGTACAGCGTGATCTATGAATACCCTTTTAAGATAGGTTTCGAATGGCTTTTTTCTCCTCTGGCCAAGGCGTTTATGTTAGAGTTTGACTTGGCACCAAGTAAATTGATGCCCCAGTTCTGGCGAGTCGTACGAGTGATCGAGCGTGCTACTAGGAAATGGAATTCTCCCATGAACGTACATGACCTCCTCTCGGCTTATCAAGCCAAGATGGACGGATGTCATCGATGTAGTTTACATTCTAGATTCAAGGGCGATCGCGTTTTGGTCTTAGGAACGGGTGTGAACGACCGTGGGTGGAAGTCTCGATATGTTTTCGTGCGTAAGTTGTCCCTTGACTCTGAGAGTGAATGGATTAGGACGAGCCGGAATACGTCGGGTGAGCCTCGTTATTTTCATCTGGCGTGCGTTGTAGATGATTTACATATGATTTTTAACTTGTTTTTTGTATGTTGACAGCCCTAAAATTCGAGGTCGTGAAGCCAGACGTTAACTCTCAAGCGAAGATCAATTCGTTTTTTGAATTTACCGTCGCCGAGAGGTCTTTCGTCGTGCGACACTCGGCGGATGACGACGATTTAGAATCTTCAGGAGAGAATCAGGGGGAGAAGTGTGAAGAGGAAGAAGATAAGTTGAGAGGAAGGAGAGAGATGACGGGTAAGTTTTACTTTCCTTTTCTTTCTATGTTACCTCGAGTCTTTTTCCTTTGCGTGCTTTATGACATTCCTTTTTTCCAGGAGATTCTCAACCTAAAATGCTGAAGGTTTCTGCTAAGAGAGCAGCTGAGCTGGAGTGTGCTCGTCAGGGCAGGGAGAGGAGGCTAAAAGCCATGTCTGCTGGTCCTGAAATTCCAAAGAAGACGAGGACGACGACTCCGAGGGAGTCGTCGGCTGGGGTTAATGACTCGTCGAGAGTCGCTTCTCCTGAGAAGGTAGGGGTCAGATCACCTAAGAAGGTGATTGCAGCGACACCCATCAATTATGCGCCTCTGGCAGAAACGGTGAAGTCCCCGTCTGCCGCGTCGAATCCTTTGTCAGCCGACAAGGGCGAGGATCACTCGACGGGAGGGGAGAAGGTCACGACGGTCAACTTTTCGCTGCCATCGGACTTTATGACAGGTAATGTCCTAGACGGGACGAACCTGTTCCCTCACCTGGATAAATTCTTGCTTCCATCTTTCAGGGAGCGTTTTAAGGGGTTTCCTATCGAGGAGACGGGTGCCCATATAGTCGGCTTGTCGTTCATGGTAAGTCTTTCTTTCAAGACTTAGTTTGTCTAGGCCCAGACTTCGTTTTTCGTTGTCGTTGTCGTTGTCCACTGATGATGTCTGTTTTTCATGTTTTCGCAGGCACTTCAGGCTTCCTTGGCCTCGCGAAGTGGAATGGCGAAGGTGAAATATCTCTTGTCCGCCGCACGTGAAAGAGAGAAAGCGGCGCTGGACAGAGCGAGTGCCTCTATAAGTCGTGCTGAGGATTTTTTGAAACGTCTTGACGATGCTTTAGAACATTTGAAGATCGTTCATCTTTCCAAGGAAGATCTTAGTCATCGTCTGAAGCAATCCTTGTCCATGACTGCTGAACAAAGGGAGGAGATGGCAAAAGTTAAGGAATCCTTGGTCACTGTTTCAAAAGAGGTTGAGGATTATAAATCCAAGGTAGAGAGTTTGGAGAAAGAAGTGCAAGCTGCAAAGGACGAGGGTAAGTCGGTTTTTGCCATAGCTCGTCTGACTGCTCGGGCGACGATCATGCGACGACATTTGCTGGGGAAGGACCCTCTTGCTTCGGCGAAGGAGGAGCTAGACATCTATCTGAATGGTGTTGGGACCGAGAGGGATCTTGACTCGGACGATGAGAAGGATGATGAGGAGGAGGTGGCAGGTGAAAGCCTTCAGGACGGGACTTCGGGCATGAATGCCACAGATGCTCCTCCTTTAATTTAAGAATTTTATTTTGTTTGCTTTGCTGCTCGATCGTTGGTGGTCGAGCGTGTACCTGACGATTTCTTTTTAAATGCACTTTTTGTTTGAACTTGTGCTTTATTCAAATCACATTGGTTATGAATTTGATCATAAAATACATGTGAAATCATGCGACTAAGGTATTCATTGTAATACAATGATAAGAACGTAAAACAAATATAAAAACACGCGATTAAAGCACATTCAGTGTATGAAAGTTAAGAAACTTAGGGGTAAAGTCGTTTAGACTCTGTGATCGTACGACCGGATCGTACAGCGAGTTTGTGTCGTATGCCCCTGTGGAGAAATAATCAAGTTAAAGACCTGATCGTTTATGTCGTTCGACCTTGCGATATTAAAGTCATATAGTAGACTTAATGATTACTGCCGTGCGACTCTGCGATAATCTGTCGTGCGATTCTGCGATAAAACGATGTCGGGGGTTGGTCGTTGGCTAGCCAACGACCCTCCGATGCTTAAGTCAGTAGACGTTTTGTGAGAAAAAATCGAGAAAAAATCGTATGAGAAAGAGTTAGAGAATGTACCATTTCAGACTCTCTCTATTTGCCCCCTGTCATTTATTACCGTACTCTTTTTGGGAGGAAAAGATAGGTTTTAAATGACAGAATGACACGGAGAAATATTGTCATGTGGTCGACTATGTTGTCGTGCGACGAGGCACCATAGTAGATTTATCCCTGTGGAAAAGATATTGTTAATTTAGGGATAGAAAAACGAACCTGTCGAAAGCTTGATCTTACGACTTCAGTTTATTTTCGCTTTTGATCTCCTGGATTCCCCATGGCGTAGGGAATTTCAATTAATAACTTTTGCATGCTCGGGAGTCGACGGTCGATGGCTATTAGCTGGAATAGCGACATCGTCGATGATATCTTTGAGATTTCCTTTCGGAAAATGATATGCTAGTTCCTTCTTCAATGCGATACAGTCGTCTGTCGCATGACCATGATCGGCATGGAAGTCGCACCACTTTGATTTGTCTTTCTTAGCATCGTCCAGGTCAGACTTCTTTTCAGAGCTTCGACTAGGTCCTTTGTGGGTCCTTTGAATCCGTAAGAGGATATTTTGGGGTACTGAGTGAACTTAGCCGCGGTCTTGGCCTCTGCTTTCATCTTGAAACGAACATTTGAAATTTGGCGCGCTGGCTCTACTCTAGAAACAACCTTTGTCTTGAACTCTTGCTTTCTGACGCCTAGCGACTTCTTGTCGTCAGTGTGCTTGCGACGAAAGGCTGCATCGTCTTCGACCCTCATATATGCTAAGGTTCGAGCTCGGACGTCTTCGAAATTCTCCGGGGGATATTTGGTCAGGTCGGTGTATAAACCCGAATTATCGTCCAGACCACGCTTATAGGCTTCGATTGCGGTTTTTACGTCGCAATTGCGGATGCTGATCATTTCGGCATTGAATCTATTAAAATAACTTCAAATAGACTCATTAGCTTTCTGTACGATGTAATATAGGTCGCTGGTCTGCTTCTCCATCTTACGACTGCTGGCGAATTGCTGGGAGAATTGATTAACCAACTCAGTAAACGACCCGGTGGATTTGGGTTTGAGATTGATTAACCATTGGAGAGCTGGACCAGTAAGAGTTGCTCCAAAACTCTTACACATGCATACTTCCTGGTACATAAATGGGATCGAGATCGTCCACATGAGCTGCTTATATTGCGCGACGTGCTCAGTCGGATCGGTCATACCCGAATACTTGGGAGTGAAGGCAGGAATGTTATACTTCTTTTGGACCTCGATGGTGGCGATCTCATCGATGAAGGGCGACGCCTGATACCCCGAGCGAGGCTCGACGTCGACAGGCACGGCTGCCCCAGGCAACTTGGCGAGCAAGGACAGGACGCGCTCATTTTGGTCTTCTAACATCTTCAAACGCTGAGCGACGGGATCGTTAAGATCGGGATTTGCCCCTGTCGAGGGATTGGCCCCTGGGCTAGTGCCATTACCATGCGACGAACCATTGGTGTCCCCGTTGAACGGGATGAAATATGGCTGTGACCCATAGTGGAATTGCTGCGGTCCATTCTGAAACGGCTGCGATCCTTGCTGGAAAGGTTGCGATCCACCTTGAGGTCCATTCTGAAATGGCTGCTGAAATGGTTGCGACCCTTGCTGGAAAGGCTGCGGCCCTTGTGATGGCTGAGACCCATTATTCACGGGTGGTGGCCTTATGTGCTGAGGAGGAATTGTCCCAAACTGAGGATTTGGTTGAACGTCCCTGGCTGTTGATTCTGCATGAACGGGCCTGGATGCTGATTCTGCGCGGATGAACCTGGATTCGGGACAAATGGTCTAGGGCCATTCTGGTCGAACGATCTTGGAATTGGGTTCTGCACGAACGACCTAGGACCATTTTGAGGCCCAAGAGGATTTCTTAACCGCGCGATCTCCTCAACTGCTCTGCGATTCTGCTCCGCCATTGCATTGAGTTGATTCCTCGCGACTTCGAGCTCCTGATACATCTGAGCGACGGCTTGCTGCGGATTTCCAGAGGCTGCCATTTTCCTGCAACAGAAAATAGAAGAAACTCCAAGAAACTTTTAGTAGGGTGCACGTTCGTCGAGGATTTTCTCTAGATGAGGTCCCACGAATGGCGCCAAACTGTTAATGCCAAAAATCGCACCAAAGGGACAACTTAAGGTCGATGTCGACTTAATCAACTAAAGAAAGGATCTTTCGACAAGACGTGCAACGAGGGGAAAAATAAACGAGAGAAGGGATTTGATGACGCAGGAAAAACCTCAAACGAGGAAAAAACCTGTGGACGACAGTGGGTGTCGTCGCTGCACTATGGTCGCCAATCAGGGGCGACGTCCTTGGTACTGGTGTCGGTCGTACGATGATTACAATACAAATGAAGGAAATACTTCGAAATGTAAAGTACAAGTGTTTAAATGTGAAAACAGGTGTTTTGTCGTGTGTGAATACAAAGTGTAAACTATTGGTCGAGGGTTGTTGTCGTGCGTCGAGAGCAGTTCTTCGAGTGTTCTTGAGTTCGTTGTAAGTCTGGCTTTCAGTACTTAATCTCCAGAGTTTGAATGTTCTTTGCTATGAGTTTGGATGATTTTCTCTGCTGTGTGGTGATGTTCGCTGGAGTGTATTGGATGTTAACCGATGTCCCTTGAAATGAAGCTTTAGCTAGTCTTTTATAGCCTTTGCGTCATTAATTAACTCCATTAATGTAAAGCCCATGTCCTGGTATGGTTTGTTAATTTATTTATTTTTTCTCTTCTGCTCAGTTTTTATAACTGCTTGTATTTAGTAATATTTACGTTTAACGAGAGTAGCACCGTTAGCCTTCATTGTTAATTCTTAAGTTAAGTTGGGTTAAGGTAAGATGTTGGATTTTGGGGGGCTATTCATGGACTTAGACAAAAGATGGGCATGGGTTTCGGCCCATGCAAAAAGGGGACCGAGAACCCTTTTATTCTTCTCGTTTCCTTGCTTTGCACACAAAAGAATACTAAACAACCCTAAACTCTCTCCAAAACTCACGGCCGTAGCCCCTTCTCGGTTGCCGCCGATCGCAAACCACCATCATCAGCTGCTTGCCGCCGACGAGAGCGATAGAGAGAAGAAGAGTCGATCGGGAAGAGAGTGGCCGTCGAGACGAAGGCTGCTACTGCTGCTGCGTTCTTGCGAGAAAGGTAACGTCTCTTCTTGCTTTTGTTTCTTCGACACCATCAACCGCAAACCACCACCGCCGCCGCTGCAGCCTTGGCTGCCGGCGGCATGGCCACCAGCGTGCACTACCAGCGCAGGGTGGCGTTGTGCGTGGTCGGGGGTAGTGAGCCGGGTGGGTGTGTGTATAGGGGAGTCGGGATGGTTTAAAAGGGACCGTTTTAATTCTTGTCTCGTCGGAATTTCGTAAATTGTCGCCGTCGCCGCCGGCGACCACCACTGCCGGAGGTGGCAGTGGGTGGTGCGCGGTTGAGCCAGCCTTCGTGACCTAAAACCCTTTTAAAGTGAACCCTAGTTGCAAACCCGAATCGTATAAACCGAACGCGTAAACCGTTTTATAAAGTTATCATTTTATGTGAAAAACGTCCTTTTCTGCCACTGTTTTGCGTTAGCCGTAACTCTTTACTCGTAACTCGGATTGGGATGAAGCCGGTGCCAAAAGTTCCCTTTCCGAGTCTAGTAACTTTTCTGTGTTTCGTGCGAAATCCAGTTCGGATCGTAGCATAGGCCAAATCGTCGTTTTATACTGAAAGGTGCTGGTTTTTCACCGTTCTGCGAACCGTTCTTATAAATTCCGTAATAAAATGTAGAAAAATCGTTAGGAGGTGTATAATATGTCCTTGGAACCCTAACTCAGAGTACTAACTAGTTATGTATTTTAATCGAGGATTTTCTGGGTTTAAAGAGGTCGGATCAGGTCCCGAACAGACCTGTTTGGTTAGATCGAAAAGTCGTTTAAGGGACGGTTTAAGCGTGCGTCGTATTTTAGGGTCCGGGTCTCGTGTTAATACTTTTTAACGTTCGTCTAGGTGTCGGGAAGTGATCTTGGATTTGTGGATCTTGATTTATTAATTGTGATCTAGGCGCGCTTACGAGGTGAGTTCTCTCACTATATTTAATATCAGTCGTTTTACATTACTGTAGCTCGTGTGTGGTAGCCTTAATTATTTGTGATGCGGGGCTAGATAGTGGGGTGGCTAGTTAGACCTTTGTTGACATGTATACGCGGGTGGCGTTGTCATGTATACGCGGGTGGCGTAGGGACTCGGGGGCCGGTGTTTGTATACGCGGGTGGCGTAGGGACTCGGGGGCCGGTGTTTGTATACGCGGGTGGCGTAGGAACTCGGCGGGGCCGAAGATTGTACACGCGGGTGGCGTAGAATCTCAGTGGGGCCCAAGATGTTATACGCGGGTGGCGTAGGGGTAGGTATGCATGTTTATGATTTGTTCGTAGACTTGTATGCTTGTTTATGTGCAACTATCTGTTATAGGGGTAGTGTGGAATAATTGTGTTACCTATGGTGGTTGAATTCACTAAGCTTCGTGCTTACCCTTTCCCAATAAATCATTGTTTCAGGTGCGAGTAGCTCCAAGGCGTGACGGGTACACACTGGCGCGCGTGAAGAGCTGATTATTATATCGTTTTATAATTATCATTTTTAAACTATTTATTCCGCTGTTTACTGTTTTTAGAGAATAATTATTCTTGGGTTGCAAACGAAACGTTTTGGGTTATTTAACGAGTTTAATTAATGAAATGTCATTTTTAAAAATTTAAAATTTCTTGTAATTTTTGGGATGTTACAACTTGGTATCAGAGCACGGCTTGAGTGAATCAAACGCATTTCGGTGTGTTTGATCTCAAGTTTGCGGCTATAAAATTTTCTTTAAAAGTTTTTTTTGGAAATAAAAAGAAGGAAAAATCCGTTTGAGGAACGGTGATCGAGGGCGCAGTGTGTACAGTCAGCCGGAGCCAAGGGGGAAAGGTACATTGCTTAGTGTTGTATTGCTTTCTAGGCACAGGGTGTGCATGCTAGATTGCCTGTCGTTGACACTATGCTGTATGATGATTGCTTGCTAGTAGGAATCAATGTTAGTCATAGTAGGTTGTTAAATGGAGGCCCTATAGGTTGTATGCAGTAAGAATCATATAGCCTTAGAATATTTGATTTGGTTCTATTGCGCAGCTCTTGTTTGAGTCCAACCATTCTAGGATAGAATTTTGTATTCGAATGTCTATTTGATTCACGCTGCATGCGACTGGGTATTCGTGAGGCAACTCGTTATGGCTAATAGGGATTCCGTGGTAGCAAGGGTAGTGGGATGAGATGAAATTCCTAGTGAGCTGGGAAGAGTGTTTATATATGAGTATGTATGCTAGATTGCTTTCTAGAACATAGGAGTATGTGTGCTGGATTGCTTGGTGCTTATTACACTGTACTGCATGTTTGTTGTTTGCTAATAGGAGTTCATGCTAGCCCTGATAAGTTGTTAAGTGAATGCACTATAGGTTGTATGCGGTAGGAACCAAATAGCCTTAGAATGTCGGATTTAGTTCTATTGTGCAGCTCTTGTTTGAGTCCAACCGTTGTAGGATAGAATCTTATATTCGAATGTCTATCTGGTTTTACACTGTGTGCGACTGTGCATTCGCGAGGCGACTCGTCATGACTAGTGGGGATTTCGTCATAGCAAGGGTAGTGGAGTTGGGTGGAATTTCTAGGGAGCTAGGAAGAGTGTGTACATATGCCGGTGCGGGCATATGTGTGTAGTTATCGGCGAGAAACTACTTGGACCCGTCGGATGGAACTCGGAACGAGTGATGATAGGTGTGGAAGGTAGTAGTAGAGCTCCTACTATCGGAAATACAGGATCAATGCTCGAGTCGGGGAAAGTCACGAGGAATCCAAGGAGTTGAGCGTGAGCGTTGTTAGTGTGAATTATTATGTGCTAATAACTCGTTGTAATATCTACCCAGAATAGCCATCACAAGGAGGAACGACTATAGTAAACCTACTAGTACAGGTGTGTACTTGTTTGCTTTGATGGGATGATCGTTGGGGTAGTGTCGAAGGTTATAATTTAGTAGTCGTTGGAATAAAAGGACGATTCTAGTAATAGTCACTTGGAGTGACGATGAGGATGATGTTGTTTCGGGCCAAGATGGATGATTGTGCTAGAATCATAGGCTTATAGAGCCGACTTTGATTTGAGGAAAAATCGTAGGGATTATTTGACGTAATTTCCCATCTTGCCTAAGAGGTTTAAATGTCCGGATAACGTTAGTGGATCGGAGAGATTTGGAGGAGTAGGAGTCGAGGCGTAGAATGCGGACTGAGTCATGCACAAAGTTTGATTTTGAAATAGATTGCATTAACAAATTCTTGTGTTTCAAATCATTTTATGGATGGTGTTTTGGAATTTTGGGAAATGTTCAGCACACACACAAGATTTTGAAATATGGTTTTGAAAGTGTATGAAATCGTTTTATCACGGGAGTGCAAACTTTGTTAGAATTTGTCTCATTTCGTTATTTTTCCAACGGTTCTTTCGGGTAAGATGATATCCGTGTTTTGTGGTGTTTAAAATGTTGGGCAAGTGACTACGGCTTGTGACTTTAACATTGGATCCTTGGTCACGTTAGTCAGTCGTTGGTAATGGTCGGTTGGGTATCTCGGGGTGAGACCCCGATATTCATGTGTTATGACCTTGACTTTCCAGTAGGCACTAGGAGGATATAGTCTTGGGCACTTACCTGAGAGGTAGTTCCGATGTGCCGGGCCTTGAGACGTACCTGGGAGGCAGGCGTTAAGGCGTATCTTGTTACAGTGTAACTAGGTTCCCTATGGCGGGCGAGGAAGATAAGTAGACGGTGGAAGATTGGGTATTCCACACGTGTTGTTAGTGTAGACCGAATAGTGTCAGTTAAGGGAATGATGCCCTTTGTAATTAAGAGAATAATTGCGCAGTAACCTTTTTGAAGTAAGTAGTATATTTAGGTGTCGATTTTTGTGCTTGAGGCCAAACACCTTAGTGAAATTGGAGAATTGCAGCCGATTTTAAGGAAATTATGTTGATGGTAGTAGTAATCCTGAAATGCTCACTTGTGATGAATAGTTAGGGTGGAATGACCTTCGTGTGTGTTTATAGAACTGTTGGTTTGATGGTTCGTGTGAAATAAATTTTGGGAGTCTATTAGAACTCGTGGAAGTTAATCGACAGTTAATGGTAAGAATGATCGGATCCGAGTATCCTGTAAGGTATATTGGTGAGCAACTTTAGGATGGTTAGAGCTTGAAATTGAATCGGGATGTATAGAATATCTAAGGTTGGGAGACAACCAAAGTCGTTTGACTAGGAATGATTCCAGTTAGTGAAAGTCCAGTGGCAACACCGAAAGGGGTCCGAGTGGACTTGGGAACCCGAGAATGATATGCGAGAGCGCTACCCGGAGCTGTTTGCAGGCGTAGACTTCGAGGGCGAAGTCTGATTCAAGCGGGGGAGAGTTGTAAAGCCCATGTCCTGGTATGGTTCGTTAATTTTTTTTTCTCTTCTGCTCAGTTTTTATAACTGCTTGTATTTAGTAATATTTACGTTTAACGAGAGTAGCACCGTTAGCCTTCATTGTTAATTCTTAAGTTAAGTTGGGTTAAGGTAAGATGTTGGATTTTGGGGGGCTATTCATGGACTTAGACAAAAGATGGGCATGGGTTTCGGCCCATGCAAAAAGGGGACCGAGAACCCTTTTATTCTTCTCGTTTCCTTGCTTTGCACACAAAAGAATACTAAACAACCCTAAACTCTCTCCAAAACTCACGGCCGTAGCCCCTTCTCGGTTGCCGCCGATCGCAAACCACCATCATCAGCTGCTTGCCGCCGGCGAGAGCGAGAGAGAGAAGAAGAGTCGATCGGGAAGAGAGTGGCCGTCGAGACGAAGGCTGCTACTGCTGCCGCATTCTTGCGAGAAAGGTAACGTCTCTTCTTGCTTCTGTTTCTTCGACACCATCAACCGCAAACCACCACCGCCGCCGCTGCAGCCTTGGCTGTCGGCGGCGTGGCCACCAGCGTGCACCACCAGCGCAGGGTGGCATTGTGCGTGGTCGGGGGTAGTGAGCCGGGTGGGTGTGTGTATAGGGGAGTCGGGATGGTTTAAAAGGGACCGTTTTAATTCTTGTCTCGTCGGAATTTCGTAAATTGCCGCCGTCGTCGCGGCGACCACCACTGCCGGAGGTGGCAGTGGGTGGTGCGCTGTTGAGCCAGCCTTTGCGACCTAAAACCCTTTTAAAGTGAACCCTAGTTGCAAACCCGAATCGTATAAACCGAACGCGTAAACCGTTTTATAAAGTTATCATTTTATGTGAAAAACGTCCTTTTCTGCCACTGTTTTGCGTTAGCCGTAACTCTTTACTCGTAACTCGGATTGGGATGAAGCCGGTGCCAAAAGTTCCCTTTCCGAGTCTAGTAACTTTTCTGTGTTTCGTGCGAAATCCAGTTCGGATCGTAGCATAGGCCAAATCGTCGTTTTATACTGAAAGGTGCTGGTTTTTCACCGTTCTGCGAACCGTTCTTATAAATTCCGTAATAAAATGTAGAAAAATCGTTAGAAGGTGTATAATATGTCCTTGGAACCCTAACTCAGAGTACTAACTAGTTATGTATTTTAATCGAGGATTTTCTGGGTTTAATGAGGTCAGATCAGGTCCCGAACAGACCTGTTTGGTTAGATCGAAAAGTCGTTTAAGGGACGGTTTAAGCGTGCGTCGTATTTTAGGGTCCGGGTCTCGTGTTAATACTTTTTAACGTTCGTCTAGGTGTCGGGAAGTGATCTTGGATTTGTGGATCTTGATTTATTAATTGTGAGCTAGGCGCGCTTACGAGGTGAGTTCTCTCACTATATTTAATATCAGTCGTTTTACATTACTGTAGCTCGTGTGTGGTAGCCTTAATTATTTGTGATGCGGGGCTAGATAGTGGGGTGGCTAGTTAGACCTTTGTTGACATGTATACGCGGGTGGCGTTGTCATGTATACGCGGGTGGCGTAGGGACTCGGGGGCCGGTGTTTGTATACGCGGGTGGCGTAGGGACTCGGGGGCCGGTGTTTGTATACGCGGGTGGCGTAGGAACTCGGCGGGGCCGAAGATTGTACACGCGGGTGGCGTAGAGTCTCAGTGGGGCCCAAGATGTTATACGCGGGTGGCGTAGGGGTAGGTATGCATGTTTATGATTTGTTCGTAGACTTGTATGCTTGTTTATGTGCAACTATCTGTTATAGGGGTAGTGTGGAATAACTGTGTTATCTATGGTGGTTGAATTCACTAAGCTTCGTGCTTACCCTTTCCCAATAAATCATTGTTTCAGGTGCGAATAGCTCCAAGGCGTGACGGGTACACACTGGCGCGCGTGAAGAGCTGATTATTATATCGTTTTATAATTATCATTTTTAAACTATTTATTCCGTTGTTTACTGTTTTTAGAGAATAATTATTCTTGGGTTGCAAACGAAACGTTTTGGGTTATTTAACGAGTTTAATTAATGAAATGTCATTTTTAAAAATTTAAATTTTCTTGTAATTTTTGGGATGTTACAACTAATGATTCGATCAACGGCTACAACGGCTGGAAACGGTCGCCGGAGTGATTATCCATAATGATCTTCGTCCGTTACGGCTATCGATCGTTGATGGTTGCGTCGGTTATATCCGTTGCTCTTTAATGACTTTGACTCCTGCATTAAATACTTAACAAACGTAACAGTCAAGGTTAACGTTAGCTTTGGTCGAAGGTGCAACGATCTTACTCGACGGTCGTACGGGACGGGCGATACTATGGTCGAGCGTCATGGGGGACGTACGACTTACCTTTTACAGGCGATTACGGATGTTTTCTGGGTTCTCGTCGAGACCTTATCTTAATACAAGATTTGGATTATGACGTGCGTCTTATCTGCCCCGGTCGTGGTCGTACGACGTGATTTTTTGCCCAAACAGAGGTCTTGAGAAGAGAGAAGTTGTATGCAAAATTCTCCAAGTGCGAGTTTTGGCTGGAGGAGGTCCAATTCTTAGGACACGTGGTCAACCGAGAGGGGGTGAAAGTAGATCCGTCCAAAATCGAGGCTATGATGAATTGAGAATCTCCCAAAAGCCCATCGGAAATCCGGAGTTTCTTGGGTTTGGCGGGCTACTATCGGAGGTTCATTCAAGATTTTTCCAAGATTGCTTCCACGCTGATGGCTTTGGCCCGGAAAGACGTAAAGTTCATTTGGACCAAGAAACAAGAGAAAGCATTCCGCACGTTGCAAAAGAAACTGTGCGAGGCTCCAATCTTATCGATGCCCGAGGGATCGAAAGACTTCGTGGTTTATAGTGATGCTTCGAAGTCGGGCTTGGGATGTGTCCTAATGCAAAGGGGAAAGGTCATCGCCTACGCGTCAAGGCAGCTCAAAGTGCATGAAAGGAACTACCCCACTCATGATTTGGAATTGGCAGCGGTGGTGTTCGCGTTAAAGTTGTGGCGACATTATCTTTACGGGACGAAGTGTATGTTGTACACGGATCATAAGAGCCTAAAATACGTCTTCGATCAAAAGGAGCTAAATATGAGGCAAAAAAGGTGGCTATAGTTGCTAAAGGATTACGACTGTGAACTACACTACCACCCTGGGAAAGCAAATGTTGTGGCCGACGCCTTGAGTCGGAAAGCGTATAGTGGAAGCCTTCGTGCCAACCTTTCGCGAATTGAGCTAGTTTCGAGCTTAATCGAGCGGATCAAGGCGGCGCAAATAGAAGCCCTTATGGAAGAGAACCTCAACGAAGAGGTGATGGTAAAAAAAATCAACTACTAACGGAGGATAGCCATGGAGTGAAGTTATTTAACGGGCGAGTGTGGGTGCCTAAGATCGGGGGAAACCGGGAATTGCTCATGGATGAGGCTCACAAGTCCAAGTATTCCATACATCTGGGAAGTACTAAAATGTATAGGGACTTGAAATTGCATTATTGGTAGACGGTGATGAAAGTGGACGTGGCGCGTTACGTAGAGCGTTGTGTGACTTGCTCTCTAGTGAAAGCGGAACATCAAAGACCTTATGGCAATCTGAAACCGTTGGAAATACCCGAGTGGAAATGGGAGAAAATCACAATGGATTTCGTGACCAAGTTGCCAAAGACCTTGAAAGGGAACGATACCATTTGGGTGATTGTGGATCGCTTGACCAAGAGCGCACACTTCATAGCGATGCGAGAAACATATCCGATGGACAAGTTAGCTAAACTATACATTGACGAGGTGGTGTCTAGACATGGAGTGCCCGTGTCGATAGTCTCCGATCGAGATAGTCGGTTCACTTCAAGATTCTGGCAAGCTTTACAAGAAGAGTTGGGTACAAGAGTCAACTTGAGCACGGCGTATCATCCTCAAACGGACGGGCAGAGTGAGAGGACAATTCAAACGTTGGAAGACATGCTTCGGTCTTGTGTGATCGATTTCGGTGGAAATTGGGACACACGTCTACCCTTATTGGAATTCGCTTACAACAACAGCTACCACTCTAGTATGAAGGCGGCGCCATTTGAGGCCTTATACGGGAGGAAGTGCAGAACACCCGTGTGTTGGCTAGAGGCGGGAGAGAAACAGTTTGCGGGGCCGGAGATTGTGCAAGAAACGACCAATAAAGTCAAAATCATTCGAGAACGTTTGAAAGCGGCTCAAGATCGGCAGAAAAGTTACGCCGATAAGAAAAGACGACCGGTGGAATTCCAAGTGGGAGATCGTGTAATGTTGAAAGTATCACCTTGGAAGGGTCTAATCCGTTTTGGGAAACGTGTGAAGTTGAGTCCTCGTTTCCTAGGACCTTTCACGATTTTGGAACGTGTCGGGTCGCAAGCCTATAAGTTGGAATTGCCGCCGGAGATGGACGGAATTCACCCTACATTCCACGTATGCTATCTACGAAGGTGCCTAGCGGAGGAAGAGAACGTGATACCGATGTCAGAAATTCGAGTGGAAGATAATCGTTGCGTCGAAGAGCCCAAAGCCATACTAGAAAGAGAAGTTAGAAGACTCCGGCATAATAAAGAGGTCGCGAGGGTCAAAGTGCAATGGAAACATCATTGAGGCACTAACGTGACGTGGGAATCGGAATAATATATGAAGAGGCGGTATCCTAGCTTATTCGCCTAATCGGGATTTCGAGGACGAAATCATTTCCAAGTTGGGGAGGATTGTAACACTCGTATTTTCGGGAGAACCTTCCTTTTTGTACCTTGCTTATTAGTTGCATCTAATTTTATGGAGTTTTATGTGTTGAAACGTGTTTAGACGTTATGTGCTATACGTGTACATTGCTTTGGTTTATGCATGTTAAAACTAGTATTTTAAGATTTGTGTATAACAGGTTAGATGGTTGTGTCTTTAAATTTGCGAATTTTTGGAAGTTTGGCCCACACGGACGTCCGCATGGGGTGAGTCCGGACGTCTGCATTCACGCGGAGGTCCGCAGATCGTCCGCGGAAGATACAGAGGGTTTCTAGGGATTTTGATGACCACGGAGGCCGGACGTCCGCATGGGTGAGCCCGGACGTCCGCATGCAGGCGGAAGCCCGCAGGTCATCCGCGAAAGCAACAGAAGATTTTTAGGGTCTGGACATTTTGTAGGTCCGGACGTCCGCGTGGGCACATTGTGGACGTCCACGTGTTGTCTGACGAAAAGTTTGCCTTTTCACCCAATGTTCCCATCTTCTCTCACTCACTTTACCAATCTGAACCAAACTCGTTTCTCTCCTCTTGAGGTGGCGATTTTCACCCAAAACCATCAAGATCTTCCCCATTCTCCCCTCACATTAAATCCCTTGCTAGTGGATGGTTGGAAACCATTGAAGACTCAACCTAGACCCTCATTTGAAGCACCAAGTGAATAGTAGACCAAGTTTCAAGCCTCCTTTCCTTCTCCAAAGCTAGGGTTTCCCTATTTTCTAGGTTTTTCCTTCAAAACCTAGATTGTGAGTGTTCTACCTCCCAATCTCGCTTATGTGCAATCATTTAATGTTTTGGCTATGTCTATTTATGTATGCTTACTAAATTTTCTTGACTTTGTGATTTATGACCTAACCTTCCCTTGTGGAAGGGTTTGGGCTAGAACTTGTCATAGATGATGACATTGGTGAATCTTCATTTTAAGATTATGATGAAATGTTACTTAAATGCGAACAATATGCTATGTGGACTATAGAAGTAATTGTGCTGAGTCATGGTTAGGGTTTTGATGTAAATGATAATTTGTGAGGACAATGATATATGTTAAAGTCTTATATGTGAATAACTCTTCTTGTTGATGATTATGATGGATGCCCTACCTTGGGAATAGATGGGCTAAAGATCCAGTTTGGATTGATGCCATTGACTAAAGATCCAGTTTGGATTGACGTCATTCAGACTAAAGATCCGGTGAGATTGATGTCTTCGTGGACTAGAGATCCAATGTGGATTGATGTCACTAGACTAAAGACCCAGCTTGGGTTGATGTCATTGAGTCTAGAGACCAGATCTAGGGTTGATGCCTTGGCGGACTAAAGACCCGGTTTGGGTTGATGTCTTGCGTGAGTACAAAGAGGAAATGAACGACGGATCGGTATCGGATGGAAAGACCTTTCATTCAATGCTTAATCTATCATTATTATATAAATGCTATTTTGCTAGGCTATAGGCTAAAACTTCTTCTTATTGTATGTTGTGTTTAGCAGGCCTTCCTAGCGGTAGGACTTCCCGGGGATGAGGGAAGTGTATTGAAGAGAGGTAGCATTTTTGAGATAGCCGAGATAGCGGTGGTTGATTGCCTTAGCCGAGCGTTTTGTAAAAGAGATAGTGACACCCGATCTTAATCTAAACGATCTTTAGTTAGAGTAGTAGGTTGTTGTTGATGTATCTCTTTCTTTTGGTTGTAAACGCTTTTCCGCAAAACTCACGATGACTATTGAATATTAATTAATGGTTATTTTGTATGGAAAATTGGCTTAAATTTACCCAGAAATTTAGGGTGTTACAGTATGCCAGTGAATTGCCACTTTCTACAAGCACATTCCTTCTCTATAAATTCAACTACACGTTGATCCCCCCCATGGTCCACTAACCTCATACTTTTGACCTCCATTTGATAGCATGGGGTATTGGGATGCCTCACACTTGACAGAGTTCAACAATTTAGTTGTTGTGGGAGTAAGAGGTCCATCACATTTGCCAATCACCTTGTTAACATTAACAATTCTCTTTAATAGGTATTGCCTTATATACTCTAGTGCATGTATGATGGGTTTGTCCCTTCCATCAATCAATTGTCTATTAAAAACCTCACACATGTTATTTAATAACACATCACAATGGGATCTGCCTGTAAAATTGAATAGAGACAAATAACACATTACAATGTGATCTGACATAACCAAAGTGAGATCATACCTACATGTAAGAATAAATTTTACCTGTAAAATGAGATCTTGACCAACATTGGGTGGAATTTCGTTCAACCATTTGTATGCTTCTGGTTTGAAAGCTCTCAACTCAGACATACAGCTTTCAAACTGTGGTATAGTGGTTGATGTTGCACATTTCCACAAAAGATCTTTGTATGCTTTGCCTCTCCAGGACTTCTTCATATTATCATGAATGTGCCTCAAGCAATACCTATGCTCTGCACATGGAAATACTCTGGAAAGTGCTGGTAAAAGTCCTTGTGGTCAATGTTAATTACATATGTGAGTTAATAACATACATACATGTCTGTGAGTAAATTCCTGAAAATAAAATAGAGGTATACCTCGTGCCTGTCAGTGATAAATGTGAAGTTAGAGTTCCTCTCCAAGCCTAAGTCATCACCCAAATATTCCAAAAACCACATCCAAGAATCAGTACATTCAGACTCTACTATTGCATACGCAACTGGGTAGATTCCATGATTGGGATCAACCCCTACTGCAGTTAGTATCTGTCCTGGAAATGGCCCTTTCATAAAAGCTCCATCCAGGCCTAACAAATCTTTGTCACATGCTTTGAATCCCTTCTTATGTGGACCTAAACAGATGTATATTCTCCTGAATTGTCTAGTATCGCTTGCTTCATTTTGCTCAACCTGTAGATCCAACTTAATAGTTGTATCACTGTTGGTCCTCTGCAACTCAAGACAGTAATCTCTCAACCATGAATACTGTAGACTGTAATTACCCCTTACCCTGTGTGTTGCCATTGTCTTTGCCCTGAATGCCTTATGCTTTGAAACATGAACATCCAACTTCCTTTGAAGTTGATCCTTTAGGGCATTAAGTGGTATATTAGGGTTAGGAATAATTGTGTCCTCAACTTGCTCAGAGAGATAGGTTGCTGTACATTGTGTTACCTTTCTAGTTTGTAGACATTTATGGTCATCAATGTAGGTTTTAACTACCCAGGTTTCATCTTGGTTGCTTGTGGATGCATATAGAGTCCAAGGACAAACAGGCCCACCACTTGTATTAAACTTTCTTGACTTCATTGACTCTTGACTAGGCCCACCAACCTCTATTTTTTAGCCCACAACCTTCCCTTTGCAAATGGCCCTTATTCTTTTCTTATCATTTCTTATTAGCCCAATGTCCCTTTTGGTCTCAACTACATGCTCTGCAACCAATTGCTTGATCTCTTTCTTACTGCCAAACTCTTGTCCAACATAAAAGCATGTTTTACAAGTTTTGTTTCTATGCTCTGCTTCATAGTTCTTTCTTAAACCATGCAAATGTTTTCTCCTTTCTGCCTCAAAATCAGAAGATTCTCCACTATCATAGTCATCAAATTGGAATGGCTCCACATCATCTCCTATGTTGCCTTCAAGAAATAAGTTTTGAATGTTTGCATTCCAATCTGCATCAAAGTCCACAGTTGAGTAGTAGCCCATCATATCCACATCAAAGTTATCATCCATCCCATATTCATCATCTACCAAATAGTCATCATCCTCACTATCATCCTCAACCAATGTCTCTTCTTCACCCACAGCAGGCCCTCTGTTTTCACCACCCATCTGAGGCCCTGTGTTTTCTTCACCCATCTCATTCTCAAGGCCTGTGTTTTCATCACCCATCTCAGGCCATGTGTTTTCACCACCCATGTCATGCCCTGTTTGAGGTTCACCCATGCCATGCCCTGCTTGAGCTTCACCACCCATGTCATGCCCTGTTTGAGGTTCACCCATGACATGCCCTGCTTGAGCTTCACCACCCATGTCATGCCCTGTTTGAGGTTCACCATCCCCATGTACCATATTTGTCTCTGTTTCAAACCATCCAAGAAATAGTTTTTTCTTGCATGTAGAACTACTTGCTTGTTTTCTACACCTTTGAAGTGGTGGTGATACATCCCCTGTGATTTCATCTATAACAACATTTGAAGCCCTTGGTGATTTGAAGTGAGTGTTTACGGTTGTAGTCCAATGCTCTATGTACAACTCAATCAATTTATACTTAGTAGTATACTTTAACAATTTTAGAATGTCCTGGTCACTTCCTAAGGGTTGAAGTCCAAAATCTAGGTCAGAATCAGGGGTAAGGAAATGATAGAACATTGGTTGAGGAGAAGTATAACCCATCTCAGTGATCATAGTATTCACTTCATGTACACTCAACTCGTCACAATCAACTAAGTCAACGAACCGTGCCTTACCATTCATGTACTTCCTTCCTGGAGCTTTCGTAAAAAATCCTCCATGATTGATCTTCATGGTGATGATATTGGGATAGTGCTCTGCAATAAAAGATTACCACATCAAGAGATTAACCATTATCACTCCTACTTGATAAAAACCCTATTTTTAGCTTATTAACATAACGAGATTGAAAAGTGACATTTGTACACACATTTCATATGGAGAAAAACCCAAATAAGAAGTGTATACAGAAGCTTGATGCATCAGTACAGTAAAACGAAGAGAAATGGAATGGATGAACTTACCATAAACTTCATACGGATCAAAGTCTAGGTCGTTCCATCGAATTTGCCACATTGTTGGACCCATGTGTCTGATTGATTGCATAGCATGTACTGAGGATGATGATGAACATGGTGTTTGGTGAGGAAGACGAAGGAGTCGATCGAGGGTTTTGGAGAAAAAAGGGGGTTAATGTGATTAAAAGGGGAGGGAAATTTGAAATGACGATTTTACCCTCATTAAAATGGGGGTTAACGGAGGGTGGAGTAACGGAGTTAGCGCCAGGGACCAAATCGTTACGAAAACAAGAACCACATGTCTTATTTGGAATAAAAAAATTGTAGGGACCATTTTCGTTTCGTTTTTTAAACCACAGTGACCAAATCCGTAATTTACTCTATTTTTATAATATAATATCGGGTAGTTTAGTAATTTTAATAATTTCAGTAATTTTTTTAAATGTTTTTAATTGGTGAATTCTATTTCCACCCCCTGCACACACAGTGTGTGTGTGCACACATACACCTTATGTGTGTGTGTGTATGTGTGTAAGGGGGTGTGAATAGTAATACCCTTTTAATTTCCTTCCATTTCCTCCCACATTTGGGAGGAACATTTTGAAAATAAAGTTATCATTATTTTTCTTCTGTTTATTTTTTTTCTCTCTTAAAAAAGTTTTAAGAACACTAGTTTTTTTACTCCCCCCCCCCCCTTCCTTCCTAAAATGAGTTTCGAGAACACAGCGTAATAGATAAACTGTTAAATTTTAATTAAAAAAACTACCTAAAAAATGTTTAGAAAGGTTTTTAAGTATAAATAACTTAAATCAGTTTTATATTTTCCAAACTCTACATGTTCAAATCCCTTGCCACCCTCGGTCACCTCATTGTCATATAGTGCCCTCGATCTTCTTTGATTGTTTTTTTCTTTTTCGGTTATCCTTTTTTTTGTCTAACTATCTGTACATTAAACTAGCTATATTTGTGTCTGAAATCGACTTGGATTCAATTAACTCAACTAAATGTTTGAATTGGTACTGCTACAAGTGGAATTATCATATTGCACTTAAATCCACAAAATGTCGACCAATTGAGAATTGTGATGGGCAATCTAGGTCCTATTACCTAACTAAAAGGGATGGTTATCATCCATATCTTTTAGGGATGAACATGGTACGATACGATGTTTTATATACTGTGTATCAATCAATTATAATTAGTATGTAAAATTTTATACCATGTACCAACCAATTATACTTGGTATCAACTAAATTGGTACCAACTTTTTCCGGTTGGTAGATGTTGGTACGGTTTTGTACCAACATCTCAAATATTGAAGTATGAATTAATTAAATTGACATCTTTATCAACTAGATCTAGATGCACTAAATACGTCGAGCATTCATAGCATGTTGATATGCGTTGTACAATTTATCCATATCTATACAAACATTCAGAAAATCTTCATATATGTTAAAACTACTCGTTTAAACATGATTAAACCAATCTTGTCATTTCCATACTAATTTATTATGTTTGTGTGTAGTTTCTATTGTACAAGGGTCATAATTGTCAAGTGCTGAAAGTGTTGTCCTGCGATTCAATAGATGGTTGAAGAAAGGGTAGCGGAGCAATTTGAAAGGATTCAGGGGCTGGAGTGAAAAGGACTTATAAGTAAATATTAAAGACTTCGAAATATAAAACGTAGCAATGGAATTAGGGTTAAGTAATTCAGTCATTTTTTGTATTTCTCAAATTCACAGAGCTTTTCTTCTCGATTAGGGTTTATAGGTTTTGAGTTTATAACTTCAAATCTTTTGAAGTTCTTGTGTGATTTGAGTGAATGTTGTAGTGAGTTTTCATTGTAAAAGTTTCTGAGTTTAATAAAATTTGGTTTACACGTTTGAACATGGTATCAGAGCGATACGGTTGATTCGCCGGAGTTCTTCAAATCGATGATCTTCTCTGGTATTACCTTCTGATTACTATTACCTGTTATCAACTCAGTTTTTGCTTTTCGTTACTCACGTTTTCTCATCGATTCGTTTCTGATCTTAGCTTTATAGCTCTGGTCAGACGTGATCGTTTTCATCCAGTCTCGATCTGACCTCTTTTTCAGATCTGGTTTGGTTATCTGTTCTTTCCAGATCTGTTTCTCATCAATAGATATAGTCGATGGTCTCTTGGTTTTCATTCGTTAAAATCAGATCATCTTTAGATCTGTGTTGTTTGTTTTAAAAAACTTGAGGTCCTAGATCTGGCTCTCTTGCTTTCTTAACTACAAGATCTGGTAACTCTAAACCTAGTTATTCAGATATGTGGCGTTGTCCTTTTTTTAAAAATTGTAGATCTTCGTTTATCACCTCAATCTACAAGTGTTTTTTTTTGTGTATAACAATAACTGGAAAATCTGATAACGCTGTTCACAACTACTTCAGATCTACAACGTTTTTTTGTTAACACTATAGATCTGGGATTTTCTACCTCGATCTGCAACTCGTTTGTACATCTGCTTATAGATATGCGGTGGTATCTCTGTTGTTATCATAGATCTTGTTTATATAGCCTAGACCTATAGGTTCCTTCGTTTTTTTACAACTGTCTGTCTTTTATATTCTTCTTATCTCATCTCTTGTACTAACAGATCTAAAGTACTTATGATCTTCGCTATCATACACCTATACTATGTATGGTGTTCGTTGGATTAGATCCTGCTTTGGATTATAGATCTGTTGGTTGTTGTGTGATCAATTTTTTTATCATAGATCTGATTGCTCAAGTAGGTTTTCAGAAAGTTAAAACATCTTTGTTTCTCTTAATATTTGGTTCACACTTTGTGAGCTTGATACTCACTAACTACTTCTGCTTATCTCAGTGTGTTTGTTGAAAGCAAACGTTTATCTGCTCTAAATTCACGACACACTGACATCTGCAGATTGTTCTTGAGTCTCTTATCGTTTTATTTGAAGAAGTTGAGAAGCGTCCACACTAAGGTTCCCTAACTTTGGATCTATTAGTGTGCATTCTCTCTCTCTCTTCCTCTTACATATTTGTTCAGGTTTGTTATCTGGCCTCTCTACCTCTGGTAACAGAGGTTACTGTTTCCGCTGCGTACTGTGTTGTGATCTCACTGTAAGTATCCTCTTACCTTGTGTGAACCTTTCCTTTTTTTTGGGTATCTTGGTGATTGGCTTGACCTACCACCTCAAGAGTGGCAAGGAATCCCATTAAGTCACTAAGGTTTTTCCCTTGTGTGTGATCTTACTTACTGCTCATTATGACTGGTGAAGAAGTTCACAAAGAGCCAGAAGTGCAATCTCTGATTGCAAAACTGGACTTTGGTGATCCTCTTTACTTGCATCCCAGTGATACTTCAGGTGTTCCTTTACTCAACCTAAAGTTAACTGGAACTGAAAACTATAAAGTGTGGTCATGTGCGATGGTTTTGGCCCTGGAAACTAAAAATAAACATGGATTTGTTACTGGTCATGTACCTCGTCCCATTGATAATGAGGTTCTTGGTAGACAATGGGACAGGTGCAATTCTGTTGTGTTATCTTGGATTCTAGGGTCCATATCTGGGGAATTGTTTCTAAGTCAAGTTTTCTCTAAGATTGCTAGTGAGGTCTGGCAAGAACTTAAGGAAACCTATGATAAAGTTGATGGTTCTGTTACCTTTAGTCTCCATCAAAAGATAAACTCTCTTAGTCAAAATGGAATGTCTGTTTCTAATTACTATCATAAACTAAATGCATTATGGAAACAATTTGATGCGTTAGTTAAACTGCCATCGTGTACTTGCCATGCTTCATCTGAGTTTTCAAAACATAATCAACTCTTGAAACTTATGCAATTTTTAATGGGTTTGGATGATAACTATATGCACTTGAGAAGTAACATCTTGACCACTGATCCTTTACCCACTGTCAAAACGGCCTTTTCTCTTATATCTAGAGAAGAGTCCCATCGTGGTGTGTCTCGCACCACATCTGACTCTAAGACTCAACACACTGCATTTTTTAGTAAATCTTTTGATAACAAGAAGAAATCTGGAAAACCTATTCTGACTTGTAAACATTGTGGTGTTAATGGTCATACTATAGAGAGATGCTTCAAACTTATAGGTTTTCCAAAGGACTTTCAGTTTAATAAAGCTAAGTCAAATCAGTGTGCTAAATCTTCACCGAACAATATTTGTACTAACGAAGGTTCCACAAGTGGGTCAAATTCTTCTAAATCTCTCACAGAAGAGCAACTCAACAAGTTGTTATCTCTGTTGGATCAGAAACAAACTGAGGGGTTGTCTGCCAATATGGCAGGTAAGTTTTTTGCAAACATGACTAGCACTTCAAATACTTTTACAAATATGACCAGAAATTCTGTTTTCCTAAAAAATTCCCAGTCAGGTTGGATAATTGACTCTGGAGCTAACCAGCATATGACATCATCTGTTACTTCTCTTGATAATATTGTTGACATATCTGAGTTAAATTTAAAAGTCACACAACCTAATGGGAATGAAGCCAAAATCAATAAGATTGGAAATTACAAAGTAAATGATCATTTAGTATTATTTGATGTTCTGGTTATTCCTGACTTTCATGTTAATTTACTCTCAGTTCATAAACTTGCTAGAGATAGCAAAGTCTTTGTTGGATTTGATGAATTTAAATGTTATATGCTACAGGGTTCACCTCCCAAGAATCTTGTGGGGACTGGTAGTGAACTTGGTGGATTGTACTTTTTTTATCAGATGTCTAAAAGTGAGTCCAGTCATCCTAAACTGTTAGGAAATAAAACGAACACTAATATGACTATTTTTTGTTGTGATTCTCGACAACTATGGCATAGTAGACTGGGCCACCTGGCTGATCAGGCTTTGGCTTGTTTAAAAGACCAGTTAAGTCTAGGAGGCGACTCAGAGTCTTCCCCATGTGAGATTTGTCATATGGCAAAACAAACTACGGAGAGATTCAGTCTTAGTAGTCATACCACCACTTTTCTTGGTGAGTTAGTACATATGGACTTATGGGGACCTTATCGTGTGCCTAGTAAGGAGGGATACAGATACTTTTTGACCCTAGTAGATGACTTTTCTAGGTCAGTGTGGGTTTACTTGTTGAAACATAAGGATGAAGTGTTTGATTATGTTGTTTCTTTTTACAGCTTGTTGGAAAATCAATTTGGCAAGACTATAAAAACTTTTAGAAGTGATAATGGCACCGAGTTTATGAATCACAAACTGGGTGAGTTTTTTAGTTCAAAAGGAATTGTGCATCAGACTAGTTGTGTTTACACTCCACAACAGAATGGAATTGTAGAGCGTAAACACAGACACCTTTTAAATGTTGCAAGATCCCTAATGTTTCAAGGGGGCATTCCTTTGAACATGTGGAATGAATGTGTCTTAACAGCCACTTATCTCATAAATAGGACACCTTCTTCTGTGTTAAAAGGAAAATGTCCCTATGAAGTGGTGTTTGGATTTGCCCCTGTATTGTCACATTTGAGAAACTTTGGGTGTTTATGCTTTGCTGTTAGGCCTAATACTTCCGATAAATTTTCTTCTTGTACTGATAAATGTGTTTTGCTTGGCTATGCTAATTCTCAAAAGGGTTATAGATTGTATAGCTTAGATACTAAACAAATCATTGTTTCTCGTGATGTAAAATTTTACGAAACTATATTTCCATTTAAAATGGGGGCAAATGATCAAATAAACGAATCTAGCAACATTAACTCTTTAATTTTTTTTTGATAATATTGTGATTCAGACTACTGATAATTCTTTTGAAAAACCCGATGATGAGGTTAGGGATAACTCGCTAAATGAAAATTTTAAGTTGTAATTCTGATCATAATAGCCACCCTGGTCAGTCTAGTGGCCATCCTGGTACTGCCACTCCTAATGAGCTTAGTGGAACCAACGGAATAAACTTCCAAGGAAGGAATGTCAGACCTGAAAGTCTTGGTGATCCTAATATGGCTGCTGATGACCAGAGTGCGGCTGACGGAGATGTAAATGATGTTCATTTGAGTTTCCCTCCTGAGGGTGGTCTTGTTGAACCTTCTAATAGGAAGTCAACTAGAGTTTCAAATTTACCCAGAAAATTTTCTGACTATATAGTGGAAGGAAAAGTTAAATATGGATTAGAAAAAGTAGTGAATTACTCTTCTCTAAATAAAAATAATTTTTGTTTTGTAACTACTCTTAATAAGTCAGTAGAACCCAATAACTTTTTTGAAGCATGTAAGGATCAAAATTGGGTTTCTGCAATGAACGATGAAATGGAAGCCCTTTATAGGAATAACACTTGGACTTTAACTACTCTTCCAACTGGTCGAAAGTCAATTGGCTGTAGGTGGATTTATAAAGTTAAGTATAAATCTACTGGAGAGATAGAACGATATAAGGCTAGGCTAGTAGCAAAGGGATACTCACAGCGTGAGGGCTTAGACTATGATGAGACTTTCTCTCCAGTTGTAAAATTAGTTACAGTAAGATGTGTTATTTCATTAGCTGTACAATATAATTGGCCTCTCTGTCAATTAGATGTGAATAACGCTTTCTTATATGGTGATTTAAATGAGGATGTGTATATGTCTTTACCTCCTGGTTATTTTTCAGCTAACGATAAAATGGTGTGCAAGCTTGATAAATCATTATATGGTTTAAAACAAGCACCACGTCAGTGGTACGCAAAACTTTCTGCATGTTTATATGATAATGGTTTTGTTCAAAGTACTTGCGATTATTCTATGTTTACAAAGATAAATGATTCTGTGTACTTAGTATTGCTTGTATATGTGGATGACATTATCCTGACAGGAAATTCTTTAACTGAAATAAATAAAGTTAAACAACATTTGCAATCTAATTTCAAAATCAAAGATTTAGGTGAGTTAAAATATTTCTTGGGAATAGAAATTTTAAGAACTGAAAAGGGAATCTGCATGTCACAACGTAAGTACTGTTTAGAACTCCTTAATGATTTTGGATATTTAGGATGTAAACCTGTTAACACTCCTATGGACATGAATCTAGTAGTCACAGATTCAGTTGGTCCTGATTTAAAAGATTCACCTTTGACAGATTTTTCTGAGTATCAAAAATTAATTGGTAGATTAATCTACTTGTTGGCTACTCGACCTGACATTGCATTTGCAGTGCATTGTCTAAGTCAATTCATGCATTCACCTAGGAAGTCACATCTTAAGCTGGCTCTCCGAGTCTTACGATATTTTAAGGGTTCTCCAGGAAAGGGTGTATATTTTTCTTCATCTTCTGAATTTAGTTTAAAGGCTTATGTCGATGCAGATTGGGGTAAATGCCTTTCTACTAGATGTTCAGTCACTGGGTATTGTTTGTATTTAGGTAAATGTATGATTTCTTGGAGAAGTAAGAAACAAACAACTGTTTCTCGCTCTTCGGTTGAATCTGAATATAGGGCAATGGCATCTGCCCTATGTGAGATTATTTGGGTTTTGAGTATTTTAACTGATTTAAAAATAAATAATCTTTTACCTATTGATTTGTATTGTGATAATAAATCAGCAATCCAAATAGCAAACAATCCAATTTTTCATGAAAGAACAAAGCATATAGAAATAGATATACATCAAGTGAGAAATAAAGTTGCTTCGGGATTACTTAAGACTGTTAAGGTGCCGTCTTTAGAAAACCCAGCAGATATTTTCACAAAATCGCTTGGTGTAAATCAACACAATTATTTGTGTTCTAAGTTAAACATGTTAAACCTTTTCCAATGTCAAGATTGAGGGAGGGTGTTAAAACTACTCGTTTAAACATGATTAAACCAATCTTGTCATTTCCATACTAATTTATTATGTTTGTGTGTAGTTTCTATTGTACAAGGGTCATAATTGTCAAGTGCTGAAAGTGTTGTCCTGCGATTCAATAGATGGTTGAAGAAAGGGTAGCGGAGCAATTTGAAAGGATTCAGGGGCTGGAGTGAAAAGGACTTATAAGTAAATATTAAAGACTTCGGAATATAAAACGTAGCAATGGAATTAGGGTTAAGTAATTCAGTCATTTTTTGTATTTCTCAAATTCACAGAGCTTTTCTTCTCGATTAGGGTTTATAGGTTTTGAGTTTATAACTTCAAATCTTTTGAAGTTCTTGTGTGATTTGAGTGAATGTTGTAGTGAGTTTTCATTGTATAAGTTTCTGAGTTTAATAAAATTTGGTTTACACGTTTGAACAATATAGCACAAACATTCACTAATAATCTAATACAAGCGGCAAATGAGGAGCGAGAATGGACCATGGCGAGTGGTAGGGTTGTAAACGAACCGAACGAACACGAACGGAGGCTTGTTCGTGTTCGTTCGTTTAACTTAACCGCACAAACGAACGAACACGAACGGTAAACGAACGAAAATTTATATGTTCGTGTTCTTCATTCGAGTGGTAGGGCTGTAAACGAACGTAAACGAACAAATATAAACGAACGTAAATGAACAGAAATGAACGAACGAGACCTTTGTTCATGTTCGTTCGTTTAACTAAACGAACAAAAAACGTTGTTCGTGTTCGTTCGTTTATTAAATAAACGAACATAAACGAACTTCCCGCCGAACGGTTCGTTGAACGTTCGGTTCGTTTACAGCCCTAGCGAGTGGAGGTGTGGTCTAGTTATTAAAGTTGTTAAGCGAATGAATTCAATCAAGTCTATATATCAATTCGTATTACAATTTAACAAAATCTAAAACAAGATAATTTAAAATTATATAAATCAAAATATGTTGTATTATTGATTAAACTTTAATTAATAAATCTAGAAAAAAAATTAAGTCGGTACGGTACGGTATTACCGTGGTACACGACTTCTAAAACCAGGTACCAACCAAGTTTAGATAGTTGGTACGGTACTACCAACCAATTAGGTTGGTACCAACAAAATTAGTACGGTTATTATGGGAATTGGTTGGTTTGTCTTGGTACAAAATTGACACCCCTAATATCTTCTCCTATGTCATATCTTAAATTTTATTGAATGAAATAAATAAAAACACACGATAATTGTGTCTAGACCGTTTTGCATGCATTTCAACTTATTTCATGGGCCTTTAAAAGTTAATGGAAAGAAAACCCTTAGGGAGTGTTTGGTTCAAAGAATGAAATTTGGTTGAATTGAAGTCCGTTAAATGGAATTTGACATTGAAATTGGAATGGAATTTGATGGTGGTGGTGGTGGTGGCAGCGGATATGTTGCCGGCAGGAGTGGTGAGGGCGGGGTGAGGCAGGGAGGGGGTGGTGGTTAAATTGGATGCAAATGTTATTTCTGTCTTTCTAAAACGAGATTAGAAATTATGTTACATTTGCCACGAAATGAAATTCAAATCCTTCACATATGCTAAGGAATGATCAAATCCCTCAACCATGGAATTCGGTGGAATCCAATCAATTCATTCCACGAGCCAAACATCACTAATGAATTTGGTCAAAAGAACTTGTCATTCTAATTCCATCAAATTTCTTTGAATTCCGCAAACCAAATAGCTAATTAGGGTCTGTTTGGTTTGCATGAATAGAATGAATTTGGAGGGATTTGGATTGCAAATCCATTCCAATCCCGTGTTTGGTTTGCAGGATTCTCCCCTCAAACATAGGATTTTAAAATTCCAATGGTGTGACTAAGATTTCATAGGATTTGTACATAATATTGTTTAAAAATATGTTTAAATCATTTATTTTCTAATAATCAGTTAAATAAAAAATAATTCAATTATTTTTATAATTTTTAATAATCTTTTTTATAAATAATGGAATTCAATTCCATTTCAAATCCTATAAAAAACACACAAAATTTAAATCCTCCCACGAAATTCAAATATTTCAGAACCATTTTATCAAACCAAATTACCCTTGTATATTTGAACTAGTGACATATGGGAAGCAAAACCAAAATCTTGTTAATTGAACTACCCCTTGAAATTATAAGAGTAAAGATAGACAAATTACATCAATATAGAATGTAAGCTATTTTGATTCATATTTTAAAAACATGCTTTCGAAAGCTTCATTTTAGAAAATATATCATCTTTAATGCAATTAAAAAGAAATACTATATATCTTTAAAAATATTTGATGAACATACTATAAAAGCATAAAAAATTTGGTAAACAAAAAATATTTTCTAAGAAATGTAATTGAACTTTCTTGTTAAAATGTTTAGTTGTAAATACCAAAACAAGCTTTTAAAGGGTACATTTTTCAGAATAAATCCATTTTATTTTGATGCAATTTCCCTACAATATAATAAATTAATAACAAAAAAAAAAACCCATGAAAAGATAAATACACACATATGATACTGCTTTCAAAAGGCCCCCAAGCATGAAGCTTGATTATATACATGTACAAAACCAAATCCTGAATCCTTGCGCATTTCATTGTATCGTCTGATCCGATCCGATCCGATCGTCCATTTTGACATCTCATGTCCAAATTTTTATCTGACCGTCCATTTTGACATATCGTATTCGATCTTATCCGACCGTCCATTTTGACATCTCGTATCCGATTTTATCCAACCGTCCATTTTGATGTCACTAACAAATATCAACCACACAAGAACTTCATATTGGTAATTTTACACAATTTCCTTCTCCAATTTTGCACACAAATGATAATGGTTTCTTTTCACATATTCTGAATCAAATGAGCATACCACGGTCCATGAACATTCTCACTTACTCTACTCATAACTCCCAACACCGCCCCCCGTGCCACCACGTCATCCGTCAGAATGGCGGCACCCACCTGCCGGAGTGCCTTCTCCGCCAATCCTCTTCCATGGGTCCCACTCCCCGCGAGTACAAGTCCTCTTGTTGCCAAATACACGGCTCGTGACACCCTAACAAAAACTGGGTCCCCGGCTTGTAAGCTCTTTCTCAGTGTTCTAGCCATTACAACCCTTCTTGACTGAGTTTTGGCTGAATCGTTGGATTTATCAAACTTCTCAGCCGTCTTGCTTAGAAGTTGGACAATCTGTTCTAGGCCGGCATCCACGACTGTGTCCAGGATTCGGGAAAGCTGCAAGGAGCATCTGAGTATCGTGCTTTCCATGTCCTCAAAACTTGATATCATTTGTTCCATCACAAGTGTTTGTCTAAGAACTAAGATGCTGTGTCGAATGTAGATGAATTTTGTCAAAATATGTATACTTAAACCAAACCAAACCAAACAAACCCAATGGGCCCCACACCGAGTGGGGTATGGGAAGGGTAAGATGTACGTAGACATTACCTCTGCTCCAAGGAAAATATGATTTTGCCCATGCAATGAAGCAGAATGTAAAATTTTATTGTCAACCAAAAATAGAAAACTAATGCAACTTCCTATTAAAAAATAAAAACCGAAATTTATGTTTGAACATATGGACAGGAGGAAAGGCGTATCATTCATCTAAACTAATTTTGTGCCCATGTAATGCAGCAGAATGTAAAATTCTATTGTAAACCGAACATAGAAAACTAATGCAACTTCCTATTAAAAAGGAAAAACCGAAATTTATGTTTGAACAAAATACAAATGGCGGTGAAACATGTCTTGCTAATTTGAAGATCCGGTAAAAAAATCCGAAAAAAAAATATATCGATATGGGTGTCAAATTAAAGATTATAAAATTCTAGTATTGTTGATATAACTGGTTTACTTCAATTTTTTTTTTATTATAACCTAAATATAAAAGATTTAAAAATAAGGATGCGGTTTATTTAATTTTAATGATTGAGTATTCTGCCGTATCAGTTTGTCAATTAATTATTAGTTAGTTTTATTTAGTTCAAACGCAGAGTTTAAGAAGTTGTACGAATGTAGTAATAAGTTGTAAGCTTGAATTTTAAGATATTATGCACTTATAACCCACACTTAAGTTTAACAAGTTGTTTTCCAGAGTTTTACCTAAATGCTTTAGAATAAAAGTATAGATGTGTGTTCTATTATGTCTAAAAGGCAACCTAACGGACAACTTGAGAGCATCTCCTAGAGTGTAGTGTGCTTTTAAGCGAGAATAAATTCAATCAATAAAGCCTAAGCCCTAAAATACATCATGATGCCTGTTTATATGCTTTCATGCAGGTGGGAAAAGAGCAAAACTTCAAAGAAGAACGATGATATATGGCCAAGGATATAAAAGCTTTTAGTACCTGGTAGCAATTACGGTGATCTTCTGAAGTTGGGCCTGAACAGCCCGCAGCCTGATAAAGTTGAGTTTTAGAGTTTCTGGCAATTCCTCCTGAGTCACACCATTAACGTTGTTCACCAGCTTCACCAGACCAAGCCTCACTAGTAAATCGCCTTTCTCTCCCTTGCATTCTGGATATCGATTATCTGTTCCTGAAAGAAAAAGTAACCGGCACCTTCCTTAACATAAGCATATAAACCACAAACCAAACGAACCAGGTATCCCATTCGAAAGTATCCACTTTCAAAGTTCCAATTCTACCATAATTATGAGATAGAGAAATTCATTACTCCCTCTACTGTTAAGGGTAAAATTGTCATTTAGTTAACCAACAAGTGTAAGAGCATCTCCAACAGCTTCTCCAAAATGGAGAAAATAGGAGAGTATAATTTTCTCCAAACTTGGAGATATCCCAAAAAATGATTACCAAGAGAGAAATGATTTTTTATTATATCCCCACCAATGAAAAACTTTGAAATAAAATGTTTAGGTGAGAGATAATATTTTATTAAATATGTATAATATTTTAATAGTATAATCAATGATTTATCTCCAAAATGGAATCTATTGGAGATGGATGTAATTTTCTTTAAAGATTTTGACTTTTAGATCTCCATTTTAGAAAAAAATTAAAGAATCTGTTGGAGATGCTCTAATAACTACATATTTCTAAAAACTGTGTGCCTTTTTCATTGTGGACATTTAATTTGGGACGGAAGAAGTAGGTAATATAACAGGTAATCGGGAATAAAAACCAATTCAATGGCATTAAACCTTTAACCAATAATAGTTGGATGTTAGCTAACCTGCGATATCAGTGACATTCATACTGGCTGAAGTTTGCAATCTATGAGATGAGAAGCTTCCACCAGTCCTAAGGGCAGTGGAGGGGATAACAGGCCTTTCTGAAGAAGAACCTTCTAAAATTGCCCTCTTGTGTTCACTCCATTCCTCATCTTTGCCAGGAACCACGGATGAAAGCCACTGCATGGTCATTGGAAGACGATTCAAGGCATCAGATGGTGGACCATAGAGCTTTGCGAAAGCTTTTCCCAAGTACTCCAAACCAGTGGGCCCCTTCAGCAATGGTTCCAGGATCTTCATTCGTGCCTTGCTAATTTCTTGCTTCAGCACCTGACGTAGAAACGGTTGAAAATGTGCATAGTGTAAAGCAATATTACAATCTTGCAAAGCAACAAGAAGAATGGCACCTGTATCTGCTCCAGTACAAACCGCAAGCCTTTCATCAAAGCTATTGCATGTGAACGGTTTGATCCATCTCCAGCTCGACATAACTCAGCTAGTTCCAAAACCACTTTCTTATGAGATTCTTTAAGTTGGTTTTCATGTGCTACAGCTGAAAGCTTCTGCAAACTGACTAACGCAAACTCCATGATCGTTCCAAGATATTCCATGTCCAAACGGTGGGAACTCAACAACTGGGAAGAAAATGAAGGAAAATCTGTTCAGCAATTTAGTAAGTAACCAAACAAATGAAAAGGTTTATTATAAAAAAATCTTGACAGTTTTATATGTTACCTGAGAAAGAATATCAAGATCAATAACCTCAGTAATCTTTGGTTTCCAGCTCTTAGGAGACATCTCGTAAAGCTCATCCCTCACCTCTTTCATCAACACAACAATGTGATCATACTTTTCCTGTTGTATAGAATCTGAGATGCCATCCCAGAAAGCTTTTTCCATTGTCTCGCGCACCTGTGATCAGCAAAGGTGAACAGCTTCAATCTTTTTTGTTTTGGTTCAACTTTTGGTCTTGTTAATATAGATTATGGGAATGAAGAAAGGTAAATAAATCAATAGTTGCTTGTATAATTGTATGTAAAACCAACCTTAACTACCTTTTGGTTCTCTTGAGTGATATGCGAACTGTCAGCAACGGAATAATTCCGCCCATGAAGAAATTCATTCACAATGAATACATTCTCCATTCCCAGCATCTCACCAGAATGGTTTACCAGACCTGAACTGGTAGCAACAGAGGAACCAAGGTCTTCAAGGGGTGGCATGGTAGCATTGGATAGTGACTGAACTACATCATCACTTCTTTCATCTGGGCCAGCAATAGGAGATGATATATGTGCGACTGATGACTCAACTGATGACTCAGCAGGGCTACCATGCTCCTTTGATTGAAAGTACTTTCTTCGTGTGTCAGAAAGAGCATTCTGCATACGCTCTATACCAGCCTCTCCGCTCAGGTGCATTACTTTTTCCCTCAACAGTTTTTGATGTTCTGTAACCTGCATCTGAAGAGCCCAATACCCATTAAGAAAAGTTATTCAAATCCATCAATGCAATGCATTTGGTATTAACATTTTTTAGAAACAAGACAAATAGTAGAACCTGTTTCTGAAAAGCTTTCACATCATGTGTAAGGGCATTGTCATCTCCTTCAGGTGTTGGCTTGTATTTTTGCATCATAGAGATTTCCATCTGGCAGGCAGCCCTCACCAAATCATTCTCTAAAGATTCTACATCCTTAACCTTCCATACAACAAAGCTATTCAAGTAGGAGCACCACGCTGCATCAAAAGCTGCAAGCTGAGACCTGAAGCTGCAACATCTTCTGGCCAATGCAGGGTTGGATTCTTCACCAGATTTCTGTGAAGGTCCGTTTAGTATTATGTCAATTAACAACTCAAATTCTTGGACAAATTTCTTGGCAGACTTTGCTAAAGCGGTCTCACGCACTCCTTGACCACTGAAAACTGCATTAGGATGACCCAGAATCATGTAGGCACTTAGCACGACTCTGACTTGGTACCTTGATAATTTAACAGGTGCTTTGGTGGCTGCTCTAGCTTTTCTTACATATCTTCTATGGACAGGGCTCCGGGGAGTATCCACATTTGGCGAAATAACTCGTGTAAGAAGGTGATCGATGTCCTCCTGGCCATGGGAATTGGTTCCAGATGCAACCGCCAGCAACACTCTGTAACGAGTCTCGAACCGGTCAAGTAAAGCTTTTGTAGTCCGAAGTGTAGAAGATGTTTCCATCAAAATTGCAAAATTCTCAAATGGTATTGACTTCCCATCACCTGCATTAATATTCAGATCATGGTAGCTTTTCGCCAAATCTAAGGTAGTCCCCTGCTTAAAGAACTTTTTCCAGCATCTATCAAAAGAAAGAAAATTAGTTTTACTTTCCACAACAAATAAAAAAATCACATGTTAACCTTCACATAAACAGTGAAATCAGGAATAGTTTTAGTTCTCAAAAGCCAACATTCAATACTTGCATTCATAACAAGCAACAATTGTCATCATATCATGAAGTTCCTCTGAAGATCCCACAAAGGGCAAAATATTTTATATGGATCTATACCTTAACAAAATTCTGGAAAGATGGTCAGCTTGCTTCTGTGTCTTTTCATTCGAATTAGCACCTACGAAATTATGTAGGCTTACTTTCTGCATTAGGTAGGCTGCTCTCTGTCTCTTAGCCTGTAGACCAATACATTCCGGAAATTTTTATAGAAATTTGGTATAGAAGATTGTTTGCAAATAAAAACACGTGCATACCCTTTGTAGTTTATCTTGCAAACTCTCGCTTAATTTCAGACTTTCAGTCTCTTGCTGTTGTGAGACTGACTTGGCTACTTTCCTTGCTTGTAAACGCCTAGCATGTGTTTTTTCCTTGTCAGCTCCAAGTAGTTCCAATCTGTTCTTCTCAGCTGTCGCACGCTTCTGGTAAATTGCAGCATGAACGTGCTCCTTATACTTGTTCTGTAGAGCATTCCTTCTTAGTAGCGACTGCGATGTCTTCTCCCATAATGTGGCCCTCCGTTGGCTGTGGGCCTTGAGAATCTGCATTCTGTTAATCTTGGCCTGCTTAATGATAGGAACCAAGAACAATTGTATTGAAAACGAGCAGCAAAAATCAAAACACAAAATTGTACCCCTTTCGAGTTTCGAGAGGCAACTGTCTCTCCTATGAATCTATGATGCATGGATTAAGTTTAATCCTAGAATCTCTTTAATCAAGCATAATATCTGATTTGTCCCAAGGGTTGGGTTCTCACAGTTATGGTGAGAAGGGTAAGAAGAGATCTCTACCCTTGGATGCACATTAGGATGAGATGCACCAAGATGCACCGTATTAATTCCCGTATCAAGCGCAATTCATGGGGTGGGGATGACATTAAAAGTGATCAAGGGTCTAGATCCCTTCTTACCTTCGTACCTTAACTCTTCTGCTCACACGATCCTTCGTCTTTGTTCTAAACCCTATATATAGAGTTTCTTTAACTATGGAAATACTAGAGTTACCATTTTAATTAAGAGTAAACTACGACTTTCGTCCCAGTGGTATGTCTTCATAAAATATTTTCGTCCCCGGTCTCTAAAAATTGCTTTTTTCATCACTGTGGTTTCCATTTCATTTTGTTTTTCGTCCTTGGGACTAACTTCGTTAAATTTCAGCTGTTAACTCAAGATGGAAAGAGATAACCTTTTCGAGAGGTGGAAAAAAATAAAATTTTCGATCCAACCGCATTACATTGACGACTATTGACGGTCATGGAAGTAGCAGTGACGGTGGTGGTTCTAGACGAACATTGCTAACGAGCTTCTGGACAACCCTTCTGATTGCATCATTTTTGTCCCCAAAATACCCACTAGGGCCTTCAAAAAACCCTCCACTCCCTGATTTTCCTTTTTGATAAAGAACTCCACCACATGGTTTATCTCTACACCATTCTCAGGGGCTGTTTACCAAATTTTCTATTAAGTCCTGTATGGATAAATCTGTCTGTGCAAGTAAAATTTGTTGTTTACTTTTTCACCTGAATGAACCTTCTGAACGATAGAAATGACCATTTTACCCACGAGTCTGAATTATGCATTGTTTAGTTGAACTTCAAAACGGTTCTTTTCAACTCGATCGCAATCAATTTTGTTATTACTTAAACCAATTTTTGTTTACATTAATTTACACATCTAAAAGTTAACTTATAAAACCAAAATACAAGGATCATGGTATCTCATCTTGTTGATTTACAACCAAAATAAAAGGAGAAAAACCAAGCAATATCAAATTTTAGGAGAAGCCCAAAGTTCAAGCAACTCAGAAAAATCAACGATGAGGAACGAGAGAGATATGCCTAGAGAGAAATCGAAAAGAAGAAGCCTTTAGGTCTGGTTGATTTCTCCACATGAAAAGAGAAATCAATAGAGATAAAGGTAGAAATCGATAGAGATAAAGAGAAATTGATGGAGGAAGAGATGAACAGAAAAGAAAAATCGAAAGAAGCAGAAATCGATACCAGAAAATAGGTCGTCCCCAAGGAGATGCAGAGGTCATCGCATCGTCGGGGAACTTCTTCTTTACAGAGATTGTTGTAGCGAACATGGAGAAAGGAGGGATGCAGAGGTCGTCGCATCGTTGAGGAAGGAGATGCAGGTTTCCATTGGAGAGAATGTTGTCGTGAAGGAAGGCAAGAGGAAGGGTAGGCTTGGTCATTTTCTTGGCTGAATCTAGACAACAGTGGCTTCTAGGCTGTGCGATTAAGTTGATTTTTTTCCCAAAGCTCCAACTAAACAGCCTAAAATGTCTGTGGGAATAAGCCCGTTAAGCCAAAAGTAAACACCCCTCACTCTTCATCTCAATTTGAAAGCCCAAGGTATTTAAGTCCCCCTTTCTCTTCACAAATGTGCCGTGGGAAGAGCACTTTATTGCTTCGGTAACTTAACCCCAAAACTCGGCCCAATTGTGATTTCTCGTCGGTAAGCCTCTTGAATTTAGTTACCTTGTGCCTCGTCATCGACAAAAAAGGATTCGAGTTCTCCCCATTCACTGCCGTACCTGGGCTCCTATTCCCGACCGTCAACGATGTTCGCTCAAGGCCACCTGATTTCTCTCCTTAATCTTCTTTGTCAAATCCAACACTTCCTGCTTCTTCAATTATGTCCACCAGTTGATTTCTCTTCTCGTGTTTTCCCGCTGACACCGTTGCAATGTGTCCCTGAAGCAAATCACAAGAACCTCTTTTCGTTCCTCCTTGGTTAAGCAATTTGGCATGATATACCTCTCCACCTTCCAAATCCACTCATTTGGATCCTTTTTGTTAACGCCTAACAGTAGGCACCTATTCTTTCGTCCCCATCGCCACTAGTCTCCTTGATGTCTCCTCTCCTACTTATTGAGTAACCTATCTGGTCGACCTTTCATGGTTTGCATACCCTTCTTCAAAGATCCAATTTCTGATTGTACCTTCTGATGTTCTCTTCCATCTTGTCGGTCCTTGAAGCCAACGAACGTGTCATTATCCTAGAATTGTTGGTCTAATACCAATTCATGAACACCAAACCAATTTGAGTAAAGTAGAATTGAATTTGATGCCTAATGAATGATTACAAATGGTGTTCTAGCTTTCGAGAGGCTAGATGTCTCCCCAAGGGATTCTCCCAAAACAGTCTAAATTGATAAATATCTGTAATGACTGAACTCCTATACCTATTTATACGACCCCACTTATGACAACCCATGCATCACCTACTTGTACTAGTGCATTAATCACTTGTATTCAACCAATTATATTTTACTAACACTACCCGTGTATAACATAATGTCAACATCTATGCTGTTAATATCGCATATCGGTGCGATATCGGTCAAGAAGCTCACATTGCTTTCCATGTTGATTTGTGATGCTAAAATATTATTTAAAAGATGATCATCCCTTGTGCCTACGAATGAACCAAGCAATTAAGAAAGTATTTTATCAATTACTCCCTCTGTTCTGAAATAAATGTCCACAATGAAAATGGCACACAACTTTAGGAATGTATAATTATTACATTTTTTAAATAGCTGGATGACACTTTTATCCTTAATAATACAGAGAAACTTTCTCCATCTAATAATTAAGGGTAGAATGGGAAAGTTTGAAACTTACTTTTGAATTTAGACACTTACTTTTCAAAGTGGAGACTTATTTTGGGACAAACTAAAATAGAAAGGTGGACACTTAACTTGTGATAGAGGGAGTATAAAGAACTTCATTAATTTAAGGGTACATTGGCCAAACAAAAGTTGCTAATTGCCAAATAGGAAGACACGTGTCACATTGAATAATGAACTGACATGGAACCAATCTATAAGCTAACCAATGAATTAACTTGATCAAACAAATACCTAAACTTCTCCTTAAAACATAAGTTCCATTAGCATAATCCAAAATTACTTTAATTTCTACATGCCATGAATGGTTCAGTTCTATCAAAATATTCAAACTTGGATCAAGGAAAAATACCTTTTCTGTTCAGCGGCTTGAAGCTTTGCCTCTAGACGTTGACCAAGGTTATGCTCATTTGCATATTGAGGGCTCCTGCGCTTTGGACGGGCCTTACTTGACAAACTCTCATAAAATTTCTGGCACCAATCAGAAGAGGAAAATAAATATTAAGTGCATGAAAGACCAAGTAACCATTCTAACGCGATTAACACAAAAAGGTCCTTTTAACACTAATGATTATATCAACAGATCAAATATTATACTACACAATATCAGTTTCCAGCTAACTTTATTATATTTCAATCCTTTTAGAAGACAATCAAAAGAGAGAGTGGATACTATGCGTTTGGTTTATAACCAGTAAAGATTCTGTAGTAACCATTTTCATTACTTGTATTTATTTAATTTATTTAATTTATTTTAAAAGACAAACCAAAAAAATTTAAATACAATTCATATGATTAACCCCCAGTAAAAATTGTGAAGCAAGTAAGCAACCACCTGTTCGAACTCGGAGGTAAAGTCAATTACAAAGTCAAGCTTATAAAACAAAAGGAAGATATGATAGAAGTAATAAAAGAAAAAATGAAAAATAAAAACTAAATACTACTCCATTAGAATACCAATAAATAACTACTCCATAAAACAAAGCGAAAAATCCTGAAAATATGTATTTCGTCCGGTTCTTCAAAAGATTACCTAAGATTTGAAAAGTAACCGCTCCTAATTAGTAAACCTATACACATGTTCCCTTGTCTTAATTTTCTATAAAACCACTTGAAATGTCAGTTATTCAGCACAAAGAACGGATAATTAAAGAAGACTACAAAACACGCCAGTTGTTGAGACATTTTATTCATAATACCTTGTAATTCCCGCATCCAAGAAACACACAAACGCATACAACAAACACTCGTAATTATTCACTAAACAAAAACATTAGAAAATTGAATTTGCGCGGCTGTTCACCCACTATGCATGAGCAGTCGTTATATTGTTTTCACAATTTATGGGCATCATATTACAGTTAACAAAGGCGTAATGGCTGTTGGTATTTGGCATAGCCTAAAGTTTTATTCTTTGAAGTTTACATGTTTGCGTTTCGTTTTTCTTGAATTTAGTTCTCAAGTATTAGGGAAGCACCGTAGCAGACTATAGGCAGGACTTGTAACATGGATGGGAGCCGGGAGGTTGGAGAAGATAGAAGGTGGGACAGGGTGAGAGGTGGTGTGGTGGCAATGAGGTTACCAGAGTTTTTAAGAGTTTTACGTCAGGTAAAGGGATGTCTTAATTTTACCTACTTTTCATGTCTCCTATTGTATATACTTGTGTGGCGTTTTATTGTACACTAGTCTTAATTGTTCTTCTTGTACTAGTAGTTGGTAGTATCCCGCTTTGTGTTTTCTTGTGTGTGTACTTATTTTCTTCACATTAGTCCTTTACTTGTTTACAAACTCACCTTTGCTCTTGTGTTCATTTTGCAAGCCGGTGTCTTCTGGAGTTCCACATAGGCCAGAAACGGACCATCAAACTTGTGTGTATATATATGTAGGACCCCCCCCCACCCCACCCCCCACCCCTCCACTGTACAAGGGCTCTTTTAGACAAAAATCCCGAGGGGTTCCACATATCCTAATAAGGTATCAGGTTCGACGCCTAGCACCACCTAGGGAGTCAACGCACTCTTTTGCCTCCATTCTTTGGGGACTGTCTAGCCTCTGATAAAGGGGTGTATTAGAGCCTGACTCAACCAGACACGAGTCATCAAACCTCTATATACTGGAGCCTGTACATATGCACGAGCGCCCTCTCCACAAGGGTTCTTTTAGAAATAAACTGGTTCCACATATCCAAACAGTTTGGTTTGATTTAGTTCTTAAGCATCAATTTCCATCGATTTATAGCTACATTTATCACCGGCCTTAACAAGCCTTACAGATCGTCAAAAGTCTTATGCCCTCGCACAGCAGATCTAAATTTCAAAAATACATTTGACCTTTTAAGGAACTTACATAAAAGGCAAAAACCTAACCTGTCGACGAAGATCTGCACTGCGAAGCTTGGCTTCGATTTCTTCAACGGTAGATGGAAAACTAGAAGACTTCGTTTCGGTGAGCCGACGGCGTAGCCGTGGCGGCACAATCGGCGGCGATGACAACTCAGCACCGTCAAAAACCGGAAATTCCATCGCCACTCCGGCGGTTTCCGGAGAATTACCCACTCCTACCTCCATCAACTGAATCTTCGATCAACAACTACCAGAATT
Organism: Saussurea involucrata; assembly: GCA_033807775.1. Taxonomy (NCBI): domain Eukaryota; kingdom Viridiplantae; phylum Streptophyta; class Magnoliopsida; order Asterales; family Asteraceae; genus Saussurea; species Saussurea involucrata. Next base: position 112,217,027 of record CM066324.1, read on the forward strand.
AATACGGTATTAGGGTAACTCTTCACGATCAGTCGATCAGGCTTTAACGCTTGCAAAATAAAATCAAATTAGTGATTTGGGGAGAGGGAGAACAGTGAAATTGAGTTTTGTGACGTTAGCTTTTGACATTTTGTTATTTCAAAAACATCCTAAATTTGATTGAGAGTAAATTACACTTTGGGTCTCTATGATTGTCATTTACCATCAGGTTTTGTCCCTTGACTTTTTATTTATTACACTAGTAGTACCTGTGATTCTTGTTTTTTAAAGTCGAAAAATCTATTAATGTAATTTGTTAAAGTAATTTAATTAATTACTTAAATTTAGTAATTTCTGATTTCGCAGGGATTCTTAGAGGATATGATCATAGCTAAATCGGTTATGATATCATCATCGTATACATCTTTTCCAAATTCTAGTATCTGATTTAGAGGTTAAAAACATTGTTGCAAATCACTGAAACAAAATATCGAGGATGTATGGGTCGTACTCAATGAACGAGTTTTACGTCAATGATTTCATCGGTCGGGATGTCTTACGATTTATTCACAGGCGGTGTGGAAGAAATCTGGCATGAAGAAGCGGGTGTTGATGTATCCACCGGAAAATATATAAAAGAGGGTTATCTCGTTTTTTTTTCTCCTGATGAAGAAGGTAGTTGATGTATCGTGGTTCTTCCTCTACTGCTTGTCATCATCACGGTTCAGTTAAAGCATTTAGTTTTTTTAGGGTTTGTTGCAGGATTAGAGCATTATCGATGGTTTAAAAAACGATTTTCAGGGTTTGCAAAATGATTTCTTTACATAGTTTTGATTTTTACAGGTTTGCATCGATTGATTTTTATATGTTTGTATCAATGGGTTTGATTTAGATCTAGATTTTTGATTTAAAATTTTGATTGAGATTCAGATTTTAGATTTAGGGTTGATTTTGTGGTTTTTGAATTATGATTTTTGTGGTTTTGTTCATGTGGTGATGAAGATAAACATTCAAAAAAGCCCAGCCCAGCCCCCCTCCCCCCTCCCTCATTTAACCTTTCATTTTGTTATTATATAACTTGTATGTGCCAAACAGTGATGGTCTATTTGTTAATAGCTTAATAATTTTAATGGGACTCACAACTTATTCAGTCAGCTATACATGACCCTCTGATAGTGGTGTGATGATATAGAAAGCCAAGTTTTTCTAAAAATGTCCCTCCCAATCAACATACACCCTCCTTCCATCTATGAAAAAACCCTCCCAAACAACCCCCAATCTATACAGACAGATTAATTCACTCAACCAACTCTATTCATACAGAACTTAATTGAAAACCAACCAAACAACCCCTAAATCTTCGAAGATCTTGTGTGTATGGATTAGAAAGAATAAAAAAATCAATTTCCAATTACTTCAACAAAATGCCATAACTATGTATTGATGCTTCTTCTAAATGACCTTATAAATAACACTCATAATCTTCGTTGACAACATGCTTTATGAAATTAAAAACCTGACTATTTAATGTATGAGTATGTAATGTAACTAAGGCGGTGTTTCTAATCAACCTGGTGATGTTATCTTCAAAAGCTGTTAATTCTTAACTTACCAAATGCTGCTTGCTAAGGGAAAAAGAACCACTTAACGACAGAGAATAATATAGCTGCTTAGTAACGGGACGCACAATAGTCGAATCATTGTCAGAGATGTAAAGAAATAGATGAAAGATGTAGAATCCACCAATGTTATTCACTATTTTTGTATTGTTAATCTTCTATTTAAAGTGTATCAGTTTCTAGTAAAAAGCTAAAAAGGAGCAGCCCCGATTTAAACAAGCAAAGCAAAGTTGGGTTTGCAGGAATGATGCAGCAGAGGCAAAGGATTACATCAACAGTTTATGTAGCAGCTAATAGACATCAAGAAAACAGCAAATTGACAACAATATTGTCAGGATCGATTCCAAACAAGAAAAATTATACTTAGAAATCAGAATTAATGAATCTTGCGGAATAGAACTTTAATTCAAACACACTCAATGAACAACTAATCAGAAAACACAATCTGTTTGTATTCAATACTTCAACTCACAAGTTTACAACCAAACCTCAATCTTGTTGAACAGGCTCAACAAGACGACTTCTACTTCTCTAGAAATAGGGTTCTAAACCTTGAGGTTAATTCTCTCTAAAACAAAAACGAATTCTGATCAATCTCTTACCGAATAGCTATCTATCAACATCTATTTATACTAAATAATTACAAGATAACTATCAAAACAAAATTGATCTTCAGAATATTCTTTCATGCTTATCTTCACTCATTCCATCTTTATCTCCAACATTCTCGCATTCCATAATTATGATCACCAGCAGTATTAACATCGTTATGCACAAGCAGTACTAACATTGTTCCAGCAGCATTAACTTTTACTTGCAGTACTAACCTTGCTCTGGCAGTAGTATTGTTGTTCTGGCAGTACTAACGTTGTTCTGGCAGTACTAATGGTTTCTTTTTCTGAAAAAGCTCATAAGGTGTCTTGTTTTTAGGCTTTATTACTAAAACTCTGTTTTGGACATAACAAGCAGTATTAACTGCTTCTGCCCAAAAAGTAGTGGGTAATTTTGAATCAGCTAACAGAGATCTAGCAGCCTCAATCAGTGTCCTATTCCTTCTCTCAGCAACACCATTCTGTTGTGGAGTCCTAGGAGCACTGTATTGTCTCTCAATTCCTTTTTCCTCACAAAAGGTGTTTAGATCAAGGTTTTTAAATTCAGTCCCATTATCTGATCTAATGACTTTCACTTTTTGATTTGATTGGTTTTCAATTCTAAGAATAAAAGATTTGATCAGTCCACTTGTCTCATCTTTAGTTCTCAGAAAATATACCCAAGTAAATCTAGAGTAATCATCAATAATAACTAAACAGTATGACTTCTTGCCAATGCTCATGACATTTGTAGGGCCAAACAGATCCATATGCAACAACTGAAGAGGATTTGAGATAGTGTTTATCTCTTTGGACTTATGAGAAGTTTTGTGTTGTTTGCCTTTGAGACGAGCAACACAATGATCATCACATGAATAAACTTTTGATGGTAAACCCCTAACAAGATTATGTTTAACAAGTTTATTCATTGTTTTAAAATTCATGTGACACATCCTTCTGTGCCAAAGTGATGATTCATCCATTGAAGCTTTTGATACCAAACAGTTTAGGGATGAATCAGATAAAACACTTTCTAAATCTAAGCAATACACATTATCCTTTCTAGGAGTTCTCAATAGTATCATGTTTTCATCAACTACTTTGAATCCAGGAGCAAGAATAATGCATTCAGAATCAGTAAATAATATACTATGTTTCTTGTCACAGACCTGTGATACACTTAACAGGTTGTATCTCAATTGCTCAACATAGTAAACATCCTCAAATGTCATCTTACCTTTTGATACATCACCTTTACCACTTATCTTACCTCCTGCAGGATTATTCCCAAAAGCAACATGTCCTCCATCAATTCTTTTGAAATTCTTGAGGCAGGCCATGTTACCTGTCATGTGCCTGGAGCAACCACTATCAACATGCCAGATGATCTTCCCCTTGAGCTTTTGGTTGCCCTGCACATAAGATAAATCAATTAGTTTTTATTGGGAACCCAAGCCAAAGTGGTCTTGGGTCTCCCTTGCTCATCAAAGTACTTACATTCAGTTTGGATAAGTTTTTCAACCTGAGGAACTTCAGTACTGGAGTACTTTGTCAAGATGATTGGTCTAGCAGCACAAACACTAGAAGCAATATTATCTTTAGAAGAAGTACTAACAGTGTTAGCAGTACTAACACTGCTAGCAGCAGTATTGCTTCTAGAAGAAGTACTAACAGTGTTAGAAGCACTAACACTGCTAGCAGCAGTACTATCTGAGGCAGCAGTACTAACACTAGTGCTTTTAGGAACCCACATTGTGACACATTCTTTTTCAGTCTTTTTCCTCATGTGGCTTTTGGATTTAGCTTGTTTCTTAGCCACATGGTTTTTTACAGGCTTCCTATAACCATTTGATTTTTGAAAAGTTCTTTGAAAATTTATCCTTTGGTTAATAGGATTGAAATAACAGTGTTTGGCAAGGTGATTCAATTTGCCACAGATAAAACAAGGTTTTGGTCTGTTAATCCTTTGCAGATCAACTCCTTGTTTTTGAGCCCACTGATTATTCCAGTTTCTTTGATTTCCCCTCTTTTTATCATGTTTTTGGGGCTCATTCTTTTGAGAATTCTTGCAAGAACAATGTTCACAAGTATTGGAATTCACAACAGTGGTCTGTGTATAATGAACTCCCTTTCCTTTTTCAGATCTTTTCATCTCATTGTTCTTATCCCAGGGACTTCCACCTTCCTCATTAGTCTTGATGTAATTCTCTAAGGGGATCTCACCACTGACATTCTTGTTCCTTTTCTTAGACTCTTCTTTTTCAGTTTTATCCTCAACAACAACTTCATCTAATGGATCTACTTTAGTAGCTCCTTCAGGTAAGTCCTTCCTATCCATGGTTTCTAACAGGTCTGACCTAGGAGGGATGTATGTGTTGTTGTAGGGTGGGGGTGTGGCATTGTACCATATGCCTGGTTTCATCTTACTGTGGATTTGAGCATTTATTATGGTGTCCATGACTTTAGAAGCACATGAAAACTTTTCAACATCAAGTTTTACTTTCTCAAGTTCTTCTTTTAATTTCTCACATTCCTCCCTAGACTCTTTCAGTTGGAACTCCAGACCATTCTTCTCCCACTTCCAGTAGTTTGTATCATATGAGTGTTGAAGTTCATTGGCTTGAAAAGCCTTAATTTGTTCTTCAAACCTCTCAACAATCACTACATAATCTCTTCAATCCTTTTCTAATCTCTTAAGGTCATCACACATTCCCTGGTTGTGATCTCTATACCTTTTCACAGTGTCTATACAAGCTTGAGAACAGAGATTAGATTTTACCTCAGTAGGAAGATCTGAGACTTCTGCCATGAGTGCATGATTCTGAATTGCCTCTTCTGCTTGATCACTCCAATCAAATCCCATTCCTTGTTGAGAAACAAGGGCTTGAACAGAGTTTCTGTTCTGGTTGAAGCTTCCAGTCTGAGCTTGTTGATGGTTGTTTTGAGATACTCCACCTCTGCATTCTCTGGCAAAGTGTCCCATCTTATGACACTTGTAGCATTCCACCTTAGACTTGTCAAACCCGGCACCATCTTCTCTTCTTTGGGAAAAGTTGTTTCTCCCAGTCCTCTTTATAAACTTCTTCACCCTCATAGAAAGCATAGCCATCTGCCACTTGATATCCATCTCCTCAAGATCATCAGCATTAATCTGTTCTAAGTCATCATTAATTAATGAGGAGTTAACATGACTAGAAAAGAAAGCTTCTAGTACAGAATCGTTGGCCTTCTCCTGATTGACTCCACCAGCAGTACTAACTGATTCAGGGTTAGCAGTAGAATCAGTTGATGCTGATAGGAGTGCAGCATTATACACATATCATGAGGGCTTCTTCTTGGCTTCAACCTCTGCTTCAAATACCCTAAGATCATTGTAAAGATCATCAAGCTCTTTATCTTCTAACCGGTCATTCTGTCTGAAAGACACAGTATACATTGTCCATTCCTCACCTAATGATCTTAGAAACTTCCTGTTTACATCATCAGCCTCCATACTAACTCCAACTGTAGCCAATTCTCCAATCAACTTATTAAATCTATCAAAAGTTTGAGTCATAGACTCATTCTTTGTAGAAGTAAAATTTTCATATTGTTGCTTAAGAATTGCCTTCTGGTTCCTCTTGGTGCTCTTGGTACCAGTGAATCTCTTTTCCAATGCATTCCATAAAATCTGAGCATCAGTGCAGTGATGAAATTGGTGCTGATACTCATTGGGAATAGCCAAAAGCAGAGTGCTTAAGGCTTTCATCTCTGTTTGTCTAACCTTTCTTTCTGCATCAGTCTTTGGAGGGGGTCTTTTGCCATCTGGTCCAATCTTTCCTTCAGCACATGGACCATTCTCTATAATATCCCAGATGGAATAATCAGTAAGCAAAATATACTGCTTGATTCTAATCTTCCACATGTCAAACTCATTAGGCCTGAGCATGGGAACCTTTGAAACAAGAGTACTGTTTGATTCAACTGTATTGTCCATAATGATTGTAGATTTCTAAGAAACCAAACTCTGATACCACTTGTCAGGATCGATTCTAAACAAGAAAAATTATACTTAGAAATCAGAATTAATGAATCTTGCGGAATAGAACTTTAATTCAAACACACTCAATGAACAACTAATCAGAAAACACAATCTGTTTGTATTCAATACTTCAACTCACAAGTTTACAACCAAACCTCAATCTTGTTGAACAGGCTCAACAAGACGACTTCTACTTCTCTAGAAATAGGGTTCTAAACCTTGAGGTTAATTCTCTCTAAAACAAAAACGAATTCTGATCAATCTCTTACCGAATAGCTATCTATCAACATCTATTTATACTAAATAATTACAAGATAACTATCAAAACAAAATTGATCTTCAGAATATTCTTTCATGCTTATCTTCACTCATTCCATCTTTATCTCCAACATTCTCGCATTCCATAATTATGATCACCAGCAGTATTAACATCGTTATGCACAAGCAGTACTAACATTGTTCCAGCAGCATTAACTTTTACTTGCAGTACTAACCTTGCTCTGGCAGTAGTATTGTTGTTCTGGCAGTACTAACGTTGTTCTGGCAGTACTAACGTTGTTCTGGCAGTACTAACGTTGTTCTGGCAGTACTAACCATACTTAGCAAATCTTCAGTTCCCAACAAATATGGCACCAGAAACTATAGAAAACTAGCCAAAAAGCCCATGTTGTATCAAGGTGTTTTGAATTTTTGACATCTATTGTATATAATCCTCAGGAAAAATCTGAGTGTTGGGATGCAACAAAACTCCACCGTGTAAGACAATGAGTGTTCTACATCTCGCCATGAAAGATTCGCCTGGCAGTTGTAAATAACATAAAGAAAAGGTTAATAGAAGACAGTGAGCAACAATATGCAAGATTCAATGCATTTTGTAGACCCAAATCAAGCAAAAAAATTGCAATTTTAAGTCATGGGAACCTATGGTTTCTTCCTAGACCTCAATTAGTGCTCTAAAGATATGTATTTAAGGTTCAATTTGTATGAAATCATGAGTAATGTAAAAAAAATACCTTTGAATAGTATTCAACTGGACCATTGTAATCTTGCACTTGCCGAGTCCATTCTTGAAATGATAGCTTCATAAGTCCACTTGAGTCACGTCGAGAATATGAAAACAGGTCACATAAGTATATCTTTTTAGCACATTCTAATTCAAGTAATCCTAGAAACTAGGGAAGAAGATAGGACAAAAGAGTTGTGCACGCCTCATTTTCAGCCCCCTCTTCATCACCATATCCCATTTTTAGAAAACTGTAATGCATTGCAGAAAGATCAATTCATGCCAAGAGGAGAAATTAAGATCTGAACGACACATGTCCTTGAACATATTGATGCAATTGATATTATCACAAACAAATTGACGTGTGAAAAGCAAAATGCTTAAGAAGTGGGGCGGGAACTCATTGATAGAGTGATTAACCGACCTTCCCTACTAGTGTCATTCATGTTATAACTCCAATTGACGAATAAGAAACAGGAAACAAGACAGCAAACAAACATCATAATTCACCACACCACCCCAATCGACAAAAGGACAGTAAAAAACTTTGTTTCAAGAAATAGATTAAAGTAATCATAGAGATTTTAATTGACATTTTTAAATACATTTCAGAAGTAGCTGGTGTACACTGTATCTGATTGAAGAACACCAAATGGATTTTGATGTATTTGCAATTGAAATCTATTGATTAATGAAGGAAATCAAATGGTTACAGATAGAATTCTGGCTTTCGAGAGGCCAGTACTCTCCCAAAGGCTCTCGCCTAATTGAACACACAAAACAGAATACCACTCACGTACTCACCCCATTTATTTATACTCCCACCAGAGATCTAACAGAATTTCCCGCCTAAACTAACCCTTCTCCTTTTATTACCTCTAGAACCTTCTAGAATGATCCACTACTAAACCCACAACACTTATACACTAATATTATAGGTATACCAATACCCGCCACACAACTTTCACCTTGTCCTCGAGGTGGGAAAAAATGAAACATATCTTGACCCATAACAAGCTCATCCAAACAATGTTGCTGGAAGATTGATATCCAGTTTAGCGCTTGTCTACCAAAGTTCCACGGGTTACCATTTTCCTTTATTAGACCAATCCCACACGAAGTCTTCCAAATTACGGAAAGTAAGGTTGTGCACTCTGTAATAAGAGGAACCAGGTTGACTGCAACAGATGAAGTCAAAGCCTCTACAATAGTGATGTAGTTGAAGTAGGTTGCAACCCAATAAACCACTGCAGGTGCGAACTTGACTGAGATGCTTGTCTTGATGCCTTTTACTCCCGGCCCCAACGATCCAACTATAAGCTCATTAAGTGCACCAACAGGAGCTCTGTTTCCATACCCCTTGTATAGGATGGTATAGATATCAATAACCTTCAAAAGGAATAAGACACGTGGGCCACTCGCTACAGGACCCATGTTAACTTCTCGATGAAGAAAGCGCCCATGATAAGAATAGGAATCCGAAGTCGGACGTTGAGCCTTGTTCAATTCAAACTCGACCATGGATTGAAGCAAAGTCGATGCTGCATTCTCATAAGCCCACTCCAATCCTTCCTGTTTATCCAACTGCCAATTAAAATGAGCTATCGGTCTTACATGTTGTATCCATACGTCTCCTATTCGATAACCTGTTGCTCTCCTCGGCAGACCTATGAATCCACGGCATTCGGTCGCCATTTGTTGTTGTGACAACTCGATTATCTCCTTGACTTTTATTAACACCCCATAACCCTCCAATCTAATATTTTTTCCAATCGCCTTCAACGACACAATTCCCCTTCCCAAAGATGAATTCTTTTTCAACGAAACGTACTTTGGGCTTACTTTGATCTTGATATATTGGGTCTTCCGATTAGTATCTGTTGCATCCACAGTTTGTAACCATTGCACACCCAAAATCAACTCTACATTTCCCAATTCAATTGGAAGAAATTCCTCCACTACTTTTATCTCCTGTAAAGACATACCGTCACCACTACGAATCCCTTCTTTAATGGTCACAGTAACACATGATTCCCCTGTAACCCCATATTCCCTATTTACGTTAGTTGTCGGCTTCATTTTAGGCACCAACTCTTTTGAAATGAAGTCTGTCACTCCACTATCTATAAAAATCATTATCAGCCCATTAATTCCCTCCACTTTCAAATTTCTTGGAGTTATAAAACCCATCACCGAGTCAACAAACACATCCCCTCTCTGATTTGGTTCCCCAATTGCGGCTCCACTAACATCCGGTATGAATAATTCCCTATCTAAGTTCTTATTGAATTTATGCGATAGCAGTTTCACAACCTCTTCGATATCCCCAGGATTTAGGGCTAACGGCGGTGGCAGTGGAATGAAAACCGGCAGTGGCGGAGCCGGCGGCGGCCAAGGCAGAGGCATAGGCATCGGCAGTGGTGGTGGTGGCAGTGGTGGCAGTTTCCTAAAATCGTCGATGCGTTCCATCTCTCCTATCCGCCATGAGTATGTGACCCCTATTGAGTCAGCTTAAGAGATGAAAGACTATGTTGAAGTTTGGCCCAGGCTTGGACCAAATAAGATTTACTGTATTGGGCTTGGGCCTAGATATTAACCGCTTTACCAAAATCGATTTTGATGACGCCTCTGAATCCGACTTCTCAATCTGCCTTGCCATCGGTAACTTTCCTGGAGTCGACGGTGAAAGGTTCGACAGAAATTCCGATGACAACACGACCGACGATGGTAGAGAGGGTGATGATGGCAGTGGTAGAAACGGTGAAGAAGGTGTTGGCGGTCGCGTCTCAAGAAGGCTGTCAACAAACCCCTTCCTTCCTCCACCTCGATCTCTTCCTTTTGTATCTTCTCCATCCTTTCCTCTCTCTATAATTCCTCCTTTCCTCCCCTGCCGATTCTTATCTGTATTGTCCCTCTCCATGGCCACACCTTGTTTTAGGGTTGGAAACCGATTACCAAATTGACGAAGAATCATTCGCTTCGGATCCTCCCATCGTCTAAAAGGTCTCCTCTGATTCTCCCATCGAAACCATCGTAGAGCAACTCCTTCAAACGAATTCCCATAGATCTCCAATTGCTCTTCATTGTTCAAGCATTCTAAGGCAAAATACTTCTCAGCTTGCAATATCCACAAATCGGCCTCACTACCATTGAACATATGAATTTCCGATTTCCTCCTTTTCATAGCCCGAAAACAATTCGGATCTCGGCCTTCTCCTTCTTTCCTTCTTCTTCCATTCGATCCAGACGCCTCCTCTCCCTCAGATGATGGAATCGAATTCAATGGTTGATAATTTTCTCCATTTGTTGCAAAATCGTCTGCATAACTTTCTCAATTGATCCGACTCTACTCTCCAGATTGTCCACCCTTGTAGCCACACTTTGAGTCGTCATCCTCCCTGGAACGTGACTGCACGTGACTGCTCTGATACCAATTTGGTGTACACTGGATCTGATTGAAGAACACCAAATGGATTTTGATGTATTTGCAATTGAAATCTATTGATTAATGAAGGAAATCAAATTGTTACAGATAGAATTCTGGCTTTCGAGAGGCCAGTACTCTCCCAAAGGCTCTCGCCTAATTGAACACACAAAACAGAATACCACTCACATACTCACACCATTTATTTATACTCCCACCATAGATCTAACATAATTTCCCGCCTAAACTAACCCTTCTCCTTTTATTACCTCTAGAACCTTCTAGAATTATCCACTACTAAACCCACAACACTTATACACTAATATTAGAGGTATACCAGTAGCATGAATCAATGGTGGACAGTGAGGCACTCAATGTTTGTGTTCATTTATTTTCTTTCATTCCTTGAAATAGTAACCCTGCTTAATTGTTCAGTCACAAGTTTGTGTCCTTGAAGAATTAATGGTGGATAGTGAGATTGTGTCTTAATCCAATGCCATTGATTCACAAACATATCAACATACAACATAAACAGTATGAAATTTCTTTCAACTACCCCTAAACATTATTTTCAAAGATATCCAACACACGAATGATAAACGCTCAATTTGATGGACTGATGCCAAAATGATGTGTATGAATCTGACAAAAGGAGTCTCAAATCCTAAGCTCAATAAGCTAATTAAACTAATAAACATAATAATAAATGTATAGATTTACCTAGAAAATCCTCCTCCTTATTGGTCAAAATCATAATCCTCAAGAAAAATCAGAGTGTTGGGATGCAACAAAACTCCAGAGTGTCAGACCATGCGTATTCTCCATCTTGCCACAAGTGATTCAGATGGCAAGCGTAAATAACATAAAAGAAACTTCATAGAAGACAATGAGCAACAATATACAACATTCAATACATTCTGTAGACCCAAATCTAGCACAAAATTAGCAATTTTATGTCATGGTTAACCCCTGGTTTCTTTGTCTTCAGAATATCGTGCACTTGTTGGGCCCATTCTTGGAATAATAGCTTTAGAAAGATGTAAATATTCCAAACAAACAAAATGAAACATGAATAAAGAAATCATTATGCAACGTACAGATTAATATCCCCACTTAATTCATGTCGAGAATTACAAAATATGTCATGTAAGTCGATCTTTTTAGCGCATTCAAGTAATCCTGCAAACTTGGGGAGAATATAAGACAAGATAGTTATGCACGCCTCATTTTCAGCACGCTCTTCATTTCTATATCATGTTTTTAGCAAAATCTGATGCACTGCAGTAAGATCCATTTGTGCCAAGAGGAGAAAGTAAGGTTTGAATTTAACAACCGAGATATATTTAACAATCGAGATTCTTATGAGCTACTTACTGACGCAGATGCATCTCGACAAAGCCGCAAATAAACCCGTGCCTGGTCAAAAAACGTGTAGCTAAACATTTCATATTAATTTGGCAAGCAGAAAAATTAACTATTGATAAGAAAGAGTTTTCATCAAAAAGCATTAGTTTTGGATTCTTGAAGGCAAGTCTGTTTCTAATTAGTCTAAAACTTGACATTTCCTATTAATTTGAACCAATTTGATATTCAAAGATAGAAGCTTGCCTTTTTTTGGAACATAACTAGATGTGGGAAATCCAAAACTTTCTCTTAGGGGCTGTTTGGCAGTTGCTGAATGGTTTAGTGCAGAATGATTAAGAGGTCAGAATGGTTAAGAGGCTTTTATGATATAGTGCAAAATGAAATATGGCTGTTTGGTATTTGTTTAGAATGAAACCAGGGTGCTGAATGGTTAAGGGTGGCCCAAGATGCAAAATCATTAAGAGGGTTTTGGAACCATTAAGAGGCAGACCTTTTTTTGCCAAACAAGATTTACCTCTGAACGATTCAGAGGTTGCCTCTTAATGGAACTATTAAGAGGTAAACAAACAGCCCCTTAATAACAAATCAAGAGTTGGAGAGAACGGCGAAGGAAGAGAGTCATAGAATCCATAGGATTCAATTCACCTCTTAATAAACTGAAGCGTAAGACTCAATGGCCGCCTCAAGAGTGTGAATTGAGGCAGGAATTGCGACTTTGAGAGCTGAGAATAAAGCCTGAGATCCTAGAGAACATAAAAAGGTGTATGAGTTTATGCATTAATAATTTGTATAACATGCTTAATAAATTGTAATCAAGAGATTTTAATAATATTCTGTGCTTAATGCTTAATTGGTAGGTTATATTTAAGAGCTTTGTATTCTGAGGTTTGTATCTCGGATGTAAGACCACAGGACTGAAGAAGCCATTTATACATAGACCTTTCAATGAAATGCTATGCAGTACCTTCTGTATTTAACTCTTTTTAATCATTTTAAATCTCCAAGTTCCCCAGCAATTTCTCAAAAAAATGCAGAGAGTGTACAACACATTATGAGAGCTCAACTGAAAGTTGCATGTATTCTCAATTTGAAAGTTATTTATTTATTTTGGGTAAAATATAAAGACTAAAACTGATACCTTGTGGTGGAAGGTAGATCTTTTGGCTGAGCGAATAAGTCATGGACTCCATTAAGTCGTAAACAAATTAAGGGCACTTGACAATCCTTAAGATCTTGTTGAAATGAATCTGTTGAAGGAACACGTTTATTGATTAATTTTTAAAACTCAAATCAAAGTAACATGATTAAAAAAAATTATTAAGGGGAGAAAGAACCTCTTTTAACTTTGTCAATTGACTTGTCTGGCCTTTTGGGGCTTGTCAAAATCCTCTATGGAGCATGGTAGAAGAGACTCATGTTGTGGGTGTGAGTGGTATTCATGGCTACATGTAGCAATACGCTTCGTGTTCTGTGGTTTGTATCTTGGATGTAAGACCACACAACTGAACAAGCAGTTTTCTAGACCCAACAATACACATACCTTTTTTCATGGATAAAATGCTCCGTCGAAGATGATTAATGCGTGTACCTTGTATATTTAACTCTTCTAAGCATTTTAAACGTCTAAGTTCCTCAGGCAATTCCTCTACTGTCTTACAGTTAGAGAGGCTCAAATATTTTAGACGTTTCATCTTACATATGCAGTTCGGAATATCTCGTAATACTATACATTCTTGTAGATTTAGTATCTCTAAATATTCTAACCGACCAAGATCCTCTGGTAACGTCTCGAGAAGCTTACCAAATTCAAGTCTGAGAATTTTCAAATGTTTAAACATACAAATGCCATCCGAAAGATGTTTAAAGCTTGTGGAATGCAAATTTAGCTTCTCTAGACATTGTAACCTGTGAAGGTTCATGGGCGCCTCAGGAAGAAGACTTAAATCAAGCTTTCTTAAATGTTGTAACCCACAAATGCTTCCAAAAAAACTCTGAAGGCCTGTGCAAGCACAAGAGAGACCTACCGAAATAAGATTCTCAATGTTTCCAAGCGATGAGGGTAGATCTTCGTCCCTATAAAAACCATGAAACTGAAACTTCGGAAGATTATTATCGGGGTGTAGTGGGCATATATCTACCGACTCCGCAGTCAGAACTAGACTAGGCAATGATCCAACCCGCCCCAAAAAGTCAAAATGTATAAACCTCAAAAAACCGTGTGAATTAAACAAGTTGATAAGCTTCTTTAGACCTCCAACGGGTGCATGAAGCTTTACAAAATGAGAAAAAACTTGAAGATGTAAACTTTCGAGGTTTGGAGTTTGCCCAAGGTCAAGGGTCTTCAACTTTGAACACCTTCTGATGTCTAGGGATTCAAGTTTTACATCTCTATCAGGGATGTGAAGCTCTACCAAATCACAATTTTCAAGAATCAACTTCTTAAGATTCAAAGTCAGCTCAAGGGTCTTCAACTTTGAGCACCCTCTGATGTCTAGGGAATCAAGCTTCACATCTCCATCGGGGATGTGAAATTCTACCAAATCACAATCTTCAAGAATCAACTTCTTAAGATTCAAAGTCAGCTCAAGGGTCTTTAACTTTGAACACCTTCTAATGTCTAGAGATTCAAGCTTTACATCTCCATCACGGATGTGAAGTTCTAACAAATCACATTTTTCAAGACTCAATTTCTTGAGATTAAAAGTCAGCTCAAGGGTCTTCAACTTTGGACACCTTCTAATGTCTACAGATTCAAGTTTTACGTCTCCATTGGGGATGTGAAGTTCTACCAAATCACAATTTTCAAGAATTAACTTCTTGAGATTCATAGTCAGCTCAAGGGTCCTCAAATTTGAACACCTTCTGATGTCTAAATATTCAAGCTTTACATCTCCATCGGGGATGTGAAGTTCTACCAAATCACAATTTTCAAGACTCAAGGGTCCTCAACATTGAATTAATGAATTCAAGGAATTTGAGTTTTGGACGTCCGACTGAAAATAGAAGTTCTACCAAATCATCATGCCCATCAAGAGTTAGTGCCTCAAGATTCACAATCTGCCCCAGGTCAAAGGTCATCATCAACTGTGGACAATATCTAAGGCTAAGGATTTTTAAATCTCGACATTCATCATGCATGCGAAGTTCCACCAAATTATAACATCTTTCAAGCTTTAACGTCTTGAGCTTTGGAGTCAACCCCAGGTCAAGGGTCCTCAACTTTGAAAGCATGAGGTCGAGGGATTCGAGTTGTGTACATTCATCAAGAATGCGAAGTTCTACCAAATCATTACATCCTTCAAGATTCAAGGTCTTGAGATTTGGAGTCAGCGTAAGGTGAAGATTCCTCAACTTTGAAAAGCTGAGTTTGAGGGATTTGAGTTTTGGACATCCAAAAGGCATGTGAAGTTCTACCAAACCTTCACAACCATCAAGATCTAACATCTCAAGATTTGGAGTTAGAGTTAGCCCAAGGTCAAGGGTCCTCAACTTTGAATGGCTGAGTCGAAGAAATCGAAGCTTGTCAAGAACCTGTCATAAGAAAATCAAAAGATTAATATTGTTCTAATAACAAACAGATAGATGTGTAGTGTCACAATAAATAATGCAAAACAACAATTCAACGATTACTCTACCTTTCTTTCTTCCCCTTCCCAAAGATGTACGATTGCACTCTCATGCATTTCAAGAGCAACAAGATTGCTTGCTTGAAATGTTTTGGGTAAAGAAGAAAAAGGGTAACTCTCCCATTCCAGATATTACAAAGAATTTGGAAAGTATTGGCTAATTTCATCAAGTTCCCATTTGCTATTAAAATAACGGTGGCGCACAAAAAGAAATCTAAGTTTCGCCATGTTTCCAAGACCTCTCATAAGAGCTTCTAGGTTGATGTGTGACGATAAGCACAAGTATAGGCATTTTGTAGCTTCAGTACCCTGTAAATCCAAAAAAAAGTAGTCACAATGATGATTGTATCTCAACGAATGAAAATGTTAGCTTCCTCAACCTTACCAATAAACTTTATCCTTACCCAATTATTAGCATATATATCTTCAAATTCCTTGTGAATCCACAATCGGCTATATTTGTTAGGCTCATGTAGATAAATCGAAAAATAAGGAAAGGATTGAGATAGATTCCAATAGAGAGATAGACTCAAAAAGGGAGTTATCTATAGAATATTCCTTATCAATAGTGTAGATCTTTTCCTTATTTACAGGTTAGCCTCTTGTATATATATATATCTCTTTTCCTGTATTGTATAATTTCAATCAGAGCAATATACAATTCTATATTCTCCTAAAGTCTTTATGGTATCAGAGCTTTAGAGACTTTAGCCGAGAAAATCATGCCTTCCGACTCTGAAAAGCTTTCCAACCCAGAAAAATCATCCCATAACCCTACTGCCGCCAATCTCGAAAACAACCTCTCGCTTCAAATTACAAGCTTTAAGCTTTCTGGATCGAATTACCTCCAATGGTCTCGATCTGTTCAACTTGTCGTTCGCGGTAAAGGCAAGTTCAGATACCTTGATGGATCTGTTAAGAAGCCGCTGTCTACAGATCCCAGCTTTGCCGAATGGGATATACAAAACTCCATGGTTATGGCCTGGCTCATCAATTCTATGCAAGACAATATTGCAGAAATCTATCTGCTTTACCCTACTGCCAAATCCATCTGGGATACGGTAGCCCTAGCCTACTCAGATCTCGAAGACTCTTCACAGATGTTCGAACTAAGAACGAAGGCTCGAAATCTGAAACAAGAATCTGGTAACGTTACAACCTATTTCAGTACACTGACCAAAATTTGGCAAGAACTTGATCTTTTTTCTCATCCGGATTGGAAAGATCCAGCCGACGCTGATCTGTAAAAAAAGATGCTTACCAAGGAAAGGACTTATGATTTTTTAGCCGGTCTTGATCCTTCACTTGATGATGTCCGTGGACGCATCCTTAGCATGAAACCTCTTCCAGTGATTGATGTCATATTTGTTGAAGTTCGCCGGGAAGAACATCGGAGGAAGACAATGATGAATCCATATATTTCTGAAGGCGGGGCTGAAATTTCTACCATGGTTGCACGTAACCGAGGACCTCGTAAGCCATCTCTCTGGTGCGATCACTACCAGCGTCCTCATCACACAAAAAGCACCTGTTGGAAGCTCCATGGAAAACCCGCTGATTGGGTTCCTCGAAGTCAACGCACGACAGAAAACAAAGGTCCTTCCGCAAACTCTAAATCTGGACCATCCTCCTCGTTGGATGCAGTTTTTTCTAAAGCCCAGCTTGAGCAAATAGGACAGCTCCTAAACCCCTCAACTGCACTTATGGCAACCAAACAAACTGAAGACACACCAGGTGAGTTATGGATTGTGGATTCCGGTGCGACTGAACATATGACTGGTAACAAATTTCTTTTCAAATCCTTAGCACCAT
The DNA here is from genome assembly GCA_033807775.1 of Saussurea involucrata. Taxonomy (NCBI): domain Eukaryota; kingdom Viridiplantae; phylum Streptophyta; class Magnoliopsida; order Asterales; family Asteraceae; genus Saussurea; species Saussurea involucrata. Next base: position 112,234,466 of record CM066324.1, read on the forward strand.
GTCCAGGTAATCGAATGATTACTGTTGCCATCGGTTCATCATCACTTGTTGAAGGAATCGTCACTGTCAAGCTTTCACCTTACTTAGTTCTTCGTGATGTCTTATTTGTACCTAATCTATCGTACAATCTTATGTCTGTTCGCCGACTTACTGGTCAATCTAAATGCATGGCTAATTTTTCTGAAACCATGTGTCTTTTTCAGGATCAGGTGGCGAGGAAGACGATTGGTTGTGCTAAACAGGCTGTCGGGTTGTACTACTTTCTTCCGCATGAACCTACCTTCAATTTCCTTGTTCACGGAGCTACTACCCTAAATCATCACCAAAAGATTGATCTCCTTCATCAAAGACTTGGTCATCCTAGTTTTTCTTATTTAAGAAAGTTATTTCCATCATTGTTTAGTAATTCTGATGTTTTTTCTTGCGAAATTTGTCAAAAGTCGAAACATACTCGAACTCCTTTTCCCATTCATAAATATAGTGCATCAAGTCCGTTTTCTCTTATTCATAGTGACGTGTGGGGTCCATCTAAAATTCCATCTCTTTCAAAGAAAAGGTGGTTTCTTTCTTTTATTGATGACCATTCTCGTGTGTGCTGGATTTATCTATTAAGAGACAAAACTGAAGTTGTTGGTGTGTTTGAAAAATTCTATACTATGATTCTTACACAATATGATTCAAAAAAAAAAATCCTTCGTACCGACAATGGCACGGAGTATTTTAATTCTGCCATGTCTGCCTTTACTACCAAACATGGCATCATACACCAAAGTTCGTGTGTCAACATACCACAACAAAATGGGATTTCCAAGCGAAAAAAACCGTCACTTGTTAGAGGTAGCCCGGTCCTTGCTATTCCAAAGTCATACACCTAAATCCTTCTGGGGTGATGCAGTTCTCACTGCATGCTATCTCATCAACAGACTACCATCCCGAATACTTAACTACCAGACTCCTTTTTCGGTTCTCCAGAAATCTTTTCCAACCTACCCTATATCGACCAACCTTAACTTAAGAGTCTTTGGGTGTTCCGCATTTGTGCACAACCACCATCCCAACCGATCCAAACTTGATCCCAGAAGTATCAAATGTGTCTTTATAGGATATTCTTCATTCCAAAAGGGATATAGGTGCTATAGTCCCATAGAAAAGAAATACTATGTTTCTCATGATGTCACGTTCCATGAGAATCAGTTCTATTACTCACCCTCTTCTCATCTGGAACAGCAACCACCAGCTACAGTTAACTCTCCAGGTTGGGAACATTTTTGGGGTTCAGATTCGCCACCCTCTTCCTCGGTCCATCCTTCTATTCCAACCGAAATTCAACCTCAAACAGAAAATCAGCCTTCTACCCAAACAGGTACCGACACACAAGGTACCATTCCGCCCTCTCCATCACCTACTATACCAGACACAGCCCCACCCGAATCCTACCCGATCACATACAGCCGAAGGAAACAAGTCAAGCCGCGGTCTGTTGCACCCCAAGAGTTGCCCTCTTCATCTGATCTTGATCAACTGATTGCAACCCGTAAAGGCACACGCTCTTGTACACAACATCCTATCTCTGACTTTCTTGGTTATACAAAACTCACTACATCTATGCGAGCTCTTGTTTCAAACATGTCTCTATTTGAGGAACCGAAGAATATTCAAGAGGCCTTAAAAGACCACAAGTGGAGGGCTGCTGTGTTCGATGAGCTGCGATCCCTTGAAAAAAATCACACATGGGTCGTAGTTGACAGGCCACGAGAAAAGATACCAGTGGGCTGTCGTTGGGTATTCACAGTTAAATACAAGAGTGATGGGTCTATTGAACGGTACAAGGCACGGTTAGTGGCTAAAGGCTACACACAAACCTATGGGATCGACTATCAGGAAACCTTTGCTCCCGTGGCAAAAATTAATACTATTCGGGTTCTATTGTCCCTTGCTGCCAATTATGATTGGCCTCTCTATCAGCTCGACGTGAAGAATGCGTTCCTTAATGGCAAGCTCAACGAGGAAGTCTACATGGACTTGCCCCCTGGTTTTCACGGTCCGACTGGCCCTAATAAGGTGTGTCGTCTTAAGAGAGCAATCTATGGCTTGAAACAGTCACCCAAGGCATGGTTCGATCGCTTCACTTCAACGGTTAAACAGTTTGGATACCTCCAAGCCCATGCCGATCATACTCTTTTCTATCTTCATGACCATGGTAAGATTGCTATTCTCATTGTTTATGTGGATGATATTATCATTACAGGGAATCATGATGTCGCCATCACTAAGATTAAAGCTCATCTAGCAAAATCGTTTGAAATGAAAGATCTTGGCACACTACGGTATTTCTTAGGCATGGAGATTGCACGCTCTAAATCTACGATCAGTTTGTCTCAACGCAAGTATACCTTGGACTTGCTAAAAGAGACCGGGATGTTGGGCTCTCGACCAACATCTACTCCCATGGACCCTAACCTTAAACCGAGTGCTACTTCAACGGTTCCAGTCGACAGGGGGAGATTTCAGCGCCTCGTTGGTCGACTGATTTATCTAGCACATACCAGGCCCGACATCACGTATGCAGTAAACTACGTGAGCCAATTCATGCACTCACCATCCCAGTGCCATCTTGATGCAGTCTATCGAATACTACGATACCTGAAAGGTACTCCAGGCCATGTATTGATATTTAAGAAACAGGAAGATCGAAGAATTGAAGTCTTCACTGATGCAAGTTGGGCAAGTGCTCTAAGTGATTGGCGATCTACCTCAGGGTATTGTTCCTATGTATATGGAAACCTTGTCACTTGGCGAAGCAAGAAACAAGGAGTGGTTTCAAGAAGTAGTACTGAAGCCGAATTGAGAGCCACGACTCTAGGCATATGTGAAGCTCTTTGGCTAAGGAGGTTGTTAAGGGAGCTAAAAATCCTTGTACAGCAGCTGATGCATATCTGGTGTGACAATAAAGCTGCTATTTCAATGACACATAATCCTGTTCATCATGACAGGACTAAACATGTGGAAGTTGACAGACATTTTATTAAGGAGAAGATCGAAAAGGGGATTCTGAAGATCTCTTACATTTCCACCAATCAACAGGTGGTTGATATCCTCACTAAGGCATTAAATTTGCCTTCCTTTGATAAGCTTAAAGACAAGCTTGGATTGTATAATATATACCATCCAGCTTGAGGGGGAGTGTAGATAAATCGAAAAATAAGGAAAGGGTTGAGATAGATTCCAATAGAGAGATAGACTCAAAAAGGGAGTTATCTATAGAATATTCCTTATCAATAGTGTAGATCTTTTCCTTATTTATAGGTTAGCCTCTTGTATATATATATATATATATATATATATATATATATATATATCTCTTTTCCTGTATTGTATAATTTCAATCAGAGCAATATACAATTCTATATTCTCCTAAAGTCTTTAGCTCATCAGGGTGCAAACGACGAACAATGTACCTCCCCATTTCTTCTATATGGTCATGCATGTCCAAGCAGCCTCTGGAAGTAGTTATGAGAGATTTTCCCTTAAGAACATTCAAACCACGTATAGCATGAAATCCACGGCTTTCAAGCACTTTGATTGCTTCATCTTCGTTCCAACCTTTCAATATGCATGCAACATCTAGGAATATTTCCTTACAATTGGTATCTAGACCAATATAGCTTAACTCCAACTTTTGTAGAGTTCCACCTAATGGAATTTTTTCTAGTTCTTCTAGGGTATCTATCCATACATACTCATTTGCATCACAGAGAGACGAACCCAAAATTGTGATTGTTAAAGGAAGACCAGCAGCATAACTTACAACTTGTTGTGATAGCTCTTCATACCCTTGAATTGGACTCTATGCACCAAATGCACACCTACTCAAGAGGCAAATTGCTTCCTCATATGTTAACAGGTTGACATCATGTATCAAGTTCACTCTGTGTGCTACCAGCACTTGATTATCTCTTGTTGTAATGATAATTCTACTTTCCGACTTAAACCAATTAGGTTCACCGGCTAAGGCCTTAAGCTGGTCTATATGATCCACATCATCAAGAACAAGAAGAACCTTTCTACCGGCCATATTCTTTTTCATCATCTTTTTCCCGTCAAAAACACCATTTACAATGATGTCTTGCCTATTTAACACATCTCTAAGGACTTGTTGTTGCAATGACTTCAGACCTAAGACAAGGGAATTTGAAGATTCACGTACATTCTCAACAAAACTGCAACCATCGAACTCATTGCATATTTGATCAAAAACAGCTCTAGCCAAAGTTGTCTTCCCACTGCCTCCCATCCCCCTTATTCCTATCATGCAAACCTCTTCACGAAAAGTGTTTAAAGATGAAACTACAAGATTTATCCGCGTCCTCATGCCTACTAAGCTGTTATCAGAGCTGATGGAAGGTAACTTCATCGAAATCTCCTTCACAACTAGTTTGATAAATTCAGCTTCATGCCTATATGTTAAAGAATAATCAATTAGCTTTCTCCACTCCAACATGAATAATTAGAAACATAAAAGAAGTAATAATGGAGTAATATATATATATATATATAATCATATGTCAGTTTAATCTTTCGAGAAGAGTACTCAAATATGAGGATATGGTGAAGGAATTACTTATCAGCAGTGGTCCTTAAGTCCCGCCCACTGAAAGATGTTGCTTCTAATAGAGCCTCTCTCCATTTCTCAGCAGCCTCATGGTTTCCATGTTTGGCAAAGGCTTTTCCAAATGTCCCACTTAGTTTTCGGACCTGAGTGGGTTCCACGTTATAGAAGATAGGGTAAATAGTATGTTCCGACATTGTCTTTTGGCACTCCATAATCTTGACAAGCTCATCCAAACACCACGATGAAGATGCATAGTTCTTAGAGAAAATTATGACGTGGAATCTTGATTCTTCAATTGCTTTAATGAGCTCCTTTCTTATTTTTTCCCCCTTTCTCGAGGTTCTTGTCGTCTGTTATGCCACGTCACCAGGGTAATTCAGAAATAACAGAATTAGAGACAAGAGGTGGACATGTGTCAAAAGGTCTGGCACCCTCAAGGGACAAGGAGGAGCATAAGGGAAAAGATCCCTAACAAGAAATATTCTCACAATTGGGTTATATAAGGAGGACCACTGGATTGTTGAAGCAGGGAATTGTCTGGCTATCTTCTTCTTCTCTGAACCCTTATTCTCTTATTCTCTGGAATTCTTCTCTTATTTCTATGGTTGTTATTTTTTTAAGTTTGCAAGCTTTAGATAACCTACGCTTATTCCAATGGCAGTAGATTTGTCATTTTTCTTTCCCTAAGTGTGCTGAATTGCATTTTGTACTTCTTATTCAGTGAGATATATGAAAAGAGTACCAAATTTCAGTCCCCAATTTAAGCTATTATCTCATCTTATTTGATAAGGAAATCGGCACACAACATTTGGTGCTTTCATCATCTTCTTTTCTATCATGGCAGACGCAACCCGTTTGAAAGATGTACAGACCGATTTAAAGCGACTTATTGAATTGATGGAACAACGGAACACTGAATACATTCAACATCGTGCCCTAGATGGGGAGCATATGGATCGTTTGGAGGCCACCGTCGGAGCCCTGCAACTAGGTACCGCTATCAACGACAATAAACCAAATGTTCAACCGTTACAGGTGCGCAACGTTAAACTCGATTTTCCCCGTTTTGACGGATCTGAAGTAGTAAATTGGATTTTCAAGGCTGAACAGTTCTTCGATTACTATGCAACACCCGACGCCCAACGTATTCTTATTGCAGCCGTTCACATGGAAAAGGATGTTGTTCCTTGGTTTCAAATGATGAATAAAACCAATCCGTTCAAATCGTGGGAAGTTTTCCGTCATGCCCTAGAACTGGAATTTGGACCATCTCCATATGATTCACCCCGGGCCACTCTTTTCAAACTTACTCAGACCACCACTGTGAACAACTACTATGTGGAGTTTACGTCCCTTGCAAACAGGACGCAAGGCCTCACTGCTGAAGCGTTGCTAGACTGCTTTCTTAGTGGGCTTAAAAATGAGGTACGTCGTGATGTTTTGGCCCAAAACCCTCTTTCCCTCTCTAAGGCTGTTTCCCTAGCAAAGCTTTTTGATGAAAAATACCACCCTCCTTCTAAACCGTATGTTACATCAGCCATACCCAAAACCAATCCACATGCTCTTATCCAACCTACTCCTAAAACCACCTTACCTCCATTACTGCCAACTCCACCACACAAACCACTCACCATTACGGACCGCCCTCACAATGTCAAACGCATCTCCCCGGCTGAGATTCAGTTACGCCGTGAAAAGGGGTTATGTTATACTTGTGATGAAAAATTCTCTATTCATCACAAGTGCCCTAATAAGCAATATCTCCTCTTGTGGGGAGATGAGGAAAACCCATCGAATCCAGATCCTAATTTAGGTGAAGAGCCTCCTATCCCTGTTGATTCTCCACCACCCGATCATCACCTCTCTTTCAACGCCCTTAAAGGCTCACAAGGCAGGGGAACCTTACGTTTTCAAGGCTCTATTCGTGGTGTCGAAATACAAATTTTATTGGATGGCGGCAGCTCCGATAACTTTTTACAACCTCGAATAGCACAATGCTTGAAGCTACCGATTCAACCGGCTCCCAATTTTCAAGTTATGGTGGGAAATGGGCACAACATTACGGTTGAGGGGTTTATAGACGACTTGCAGGTACACATTCAAGGTCAAACACTTCACCTCCCGGTGTACTTGTTACCAATTACAGGAGCTGATCTCGTGTTGGGTGCTGCTTGGTTGGCTACTCTGGGTCCTCACATAGCCGATTATAGTGCTCTATCACTCAAATTTTATTTAGATAACCAATTTGTGACGTTGTTTGGCACAAAACCTAAGTTACCTCAACCCGCTCAATTTCATCACATTAGACGAATGTATCACACGCAGGCCATTACTGAGTCCTATGCAGTGGAATTTCATGCTTTGTTCAGCTTCCAACAAAATGTGGCTGCAACCCAAATAGAAATGCCACCAGATTTATACTCCCTTCTGCAACAATTCCAGGATGTTTTTCAAACTCCGACAGGTTTGCCACCACCTCGTATGCAGGACCACTCCATTCCCTTGTTAACCGGAAGTAACCCGGTTAAAGTAAGACCATATCGCTACCCACATAGTCAGAAAACTCAGATTGAGACAATGGTCCAAGAGATGCTCTCCCAGGGGATAATACAATCGAGCACTAGCCCCTTTTCATCACCGGTCCTCTTGGTTCGCAAGAAAGACGGATCGTGGCGATTTTGTACAGATTATAGAGCACTTAATGCAATCACCATCAAGGATAGTTTTCCAATTCCCATTGTGGATGAACTTTTAGATGAGTTGTATGGTGCTGTTTATTTTTCTAAGTTGGACCTACGATCAGGTTACCACCAGATATTGGTAAAACCCGAGGATCGACACAAGACAGCATTCCGTACGCATCAAGGTTTATATGAATGGCTTTTGATGCCGTTCGGACTTACAAATGCTCCAGCCTCCTTTCAAAGCCTAATGAATCAGGATTTTCGTCAACATTTACGTAAATTTATGCTCGTTTTCTTTGATGACATACTAATTTACAGTCCATCTTGGTCTACTCATTTGAATCATTTAACTGAGGTCTTATCCTTGTTGCAAGAACACTCCTTATTTGCAAAAATGTCCAAATGTAGCTTTGGACAAACTCAGGTGGAGTATCTGGGTCACCTAGTCTCGAGCAGGGGAGTTGAAATGGATCAATCCAAGGTCAAGGCCATTCTTGATTGGCCTTATCCAACGATAATTAAACAATTGCGGGGTTTTTGGGTCTTACCGGGTATTATCGTCGTTTTATTAAGAATTATGCAACGATTGCCCTGCCATTGACTTCTCTCTTGAAGAAGGATAGTTTTCGATGGACGGAACAAGCTGTTATTGCTTTTAGAGCCCTACAGCAGGCCATCACTCAGGCACCGGTATTGAGCTTACCAGATTTTGCGGAGCCATTCATATTTGAGACAGATGCATCGGGAACGGGTATCGGTGCAATCCTTAGTCAAGGTAAACATCCCATTGCCTTTTTCTCCAAAAAATTGAGTTCTCGAATGCAGAAACAATCAGCATATGTACGCGAGTTATATGCGATTTCGGAGGCCATTTCCAAATTTCGCCACTATCTTTTGGGACATCGTTTTATTATCCGCACGGATCAAAAGAGCTTACGTTCCCTAACTGATCAATCTATTCAAACACCAGAGCAACAAGTCTGGCTACATAAATTCTTGGGATACGATTTTTCCATTGAATATAAACCGGGCAAAGATAATGTGGCAGCAGATTCATTATCTCGATCATTCTTCATGGCAGTCTCTGAGCCTGAATCGAGTCTGGTCCACCTTATCAACAAAGCTGTCTCACAAGATACGACTCTTAACCAGCTTAAAAAGATTGTTCTCAAGGAATACAACTGGATAAAAATTATAATGTCAAACAGGACATGTTATTTTGGCAAAACAGGCTGGTAGTTCCGATATTACCTGAGCTCATTCATCGTATATTGGTAGAGTTTCACTCCTCATTAATTGGTGGCCACTCAGGGATCAAACGAACCAAGGCTAGGGTTGCCAGTCAATTTTTCTGGCCTACTATGTCTAAGGATATCGTCAAGTATATCAAGGAGTGCCTGATTTGTCAACAAACAAAACACGACCATTCTTTGTCGGTTGGGCTCCTCCAACCTTTACCAATTCCAAGTCAAATATGGGATGATGTAGCCATGGATTTTATCACTGGCCTGCCCCTTTCAAATGGCTACTCGGTCATTTTGGTTGTGGTTGATCGATTGTCTAAATATGGCCACTTTGCTCCTTTAAGGTCTGATTTTTCTAGCTTGAAGGTTGCTGAAACTTTTCTGGCCAATATTGTCAAGTTTCATGGGTTTCCTAAGTCGATTGTTTTCGACCGAGACAAAGTTTTCACAAGCAAAATCTGGCAGCAACTCTTTAAATTGAGTGGTACAACTCTGGCGATGAGTTCGTCGTATCATCCTCAAACAGATGGGCAGTCTGAGGCCCTTAATAAGTGTTTGGAGCAGTATCTCCGCTGTTTTATGAGCAACCAGCCCAAAGGTTGGTCGAAACTACTGCCATGGGCTGAATACTGGTATAACACCTCTTTTCACAGCAGTCTGGGTATGACACCTTTCAAGGCAGTCTTTGGTCGTGAACCTCCTTCTATCATCAAGTATGACAACACCAACAAATATCCACCAGTCTTGCAAGAATTGTTACAAGAGAGAGATACGGTGTTAGCGCAACTAAAGTCTAATCTACTCAAAGCCCAATCTCATATGAAGAAATATGCTGACAAAAAGAGACGGTCACTTCAATTTAACATTGGAGACATGGTTTTGGTCAAATTACAGCCTTACCGTCGACACTCGGTAGCATTACGCCAAAACCCAAAACTAAGTTTGCGATACTTTGGTCCATTTCCGGTAATTGATCGCATTGGGTCGGTTGCTTATAAATTGCAGTTGCCTCCTGCTGCAAAAATCCACCCAGTTTTTCATATATCTCTTCTCAAACCATGCCACGGTGAACACAAAAAGGCATATCTCCCATTACCATTGACTACCACTGAACATGGGCCCCTCCTGTTACCAAAAGCTATTTTGCAGAGTCGTTTTATATTATCAAATAATCAACAGGTTCCTCAAGTTTTAGTTGAATGGGAGGGCCTGCCACGAGAAGAAGCTACATGGGAAGATGGGTTGTCATTGCAAACTTCCTTTCCATCACTCAACCTTGAGGAAAAGGTTCTTTTCAAAGAGGGAAGTAATGTTATGCCACGTCACCAGGGTAATTCAGAAATAACAGAATTAGAGACAAGAGGTGGACAGGTGTCAAAAGGTCTGCACCCTCAAGGGACAAGGAGGAGCATAAGGGAAAAGATGCCTAACAAGAAATATTCTCACAATTGGGTTATATAAGGAGGACCACTGGATTGTTGAAGAAGGGAATTGTCTGGATATCTTCTTCTTCTCTAAACCCTTCTTCTCTTCTTCTCTGGAATTCTTCTCTTATTTCCATGGTTGTTATTTTCTTAAGTTTGCAAGCTTTAGATAACCTACGCTTATTCCAATGGCAGTAGATTTGTCCTTTTTCTTTCCCTAAGTGTGCTGAATTGCATTTTGTACTTCTTATTCAGTGAGATATATGAAAAGAGTACCAAATTTCAGTCCCCAATTTAAGCTATTATCTCATCTTATTTGATAAGGAAATCGGCACACAACATGGTCCTTGTAAGTTTCAATGTTTTCTAGCTTAAGAGCTTGATAGAGATGATCAACGAAGTTGGTACGAGTGTCTTCACCTTTAAAACTCAAAAATACATCATACTTAAAGCTGGTCTTGTAAATAGATGAAGTTGAAGAAGACGCCATTGAAGGTATGGTTCAAAGATCCTATTAATTAAATCAAAACTTTATTGGATAATATTTGTGCAAAGAAAAAAATTTGAAATTACCAACAATGATCCAAATCTAATTAAGCAGATAAGCATAATGAGATGATATCAACCCCTATTGTGCATTGAATGATTATGCAAATATGATATTATAGAAAGAAATTAAAGGGGTACCAAACCTTTTCAATCCAATGAGAAGCTCTTGAGTCGATTTATCTGGAATTGAACTACTAGGGTTTGATCATCAACTGCAGATCTTCAATTTCAGCCAAGAAACAATGAATAGATAGAAAATTATAACGCTTTCAAGTTGAGAAGGATCAAGACAGAAGAATACCAGGAACGAAAGAGGGAGGTGGATCAACGAGATCGACGGCAACAGATCGAGAAATCACTGGGCAGCAATGGATCTACAACGTTGAAGTTTAAGTTGAATTGTTGAATTAAGCGACATAGAGTCAACTACAGGTCAAGTTTTAAGTTTATCCAAGTGCCATTTACAAAACGGCTTACCCGATAACTATTTACCAAGTCAACGCTAGGTTACCGGATAAATATTGCAAGAACCAAGAATCTTATTCGGTAAGAGTGGAAGCATGGACTGAGAGTCGAAAGTAAGGACTGAGAGTCTTACATGGTAAGTGAGTGCGACGACTCTTACCATAATTACGCTTACTGGCTAAATTGTTGCATGCGATGTCATTTTGGTGGACTAAAATCTTACTCGGGAAGTAAGTGATAGTGTTAATTTTCGAGTAAGCACTTATCCCAAGTTAGTGATTACATAAACGACCCCTAAATTAGAATTAGATTTTTGGTCCCTAAGGTTTACTAGTTTTAACAATGTGAGTCTGTTAAAATATATCATTAATTGGTGTAACTATTTTGGTTCTTTTACATATTATTTTATTTTTCTATTAATTTATAGAGAGATGGAAGTTCATGAAACCCAAAAAAATAAATGAAAAATTGAGGAACACTCCGGAATCCGGATGGTATGCACATATGGATACAAGTAAATTAAATTGTTTTTTGGTTTTTATGCACATGTGCGTGTTACAAAATATTTGCATGCACATGTGCATACCCTCCAGATGAACGACTATTAGGACGTTCTCTTGTTGTTTTTTTTGCGGTTTCTTGAACCTGGTCCCATATATAATTATATTATTTTATATAGAGTAAGTTATGCTAGAAGTCTTTGAACTTGCTTTGCATAGATGTCACTCTCTCTAACGACCACCAAGTTGCCTCCATTATTGCTGGTCGTGTGAGGGCCTTTTGGTCATTTTACAAAAAGTACACACCATCGCAATTACAAAGGATTTTCAAATTCAACCGATTCATATTTGATACATATACGCATTTACGAAACACCATCAAATGATATGTAATTGGCTAAAGTATAAGGGGCTGTTTGTTTTTTAAAAATAAGTACTTAAATCCTCCTTATCACTTTTTCGAACAGAGGTACACTAATTAAGAGTGTTTGTTTTTTTGATTAAGTCAGATCCACTTCTCACTTATTTTAGTCTGACCGATAAAGTGGAAACCTAAACACTTTTTTTTCCAGCCGCCTCCATCTCTCTCGTGTGCGACTCAAGAACAGACTCTGTCGATTTTTTGCTGCTCGATTTTCTGCAATCCATCTCCAATCGATTGTAAGCTGCTCGATTTTTGCTGATTATAAGCTCCATCTCTGTCGATTTTTTGCTGCTCCATCTCTGGTTCGTAATCTGCTCGTTTTTTGGTCGATTTGCATAAATCGATTTACAGAAATCGATTTTCTGCAGATAACCTTCCTTTCGATTGCAGAAATCGATTTGCTTTTGCTTATGCTTTATTTGTTCTTTGTTATTTGGTGTTATTTGCTTATGCTTAAATTGGTGTTGTTTGCTTTCGTTATTTGGTGCTGTTTGCTTATGCTTTATTTGACACACTGTTGATTTGAAGAAATCAATTTGCTTTTGCTTATGCTTTATTTGTTCTTTATTTGGTGCTGTTTGCTTATGTTTTATTGCAGAAATTGATTTGCTTTTTCTTATGCTTTATTTGTTCTTTGTTATTTGGTGTTGTTTGCTGTTTGCTTATGCTTAAATTGGTGTTGTTTGCTTATGCTTTATTTGAAGCTTAAATTGGTGTTGTTTGCTTTTTCTTATGCTTAAATTGGTGCTGTTTGCTTATGCTTTATTTGACACACTGTTGATTTGAAGCTTCATAAAGTATGATGAAAAATGTATGTTGTATGGTTAATGTGAACTTTCTAATCGATGAGAATGTATGATGAAATTGTTGATTGCATTACAAATTTGTTCTCATTTGTTATCCATGTTAAAAACAGGAAAACTTGATGCATACGTTTGTGCATAACAACTTGGTTTGCCATTTATTAAACGAGAGTGTTTTGTATTGTCTAAAAAGTTTGAGATTGTTGAGAGTAACGACATTTACCAACCATTAGAAATTAAGTTTGTTTGCTAAAAATCAAAGTGTTCCATTAGAAATTAAGTTTATTTACTTTTTTGTGATTGTTAGAGATGGACGAGAGTGTTCGTGCAAGGTGGACAAATGAAGCCATCAAATGTTTTTTAGAGAGTTGTATAGAAGAGATCAATAAAGTTGGTCGAAATGGGGGTAGTCTTTGAAAAGCATAGTGGATAAAGTTGGACGAATCTTTATGGTAAATAATAATAATAATAATAATTGTGTATATATTCTCCTATTGAATTTATTTTGACTACTAGTTTTAATGTAGGGAGCAATCGGCGCCTTTGATGGAACTTTAATACATGGTGTTGTCCCTATCCAAGAACAACATTTATATAGAGGACGAGGAAAGGGTGAATGTTATCAAAATGGTTTGGCAATTTGTGACTTCAACATGGTTTTTACATTTGTTGTTGCTGGGTGGGAAAGGGTTGCACATGATTCTAGAGTTTTGTCCGAATCTTTAACCATGCTTATGCAAAGCTTAGAAATGTTATTGAACGTTCTTATGGCGTATTGAAAGCACGTTTTCCGATATTGAAAAAAATGGCACCGTTTTCACTTGAGGTTCAAAGAGACGTTGTTATTGCATGTTTTGCTGTTCACAACTTCATACGAAAGGGAGGTTTAAGTGATGAGTTATTTTCTGAATATGATCAAACCAACGAGCAAGGGGATGATGGTGGTGATGAGGCCGAAGAGGTTCAATTGCATGGGAGTACCGCTGACCAAACATATATGGCTACTTTAAGAGAAGAAATTGTGACACAATTGATGCAAAACGGAAATTGATTTTAGTTGTTATGAGATTTTCATGTTTTCTATTGTATTTGAACCAATTAACGTATTTCAGTTGTTATGAAGAGTAATTTTAGTAGTATAATTTAATTTAATTCAACAGTATCACATTTTCAGAGATAAAATAATCAGTAGTATGTATTCAGTTGTTTTCAGATTTATCTTACAAAAACAAACAGTCTTTCTGATTCAGATTTCAGACTTCAGCGCCACCACTTAAAAATCAGGACTGAAATCAGTGTTCAGACTTCAGCACCACTTAAAAAACAAACGCCACCTAAGTGTATAACTTTTACGATCTTTTTAGCTCACTCTTTACTGACTCGATCACCAAAGTAGAGCATGGGTTGGATTTAATTTCCAATTACTTAACATATTCTTGAATAACAATTTGTCAATTGCTTCTTCTAGAGCCTTGAGAGCATGTTGTTTGACCTTATAACACTAGTATCGAGTCGCTTTTTGCATCATAAATCGTCGTTGGGACCTTGACACGTGTTTTATGAAATAAAAAACTTGACTCTACCACAAAGGTCTGACCCTTTCATATCGATCAAAGCACAGATACTCTAACGGTGAGATTATCAACTCCATTGCTAATTGTTGATGCAAAAAGAATCAGTGATCTTAGCAATTTAAGATATATTTGTCATCTGGTAGGGTATTGAAGGACGGGACAATTACACAAGCTCGAAAATAGGATGATGTTCTCAAATTAGGGCGGTCATGAGGCTTTTCATGCCAAAGACTGTTAGGAATATTTCATATAGATTTGATGTGTCAAAACTTCAACTTACAAGGGTTCGAATTGTAATATGTTTATTTTATAGTTATCCTTGTAAATTCTAGTTTATCTAGGATTCCTAGTTTATCTAGGATTGGTATTTATCTAGTTTCTAGTTTATCTAGATTTCTAGTATATAAAGAAACCTAGAGATATAGAATTAGACGTTCTTGAAACCCACGTTTAAACAAAAACGTGTAGATGTGTGTGCATGAGCCCCAAGGTTCTTAATCCTAATACTTGAGAAGAAGTATTCGTTTGTTGATAACTTAGGTCAACAAATTGGGACGTGAGTATGTAATCAGTATGTTTAAATTAATGAACCTTGTTAGCTATACAAATCTGTCGTTTAATTCCGCTGTTCATGTTGTGATTTGTATATGTTTATTCCATGATCTAGAACTAATCATTCTTGAGCTTAAAGATCCGGTTTAGGGTTTATATAAATCCTATCAGGTGGTATCAGAGCACATGGTGCTCTCTGATCTGGAAGAAAAACAAGGTTTAATGGAAGATTTGAAGAGACGAAAGAAGACGAACGAAAGAAAGAAAAATCAGATTTTTCGCAGAAATTTTCTGGAAAATCACAGCCGGCCGTTTCGCCTATTCCCGGAGATTGAACCGTCGGATCGTCGCGATTTTTGGACAGCAGCTTCGGGACACATTGTTTAACATTATGTCTGGTTGGATTGGCCGTACGACGTCCATAACGCTCCCAGAAATTCTCGAAATCCAGCAGTTTTTTTTTTCTTGATAAAAATTGTTCTTCACTCAGAATTCCTCAGAGCCATGAAATCAAAGCCGCGGTGCAATGGAGAATACATGTCACACACCATGTTAGGATCATGCTCGACAAAAGGAGGATGATTTTTGTTTGTTTCAAGAAAATTCACACACACAAGGTATGAAGGTTTGATGAACGATAGAGGAAGAATGCTTAAATGACTACCCTTTGATCGTCATCAGTTGATTACAAAAAGGAAGATTAATTAGAGTTTGTTTGAAGAAGAAGTGAAAGTTAGAGTTTGTGTTCTTATCATATCTTTAAAGGTATCCTTCACCTGTTAAAGATAACCCGTGATATTATGAAGATTATTAACGTAATTGTTCGAAGAATGTGACTTCAATTTGACGAAATCTTAGAGAAGAAGATTGGTCGAAGGACAGGGATCCCCTCATTCATGAGAATGACGTTGTTGTTCACTTGGTTTCTACGGGATATAAGACTCAAGGTTTGGTTTTTTACTTCAACTTCAAATAGATAATGGTTGATTTTCTTTACAACGTAATTGATATAACCTCGAAGACACAAGGATGGTTAGCATAAATTCAGGGGAAGAAGAAGTGTTGATCATTCAAGGGGAAGATTCAAGTTTGATAAGTTTTGGATTTGATTATGTCAAAAAGGGGAAGAGCTACTTGAAGATTCTGATGCTAAGTTTTGTCATCATCAAATAGGGGAAGATTGTTAGGAATATTTCATATAGATTTGATGTGTCAAAACTTCAACTTACAAGGGTTCGAATTGTAATATGTTTATTTTATAGTTATCCTTGTAAATTCTAGTTTATCTAGGATTCCTAGTTTATCTAGGATTGGTATTTATCTAGTTTCTAGTTTATCTAGGTTTCTAGTATATAAAGAAACCTAGAGATATAGAATTAGACGTTCTTGAAACCCACGTTTAAACAAAAACGTGTAGATGTGTGTGCATGAGCCCCAAGGTTCTTAATCCTAATACTTGAGAAGAAGTATTCGTTTGTTGATAACTTAGGTCAACAAATTGGGGCGTGAGTATGTAATCAGTATGTTTAAATTAATGAACCTTGTTAGCTATACAAATCTGTCGTTTAATTCCGCTGTTCATGTTGTGATTTGTATATGTTTATTCCATGATCTAGAACTAATCATTCTTGAGCTTAAAGATCCGGTTTAGGGTTTATATAAATCCTATCAAAGACGGAGAGGCTACATTAAAGTGTCCTCGATAGAGAAAAAAACAAACTAATTTTTAAAGGGATTGGAACCTAGTCAAGCTAGACAGCTCATTCCCATACTAATTTTTATTAATTAAAGTTATATAATACAACTGGGGACATAAACTGTAACACCCTAAAATCAGGGCTAATTTAAACCTCAATTTTCCACAAGTTATGATAACATAAACTTCAACTTATAGACATATAGCAAGTGAATTAACCATTAGGAGTATATTTACAAAACAGAATCCTTCAAATAGCCTATTAATCTAGTTATATCTCTATGATTAGATTAACTAAGCTATCTAAACAATCCTTCAAAATCTCCTTCTGTTAATTGACTTCATTGCTATTCCAAAACGCTCGTCCCACAACCCTTTACTTTCCCGAACTGGTACCTGGTAAGAAAACATCATATGAAACGATTAGGCCAACGCCTAGTGAGAACATTCGTTTCAATAATAACATTTGCAAAATCAATGTAAGCAAGTTACAACAAACCTGATTACTCCTTTTCTTACCATACGTGTAACTCTATTCCGTTAGCACGATTTTACCCAATTCCATGAATATGCCTGACACACATTCCATCATCATATCATGTCTCAGAGCTACCCTACGAATCTGTACTGATTCTAGAGTAATGTTTCTATTCCGGAAATCGCAATATACACATGCCCAGCTCCATACACATCTATTCCAGAAACCGCAATATACACATGCCCATTTCTGTACACATCTAAGAAATAACAATATACACATGCCTATTTCTTAGAGAAGGAAATAGTGATTACAATATACACATGCCAATCTCTTCTTTTCCTTAGAAATCAGGAATTACGTTTATTCCATGATTTCTCACACACATCAGAATAATGATTAATCTTCATCTATTCTACGTGTACATAACCACTAGTGCCTATGGATTCATTACACTTTACTAACGTATATGCTTAACAACATATTACAGCTCATATCATATTCTCAAATCTAAGAATACTAGATAACCTATCGTATCTTCATCCTCAAATGCCCCCCCTTCGGCGACTTAGCACGGGGGTTCCGCTACCCGGTTAGCGGATGGGGTCAAGGGGCAGCGCCCCGAGAATTTTTTTAGAAACTTAACCAGACAAAACATCTAGAATCTGCTTCCAAACATCAAAACCTAACATTTTCAATTTCACAAAAGTGTCCGGATAACAGGGGTTTCCGGATACCTTAGACTATCCGGACAACAGGGTTTTCCGAGTAACTTGGATTTTCCGGACAACTAAACCTTCCGGATACTTTTCTAATCCGGACGACATCCGGATACTAAAACCATCCGGATACCATCCGGTAACTATATTCATCCGGATTCTTACAATAAAATAATACTTTACCCGGTTTCTATTGCGTCCGGAAAGATTCATCAACAGAGGTATCCGGATATGACGATTTATCCGGAAAACTCAGTTCTGCAGCCTAAAATTCGATCCATTTTCATGTCTGTTCGATTCAGCTCATTCCAAACCATCCCATACAGTTCATAACCAATTTATACAGTTATTTCAAGGTTTAATTTAACATGAAAACATTGATTTAAGCAAGGAACAAATGAACTCACCTCTTAAGGAAGTTTTACCCACTTTGCACAATCTGATTCTTCAAATCTGTTGTTTATGATTCTGCAAATCAATCCAATACACAGATTCGTTCATCATCATTCATTCACAACAAGAATTATCAGAATTTAAGTTCAATCCCTTACCAATTTGATGAACAAACCCTTGCTTTCCTTCTTTTTCTCTTTTCTCTCTTTCTCTCAGCCTTCTAAACCGACCCAGCCACAAATGATATAAAATATCTGATTTTTCAGCTATTTTATCCATACCTACTTTCCAAAATTGACCAACCACCCTCCAAGTTTCATTATTTCCACAATTGACACCAAACCTTAATTCCTTGTATTTTAACCTTATTGAATTACAAACTTTACAACATAAATCAAGGTTAAACCCAAAATACAACAGATCCCAATTCTCATTAAATTACTATTATTGAAAATTCAGGATGTTACATAAACCCCGAGTAACAAAACATAAACATAGATCACCTAAACATTGCCTTCGTGCATTTCTTGAAGCAAAAAACAATAAATATATCATAAATCACCTAAAACTCTATGACCAACAAGATATCTATGGTGATATAGATCACGAGATTGGTGCTTTAGGAATGACCAAAGGCAGATTGTCCAAAATCATGTAAAAATGTTGGAAAATGAATGAAATGTGATATAACATGTAGTAATTTTTAGAAGTTTTTTTTTGGAATAAGTGTCTCACATGTTGACTCAATACTCATTGTCTATTTTCTCCTTGAATCATGTGGTTGATTTCTCATTAAAGTGTTACGGGACACATAATGTTGCATGCCCATGGCACTCGCATAACTGGAACTAATGAATTTTAGAAGAATGTTAAAGTTTACTAAAATTACAGATTAATAAAGTTTAAGTCTTTATTCACACGAATAAATAAAAGACATGAACTTTATATATCTATCTATATATAGACAGAACGTAAAATAAAAGAAATGAGTTTTATTGAATCCAAAAAACCAAAGTCCGTCACAATTAAATTTAGATGCCACAAATGATTCTATCCTTTTCGATAGAATCAATACAGAAAGGAGTGGAAGCAGAATGTCCACTAGGTGAATGGGAAAAATAAATACACAACAAAATTAAAACCAACCTGTTGTGATGATCGAAAGAAAGAGCAAACTGCACAATGATGAACTTGTCCTTAAAGGTTTTATACGATCACTCTAAAGCTGTGAGTATCAGATCACAAAGCCCAGGATTTGATGCAGTACACTTATTCAGATTATCAAAAACTATGATAACTGAACTAAAGCAAAATGATGCAGAAAATTGATGGAAGGTTGCTGCCGAAGAGAGAAAACGAGAGAAGAAGAGAGCTGAGAGGTTTTGATTTTCTATGTGTGTTTGATGGCAACCAGACCCAATATTTATACTATAACTAGTGTGTGGCACCGTGCTCGCGCGGTGACGAGAAAGTTCTATAAGCACCACAAATTTATAATATGAAATTAAATAAGTTTATTTCAATTCTTTTCAAAAAGTAGTAGTCATTTCCATTAAACACTTGAATCATTATGAGATTTGAGTCTTAATCAAATCGTGAAATGTTGTGTCTTGTTTATCCCACATTGGTGAGAAGATGACAAAATGGAATAATGATGTGATTATTTAAAAGAAGGTTCTTATAAGAACCTCCATTGGAGATGCTCTTAATTGTAATGCAATATATACTATATATTCAACATGAAGAAAATTTGCAACTAAAATTAACTCTTTAATCCAAAAGGGATTAAAATAAATCATAAGTCATGTAAAAAAAAGTTGGCATTATTCTCCTTTTGTAATCAACTTCATGTTCCAACATTTCAACTTTTTATCAATGTGGGATAGCCAAAGTAAACCACAATTCAATGTTTGAGAAATCCCAATCCACATTGTGCCATGTCATTTTTCATTGTTTTTGCTTTTATATATATAAAGATGGGAGAATGCCCTAAAGTCCCCAACTTGTTTAACAAATTTTTTTATAAATTCAAAATATATGAATTTTAAATTTAAACCGATCAAATAATAATTATCCATAACTACCGGTGCAAAGTGCGCCTCTTCGCAACCTCAGCCACGACCATGGGCACGTTGCACTTTTTTGAGACCCCCCCACCATGAGCCCATTATTTCATTCAAAGCCCAATGGTAGTTAAGAGCTTATAAACACCTTCTAAGTTTTCTTGTCCACCTATGTGGGATGGAGGAAAATGTAGTAACCGTGTCCAAATAATAAGAGTTTCAAACCTTGTGGTGGAAATGTAATAAGATGGAAGTTGAAGGGGGTATTTTGTAAATGTGGGATAAGGTATAAAATGGGCTCAAAACCCTAGGAGAAACCATATTCTCCTGATTTTGGTGTGTGGGTGTCGGCTGGATTTATGAAAGAAAGAGAGAAAATGAGCTCTTGAAGGTTTTGGTGCACTAGAGAAAGAAGTAATCAAACTTTGGAAATCAGAAGAAGGATTGTTGTGGATTTCGTTTCTGGCAAGCATTTGAGCAGGTAAACTCTCAATCCATTACTCCATTTAATGAGGTTGTTGATTGTAGAGTTTTGAGAAGTTTAGTTGGATAATAGTGTAACGTCCCAAAAATTACAAGCAAATTTAAATTTTTAAATAAACAACTCATTTATAACAACTCATTAAATGAATCCCAACGTTTCGTTTGCAAACTCATAATTATTAACTTTATAATAAAAATACAGCGGAATAAACGTTTAATTAATAAAACCATAAAACAACCAGCTCGCCTCGCGCGCCAGTGTGTACTTGTCACGCATTGAAGCCGCTCGGACCTGAAACCACAGTTTATTGGGAAAGGGTAAGCACGAAGCTTAGTGAATTCCAACACATGCGCATATAGGAATTTTATACACATCACCCCTATCCGCACATAAGCAACAACATCACAGTTACATAAAACGAGTAAATGTCTACAAGTAATTATGTATCCAACACCTCAGTACCATCGAGGCCTCGGTCCCACCGAATTGTAATGTATCTAACACCTCAGTACCATCGAGGCCTCGGTCCCACCGAATTGTAATGTAACCAACACCTCAGTACCATCGAGGCCTCGGTCCCACCGAATTGTAATGTAACCAACACCTCAGTACCATCGAGGCCTCGGTCCCACCGAATTGTAATGTAACACATTTATACCAAGCATTCAAACCAATCAAATATTACACACCACAAACAACTAGTTCACACCACAAAGACAATAGTACATACAAACTATTATGACATGCATACAACCCCTAACTACACAGTGAGAGAACTCACCTCGAATGCGCGCCCAGCTTAATAACACAGTTCAAGCTTCACAAATACGGTCACTTCCCGGCACCTAAACGCATGTTAAAACGTGTCAATACGAGACCCGGACCCTATGACTCGACATACGCTTAAACCGTCACTAAAACTAATTTCCGCTCAAACAAAACAGGTCTGTTCGGGACCTGTTTCGACCCCTTTAAAACCAGAAAAATCCCAATATTAATTTATGACCAGAAAGTCCTCTGAGTTAGGGTTCCAAGGACATATTATACGTCTTCTAACTATTTTTCTACAATTTATTATGAATTAAATACGAACGCCTACCAAAACTGCCAGTTTCCGGTTCAGCCTGCACAAACAGCCCAAAACAGCCTAGCTACGGGCTTAATCAGACTTTCGGCAAAACACGAAAAACCTTCCCAACTCGATTAGGGAACTCTGGGCACCAATTTCACCTCAAAACGAGTTACGAGCAGAAAGATATGGTCTATACAAAACGGTGGCAGATCCCAGAAAATTTTACATAAAATGACGAATCACCGAACTTGCGACCACTTTTTCGCTCAGTTAGAGACCGAACCAGTTTTCCGCTAAAACACGGAAAACGTGCTCGATCCTGCACTTGAACCGTGGGCGCCAATTTCGGCTCAAACGGGGCTACGACCGAAAAGTTATGCTTACGCGAAAACTGGACAGTACCCACAAAAATTTCCATAAAGACGCGATTTATCAAAACGGTTTGAACTTTTCGGCTTAATTGAATAAGTCACGGGTTAAGGGCTCGATAGAGACTAAGGTCTGGCCACACCACGCGCCACCCACTGCCATCTCCGGCAGTGGCGGTCGCCGGTGGCGACCGGCGGCGGCTCTCCGGCGATGACTACACAACACACTCCGCACCCTCTCGCACCTCCGACCTCTCTCTTTCTCGACCGCCTTATTGCAACCCCACAGAGTTCACCACTACATCACCATCTCCGGTGATGATACCACAGTCGCCGCCTACAGCGGCCAAGGCCGCCGCGACGCGGCTGTCACGGGAGAGAACCGACGAGAGACGAAAAACAATCAAGAAAAGGGACGGGACTTACCTCGAACGACCGGATGTCACCCTCTTGCGATCGCACCCACGCCGCTCTCTCTTCCCTCTCGCCGAACGGACCTGCGGTGAAGGCGCCGACGACTGCAGCGGCGATCTCCGGCAGCTTCCTCTCTCTTCGCCCTTCTCTCTCTCTTCACGGCTCACCTCTATCTCTCTCTCGTTCTTGATCACTGCCGCACCACACAACCGAGAGAAAGGACAATAGGGTTGAGAAACACGTTTTGGGTTGCTTGGCTAACAAGGAAAATAAGAAAACAAGGGAGGGGTTCGGTTTCTTTCATGGGCCGAGCCCCATGCAAAGACTTTGAGGAAATGACAAAACCGGCCCCTTGACTAACCCAAGACACTCACAACTACAAGAAACTCACAATTTTCAGCAATTTGGTCCTTAACGACATCAAACCCCAAACCAAAACAAATAACGGTAAACACCTTAATTAAATAAAATTAAACAATAACGTACCGGGACACGGGCTTTACAACTCTCCCCCACTTGAATTAGACTTCGTCCTCGAAGTCTACGCCCGCAAACAGCTCCGGATAGTTCTCCCGCATCTCTGACGCCTTTAGCACAATAACGGTGCTCCCCAATACTTGCTAAACAATCTCACCCCAACAAATGGGCGTCCTACACTTCCTACCATACAACGACTCATACGGCGGCATGACAATACTGGAAACTAAATTTTCACACCGACTAAAAAAATTCTTCGAATACTTTTCTTACCAACAAAACTCCTTCAAGTACACCGAAATTATGATCGAAAGAACACCCCAACATTTGAAATCATTCCTAGTCAAACGACTTCAGTTGTCTCCCAATCTTAGGTGTTCTATACATTCCGAGTCAAGTCTCAAGCTCTAACCACGCTAAAGGTGCTCACAGTATACCCTACAGGATACTCGACTACGATCATTCCTACCCTTAACTGTTGATTAACTTCCACGAATTCTAATAGACTCCAAAGATTTTCAATAAATTATATTAACAAAACATCGACCCCCTGCCGAACATCGGTCCAACCGATCACAATAACAAACATCGGCCACCCGCCGAACATCGGTCCAACCGATTACAATAACCAACATCGGCCACCCGCCGAACATCGGTCCAACCGATTACAATAACCAACATCGGCCACCCGCCGAACATCGGTCCCACCGATTACAATAACAAACATCGGCCACCCGCCGAACATCGGTCCCACCGATTACAATAACAAACATTGGCCACCCGCCGAACATCGGTCCCACCGATTACAATAACAAACATCAGCGTGGTATTATCCTAGACACTAACACAAATAGGTAACCCCCACAACCAAAATCAACTAACACACCCGTAGGTCATTCCACCATAACCATCCATCACAAGTGATCATTTCAGGGTTACTACTACCATCACCATGATTATCTTAAAATCGGCTACAACTCTCCGATTATACTAAAGGTGTTTGGCCTCAAGCCCAAAAGTCGACACCTAAATATACCACCTACCTCAAAATGGTTGATGCGCATTTATTCTCTTAATAATAAAGGGCATCAATCCCTTAACCGATACTATTCGGCCTACAGTACTAACGCGCGTGGAATACCTACCTTCCACCGTTGACGTATCATCCACACTTGCTCTACGAAGCCAAGTCACACCGTATCGAGGATACACCTTGACGTCTACCTCCCAGGTAACGCCTCAAGGCCCAGCACACCGGAACTACCTCCCAGGTAAGTGCCCACAACTATATCCTCCTAGTACCTACTGGAAAGTCTAGGCTAAAACACATGAATACCGGGGTCCCACCCCGGGATACCCAACCGACCATTACCAACGACTGACTAACGTGTCTAAGGATCCCAAGCAAACAGCCTACCAACAACATGCCTATTCCGGATTGACTCACTCACCCAAACATGTAAACACTCAACGTGCAAAGAATGCCAAACGGTGCGACAAAACAACTCATCAACTAGACTCCACATCGAGCCATTAAAACCGGGCAATTGGCCCATGACTAACTCCAAGTCAAAACCGAGCAAAATTCTCCACGCTTGCTAGACCCATAGGTCGGAAAATGCGTTTAAACAAAGTTTAAGCAAGCAATACTCTGAAGTCAACCTTAGTCTCAGACTCAACACGGGTTAAACAAAAGAGTTTTCCAAAAGGACTCATACCCTGAAAATTCTCGAAATGACACATGACACTTAAAAGCACATTTCCCCAAATGGTTTACAAAATCATTTACAAAATATTTTCAACATCAGGATTTTCATCTCAAAAAGATCGTAAGCAGTAAAGCTACTATTACCAGATCGATAGTTACGCAAAACTGGACACGCTCGTCCCACATAGGAAAAAGATGTTGAAAATCGTTCCATTGCAGTTCGGTTTACTCACACAAAAGCAAAGCGTAACAAATAATTTCTTTAAAATGAACCGCCTCGATTCCAGTATGGATTGACTCATGACATGCACTTAAGGTAACCGCTGACCTTAAACAGGGTCCGACAAAGGTGTGCACATAATTCAAAATAAGTTTCACGACGTTTGATTCAAAAATTCCTCTTTTTAATCATAAATGACGTGGCACAGGGTTCGCCACAAATTTTTCGCGCGTCAGCTAGTCACACAAAATGATGACACGGTTTACAAATATATTTTTGTTAAAACACAATTGTCTCGTGTAAGTTGCAAACTTGAAGACAGAAACCAGTCCGCTTCTGCTAATTGGAAATATCGACTAAAAACCTCGTAAAAACTCAAACTGGGGGCAGGCATGCAAGCTTGTAACACTTCCTCAAGTTTCGTACTTGGGACATATAATGTCAAAACATTATAGTTTAAAAAAATGTATTTATCGAAAATGCTCAAAATACTCGTTTCCTCCAAAGCAAAAGTTTTTAATTTCCCAAAAAAAATGAACGGTAATTCTAAATTAACCGAATGTCAAAAATCTACGCATTTATATTTCCAAAATATAACACATTGTAATCGTATGCATGATGTTTACAACATTAAAACACTCCTTGGATCAAATGGTCTTTCATTTCGACAAAAAGGAACTAAAGCATTTTCTTGCACGACTCGTTCATCAAAATGCCGAGAACAAAGGTTACCCCAGTATGCATACCCCTAAGTCGATAAATCGCATATTCATGAAAATGTCAATAAAACCTTTAGCTGACTAAAAAGCGCACTAAACAACTCCTTATGAAATGTTACCAAAATTCCTCCATGCATCACTTATGTCACGCATGAATCAATCCACACACTGAACTATTTGCAAAATAAACACTTAGTAACACAAACTCTCGAACAAAAAGTTAAGTGACACTAGAATTCCAAACTCATTTTAGACAAATCACTAAAATAGCCTTTAAACAGACATTGTGGAATGTAACTTTCCGTCTCAACTCTAACACATGTGGAGGAGTTCCAATGTTAGAGTCTCAAGCCGTAGTCTCTTACCCAACATCTTAACCACCACAAAACACGGATATTATCGTACCCGAAAGAACCGTTGGAAAATAATCAAATGAAACAATCTTTTACAAAGTTTTCAACTCCCGTGATAAACGGTTTCAAGTATTTTCAAAACTATAATTCGAAATCTTGTGTGTGTGCTAAACATTTCCCAAAGTTTCAAAATAAACTCTGTGCACGACTCAGTCGACCTTCAACGTCTCGACTCATGCTCCTCTCTACCTTTCTAATCCACTATCGTCCTCCGGACATTTAAGCCTCTTGGGGCAAGATGGAAAAATTACGTCAAATAATCCCTACGATTTTTCCTCAAATCAAAGTCGGCTCTATAAGCCTATGACTCTAGCACCATCTTCCATCTTGGTTCGAAATGATCTGCTTACAACAAATATCATCCTTATCGTCACTCCAAGTGACTAATACTATAATCGTCTTTCTATTCCAACGACTGCCAGATTAGAGCCTTCGACACTACCCTAACGATCATCCCATCAAAGCAAGTCAAGTACACATGTACCAGTGGATCTACTATATTTGTCTCTCCTCGTGACGGCTATTCAGGGTAGATAATACAACGCGTTATTAGCACATAACAACGCACACTAACAACACTCACGCCCAACTCCTTGGATTCCTCGTGACTTCCCCGACTCGAGCATTGATCTTGTGCTTCCGGTAGTAGGAGCTCTACTACTACCTTCCACACCTATCATCGCTCGTTCCGAGTCTCATCCCGAGGGTCCAAGTAGTTTCTCGCCGAAACTATACACATAAAATAATTAATCCACACATGTCAGTTCAAGAACATATCCTAAACAGGCAACTCATACAACTACTGCATATATAAAACCATCGGTCTCCCCGATCAGACAGCCACAAATGTATACTTAATAAACCATCAGTCATACAACAACAATTAAATATATAATTAACCATATGCCTGCACCAGCATATATATACATCCACCCTTCCTAGCTCCCTAGGAATTCCATCCAAACCACTACCCTTGCTACTGCCAAACCCCTAATAGCAAGCAGCAGACATGCAATATAGTGTAACAAGCACCAAGCCAATTAGCATACATACTCCTATGTTCTAGAAAGCAATCTAGCACACATACTCATACATAAACACCCTTCCCAGCTCTCTAGGAACTTCCTCTTATCCCACTACCCTTGCTATTACCGAATCCCTACTAATTATAATGGGTGACCTCGCGAATACCCGGTTATATGCAGTGCGAAATAAATAGACAGTCGAATACAAGACTCTATCCTAGAACGGTTGGACTCAAACAAGAGCTGCGCAATAGAACTAAATCGAATATTCTAAGGCTATAGACCTCTTACTGCATACAACCTAGAGGGCATCCACTTAGTAACCTATCATAATTAGCATAAATTCCTAATAGCAAGTAGTTCAACATACAACATAGTGTCCACAACAGGCAATCTAGCATGCATACTCTATGATCTAGAAAGCAATAAAACACTAAGTACCGTACCTTTTCCCCTGGCTCCGGCTGACTGTACACACTGCGCCATCGATCACCGTTTCTCAAACGGGTTTTCCTTTCTTTTATTTTTCCAAAAAGATTTAATAAAGAATTTGAAAATTTCCCAGCCGCGACTTGAGACCAAACACACCGAGGTGCGTTTGATTCACTCAAGCTGTGCTCTGATACCAAGTTGTAACGTCCCAAAAATTACAAGCAAATTTAAATTTTTAAATAAACAACTCATTTATAACAACTCATTAAATGAATCCCAACGTTTCGTTTGCAAACTCATAATTATTAACTTTATAATAAAAATACAGCGGAATAAACGTTTAATTAATAAAACCATAAAACAACCAGCTCTCCTCGCGCGCCAGTGTGTACTTGTCACGCCTTGAAGCCGCTCGGACCTGAAACCACAGTTTATTGGGAAAGGGTAAGCACGAAGCTTAGTGAATTCCAACACATGCGCATATAGGAATTTTATACACATCACCCCTATCCGCACATAAGCAACAACATCACAGTTACATAAAACGAGTAAACGTCTACAAGTAATTATGTATCCAACACCTCAGTACCATCGAGGCCTCGGTCCCACCGAATTGTAATGTATCCAACACCTCAGTACCATCGAGGCCTCGGTCCCACCGAATTGTAATGTAACCAACACCTCAGTACCATCGAGGCCTCGGTCCCACCGAATTGTAATGTAACCAACACCTCAGTACCATCGAGGCCTCGGTCCCACCGAATTGTAATGTAACACATTTATACCAAGCATTCAAACCAATCAAATATTACACACCACAAACAACTAGTTCACACCACAAAGACAATAATACATACAAACTATTATGACATGCATACAACCCCTAACTACACAGTGAGAGAACTCACCTCGAATGCGCGCCCAGCTTAATAACACAGTTCAAGCTTCACAAATACGGTCACTTCCCGGCACCTAAACGCATGTTAAAACGTGTCAATACGAGACCCGGACCCTATGACTCGACATACGCTTAAACCGTCACTAAAACTAATTTCCGCTCAAACAAAACAGGTCTGTTCGGGACCTGTTTCGACCCCTTTAAAACCAGAAAAATCCCAATATTAATTTATGACCAGAAAGTCCTCTGAGTTAGGGTTCCAAGGACATATTATACGTCTTCTAACTATTTTTCTACAATTTATTATGAATTAAATACGAACGCCTACCAAAACTGCCAGTTTCCGGTTCAGCCTGCATAAACAGCCCAAAACAGCCTAGCTACGGGCTTAATCAGACTTTCGGCAAAACACGAAAAACCTTCCCAACTCGATTAGGGAACTCTGGGCACCAATTTCACCTCAAAACGAGTTACGAGCAGAAAGATATGGTCTATACAAAACGGTGGCAGATCCCAGAAAATTTTACATAAAATGACGAATCACCGAACTTGCGACCACTTTTTCGCCCAGTTAGAGACCGAACCAGTTTTCCGCTAAAACACGGAAAACGTGCTCGATCCTGCACTTGAACCGTGGGCGCCAATTTCGGCTCAAACGGGGCTACGACCGAAAAGTTATGCTTACGCGAAAACTGGACAGTACCCACAAAAATTTCCATAAAGACGCGATTTATCAAAACGGTTTGAACTTTTCGGCTTAATTGAATAAGTCACGGGTTAAGGGCTCGATAGAGACTAAGGTCTGGCCACACCACGCGCCACCCACTGCCATCTCCGACAGTGGCGATCGCCGGTGGCGACCGGCGGCGGCTCTCCGGCGATGACTACACAACACACTCCGCACCCTCTCGCACCTCCGACCTCTCTCTTTCTCGACCGCCTTATTGCAACCCCACAGAGTTCACCACTACATCACCATCTCCGGTGATGATACCACAGTCGCCGCCTACAGCGGCCAAGGCCGCCGCGACGCGACTGTCACGGGAGAGAACCGACGAGAGACGGAAAACAATCAAGAAAAGGGACGGGACTTACCTCGAACGACCGGATGTCACCCTCTTGCGATCGCACCCACGCCGCTCTCTCTTCCCTCTCGCCGAACGGACCTTCGGTGAAGGCGCCGGCGACTGCAGCGGCGATCTCCGGCAGCTTCCTCTCTCTTCGCCCTTCTCTCTCTCTCTTCACGGCTCACCTCTATCTCTCTCTCGTTCTTGATCACTGCCGCACCACACAACCGAGAGAAAGGACAATAGGGTTGAGAAACACGTTTTGGGTTGCTTGGCTAACAAGGAAAATAAGAAAACAAGGGAGGGGTTCGGTTTCTTTCATGGGCCGAGCCCCATGCAAAGACTTTGAGGAAATGACAAAACCGGCCCCTTGACTAACCCAAGACACTCACAACTACAAGAAACTCACAATTTTCAGCAATTTGGTCCTTAACGACATCAAACCCCAAACCAAAACAAATAACGGTAAACACCTTAATTAAATAAAATTAAACAATAACGTACCGGGACACGGGCTTTACAAATAGTATTGCCAAAACTCTTGTGGAAGGTTTAAGCTCCTCTTGTTTATGTTTTTATGGATGTATATTGTGGGGTTTGGTTCTAGTACGTTTTTGGTAGTTGTTATTGCCTAATCGTTGCTTTGGCGGAGCTCAGGACGGGATTTTCGAGTGAAAAACTCGAACAGCGCCCCGTCCGGATACCTTCAATAGAAGAAGGTGTCCGGGTAAGCACCCGGAGATCATGTTGTCCGGATAGAAGTGTTGTCCGGATGAGAGTGTTGTCCGGATGAGTGTGTTGTCCGGATGGGTATGTTGTCCGGATAGGGTGTTGTCCGGATAAGGGTGTTGTCCGGATAGGTGTGTTGTCCGGATAGGTGTGTTGTCCGGATAGAGGTGTCGTCCGGATAGGTGTTGTCCGGATAAAGGTGTTGTCCGGATAGGGTAGTGTGTCCGGATAGTTGAGCTGTCAACTTATGCGTTTACCCTTTCGCTCAGGTAGACCATCTGAAAGTGCATGTCAGAGTAGGAAAGGATCGTAAGCGTAACAGGTGACTTTTCTAACTGAAGCTTGATGGTACTTGTTCATTTACTCGTACATGTGCGTTTGCTTAATATATGTTGCATATAAATTACTTATGCTTGGTGCGAGGTATATGGGGGGCGTGTCCCAATCATTCAGGTGTGATGCTTATGGGGGGGGTGTCCCATATGTTGTGGTATGACGCTTATGGGGGGTGTGGCCCATATGTCATAGTGTGATGCTTATGGGGAGTGTGTCCCATATGTTGTGGTATGACGCTTATGGGGGGTGTGGCCCATATGTCATAGTGTGATGCTTATGGGGAGTGTGTCCCATATGTTGTGGTATGACGCTTATGGGGGGTGTGACCCATATGTCATAGTGTGATGCTTATGGGGGGTGTGTCCCATCTGTTGTGGTATGACGCTTATGGGGGTGTCGCCCATATGACATGGTGTGACGGATATATGGGGGGTGTGTCCCATACGAGGGTGATTGAGCGCCCTGGGATCAAGCCACGGGTGTGTGTGACTGGATGGACGATTTGGTCAATTGTGTGAATGTTATTAACCAAACTTCATATTGATTTATGTTTCGCATAACTCTTTAATTGCTATATGTGGTGTGGATGTAACTGAGGGATCTCACTAGACCTTGTGGTCTAACCCTCGCATTTTCAAAACTGAAACCCTTTTCAGGTAAGCAGGTTAAGTGCGGTTCCTCTAGTGGTAAAGAGAAGGCGTGAGGGCGGGCGTGGCTTGCATTAGTGGACTTCCCTACATTTCAGTACTTAGATACTCTCAGTTGGAATAGGGTTATTTCCGCAAACCCAAATTTTGGAATTTTGTTGATGTGAACCTTTGGTCATGTTTTGGCGATATATATATATATATAATGTCTTAATTTGGCATGCTTTGGAGTCGGTTGTTACAGTTGGTATCAGAGCCGTAGTTTAAGTGATTTAGGTGACCGAATGGGCCTAAACTTAAACTGTAGAAGTACAACTGAGAATGTAGGAAGGCCTAGGAAGACCTCACTGGGAAGCCTGAATAACAGGGTGGTGAAAACTATCATGTAAGGTAAGTTCGGGATTACACCTGGCCAGTGTAATCGTGAATTTACAGGTGCATGACGGCGATCATTCTTGCCTTGTTATTTTGGGACGGTTGTTAATCTGTGTTGTGTGTAAAGTTTAACCTTGTCATTATGGCAACGGTTTAGTGTGTTGTGCAGATTATTCTTGGCGTGATTGATGATACTACCTAGAAGAGGCATCGTATTCGATATGAGTGTCCGTGTGAAGTAGAACCTTTAGAGTTCTTAAGGGAAATAAATGATTGGAGATGAGCTCCTAATCTCTGATGAGTCCTTATTCTGGGAGTCCCCGATGTCGGCGAATTGAGATCTTGAGAGTTTCAACTCAAGGATCGGATAGTGGAGATGTGCCGTCTCACTCTCGAGTTAGTGGAAGAGTGACAGGAGTGGATGAGAAGTGATAGATGCATGGATTGTTAACACTGGTGTCGGTCAACCATTTTGGACCGAGGTGAAGCCGTATTTATAGTCAAGTGGACTGTGGGGTTGGAGCATCCAAGTGAGAAGGAAAGTATCGATACCGAAGGTTGTTTCTAATGTAAGGAACCGAATGGTTTGGTTGGAAGTAGGGTGTCGGCGTCGAATTGTTGTAACTGCAAAAAGGTTAACCCTGCTGGAGCAAATAGCCTTCAATGTTAAGTGAGTCATACATTGTTCGAGGTGTAAATTGGCTAAGTCGGGGGGTGTGGCCCGCCAGCTCGTGTCGGGAGGTGTGACCCGTTTATGCTAAGGGTAGTGTGGCCCTGTAAGGCAGCATGAGACTGACTCGTTGTCACCCTAGGGTGACTTTAGGGTGCCAATTTACGAGGGGCGGACCTTATTCCGTGGATGTTTTATAAAGGGGCGGACCTTATTCCGTGGATGTTTTATAAAGGGGCGGACCTTATTCCGTGGATGTTTTATAAAGGGGCGGACCTTATTCCGTGGATGTTTTATAAAGGGGCGGACCTTATTCCGTGTATGATTTTATGAACTCGCTAGGTAGTAAGCGATATCGGGCCTAAGAAGGTGCGAAGTTCCAGGAGTGGAAAATGTGGTTGAGTCGTCGATGGTTGATTTGTGACCTTAGTGTTGCAGTATAGGGAGGACCGTGTCTACCTGTAGTCTTGGTCTTTGACCATGGAAATGCTTGTGTGGTGGGAGTCCTTACTCTTTTGGTAAGTTGACATATGACTGTCGACGGGGGAGGTGTGTCCCGGGTGATTTCGAAGTAGACAAATTACTTTGAAAGGTAACATCGTGGTATGTGAATGAAACGGTATCGACACGAAGTCGGGGTCGTGGTTAACTTGCCTTTAGACTAATTGTCAGGCATTGAGGTTGAAGACAGCGGCGGGTGTTGAATTCGTTGTCGAGAGATTTGAATTTGAAAGGTTGCCTTTATGTGATCACTTTGTCGGGTATGTGCGCGGAGATGAGAGGTCGGTGTGGAAAGGTATGCATCTGTCAAGAGGATGAGCCGCCTTTTGTAAATATCCTGAAGGTGGAGATGTGTTAGTAGGATAAGTGATTCATCCTATATGGCGATTATGTCATTTGCGAAGGAGGTGGTTAGCTAACTAATGTGGGACAAGTAGACTATGTTGGATTGCAAGGGTGTGTCTTATAGTTTGATTTACTTGAGCGTGTCTCAAGTGGATCCGAAGAGTCGGTCGGAATTAAGGGCTCGGTTGAGTGAGGTAGACGGTCATAAATTTGTGGTTCATCTAGATGGGAGGAAGGCAAAGTTGGGAGTTTCTAAATCAAAGCTTGATAGTACCTGTTTGTTAGTTGAACGTGCATACTTATTATTGTGTGTTTGCATCTGGTTTATATAAGTGTGTAAATCTCAGGTTGATGGTGTAAGATATATGGGGGGTGCGTCCCATGTGGTTTGTTCGAATAGACTTGGTCTGTTCCCAAGGGCGGGTGTGAGCCCTAGTCCAGGTCACAGGTGTGTAGTGACCAGCCAGGAATTTCCGTTATTCGTGTGAGGATGTTGAATTGCAAGATTAGTTATTGCATAATATTTTCGCTAACTCTTTCATATATATGAGATGTTTGGCGGGAGAAAGCATGGCCTAGTGAGCGGACAGTAGTCGTGAGGATAGAACCTCTAGTGTGTGGGGTTGTGTAGATATGAAGGCGGTAACTTATATTTAGTAAGCATGCGAAGCATGGTGGAAATGAAGTGTTGTGAGGTTAAGTGGTGGATTAGTGTTGTTATGAGATGAGCGTAAGTGGAGATCCTTGCTCAGGATTTGTTGATAAGTTGTTCTATGTGGCTAAAGTTGGGTGTGGTGCTTTTATCCGAAAACAAGAGATTGGGGTGGAAGTTGGTGGCTAGCTAAGAGGGAGATGATGTGATCTTGGATTGAGTAGTTTACAGTGTTTCGTTGTAGATATGAAAAGGAAATGCAAAAGGGTGAGTTAATATCTTTGAGGAATGAGAAATGTGTGGTCGCTTCGAACATCGAGTGTGTTTCGGATTGACTGGGTGGAGTTTCTCGTATGAAAGATGGTGAAACTGTTGGTTGGGCATAGTAACCGTTGAAATTGCGTGTATGGAGTGGTAAATGTTGGATGAGAAATGTCCATAGGGTAATTAGGACGGTAGGTTGGGATGGGTGTGTAAGTGTGAAGTAGAAGGTGTGGCAAGTGGCACGAAAAGTGGAAGCAATGTTTTCAAGAACGTCACCGTCGGGTGCATGAACCCCTAGTGGGAGTATGAGAAAGGGGGATTGGCATGTATGTGATTGGTTTTCGAGTCAAGGAAAGTCAGCTTGTGTGGTTGATCAAGAGTGTGCACCTTCCCGTGAGCCGATCTTTGGAATCGTGTTTTATGAGTGAAAAGGAAGTGGAAGGATGTAGTCGAAAGTAGTGTTCGCGAAAAGGACCATTGGAGTGGACTTGGTAGTAGTGTGAGAAATGTTCCAAGTAAACTTTTTCGTTCAGTGTTAAGCTAGTAAGAATATTTTTGTGTGAGCATAGTTGCTCCTTGCTGGTAGCGGGTGAACCCTGAATTATCTCTCATGTGGATGGACGACTGTTAGATGCAAGGAGAATTCGGATGCGTGACTTCAAGATTGGTTCGGGTTGGATTGATGGGTACGTCAGATGTTAAAGTGTGGAGGTTTCTACTTTTGGCTATGTATAGTGTGGGGGTGTTGCTATGGCGGAAGGGTGTGAATTGACTATTATTGATGAACCGTGGGCAACACAGTTCAGGTGAGAAAGTGTTATCTGCCTTATACGTGTATTGAGGTGGGGAAGGTGATCGTAGAATTGTGTGTTATCAGTCGAAGAGGATTATGTATGTGATCTAAGGTGATACTCGAGGTTGGTCTTGTGCTAGGTTGGTGAATTGAAGGTTCGTTAAGAAATTGATGTTGTTGTGGCTCTAACCGTTGTAACTTGTGCTGTCACGGGAGTGAAGTTGTGGACGAAAATTCTAAATTTGTTGCAACCGTGCGTCTAAGTGTGTGGACGGTACCATGTACCGTTGACCTGAGGCGTCATAGTTGTGGTACGCAAATTTCCTAGAGTAGGAGTTGTAATCATTCAAAAGTGTGGAAATTGTTGGCGTACGCTTTGTTGTTGAAGGGTTATGCAAGTGGAAGTAAGAAAATCCTTAGAAAAGCAAAGGGGTTGGCATGTGCAGTTATCTGTGAACTTTCCGTGAGTAAAGATGTATCGCGGGAAAGAGACGTTATGTGAGACCGGAGGTCGCTCGGTCGGCTACTGATAAGCCATTTAGGTTCGCAGGAAGTTAAGGGTGGCCCTAGACCACAAAAAGGGGATGTTTGGCCGAGACGGATGTGACTACTCCGTTAGAAGATGTCCGTATTGACGAGAAATTGGGGTACGAAGAGGAACCAATAGTTAATGTGGACAGTAAGGTCCGGAAATCAAGGAATAGGGAGACTCGTCTAGTGAGGGTTCAGTGGAAGTATCATAAGGGACAAGAGGCTACGTGGGAAGTGGAGTCGGATATGATGTCCAAGTACCCTCATCTTTTCGAGAATGGAATTCCGGGGACGGAATTCTTTTGAGGGGGGAGTGTTGTAGTAACCGTGTCCAAATAATAAGAGTTTCAAGCCTTGTGGTGGAAATGTAATAAGATGGAAGTTGAAGGGGGTATTTTGTAAATGTGGGATAAGGTATAAAATGGGCTCAAAACCCTAGGAGAAACCATATTCTCCTGATTTTGGTGTGTGGGTGTCGGCTGGATTTATGAAAGAAAGAGAGAAAATGAGCTCTTGAAGGTTTTGGTTCACTAGAGAAAGAAGTAATCAAACTTTGGAAATCAGAAGAAGGATTGTTGTGGATTTCGTTTCTGGCAAGCATTTAAGCAGGTAAACTCTCAATCCATTACTCCATTTAATGAGGTTGTTGATTGTAGAGTTTTGA
Organism: Saussurea involucrata; assembly: GCA_033807775.1. Classification (NCBI taxonomy): domain Eukaryota; kingdom Viridiplantae; phylum Streptophyta; class Magnoliopsida; order Asterales; family Asteraceae; genus Saussurea; species Saussurea involucrata. The sequence continues at coordinate 112,270,450 of CM066324.1, forward strand.
GAAGTTTAGTTGGATAATAGTATTGCCAAAACTCTTGTGGAAGGTTTAAGCTCCTCTTGTTTATGTTTTTATGGATGTATATTGTGGGGTTTGGTTCTAGTACGTTTTTGGTAGTTGTTATTGCCTAATCGTTGCTTTGGCGGAGCTCAGGACGGGATTTTCGAGTGAAAAACTCGAACAGCGCCCCGTCCGGATACCTTCAATAGAAGAAGGTGTCCGGGTAAGCACCCGAAGATCATGTTGTCCGGATAGAAGTGTTGTCCGGATGAGAGTGTTGTCCGGATGAGTGTGTTGTCCGGATGGGTATGTTGTCCGGATAGGGTGTTGTCCGGATAAGGGTGTTGTCCGGATAAGGGTGTTGTCCGGATAGGTGTGTTGTCCGGATAGGTGTGTTGTCCGGATAGAGGTTCCGTCCGGATAGGTGTTGTCCGGATAAAGGTGTTGTCCGGATAGGGTAGTGTGTCCGGATAGTTGAGCTGTCAACTTATGCGTTTACCCTTTCGCTCAGGTAGACCATCTGGAAGTGCAGGTCAGAGTAGGAAAGGATCGTAAGCGTAACAGGTGAGTTTTCTAACTGAAGCTTGATGGTACTTGTTCATTTACTCGTATATGTGCGTTTGCTTAATATATGTTGCATATAAATTACTTATGCTTGGTGCGAGGTATATGGGGGGGGGGGGGGGGGCGTGTCCCAATCATTAAGGTGTGATGCTTATGGGGGGGGTGTCCCATATGTTGTGGTATGACGCTTATGGGGGGTGTGGCCCATATGTCATAGTGTGATGCTTATGGGGAGTGTGTCCCATATGTTGTGGTATGACGCTTATGGGGGGTGTGGCCCATATGTCATAGTGTGATGCTTATGGGGAGTGTGTCCCATATGTTGTGGTATGACGCTTATGGGGGGTGTGACCCATATGTCATAGTGTGATGCTTATGGGGGTGTGTCCCATCTGTTGTGGTATGACGCTTATGGGGGGTGTCGCCCATATGACATGGTGTGACGGATATATGGGGGGTGTGTCCCATACGAGGGTGATTGAGCGCCCTGGGATCAAGCCACGGGTGTGTGTGACTGGATGGACGATTTGGTCAATTGTGTGAATGTTATTAACCAAACTTCATATTGATTTATGTTTCGCATAACTCTTTAATTGCTATATGTGGTGTGGATGTAACTGAGGGATCTCACTAGACCTTGTGGTCTAACCCTCGCATTTTCAAAACTGAAACCCTTTTCAGGTAAGCAGGTTAAGTGCGGTTCCTCTAGTGGTAAAGAGAAGGCGTGAGGGCGGGCGTGGCTTGCATTAGTGGACTTCCCTACATTTCAGTATTTAGATACTCTCAGTTGGAATAGGGTTATTTCCGCAAACCCAAATTTTGGAATTTTGTTGATGTGAACCTTTGGTCATGTTTTGGCGATATATATATATATAATGTCTTAATTTGGCATGCTTTGGAGTGGGTTGTTACAGAAAACCTCCAACCTCCACAACTTTTTCCAACATGAACTGCAACAGATAATTTAGGTAAGAATTGCAGATATAGTTGTTGAAGTTGTCTCCAAAATCAAAGAAGAATGAGCCAAGACAGTGTACAAAGCTTGTTTAATGCTACTAAAGCCTCTCAATACTCATGTTAGACATTGTGTTTGCTGAAATGAAAAACCATGCGGGCTACTTGGTGGCGTGTCTAGCCGCATAAAAGGCGCAATCAACACTGTTTAGACGATTCCTTTATGCCATCTCTTTTCCACGTGGTTCAAATTAGAATATATGGATATGGTTTTCTTCAATGAATCAATAGACAACGCCCTCTCTCTAAAATGAATATAGACTAGAATAGATGAAGGATTTTCGATTTTCTCCTTTGTAATTTGTATTCCAAGCATTGTATTCAACATCATGATAGTGGACTTTTCGATAGTCTTCTTCGCCTATAGAGCTTTTCATTTTGAGTTTTCCACGTAAATCGGGCGTCGTTTCTCTCCTTTTTATTTTCTGCATTTGATTTACATATGTTAGTTGATATTTTGATTGTTTAGGTTATTTATTCATCGAAGTATTCGATAGATAATTCGTTTTCTACTTGAATCAATACGGTTCTCACTCGGAACATCGATTTTGGGTTTATGATCAAAACGTTTACTGTTTAATGTTCGATTTTTACAACAATTGGTATCGGAGCTTTCGGGTTTGAGCATTGATTCGTATGGGATTATTTATCGATGGTTAACACCATGAGTCTATGACTTCAGTGAAGTTTGATATTCCAAAAGCTCGATCGGAATACTCGATTCCACTATGACAAGTGCAAATGAAGGATGTTCTAATCCAATTGGAGCTTGATAGGGGCACTTTTGGGCATTGATAAAATGTCGTCTGCTTGGTCCGCCAATAAGAAATAAAAGAAGGATTTGAAGGCGCAATCTCAAATCCGTTTACACTTATCTCACGATGTGTTGCAAGGTGTATTAAAGGAAACTTCGGCGGCGTCTTAAGGGTTGAAATTAGAGCAGTTGTTGATGACGAAGAGTCTACCGAACAAGTTACACTTGAAGCAACGATTGTTTTATCTTAAGATGGCTAAAAGTAGTTCATTGTCTAGTCATTTGTCATATTTAACAATTAACATGTATTATATGCACAATCCATATATTACAACAAGAGTTACTCACGCTACTACGCAACACACGGTCAACACTAATAAATGTTGAAATTAAAGAAAATCTTCATTGGTAGTGAATTATTTTTGATTAAAAATATCGAAAAAATACTAAATGGGAGGAGATGATAAAAAGACATAATTGCGCTTGTAGTTAACGAAAATGGTAGACGATGTTAGGGCCAGGGATCAATTCCAAACATAAAGTGCAAATCACAAGGCTTTTTCTGTATATGAAGCTTAATGACCAATTACATAATTACCCCTTAAACCATAGGGACCAAATTTGTAATTTATCGTAAGCTTTCGGTTATAAGCAAGATTCTAAATGGTATGAGACGTGGTAGCGCGACCAAACCTCAAGCATTAGGAGTCACGACGAGACCACAACGTTTTCAAAGCATGGCATATAACGGCAAATCTCTAGATTATATATAATTTTATATGTAATATATATGTTTTGTATAATTACTCAATGATAATAAACAAGTTAAATTAGGTTATATATATATATATCATAAACTAGCAAATAAGACATCATAAACGTTAAAAAATATATATCCGTATAGCAAAAATCGTACATTAAACCATGACGTGCCACAAATCTAACGTTGCGTGAACGCCTGCCGGGCATAATGATGACTTTGTGGCAATTTTTTTTGAATATTGCTTGTGAGTTTCAAAAACCGGTTTTCCTTTTGTGATATTTTCCAACCGGTTCAGGGTAAAACCCCGCCGGGAAAGTCGAACGAAACTTCAATTCCGCGCCATTCTCTATCCTCTTCATCGTTTCCGGCCATCATTCTCTGTGAACTCGCCATAATTCCTTCACCCTCCTTCGAAATTGTACGAAGTCATAGATGTCAATTGCATGGAATTGGGGATTTGTCATTCATTTGATGATATATATATATATATATATGGAACCAAAAATCATCCGTCAATTTGCGCATCCCTGTAACTGACTATTCAGTTTGCATTGTCCTTCGTGCTGTCGCTGTTGAGCAGCGTTTTTGCAATTTTTTTGCACAAACTGCGTTTCCGGCTTTGTTTCTCTAAAAATCTATAGATTTTTCGTGTGCTGAATCGAGCCTATAGTTAGGGTTTCCGTCTCATTCTTCTGATTTGAGACGACTCTATATTGTTTCACATCGATTCGAGTTTCAGAAACCTTCTCACCACCACGTTTCCGCTGTCCCGCTTCAGTTACCAGAGCCACAAACTGTGACAAAACAGAAACGCCGATTTGAACGAGCAACACCTGCATAGCTCGATTTGAATGAGAAGAGCATAGCTGAGGGGGGCGAAGATGAAGAGCGGCTTCCTTCTCTTTAAGACCAAGACCAAGGGCTCTTACAGTTTCAGATTTTTGGGACAATATTGCTTGAAAAGTCGAAGGGATAAAACAAAGTCTTCTTCGTTCGCATCGTTGGAACTTAGTTAAGATAATAGAAACCTTGTCCCGAGCCAAGATGTAATATAAAACACTTAATAAACTCCAACCAATGACCATTAATTGCTTGAGTCTTAAAGTGTGGTGTTCTTGGTGGACTTTATTTGACATATATATATATATATATATATATAGAGGATACAAATCATGTATTTGTTGCATCCCTTACAAACCAATGTGCATATATGCATAATCTGAGATGCATATATGCGTTATCCCATATGAATTTATATCCATTATATATAAATTTTTGCATGTATGCATATGCAAATTGTGCACATATGCACACTAAACTGTGGTTTGTAAGGTGTGCAACAAATGCAAGGTTTGCATTTTACGGAGCCCCTCTCTCTCTCTATATATATATATAATGCCAATAGTCGCCTAGAACGCCTGTTGAATTGGGTTATGACGGCAAACTATAAATACCACATCCTTCCATAATTTCTTGGGTTTCTCTCATCAATATTCATTTCCAAACATCATTTAATTCGCTAGATTCAAGTTTGATACTTGAATTCGATTGTTGGGACAAACGCCCAATTTTTGTTTTAGGACACTGATTCCGTGCAGGCCTCAATCGATCTGGTTTCAAGAACAATCTACCGGATACAAGTAAGGTTTATGTTTAGTTGTTTTGTTGAATTGATGTTCCTACTTTGATTTGTAAAAGAATAGTTCATGCAATTTATTAATTTCTGCATATTTCATAATTTGTTTTATACAAAATTAATTGATTGTTGATTACTCCTAACACCCATTATCCAAATGGTATCATACCAAGCAAAACAGGCAACGGGAAAAAGTATTGATCGCGTCCGAAGGTGGTTCGAGCGTGGGAGAACCGGTCCCTTTAAGGCTGTGATCACGACATCTATAAGATATAGTAGAAAGAGAAGCAGAGAAAATATAAAGGAATTGAATTGATAGCTTGGTGAATATTGTCTGTGAATCAGCTATGGAAGCTCTAAGGAGTACTTTGACAAATAAGATTTCAAAACAAACACCAGGTGCCAGGTATGATAGTCAGAACTCGGAATCAATACATTGATTAGATTAAAGTTCTTTGTTTCCAACGTGCTTTGGCTGCTTTTGGTTTTGATGCCGATAATTAGGGGGAAAATTTTCAACCAGATTCTTGCACATCTGCCAATTTTGCAGTTTATACTGGTTTGCTGTAACGCAAGTTATGAGGCAGGTTACACCTTGTGGAGGGAACACTAGTCATGGGTATTAGACATTGAATGGAGGAAAGTATCAGGGACATCAAATTTATTTCAAGGTCTTTCATACAAGGTTAAGCCATACATGGGTATTATCGATTTTGAAAAGTTTGAAGAAGGCACAATTTTCACCCAAAAATACTTACATTGGTTGGAGCTCATATTGCAGTATTCGGAGTATGGAAAATTTAGATAGATGTTTAAAAGAGTGGAAAATACTTATTGTGGTTGAAGCCTCATTGTTGTGAAGTTGAGTTATCTTGCTTGTTAATCTGATGCTAGACTTCATCATCCGTGACTTTGTTAGGCCAGTAATTTCACTAATTTGTGTTTAAAGAGTCATTGGACCGGATAGTTGTCTGTATGTCATTTTTTCTTATGTTTTTACATTATATTCTCTCGTACAAGATAACAAGATGGCGGTCCATGTTCTTTTGTCTCCCTTTTATTTGATCAAGTATTGGTTTTAAAGTGGAGTGTACTCTTTCGCAGTTTGCAGTTTTTCAGTGGATTCACTGTACAGGCATTCAATGTGGTTATTCATGAGGTTAAATGATCGAAAAACTGGACCTAGCCCTGGACATGTTCCCATTGCTTCAACTGTCGCGATACATTCCCCTGTTTATAAATTATGTTCTTGAAGACATGCTTTATATATCTATCTCTTCTGTTGTGAGAATCCAGTAAATGATTTTTATTGGAGTGTCAAGCCCCTTTGAGGTCTGTGAGATTGTAAGTCCACTACTGATAAAAGTCTATTTGGCTCTTGAAGAGGCATGCCTTTGAAGACAAGATAAATTTTGCTGTTTCCTGCACTTCAAGGTGGATCAGACAATGATTACATTGCGGTCCTTGCAATTGGCTACAAGTACAAGTCATAAATGCAACAGGTGAAAGAAAATGCTCAGGCTTTGGCATGTTCTTTCTTGAGAAGAAATTGGTGCTGCTCAGAGGAGGGACTGGCATTCATTTGTACTTTGGCATCTTAGAAATCTTGGATTGACTGATGGAAGTAATTTCTTTCCACCTTTTTTGTTCTTTTATCAATTATTTGAGATGGTGTCAATTGGTTTCTTCAGGCCTTAAAGAATGCAATTAACCAATATACTTTCTGAATTCATCATGTGTAGATTTATATATTTTTTAATTACTAAAATAAAGCAAAATAAGATTAAAGAATTTAGGCAGTGATCCTGTGTGATCCAACCAGAACAAGAGCATAGATATATTTTCTAATTACACAGCTTCCTTATTGTCTTAATGAAGCTTAAATGATCCTGTGTGATCCATTTCCAGCAAGTGAATGCACGGTTAATAAGAAATGAGGAGAAGACAAAATATCTATCTGGTAGTGGATTTAGTGTAAATGCATCTTTAAAAGATATCTATGCTCTTGTTCATGGTTGGAGCTTCAATAGCTTCTATGTGGTTTTGATGTTATCTTGTGCAGGTTGGAGCTTACAACACCTAAAACCTAAATCCTAAACTCTAATCCATTGTAAAGTCAAGGAGACTTGGTGCCCGCACCTGCCTTTTTATTTGATTAGCTCATAGGCCTGAACTAAACCTAATATTCTCCAATATCATGCTGCATTCTTAGAACTGCTGCTAATGACAATTATAATTCCCTTGATTCTGACAATCCATGTTGATATCTATTACCCTTTCTTCTTTATCCATCAATTTTCTTCTTATGGGTGTAAGACACAAGTTAGGAAGGAATGTTCTTGTAATCTTCTTATATATGAAGCTAGATAACATCAAAAAAACACCATAAGAAGAAAGTTCCATAGTTCGTGTCGGGTTATTTTTTCGATAATGTTCTATACTGTTGTACTCTGTAGAAGCAAAGCCGTACTCAGGCTCCAGTAATCCACTAAATGCCTAGTGGCTTTCATATTCGGGTTCTTTTTCATTCACCGATCCTAGTATTTGTGCTCCAACAGCTCGACTAAAAGGTCTACCAGCTTACATTTTCGGTTCTTTTTGTGTTAGATATGTTCACATTATAATACAATAAGTTGTATATATATATATAATTATTTATTATATGAACTGCTAAATTTTTTTCCTCCTAGGTAAGAGATGGTAATAACATGTGTTCTATTGAAAAGGTTTATCAATGTACCACTGCCATCTCAAATTAAACGAGCTTTTGTCATTTCAATTTGCAAACGTAAAAAGGCTCATTTCTTTTGGGACAAATGAAGAGTATTGGTTTACAGGCTGCCAAATATCTTCCTCCCAAGTTGACTGATCATTGAAATACCTTCTTGGCCTTTTATTTGTAGTTAACATTACATGCTTTCTTGAACTGGTTTGAAGATTATGTTCTATGCGTTTGGTAGGTTTTATATGGGACCCACATTAAACCTTCCATTGCTCAAATTTTGGTGTTATCTCTTAAGCTTATTCTATGGAAGATTGTTGACTATGAATGTATAGATGTCTACTTATCTTTTCAAGTTGGCTGACATATGCATTCCTATAGGGTTATAGCTGATTAGCTGGTCTTGTTTTTCATTGAATTTCAACCAATCAATACTTGAGGTCTTTGATTTTCAGCTTGTATCTATGTATCATACTAATATCATGTCCAAGGTAATTTCCCTCCATTTAAGTTTTTATGAATAGGCTGCTATTATTCTATAATTTTCTGGTTTTCTTGTGTGACACAAAAGTTTTGTTAAGCTGAAGGGTGAGTTCTATAAGCCTTTAGGACTTTTGAGGTTTGACTCCAAATTAGCTATTGCATTTCAAGTTTTAACTGTCTTTGGTGATGATTGATGATGCGCTTCTCGTGCTTTCTGCTCTCTCTTTTCAGGTCAGAACTTTGAAGAAGTATGCGAGATTTGCCACATTACTCTCACATAATTGATATATTTGATGATAATGGTACTCTTCGTTATAGAGTGAGGATTGGTGAGTAGAACCTTTGTGGCCTTTTGTTGATTTCAAATTATTAATTTAACAAGTCAAGGGTCTTCACGGAAACAACTGCTTTACTCTTTGGGCCTTTGGGGTAGAGGTCAGTTATGCGTACATCTTACCCTCCCCAGATACCACCTCAGGTGTTATACACGGGTTCGTTTGGTTCAGTTTATCCTTCAATATTTTAGAACAAGGTTGGTTGCAGTTCCATGTTTGAAACTATCAGTTATGTGGTGAAGGTTGGATCACTCATCACTTTGATTCAATGGTAAACAATATGTTCTTTACTCGATGAATCATGCATGATTTTTTTTAATGTTCTTATTCATTGGCATATGGCGTAAAAGTTCTGTTGAGATTCAAGTTGAGTTGTGGAATACTGCATATATATCAGTTTCGTATTTGCTAAATATGCCGATATCCTGCCAAATTATGTTTTTGTTAACCATCTTGAAATGAAAAAAAAAGTATACTAAGGGGCCGTTTACCAAACGCTTACCGGGTAAGCGCTTACCGCAAGAGTCACTACCTCATTTACTTATTGGTTAACATTCTCGGCCATGAAAATGGATCGTTGGTAAGCGTTTTTGACCCGGTATGCGCTAACTGGGCAAGGTTCTTGGTCCTTGCCATGCTCACCCAGTAAAGGTTTTGTACAGGACCCCTACATGTTTATGGAGAAGGAAGCTCATAATCAATGGCAAGTGACACTTAGGGGCTGTTTATCAAATGCTTATCCGGGTAAGCGCTTACCAATCAAATTTAACACTATCACTTACTTACCGGGTAAGATTTTAGTCCGCCAAATCGGTTTCGTATGCAACAATTCACCTGGTAAGCGCTAACCATGGTAAGAGTCGTCGCGATCACTTACCGGGGTAAGACTCTGGTCCTTTCATTTGCTCTTACCGGGTAAGATTTTTGGTCTTTGCCATATCAATCTGGTAGGTAATGTGACTTGGTAAACGACCCCTTATTCTAAACTGTTCTAGATGGTTTAAAATACATATGTTTTAGAGAAATGGAACTATTTACATGTGATTATGTTGATAATATTACCCAAGGATTTGAAGCCTTATGAAAAGTGTGATTTTGAGTCTATGAATTAAGTAGTGGTATTTTATTTTAAAGGTAGTGGATAAAAAAGAACATTGTGACCAGATGATGCTTTAAGATTCTGGTGGGTAGTGGTTGCACATACTCATTGCTTGCCATATTATTGCCAAAATATGTTTCAAGTGTGATAATTGTTGTAGGGTGTGCTGATAAGGAATGCAATTGAATTTCCCATTTGGGTCAAAGTGTTGTTAAGTCAATTTTGCTGTAGCTGGTGATTGGAAAGTGTAAACCTGATATGGATTTGTATCCTCCATAGTAACAGCACTGTACTTCTCTAACTAACATGAATACAATGACACATATCTGCTCTACTTTTTTTTCTTTTTCGGTAGAGGTCAGCTCTGCGTACATTACCACCGGCCACCTTCACGTGGGATGAATTTGTTTGGTTTATAATAACACTGATAAGTGTATTAATAAGATCTGTTAGAACCTACTTTCGAGTGAGACATACTGGTATTATGTAATTCTAACAAGTTGGGGTCTTTCAGACAGACGAGTTGCGTGTCCATCGGATGAGAGGTATAAGACCAACTCCAACCCATAACACCAAAAACACTAAAATTAATGGGACCCTTAACACTAAAAAGAAAATTCAACTCCACATACTTAAAAAAAACACCAAATCATCAAATTTGGTGATTTTTCACTAAAGTTTTTTTGGAGGGCGAATAGTAGATCACCAAATTCGGTGACTTTTTAATTTTGGCCGGCAATTTTTTTTACAGTTTGAAGTGAGATTGGAGTCCTTCATACTGCAAACCATCGTATTTGCAGTATGGTTAGAGTTGCTCTGAACGGATACCGATATGAAGATAGACCATGAGAGGGAAAAGAACAAAGGTGAGGATGAAGTGAATAAAGTATTATTCATTGTGAATAGAGTTTAAGATGGGAAGTCAACTTCTATTCCCATCCCATTAAACCAGAAACAAAAATAATGAATGAAAGGAGTGAGTTGTTGAATAGACGTTTTTTTTCCTGAAGCAAAAGTGAAGGATTCTGAAAAAGGAAATGTAAATGAAGGGAAAAAGGAAAAGAGTGGAGTGAATAGGGAACAAGGTGGGGGTGGGGGTGGGGGGCTAGTGAGTGTATTTTTAGACACACACAACAATACCTACATTTATTCACCCATCTTGTGTTTCTCTTAAATCACACAACATTTAACAACTCCCTAATCCACCCAACCCACAGCCTTAAACCCCAATCGGCTGCCAATCCATAATGTGGGGGGCATACCTGACTCACTCAACGGTTGTGGCTATAGGGTGTCTTGGGGTTTATTTGAAGAATGTTTAAAAAACTGCTAGAAGATGATGGATTTTAGAAGCATTTGTGTAGCTTAAGACATAAACCAGAAAGAAAGATCAGACAAAAGCTACATATCTTCTGATCTAAAAGAGAAACTGTTTTTCTTTTGGGTAGGAGGCACAGCTATTCCAGAGTAGGAGTTGATGAATAAAGTACAACTCCTGTTGCATTGGGTATAAGTTGTTAAAGCAACAGTTCTAAAAGAAAGTTGATATGGGAAAAAGGAGTTGGGTTTCTTTAGAGCCACCACAGGAATCTTTATCTCAACTACTCACTGTTGCCTGCCTACTTTTCCATGATTGTTTCACAACTGAAATGATTAGTTACTTCCCTTTAATGTATTACCCCTTTCATCATATCAATTTTGTAAATACAAATTTATATCTCCATCTCATCAAAATTACAACAATTTTGACTCGGTTTTTATTTATTTTTCATTTTTTTGGAAAATTACCGAGCCAAAGTTACATAATTATTTGTAATAAACTAATAATCGTTAAAGATTATCGATACTATTAAAAATATATACATTTTTCTAATAGATCTGTAAAACTGTAACATTTTTTGTCTTTTGATATGTAGTAGGACCAATTTGGACCTAACAGTACAAACAGGGTGTGATTTCCTTTAAGTCGAGTATTAAGTTAGAAGCAACAAGTTTTGACATCCGACCCTTTAAGAATTAGTCTTTGGTTGTGAAATGACGAAAGTGACTTTCTTCTTTATTTTTTATGTACTTATACGTATGAGAGAAAAATTAGCCTTTTGAACAATCCCGATTAAATATCTACATCGTATCGATAAATACAACGTTTGTAACTATGTAATTAGTATTTTCTTTTGTTAAAAATATAAAAATTTGCTTTCTTTTGAAGCTAGTATGGTCATTTCTATATTCTTCTTGTTTCTTATCTTTATATAGTTATATCTTTACTTTCCTTCAAAGGGAGAATCACATTCTCTTTATGGTGAGTTTCATTTTTGTTAATAATGTCAAACAATTTTTAAAAAAAATCATATTTTTAGTTTTTTAGATTATAGTTTCTGAATTAAATACATCCATGAATCATATAATAATATGCCAACTATAATTACTACAATTTGGTAGGTTATGTAGTATTTTTGTTCTTATAAAAATAATAATATTTATATTGAGACACAATTTAACGTAATACATAGAGGGAGGTTCAAACGAGAACGTAACCAAATAAGAGAATACGAGAATAGTTAAATCACGTGCAAGATCACACATGATTTTACACTAACGGTCAATACAAAATGTGCGAGGCTGTGGGCGACGTGGCCTGCAACCTCATGTAGCGGTTAAAGCCACGGAAATCACGTGATTTTACACTTGATTTTAATGTAAATTTACATGTAATTTTACTATTCTCGTATGAACCCGACTTTTTATTATTTAATAGATTTATGTTTTAAATAATAACAAAGGATTAGATTTTGGATTAATGTATGATCCCAATTTGTTGTTCCTGTTATTTTTTTTATTTTAAATGTAGAACTTTAAAAACACAGATTCTTTTGCGCTGTATTCTCGAGTTTTTTTTATCAAGGAAAGGAAGAAAAAGGGAAGGAAAGTAGGAGGGAAGGAAAAATGTTGTGTTCTCACTTTTTTTAAAGAGGGAAAGTGAAACATTCAAAAACCATGACAAATTTAAACCTTAAAATTTATCAAAGTTAACTATAATTTCATCCAAACTTTTATACATAAATGGAGAATTAGATATAAGGGTTCGTATGTACAATTTCAACTTATCAAAACAACCTGCTAATCTAATCCTAAACATTAAGATTAGATTATACTAGTTGTTTAGACCATTTATCAAAACATCCTCCTATATGCTAACTTCTCCACTCATCACCAAAAGTTGAATACCAGAATTCACTCGTCCCTCTTCCCGTTACTTCCCCGAGCTCGTATCTGGTAAGAAAATTTAATTTGAAACGATCAGGCTTACACCTAGTGAGAACATCCATTTTAAAATTAAAAACTTATAAGCTTTGAAAACCAAATGTAAGCAAAGCGTATACACAAACCTGGTTTGCCACCATTCTTACCGTACACATACTCATCTTGAGATGACGGGAACATACCCGATTCCATGAATATGACTAACACTCAGTACGTCATATCATCATGTTCGAGAGCCTACTACGAATCATCACATATTCGAGATCATTACTCATGTCAAAGAAATTACAATTTACTTTATGCCTATTTCTTGGAGTGGAAGTAGAGATTACAATTTACTTTATGCCTATCTCTTACCTTCCCATAGAAATTAGGAATTACGCTTAACTCACGCATATTCCAAAATTTCTCATCACAATACGAAATGAGAATTACAAATTACTTTATGCCTATTCCTCATTTCACGTCAACGGTAATTACAAATTACTTTATGCCTATTCCACGTTTCACGTTTCAATATGAAATAGGAATTACAATTTACTTTATGCCTATTCCTTATTTCACTCCAACGGGAATTACAATTTACTTTATGCATATTCCACGTTTTCATGTCTCGATACAAAATGAGAATTACAATTTACTTTATGCCTATTCCACATTTCACGTTTACGGGAATTACAAATTACTTTATGCCTATTCCACATTTTACTTAATGCTAGTGCCTATGAATCCATTACACTTACTAGCATACGTGCATATTTACTCGAACGCACAAAACATTTCATATCATATTCTCAAAGCTAAGAATTCCAAATAATATATCATACCCTTATTCTCAATTGTCCCTCTTCGGCGACTTAGCACGGGGATTCCGCTACCCGGTAAGCGGATGGGGTCAAGGGGCAACACCCTTGCGGGTCTGAGGGCAGCGTCCCGAGAATTTTTTTATAACAGCTTAACCAGATAACACATCCATAAACTATATCCGGAAAAATCCCTTATCCAGAACCCAAATCCGGAACTATCCGAAAAACTCATCCGAAAAAGTATTCCGGACTCAAAGTCCGGAACCATCCGGTAAACGAATCCGGTATTCTATCCGGACACCATCCGAATCCGGTACCAATCCGGTACAATCCGAAACTTACCCGAATCCGGTATGAATCTGGTACCAATCCGGAATCCGGTACCAAAATCCGGTACCATCCGGAATCCGATACCAAAATCCGGTACCATCCGGAATCCGGGACTGTCTTGAATTCATCTTCCGGACTATTCGAACTGCACATCGATTTTTCAATTTAAAACTCATCTCAATCAATTTCCCAATCGTTTTCATTCCAATACATAATTACTAAAACATATAGACAGTTTATAATCAATTATTTCATTTGATTCAACTGCAAATGTTTAGAAGAAGAGATGAACTCACCTGGGTTTAATCCGAAATCGACACAGGCTTAGAATCAACTTTTCTTCACCACTGAATCACTAACCTATTCAAGCACAAGATTACTTTTGATTTCTATCCTTCACAAACAAAAGCTACAAGAATCGATCGCAATTCCTTACCAAAAGAAATCCTGGACTTGTTTCTTCCTTCTGCTTTTCACCGACTCCAGTATGTGAGAATTGAGATAATCTCAATTCTCAATGACTCCCCTTATCTAAATAACTGGACTTTCACAAATTTACCACTTAACCCAATACTATAGCCAGTTTACAAAACCAACCCCAAAGTTTCAAGCTCCACAATTAACGTAAACTTTGAGTCAAATACAATTTCACCCTTCCGTCATTCTGTTTAAAAATAATACTTTCACTATTTTATACATTCATTCCCAAAATAATAATACAATATTATTTATGGAATTTTCGAAGTGTTACAGAAAGAAATGAAAGAGAAAGAAAATATTTCTGATTTTCCTCCCAAAACTTTCCGCCCAAAAGTCGGAGGAAAAGGAAGGAAATAAAGAAAGAAATTTAAAAATAATTAAAATTATTTATAAGATTACATATATACCCATTAATTACATTCGACAATGAAAAAAAAGAAAGGGAAGAACAAGAACATGAAAATTTTTTTTTTTTTCATTCATTTTTCTTTCTTTTCCTTCGATCTAAAGAACACAAAAACAGTTTTTTTTTTTTTGTTTCTTTTTTTATTCTTGTTCTTCCCTTTTTTTTTCTGTCCTTCAAAAACTCGAAACACAGTTAGTGTTTAATTATTTGATTTGGTTTAGAGATTAGAATAGTCATTTTTATTTTATTATTTAACATAGTTCATTTAAAATTTAGAGCTAAAAAGAAAATAGAAGATAAGAAAAAGAAATACACTTAAAATGTATTAATAACCTCTTGAGTTGTACCACGAAATACAAGTTTTTTGATTTTTAGTATATTTTCAACCCTAATTTAATTTTTCAGCTAGCAATCGTTAATTAAATTAATACCTTTTTATTATATATATATATGTATATTGTGTGTCTTTATCAATGTTCTAAAAAATGCGTTTTGACGCCGGCACGGCCTTGCCACCACGTTATATCCCTTGGCGTCGAGATAAGACGTGGAACTCGTTATGGCATGACACACCTTGGCCCGCCATGACACATTATGCTGCCATTGCGCATTATGGCGTTACAAATTTTTATACTTTTGATTTTTTGAATCTATGTATTTCAAAATTTGATTCTAATTTGACCATTAGTATCAATTAGAAGTTCTTTAGTTTATCGTTTTATATGAATTTAAACTGTTAATAACTTAATCCTTATTGTTAAAGACATTGACATAAATACACAAACACACATATATATATATATATTATATACATACTTTTCGCCTTAAGCCTGATAACACCAATTTTTGGTGTTATTTCCAACCACAAACCACTGAGAGTGGCTTGTTTTGAAGCAAAAAAGCGGAATTTTATGTTTTTCCAAGTGAAACGCGCAGGTAATCCGGAAGAGAAAGATCATCGAGACGAGAAGCGGAAAAAGGCTAGAAAAGAGTCCAAAAGAAAGCCCAAGAGAAAGTCCAAAAAGAAGCCCAAGATCCAAGCCCAAAGTCCAAACCCAAACCTGACTCGGGCCTCTCAAGAAAACGCGCGGCCTGCGCCGCGGCCTGAGGCCGCGAGCCAGGTCGCGTAACCCTCTGTTCCAGTTCTATATTTGACGTTTTTCGGAAATTAGGTTATCATTCACACACGTGCGACAGGACGCTACGGAAGGGCGATTTTCAGAGGTATTTTCACTACTTTTGAACCACGATAGAGAGCCGATTGGAGAGGAGTTCACCACGAGAAGCGGATTAGAGCCGAGAGAAGGGATTTCATCAGTACATCTTTCACGTTCATGATCACGATGTTTTCACACACTATTTTCTACCATTTTCTTGTGTTTTTGTCCAACCCCAACATGAACTAATCTTTAGATGTGGGGGTTGGAGTAACTATGGGTTTTTATTAGGGATGATGTGTGAACGATGGATTTTATCGATTTGATCTATGAAGCATTTGATTTCAGTGTTTTATATCCAATTGCAGCTTGATCACCTCCAATTGATTTTCATGGTTTTTGATTAAGTTTGAGAGAATTAATTAAAAGCTAGATCAAATAATCAGGTGCCGGAAAGGAGATTCAGATAGAGATAGCCGAATCTAATTCTGCTCGGAACAGTTTGACCTAATGTATTTTAAAACCCTAGGTGGAGATCGAGAGATAAAACCTATGAGTCTTGAAATAAAACCTGTTATTGCTTGAGGAAGAATAACAGTGAGCTTTTACAAACTTGGGTTCATAGAAATAATCGGTAATAATCGTTCGGGTATCCGTTCATCGATAGTATAACTATAGGAGATCCAACCCTCAACCTTATCTCTATCAAAGTCTTTTCTAAATCTTCCGTTAATCGATTTTAGTTTTAATTAGTTTTAAACAATTTCTAAACCACAAACCAAAATTCCGACCGTTCAGTTAATAGAACTTGTAGTCATTGTGATACTTAGTTCCTAGTTCCCTTGGTTCGATACTCGTACTTACCGTACTATTACTTGGTTCGACCCGTACACTTGCGGTTATAGTAGGGGGTGGTGTAAACCCGCCTATCAAGTTTTTGGCGCCGTTGCCGGGGAACTAGTTGCAACTGATAGCACTACCAGCTATAAGCGCTATTATATTGAACATTTGTTTTTATTTTTATTTACTTTTATTCAGTTTTTGGGTTACTAATTTTTGTGCTTTCATTCTCAGGTACTAATTGGTTTATGCCAAGAAGAACCCGAGGGAAGGGCACGATCGATCCAGAGATTGAACGAACAACTTGCCTATTACGAAAGGAAGCCAAAGTCAGAAGGCAACTGAGAATGGGCGACGAAGCTCCTCCTCCGCCACCTCCGGCGAGGGTTCCTATGCGGTCATTTGCCAATCCGAATGTGGCATCCACACGCATAGGCATCCAACCGCCCACTACTGGGGAGAACTACTTTGAAATAAAGCCAAGTACCATCGTTATGGTACAACAGAACCAATTTGGAGGAGCACCAACAGAAGATCCTCATGCACACCTCTGTGCATTTGAAAGGATATGCAACACTTTCAAGATCAACAGAGTGAACGATGATGCAATCAAGTTGCGGATATTCAACTTTTCACTTAAGGGCAGAGCAGAAACCTGGACAGAAAGTGTGCAACCGGATCATATCACCACTTGGGCAGAACTGAAAGTTGCCTTCCTCCAGAAATTCTTTCCACCGAGCAGGACTGCCCATCTTATGGCCGAGATTACCCATTTTGCTCAATGGGATCAAGAAACGTTGTATGAAGCATGGGAGAGGTATAAGGACATGCTGAAAAAATGTCCTCATCATGGGTTACACGGCTGGGTCGTCATCCAGACGTTCTTCACTGGACTTCACTCGCAGTTCAAAAACGATATTACGGCTGCAGCGGGTGGAACTCTAATGGATAAGTCATATGAGGAAGCATGTGAGTTGATCGACAACCTGGCGGAACACAACTATGCCACTCCGAGATCATCAGTCAAAAGTGTTGCTAGCGTACAAGAGAATGCGGAGTTGAAAGCCATCAAGGCTCAGTTGGCCGCGCTCACCAATCAATTGAAAGGATCTTCTATCCAGCCAACATTTATGATAGAAGAAGGTACGCCAGAGATGGCTCCACCGGTGAATGAACCGGAACAAGTTCAATTTCTTCAGAATCGGAACAACCTGCCCCAGAACGATCCGTTCTCCAACACGTACAATGAGGGTTGGAAGAGAGACCCAAATTTCTCATGGAGTCAACCGCAAGGCCAACCAAAGGAAACCATGGCCCAGCAACAGCAACAACAATACGGTAATAATTCCAACTTTTCCAATTCTTCCAATTCTAACAATGTCTATCGTTCTCCAGGTTACAACCAACGGAAATTTGATGAAAGATAATCCGGGGAGAAGAAGCCGGGGCTAGAGGACATGATGATGAAATTCATGTCTAAGATGGATAGCACGGTTGAGGGACTAGCCGGTACGGTAAGTACGGTCAAGGCGGCTACTGATCAGAATACGACCTCTATAAAGCTTCTTGAAAGGCAGGTGGGGCAAATATCCGAGGCCCTACAAAATCGAGCACCCAGACAGTTTCCTAGTCAACCCGAAAGGAAACCCCAAGAAGATTGCAAAGCCATTCACTTGAGAAGTGGCAAGGAGCTGATCAGAGATTCTACTCGAGAATCAAAACCAAAGGGGACCGGGCCTAAGGGGCAAGACATTGAGATCATAGAAGTGGATGAGATGGAAGCTGACGAGGAGATAGTGATAGAAGAGTCCAAGAGTGAGGAGAATAAGAAAGAGCAACCAACTGTTTCAAAGCAACCACCGGTTAAACCGGTAACTCCAAAAGTGCCATATCTGACTAGGCTCAAAGCCCACAGGGATGATCTAAACTTTTCTAAATTTCTTGAGGTTTTTAAGAAATTGCATATTAACATCCTTTTTGCAGATGCATTGGCACAAATGCTCTCATATGTGAAGTTCTTGAAAGACATCCTCTCCAACAAGAGGAAGATTGAGGAGTATGCAACAATTGTACTTACTGAAGAGTGCAGCGCGATCATCCAATATAAGCTTCCCCCGAAGCTTAAGGATCCAGGGAGTTTCACTATCCATGTTCATATTGGAAACTCTGAATTTAGTAAGGCTTTATGTGATCTAGGAGCTAGCATTAACTTGATGTCCTTGTCTATTTTCAGGAAACTTGGACTCGGAGAAGTGCAACCAACGAATGTTACCCTCCAACTCGCTGATTGATCCATCAAGTATCAATATGGAGTGATAGAAGATGTTCTGATTAAGGTGGATAAGTTCTACTTTCCGGTAGACTTTGTGGTGCTCGATATGGATGAAGACAAGGAAATCCCATTGATACTTGGCCGACCATTTCTGGCCACGGGAGGAGCACTGATCGATGTGAAAGGGGGAAAGCTCACATTAAGCGTAGGCAACGAAGAAGCCGTCTTCAATGTTTTCCGGGCAGCCAAGCAAGGCATGGGACCGAAAGAGTGTTACCGGGTAGAGGTAATGGAAGATATGTCTCAAGAGATGTACAACCATCAAGTGTCAGACGATCATCTCATGAAGGCACTAGTGGGGATTGATACTAATCAAGAGAGCGAGCCGGTATTGCAACTCAACGAATTACCATCGTACAAAGGCCCGAGACGACCCATCATTGAGGATTTGGGAGAACCAATTCCTAAGTCCGAACCTTCATCGAAGACACCACCAAAGCTTGAGCTCAAACCATTGCCCGATCATCTTGAGTATGCATACTTAGGAGAAAAGGACACTTTTCCGGTAATCATTTCGTCTAAGCTAAGTTCCGACAATAAAGAAAAGCTACTCCGAGTTCTTAGAGAGCATCAAACCGCTATTGGATGGACGATAGCTGATCTAAAGGGTTTAAGCCCTATGTTTTGCTCACACCGTATCAACCTTGAAGAAGGACATCGACCGGTTGTCCAACACCAACGCCGGTTAAACCCGAACATGAAAGAAGTGGTCCGTAAGGAGGTATTGAAACTCCTTGATGTTGGAATTATGTATCCAGTTTCTGACAGCCCGTGGGTGAGCCTAATTCAAGTAGTACCCAAGAAGGGCGGCATCACAGTGATCCGAGACAACAACAACGAGCTGATCCCTTCCCGGACAGTTACCGGTTGGAGGGTGTGTATTGACTACCGAAAGCTGAATGATGCGACCAAGAAAGATCACTTTCCGCTTCCATTCATTGATCAGATGTTGGAACGATTATCCGGACAAGAGTACTACTGTTTCCTAGACGGCTATTCCGGGTACAACCATATTCCTATCGCACCCGAGGACCAAGATAAGACGACATTCACTTGTCCGTACGGAACATTCGCATATCGCCGTATGCCATTCGGCTTGTGTAATGTTCCGACCACCTTCCAGCGATGTATGATGGCAATATTCTCGGATATGGTGGAACGGACCATCGAGATCTTCATGGACGACTTTTCGGTGTCTGGTCCTTCTTTCGACACATGTTTAGAGCATTTGGAAGCCGTTTTGCAAAGGTGCAAGGAAACGAGTCTCGTGCTGAATTGGGAGAAGTGTCACTTCATGGTGACCGAAGGAATCGTACTTGGCCACAAAGTGTCGAATGTGGGAATTGAGGTGGACAAAGCAAAGGTTGCAGTGATCGAGAATCTTCCGTACCCGAATTCCATCAAGGGAGTCCGAAGCTTCTTGGGACATGCCGGGTTTTACCGGCGTTTTATAAAGGACTTTTCCAAAATTACTAAACCTTTGTGCTCTTTACTTCTTAAGGATGCTAAATTTGAGTTCACTAATGATTGTATCTTGGCTTTTGACAGGTTAAAGAAGGAACTGATTTCGGCACCTATCCTCACGGCCCCGGATTGGAGTCTTCCGTTTATTATGATGTGTGATGCGAGTGACACCGCTATTGGAGCGGTGTTGGGCCAAAGAAAAGAGAAGCGGATGCATGTGATCTACTATGCCAGCAAGACGCTAGACGACTGTAACGTCCCAAAAGTTACAAGAAATTTAAATTTTTTAAAAGTAATGCATTTCATTATAATCAACCAAAAGTTAACAAATCCCATTACAATAAGAATAAACGTCGTTATTTAAAACCGTCAACAAAGTTTAAGCAGCGGAAAGTTATATAATTAAATCACCATTTACTAAAAATCAATTTAAACAATCTTCGCCTTGCGCCCGTGTGTACCGTCATGCCCGACTGCTACTCGCACCTGAAAACATAAGACATTGGGAAGGGGTAAGCACGAAGCTTAGTGAATTCAATCCTTACATAGGATCGCAATCATATCAGCATCACCCTTAAACATACCAGCACATAAATTTCTTGGAACATCCATCAAGAAAATATAACACGATTAATAATAATCCTTATGCTCCTTGGAACCACCATCAAGAAGACATAATCACAACACCTTATACCAATACACCTACTCCTTGGAACAACCATCAAGAAGTGGCCTTATACTTCTTGGAACAACCCTCAAGAAGATATAATCACAATTCATTATACAAGCGCATATACCTCTTGGAACCTCCATCAAGAAGTACATCAATCACAGTTCAATATATACACACAAATATATATATTCCACACCACAATAATATCAACAAACAATCATAATCAACACACTCGAACTATAGCAACACAAATATAATTCCCATATACCTCTTGGAACCTCCATCAAGAAGTACATCAATCACCGTTCAATATATACACACAAATATATATATATATATATATATATATATATATATATATATTCCACACCACAATAATATCAACAAACAATCATAATCAACACACTCGAACTATAGCAACACAAATATAATTCCCATCCTATATAGTGAGAGAACTCACCTCAAACGCAAAGCTTATGACCTCAACCGCAACACGAACCGGCCAACACCAGTTCACCTTTTTCCACCTAAATAAGCATTAACAATTGTCAAAGTGACGCCCCAAACCAAAGCCACGACTACTAACTTTAAAAACACATTTTTCCAGTTTTTACTCTCAACTCGCAGGTCTGTTCGGGACCTGTTTAACCCCTTATAAACTGCTTAAACCATAAATATTTTTCCATAAACACAAAGTCCCATGTCTTAGGGTTCTAGGGACATATCGCACGCGCTCTAACGATTTTTCTATAATTTACTATGGATTTTACAAAACCGGCTTGCTGCACAGTGAAAAACAGGACCTTTCAGTACAAAACAGCAGTTTGACACTAGCCATGGTCCGAACTGATTTTTCCACAAAACATAAGAAACTTACTAGACTCAGAATGGGAACTTTTGGCACTGGTTTCATCCCAATCCGATATTTCTCGAGAAAGTTATGGCTTTCTCAAAACAGTGGCAGAAACAAAGCAATTCACATGAAATGATAACTAATGATTATAATTCTATTAAGACAATGCTTAACCCAAACAGACCCGGGAAGCCTACTAACCTACTGGAAACAGGTCATACCACGCTGGACAACAGCCGTGCACCACCCATTACCGCCTCCGGCGGCGGTGGTGGTCGGCGGCGGCGGTGTTTTCCGGCGGTGATCACACACACACTTACACAACCCTCGCTACCCTTTCGCACCACCGTCTTCCTCTCTCTCGATCGCTCTAACGCGAACCCACCCGCACACACAACCACAGCCGTCACAGCGGCGGCGTGCGATGGTGGCCACACCGCCGACGGCCATGGCTGCCGCGGCGGCGGTGGTGGTTTGCGATAACCTTGCGACGAACAAAATCAAAGAAAAACAACGAAACGACAACGGTTACCTCGATGCAACGCTTTCTCGCCCTCTAAACCGACCGAACCCACCGGCGATCGCCTCCTTCCTCCTCTCTCCTCGTCACCGGCAGCAGCCCCTATCTCTCTCTCGGCTTCTCTCTCTTCGATCTCTCTCTCTCTCTCTCTCTCTCTCTCTCTCGGTTCTTTCCTCCGGCCGACAACCACAAGAAAACAATGGAAACCCATTTGGAGCCGTAGGGTTTTTGGTTTCTATCTTTTGTTTTCCTTTCACACTACCAACACCCTAACAACCACAAGGATCTCGACATTTTCCTGCATGGGCCGAAACCCATGGGGGTTTAGGCCTTTGACACAACTAGCCCCTTAACTAACAATCCTCTCGCAACTAACCAAAAATTCCGACACTTTAACGATTCGACCCAACTCGACTAACCCCGTTAACGGAAACCACGATAAATCAACTTAAAAGAAAAGAATTAAAGAAAGAAATTACATACCGGGATACGGGCTTTACAACGACGCTCAAATCAATTACGTGACCACCGAGAAAGAGCTATTAGCCGTCGTCTATGCATGTGAGAAATTTCGTTCTTATTTGGTTGGGGCAAAGGTAATCGTGTACACCGACCATTCAGCTTTGAAGTATTTAATGGCCAAGAAAGATGCTAAGCCAAGACTCATCCGTTGGGTATTGTTACTCCAAGAATTCGACTTGGAGATTCTAAACAAGAAGGGGTCCGAGAATACTGTGGCGGACCACCTCTCGAGACTTGAGGGATGTGAAGATCAAAGCAAAGATAAGACCCTCATCAACGATTCGTTTTCGGATGAGCAACTCTTCAAGGTTAGTCTTTCTGAACCGTGGTACACCGACTTGGTGAATTACTTGGTGGGAGGAATAGTGCCATATCAAATGAACTCCCACCAAAAGAAGAGGTTCTTTTTGAAGCCAAGAGATACTATTGGGACGAGCCGTACCTTTACAAGCTATGTGCCGACGGCATGATCCGGAGATGTGTCCCAGACGAAGAGAAGGCCGACATTCTAGACCACTGTCATACCTTAGAATGTGGGGGCCACTTCAGCACTGACAAAACAGTTGCAAAGGTCTTACAGTCAGGTTTCTTTTGGCCTTCTATGTTCAAAGAGACTCGAGACTTCATCGCCAAGTGTGATCGGTGCCAAAGCCACGCCTTAGAAAAAACACCATGGTCTCGCCGTAACTCGTAAGGCTTGAACTTGACCTTGCCGTCACGCCACGCCTCACGCCACGCCTCACGCCATACAGGGGTCTTCTTTTAAGAATGTTCTAATTCATGAGATTTGTTATATTCAGTTTTTAAAATTTTAATTAAAAAATAAAATCTAATTTAATTAAAAAAAACTCTCTCACATCTATTCTCTTTCCATAAGATACACACAATTATATGTATATACATCGTAAACATAATATGAACACTATTTTAGAAATCCTATTATAATTTTTGAACACACTCTAAATCTACGAGAATTGATATAGCTTGTAAGCATATCATGAACACCAACTAAAACAACAAAACTAAATCTAACTTACCACTCGCGAACACACTATTACGAAATTTCTTAATATTGTTTTAATTGTGCTTATAATATGTTCACCTTTATATATATATATATATATATATATATATGGAGCTTCAAATGAAACCAGTCAAAAAGATGAAACCAATGAAACCCGATCTCAGCCGTCCTTTTTCTTGA
Organism: Saussurea involucrata; assembly: GCA_033807775.1. Lineage (NCBI taxonomy): Eukaryota > Viridiplantae > Streptophyta > Magnoliopsida > Asterales > Asteraceae > Saussurea > Saussurea involucrata. The sequence continues at coordinate 112,294,668 of CM066324.1, forward strand.
TCGACGGTTGAGAGATTTTCGCATTTTAATTAATTAAAAAAAATAAGTAAAGGGTAGTTTAGGAATATATTTTAGGTATTTAAATTTAAAATCTATTAATTAATTTGAATTAATCTAATTATGGTTAGATTTCCTTAATTTTCTAATCATTTACCTCAATCTCTCTCTCTCTCCTCTATCGCTCTCTCTCAATTTTTCGGTGAGCCTACTGCATCGTGATCATCATCAACATATTCTTCATGTTTTTTTATTTGTTTCCGGTGAGCCTACTGCATCGTGATCATCATCAGAATATTCTTCATGTTTTTTTATTTGTTTCTTACATTGTCATCATCATCATCATCATCATTTACCTCATGTTTTTTTATTTGTTTCTTACATTGTCATCATCATCATCATCAGCATATTTTTCTTTTTTGGTGGATCGATTTCATATCGATTCTGGATTTCATATCTACTAAAAAACCGTTTTATGAAAAACTATTTTTTTCTCCTATGAAACGTGAAAGTTTCGAAAAAACGGTTTATGAAACTTAAAAAACTTGAAAGTTATGAAAAAAACTGTTTACGAAAAAACTGTTTATGAAACTCGCAAAAATTATGAAACTCGATTTTGGGTTTCATTATGATTCATGATTCTGGGTTTCATATCGATTTTCATCTACTAAAAAACCGTTTTATGAAAAACTATTTTTTTCTCCTATGAAACGTGAAAATTTCGAAAAAATGGTTTATGAAACTTAAAAAACTTGTAAGTTATGAAAAAAACTGTTTACGAAAAAAACTGTTTATGAAACTCGCAAAATTATGAACTCGCAAAAATTATGAAACTCGCCGGAATTTGGGGGAGGTCGCCGGAGTGGGAGGAAGTCGCCGGTTGGAGATCGCCGGAGTGGGAGGAGGTCGCCGGAGTGTAGGTCGCCGGAGAGAGAGAGATGAAGATAATTGAGAAAATTAAGGAAGTTTTTTTGTTGCTAAAATTATGAATATTCCTAAAATTACGAATTTGGAGAAAAAGACCCAAATACCCTTGGTTTCATGGTTTCATAAAATATAACGGTTTCATAATAAGGGGACTCTCTCTCTCTCTCTCTCTATATATATATATATATATATATATATATATAGGGAAAGGTTCAATAGAGAAGTGCAAATATTTAGAGAAGTAGAGAAGTAAAAAAACACGGGTCCGTTCATATATGAACGTTCATATATAAACAGTCATATATGAACGTTCATATAACAGTCATATATGAACGTTCATAAATGAACGTTCATATAACAGTCATATCTGAACGTTCATATGAACGTTCATATATGAACGGACCCGTGTTTTTTTTACTTCTCTACTTCTCTAAATATTTGCACTTCTCTATTGAACCTAAGGCTATATATATATATATATATAGGGGTGGTATCCGGTACAAACCAAATAGATTGTACAAACTGTACAAACCCATCTCCACCAATCACGTAACTTCTTTTTTTTTTATATCCATAAGGGTATTTTAGGGCTTTTAGCATATTTTTAATTTTTTTTAAATATATTATTTTACCGTTTGTAACTGTTAGATGAAAAACAAAATTCATCGTCCGGCACCGACGACCGAAAAATATAAATTCATGAAGCCAAATTATATATTCATGAAGCCAGATTACAGATTCATGAAGCCAGATTGAGTTTGTAGGGTTTGTACAATCCATTTGGTTTGTATTTAATACCCATCCTATATATATATATATAAAGGGAGGATCAAACAAGAACAATAACAATTTTTAAAAGAACACGAGAATAGACAAAATCATTAGTGATTTTACGTTAACGCACCAAAAGCAGCCATGCGGACTTGAAGCCGCGGCCAAAGTCCTTTTTTCGTGCTTTGATGTAAAATCACTAATGATTTTGTTCGTTCTCGTGCTCTTTTAAATAGACACTGTTCTCGTTTGAACCCGACTGTCTCTCTCTCTCTCTCTATATATATATATATATATAGGCCACTGTTATTTTGCAACCCAGTAAAAAGTTACAACCCGTGCAACCTTCATCTAAATCGTTCATTGCATTTGGATTCTCATTGATTCTCTAAATGAATTTGTCTTATTTTGTTGAATTTCGTCAAATTTCTGCAAGATATGACGATGCACATAATCGTTGATCACTTTTAATCAAATGCCCTTCCATGAATTTCTCCTTAGACATAAATTGATCTGGTGCATCTCGGTGCATCTCATCTTAACGTGCGTCTATTTATCATCCAACAATTGATAACCACTTCTTACGCTTCTCACATTAACATCAACTTCTCACCGAAACCAACCCCCCTCTCTCTCTATATATATTATCCAAGTTAAACAATCACAAGTATAGTGATTCACGCAATTAAATTGTGAAAACAAGCAACAAACAATGGATGTCCAAGAAATGAAGAAAACCAACTTTATGCACAACTTGCTAACGGTTTAACCTCACTCGAATGGCACATCTATCATTTTTTTTTCTTGGCAACATATGGTTTTGACCTCACTTACCTTATTGGGTGAGCATTACAAGTAATGAAAATCATATGCAGTAAGAGGCAAGACAATGACCGAAAATCTTACCCAATAAGCGATGTGATGAGTTTTACCTCATTTAGCGCTTACCCTGTAAAAGAATTTTATCAACAACCTTTCTATGTTATTTTGATGGTCAAGAATCTTACCAGACAAGGTGAATGTGATAATTCCCACCCGATTAATGATTGGTAAACAATCATTACAAGTGCTAAAGTAACAAAACCAAGAGTTTGTAGATGAACATTAAACCTTTTTTGTTTGGAGCTAAACTTTGCCATTATCAAGAATAGGAATTAGTTCGAGCTCATAATCTTCAGATCCTTCAATCCTATGAGAGGCGTGAGATGAAATCAAAATGGGTGCAAAACTAAAATATTAACAAATAAAAAAAAGATTCTAGGAGGAGGACGTGTTATAAATCGGATAATAGTTAAATATCTTATTTAATTATTTGTTGTTCTAATTCAGATATACATTTAATGCGTTTGACCCATTGACACTTTATCACGTTGGCAATAGTTATAAATCCTATTTATAATTATCAACGAATGGCGACATCTATCAATACATCATCGTTACCCAAATGATAAAGTTTGATAATTCAACCAATCAACAAACTGTGTGATCATTATCAGTGCACATATTTATGTCCCTTTGTTCATACATTCAGATCGAACACGAGGCATAGATGAGTCATCCTCGTTATGTCTGAACCTTAGTTTCTCGATTCCAAAATATACTAATAAGACATACATTAGTATCATATATTGATTATCAGTATCCTATACTGATTATCTGAGCATGCATGCACTTTTCAATATCATTCAATCGAGGAGCCAAGGGATATCACTCTCGACATACAAGAGGAATAAATCATATCTTGATCCATACAAGTACTACTAAATGATATGCGATATACCCAACAACAGTTCTGTCACCCAGTTATGGAATAATTAGAATCAGTATCAAAGTACACCACTCCACAAAGTAAACTCCATAATCTCAATTCAAACGACTAATTGTACAATGACAGCATGAGAACCGTCTATGACACTCATTTGACATCCAGTGAAACGTTATCATAGCAAGTCACGTTCGATACAAGATCCCATCTCATACCCATATGTGGATTTTGCATCTTTATACGAATCCCTGCATATACTAGTCGTAAAATATTAATTTAACCCAACCCAAATTAATACTTAACTAGAGACATTTTAGAATACATTATTCTAAGGTTACTATTACAATTATATATAACAAAGAATATTCCATAAACATAATAGTTGGGCAATGTCTTTTATTTATTAATCATCACGACACAATGTCCAAACAAAATCATCTAATGATCGGATTTCGGGCATACACACTAACACCATGACCAAGACGTGGCTCTATAGTTTCGGTATGAAGCATATCCACACATAGAATCCCAATATGGATCGGATTTGGTTCGCCTTCATGTTCAACAAAGATCCAAAACCCATTTCTTGAACAATTGCTCGTTATGCTACACTCAAAGACTATATTACTTGATAAATAGGCCTTGGTGATGTTCAGGATGATTAGATTTTTCTTTGCCATCTTATTTGTATTTTTTTTCCAAGTCTTTTATTTCAACCTTTTTACCTTATTATCATTTGCAGACCGTACATTTCTCTCTCGTATTGTAACACCCCTAAAATAAGAGGGCGTTTAAAACACTAAATAAAATGGAAATAACAACAAATATATAATTTTCACCCAAGAAGGGGTTATAAAAGAGTTCACAATAAATAATGGATGATAGATGACAACCTATTGATCTAAAGCAAACCTAAAGTTTAAATTACAGTTGGGTGCCAGTACAATCACCAAAAGAACTCTATCAAGTGAATCACCAAAATCACCATAAGATATTATTCCCAAAATGCTTCTATCGGCATCCAACACTCAGCTCAAGCATTCATGGCCCCGCCATTTAGAAATCCTGATATACATGTCATTTAAAAAAGTGGAAGGCTTACTCTTAGTGAGTTGAAATAGTTGATAAATAAATCATAAATTATAAAACCCAAAATATAATCTTCACCAAGTCAAACATTTCCAATACAAGAGTTAAAAGATCATAAAGTTGAAATACAACTTATGATGATCATAAAGTTGAAATCAACTTATGATGACAGGGGAGACCCAATTTTCCATTGATAGTGATGGAACACAAAAGTAAGCCACATACCTATGTTAAATAAGTGTCATTATAAGTCAATGGTCATAAGTTCAACCACTCACTATCTATTGCATAATGAGTCATCAAGTTTAACAACACACGATCTATACCTTGATATATCCAAAGACCTTAATTAGGCTCGTTCTCTAGAAATTACATTATGTTGGTCAATGATTGGTGCCCGAATCCGAGAGCCCACACCCTATTGCATATGCAAGCTACAATTGCGGGAATGCAAAGCCCATCTAACCCAAATAAAACCAACTCGTATGCCTATGGATCCATTGCATCATAGTCTAATACACAATTAACTTTTAGATATGCCAAACCATATCCAACACTGAAACACCCTAAAAAAAACACAACAATTTGAACCTTAAAACTTTTCAGAGTTTACCATGATTTATTCCAAACATTTATACATAAATGGAGAATTAATTACGAAGGTTCACATATATAACTGAACTATCAAAACAACCTACTAATCTAATCCTTAACACTAAGATCAGATTATACTGGTTGTCTAGGCAATTCATCAAAAATCTTCGTATACACTAATTTCTCCATTACATCACCAAAAGTAGGATTCCGATACCACTCGTCACTCATCCCTTCGTATCCCTTCCCGAGCTAGTACCTGGTAAGAAAATTTAATTTGAAACGATAGGCTTACGCCTAGTGAGAACATCCAGTTTTCAAATTAAAACTTTATAAGCTTTGAAAACCAAATGTAAACAAAGCATATAAACAAACCTGATTGTCATCTTTCTTACCGTACACATAACATCTTTCGATGACGGGAATCATACCCGATTCCATGAGTATGACCAACACTAAATAAGTCACAATCTCATGTTCCAGAGCGCCACTACGAATCTCCATGGATTCTAGATTACAACTCAGTTCCAAGAAATTACAATTATACCTTGCCTATTTCTTGGAATGGAAGTAGAAATAACAATCATACCTTGCCTATTCCTGATCTCCCAAATGAAAGTGGAAATAGCAAATATACCTTGCCTATTTCTCATCTCTCAATATGAAACGGAAATAGCAATTATACCTTGCCTATTTCACCGTTTTCACTTATAATGGGAATAGCAATAATCCCTTGCCCATTCCACATTATCAATTATAAACGGGAATAGCAATCATCCGTTGCCCATTCCACATTTATCAATTATAATGCTCGTGCCTATGGATCAATTACACTTCCTAGCATACGTGCATTGTATCAACCAACTCATATATCAAATCATAACATACCCAAAATCAGTTTATAAGTATGTTCATACTGTTAGGATTGAATTTCAATTAATGAAACATTCCCTGTCAAGAGTTACCAGGAACTCTTTAGTTACCGGAAACTCAAAAGTATCTGGAACATCAGAACTAATCGGATATCAAAATTATCCGGACACCAAGACTATCCAGACAAGGTGTCCGTAAATTATATCCGGAAACTACCGGAATCCGGGAACAATCCGGAACTAGTATCCGGGAAACTCAAGTTACCGGATACTTTCGTAATACATACCGGAAACACATACAATCCAGATGACGTCCGGAAACCAAACTAATCCGGGTAACATCCGGTAACTTATCTATCCGGGAACTACATTTTTACCGGATACTGCAAGAAACCAGAATTTACCGGATACTATACTTTGTCCGGACACCATCGAACAGGGTTTTACCCGACACCCAAGACTTACCCGGATACTTCGACCTGTACACCAAAATCTCAATCCAGATCGATAATTATTCCATCCATCTTATTATACGACTAACCATTCATCTCCAATACTTTTACCAATATCAATTTATTGCTTAATTTGATAAAGTACATTAATTTAAAGAAAAAGACGAACTCACCTGGAACAGAAGTCGACTTCAACCTGTGCAAATCGATCCAACCCAACAACACCAACTTCCAATTTTGATTCTCCACAGATTCAGAAATCTAAACATAAACCAATTTGAGCTTATAACCTCCACCCTTAAGCAATTGAAAACCAAGATCAGAATTCTTACCAGAAAGACTTTCTTTTAGAACCAAAATCCTATGTGCTCTGAACAGACTTCAAAATTTTCACAATCAGATAACCGACACCAACATATCTATCTCCCTAAATATCTCAATTCATAGATTACCAATTAGCCCCCAAACAAAAGGGTAACTACACTTAGGCCCTTCAATTTTAATTTACAACATAATCTTTCCAATAACTTCTTCTCATTATTTTAGATTGTACGTGTACAAAGTTATGGAAATATCGAGGTGTTACAAATCTCCCAAACTTGAAAATGATTTCGTCCTCGAAATCAAAGTTAGATAAATAAGTGAGGATATCTATTCTTCATATCCTCTTCAGCTTCCCAAGTCACGTTAGCACCCCTATGATGTTTTCATTGCACTTTAACCATAATTACTTCCTTATGTCGTAGCTTTTTGGTCGTCCTTTCCAAAATTGCTTCCGGTTCCTCCACGCAACGACTCTTCTCATCCACTCTTATTTCAGAAGGTGGTACAATATTTTCCTCTTCGGCCAAACATTTCCGAAGATAACAGACATGAAGGTATTATGGATTCCTTCCAATTCATGTAACACCCTCAAAATAGGAAGAGCAACTAAATAAAAACTTCGATTTATTAGATAAAAGGAGATGAAATTCTTAATGCGAATCATCCTTGAAATCACCTCAAAATTTAAAACGTCACAACTCCAACGTTATCCATAATCTAAGTCATACAATAAGACCAAATAAAGTTGGGTATTACTTAACACAATGACAACTGCTACTCCCAAAATAAATGCGAAAGACTTAACTAAGCACTTCACTCCTAGAGCACACCACTAACACTCATCTCTTCACAATGTCACTACAATTAATCCCAAAATGAACCTGTTGCACATGCCGATAAATAAAAAGGTTAGGCTAACGCCTAGTGAGTTCAAGAGTTTTATCATGATTGCGTAAATCATTAAACGAGGAGGATGTAGCTTGAAAACATAATTTCCCAAAAGAATTTATGACAATTGTGTAAACAACTCATTTTCCCAACACACACAAATCTTGAGCCGAAAGCTTTCATATTAAACATTTTCCAAAATAAACTTACTCCACAACTCACTCAAAATGTGTTTTGACGTTAAATCCCAAGTAATATAAACGTGAATAAAACCCCCATATTTAAAACATCCAATAAGGATGAGACATAGTACTCTGCCAATAAACCATGAAAAACATTTCACATAAATAAAATGTGTCACCGAAAATATGGATAAAAGTAATTACCCAAAAACAACACCTTTCGGTGACGGGGGAGACCCGGTTCCATCGAAAGTGACGGGCACACAAAGTTAGGTCACTTATGATGTTGTTGGATTACACCTCAAGTCCCGGTTTTAGTTCCCATGCCATAAAGACATCACAACCTCAAACCATATACATGCCTTTATTGCCTACTCCGTCGAGTTACACCTCAAGGACTTATGGGACCACATTGCCTATCCAGTCTAGACGAGTTACACCTCAAGGACTTCAATGTCCCCTATTGCCTACTCGCTAGTGGCCCCGAACGGCCCACCGCATATAACCATGCATTCCAATAGTCCACTCCTCATGCACAAAGAGATAGACACCAAAAATAACACATAACCCCGGAGTACAACCCATAACGGTTCCTCTCCACAAAAGAACGAGACGTCAACAACACTAGTTCGGCATAAGCCCCAAAGTGAGAATATCACGACTCATCACTATCAAATATGACTGACTTACATGCCTATGGATCCAATGCATTACAGTCTAAAAACGTTACATGACTCAACACGGATGAACTAATGCAGTCAAAACATGTAACCTCCAATTAAAATGCAATAAAGTGCAAAACACATCCAAAGCTCCATCTCGAGCTATTAAAACTCGGCAAGTGCCCCGAGACTCGTTTGAGTAGGATTAAGCCCAAATAGGCAAAGCAAACGTTTGGCTAACTATACGAGCCCATACGGTTATATAACCCAAAATACACTTTTACTCAAATCTTTGACTCATATAACACAATTGGCCTTCGGCCCAAATTTACAAGGTTTACAATTCACAAAATGTTCATAAAGTCGAGATTGACCAAATTCTAACAACTCACACATTTGTATTTCCAAAACGTACCGTTTCATAGTTTGTGCATAATCAAGACAACACTAAAAGCACGTTTTTACCCAACAACCTCCATTGTGAAAATAAGTTAATTAAACACTTTAAATCATGATTTACTTAACAAAGTGTCCAAAATCCCAAAAGTGGGTGTTTTATAAGATTTAAAGTTAAACACTTTCATAATCAAACCCACCAAATAGCTCCACAAAGGGTAATTTTCATGTAAACACATAATCACTTTGAAAATGACATTTTGGCATGTACAACGTTTTCACAAATCAACTTGAACTCACCTTGCTAGATTTAGGCTAAATCTAGATTTTCCCCAAATTGAGCTCCTTTGAAGAAGCTTGAATCTTCAAGCCAAATCATCCAAAACCTTAACCACCACATGTATCCACCATCAAAAGCTTTTAAGGTTACCAACACAAGCCTCAATCTTCATTTTGTCCAAGGAATGGGAAGGGTTTAGGTGAGGGTTGGGTAAAACTCTAGAAGGTGAAGAAATCTCTCAAATGGAGGAGAGGGGTGAAGAACTCTAACCCTTGATTATAAACTATTGCTAAAAGTTGAGGGAAAATGCTTTGAATCACAAGATTCATGGTTCCAAAGCTCCAAAATGGTTTTAGGGTTTGGGGAGGGTTTTTGGGAGAGTTTGGAGGAAGAGAGATGGAATGCATATGAGAAATGGTGAAAAATCGTTTTTTAACACTGACCCGAGGCCGTCGGCGATAGTGCCATGCGACCTTGCCCTTGGCACAATCGCTGGCACTATCGCTAGGATTGTACCGAGGGGTCTTGTCCCCTTCGCGACATTGCCCTCGTGACAGTGCCCTATGGCACAATCGCGGGCATAGTCGTCGGGTGCTCTCTGAGGCCCGAAAACTCCGAAATGATCCCGATCTTCCGAGCTTCTCTCACCCGGTGTTTTCCCTTCTTGATAAATAAACACTTCCTTCGAGGGTCACGAGGGAAATCCTTCCTGTTAACAAATTTGCGGGTGTTACAATTCATGTGGAAGTTCTAACTGATACGCTTGAAGTCCTATTCTCTTGGTTATAGTGAAAGGTCCAAGAAAACGAGGACTCAGCTTTCCACGCTTTTCAAATCTTATAATACCCTTCCACGGGGATACCTTTAGCATCACCCGCTCCCCAACTTGGAATTCTTTCGGATCGGCGTAACTCTTTTGTCGATCTTGAGCCGCCTTCATATGTTTCAGAATTTCCTTTACTTTGTCAGCCGTTTATTGCACAATTTCAGGACCAGCAAACTGCTTTTCTCCAGCTTCTAACCAACACACTGGAGTTCTACATTTCCGTCCATATAAGGCTTCGAAAGGTGCTCTTCCAATACTGGAATGATAACTATTGTTGTACGCAAACTCCACTAAGGGTAAATGCGTATCCCAGTTACCTCCAAAATCAATCACACAAGACCTGAGCATATCTTCCAAAGTCTGAATGGTTCTTTCACTTTGTCCGTCCGTTTATGGATGATAAGCAGTGCTCACCCAATTCTTCTTGTAGTGATTGCCAAAATCTTGAAGTAAATCGGCTGTCCCGATCAGAAACTATAGACACTGGTATACCATGCCTTGACACCACTTCATCAATATATAACTTGGCTAGCTTATCAATCGGTGAAGCTTCTTTCATTGCCAAGAAATGAGCACTTTTGGTTAAACGATCCACAATTACCCAAATAGTATCGTTACCTTTTAACGTCCTTGGTAACTTAGTTACAAAGTCCATGATAATCTTATCCCATTTCTATTCAGGAATTTCCAAAGATTGTAGACTCCCATAAGGTCGTTGATGTCCAACCTGTTAGGACAACCTTAGGGGGGGTAAGGTTGTATTTAAATAATTTACTTTCAAAAATTCTTTTATAAAAAAATATCTTAATAATGTAAATACAACAGAGTATATGAAAACACAACAAATATGTATAAATACAGGATAGTATAAATACAGTAAATAAAGCAGAGTATATATACAATAATTATATAAACAGATATAATTAAATGCACAACGGAAATATAAAGAGATAAGGGATAGAGATACTTGACACGGAGATTTAGTGATTTACCACAACTTGGTAAATCACTAGCCGAGACACTTCCCGACACGATCCAATAAACGTATTCTTTACGGTAGAATACAAACCAAATACAAAGGAAAGCAATAGGCTCTCAAGCTCTAGCTTATTGAGATATACAGGATCACACACCCGTTATTCAAACACTTACAAGAGGAGTATAACTCACAATGGTAATCACTCTTGTATAATATTTATCACTTGGATATTTTATATTATAAAAACGTTTTATAAAATAAATATGTAGTGATAATATGTAGTATGGAATATTAGTTGGGAGAATAGATGGCTGTTGGTTGTTCTCTTGTCTTGTATTTCTTCTCCACCATCGCATGCATTATATAGCAGCTCTTCCAACGGATATATGCATCCGCGGTATACCGCCAAAAGCACGCGGTATACCGTGCAGTAATAAAAGTACTTTGCAGAAGAGAAAGTCAACCCTGCAAAACAAACGTAAACTTGTACCCGCGGTATACCGGCTTAACATCGCGGTATACCGCCCAACTGTACCCGCGGTATACCTGCTAAACACCGCGGTATACCGCCCAGACAAAAGTACGACCAATCAATCAGAGATCTACAGTAAGCCGCCGCGGTATACCTGCTGAACCTCGCGGTATACCTGCGTCAGAAAAGGACAGCTTCAAGGACGCAACCAATCTTTGCTGGATCTTCTCAAAAACCTTATTTAATTTAAAATCATTTATAGGGTTTTTAGAAATATCCAAGTGGTATATTATTTTAGGGTGTTTATCATTATAAATTATAAACACTAATGACAACGTAAATCTTCCGTCTTGAACTCTTCAGATAAAATCTTCGTGTTCTTCAAGAACTGTACACTTGGATTGGATTGTTAGATAAACAATAATACGGTGTGTTTGTAATCATCAAAATAAATATATATAAATATATAGAGATGTGGTACACTTGCACCAACAATCTCCCCCTTTTTGATGATGACAAACACAACCGCTAAGCATGAGCATATGCGGTTTCTCTCCCCCGTTTGTCGAAACAAAAAGGGTCAAGAAAGACGGTATGCTTCCCCTCGAGAGATGCTCCCCCTCAAAATATGCATATATTTGAGAGAGCATAATCTCATAGGTAAAAGATAAAAAGCTCCCCCTCAAATTAATAACAAATTATAAAATTTGAGGGACAATAAAATATGCATAAAAAAAAGCATATAATAGACATAAAACAAAATAACCTAAAAGAAACACTTGCACCAAAAAAAAGATCTTAAGGCTTCGATTTTTCGGTTAATTTTATGTGAGCAAAAAAATTACCACGTATTATGTCCTCGTCAGGGAACACGTATTATATCCTCGCCAGGAAACACGTATTATATCCTCGTCAGGAAACACGTATTGTATCCTCGTCAGGAAACACGTATTATATCCTCGTCAGGAAACACGTATTATATCCTCGTCAGGAAACACGTATTATATCCTCGCCAGGAAACACGTATTATATCCTCGTCAGGAAACACGTATTATATCCTCGCCAGGAAACACCTACAAAAGGCAAAGAAAATATTTCGTGGTACCCTTTTCTTATGGGTCCTTTTAACAGTTAGTATAAAACATAAACTGCAAAAAAATTAAAATATGTTGTCGACATAAAATAAAACATGACAACATACAATCCACAAAAATTTGTTTAAAACCACAAACGCATCCCACCGGGATTGTCAACATTAAACATTCCTTTCGGAATCCATTTTCTAACCATTCTAATTTTGCGATTGTATTTATCATACACATAAAATGAAGCATTTATATTCGCATTAGGTCTAGAAAAATTACTATTATACATACGAGCATACGGTTTCCTCCCATAATTCACATTTTTCATTTTTGACATATATGGGGGTTTTCTTGTATCAACTTTAGGAGATGCAAAAAATCTTTTAATGGGTTTACACGAGCATTTATCAACACATGTATCAGAACCAATGCCTTTTCGACAATTAATGCGATTCGACATATTTAGCATTTTAAGCATTTTATCATTGCTATTTTGAAAAGCTTTAGCTAATAGATTATCTTTTTCATATAAATCGCAGTTAGCTTTTAAATAAATATTTTCATTTTCAAGCAAATCACATTTTATACATGCAACACTTTCATATGTATTTTTATTTAAACATGCAATTTTATCATTTAAAATAACACAAGATTTACAATCATTTTTCTCAATTGGTTTTTCTTTTAAGCATGCAATTTCATTTTTTAAAATATCACAAGATTTGCAAACATCTTTTTTACTTAATTTATTTTCTAACTTAGTGATAACATTTAAATCATAAGTAGATTTTTGTTTACCGTCATCTATTTCCTTTTTATATGCAGATACGGTTTCTTTTAATTTAGTGATTTCATCTTTATATTTATTTGCAAGAGCGGCCATGTCATTGAATGATTCATATAATAATTCAAGGTTATTTTCATTATCACTATCATAATAATTATTACTATCATAATTATTGTCATGAAAACATGATGTAGATACCTCATCATCACGGTCGGCCATGAGACAAATATTCTTGTCTTCATCTTTGTTTGCGCTCCACGCGGCTCCGACGAATGTTTTTGGTGTGTTGATTTGTTTAGCACGTTTTGGACACACATTTGCATAGTGATTTTTATCACCACACACATAGCAAAAGCCTTTCTTTTTATTGGCTTTTTCATCGTCACTAGATTCGTCATATTTGTTATGGACGTTGCGACTTTGATTTTTACCACCACGATGGTAGTCTCCATTTCCTTGAAACCTATCAATATTGGCAAACTTTTTGTTAGATAAAAGTTTAGAGAGTTTTCTTACCATCTCGATTAAATCGTCAAGACTTTCGGATTCGTCATTTGAGGAACTTGCTTCTTCCTCCTCTTCTTCTTCCTCATCTTTAGGGGCAACGGCTTTGAGAGCAATGGATTTCTTTTTGACTCGATCCCGAACTTGATTTCTTTTTAGTGCAATTTCGTGCACTTTAAGATTGCCGATCAAGTCATCTATCTTCATTATGGAAAGGTCACGGGAGTCTTCTAAAGATGTTATCTTTTGCATCCACTCCGAAGGAAGGGCTCGTAGGATTTTCCTTATATAGTCCTCGTTAGGATAAGTGCGATCCAAACCTTTCAACGTAGTCACAATAAGGTTAAATCTTTTAAACATTGAGTCAATCGACTCATCTTGTTTCATTTCGAACAGTTCATAATCGTGAACTAAAATATTCACTTTACTAGATTTAACTTCCGTGTTTCCACGATGAGTATTATTTAAACTTTCCCATATTTGATTTGCAGTTTTATATGTATATACTCTTTCAATTTCATCAGTTGTTAAAGCAGCATATAATATATTCTTAGCTTCAAAGTTTAAACAAAAAAGAGTTTCATCAGAAGTAGTCCATTCATCTATAGGTTTATCAATAAAAACATCATCTTTCACAATGGTGGGTTTAAAATTCCCTTTTTCTATAATATCCCAAATCTTTTGATTTTTGCCACGCACGTGACATTCAAATAGCTCGGCCCAAATGCCAAACTTTTCAGTATCTATCAAAGGGGGTTTTGAAAACACAAAATTAGTTTGTTGAGCCATTTAAAAGAATAAAAGAAATTTAAGCAGAAAAATTTGAAAGCCCTGCTCTGATACCAATTGTTAGGACAACCTTAGGGGGGGTAAGGTTGTATTTAAATAATTTACTTTCAAAAATTCTTTTATAAAAAAATATCTTAATAATGTAAATACAACAGAGTATATGAAAACACAACAAATATGTATAAATACAGGATAGTATAAATACAGTAAATAAAGCAGAGTATATATACAATAATTATATAAACAGATATAATTAAATGCACAGCGGAAATATAAAGAGATAAGGGATAGAGATACTTGACACGGAGATTTAGTGATTTACCACAACTTGGTAAATCACTAGCCGAGACACTTCCCGACACGATCCAATAAACGTATTCTTTACGGTAGAATACAAACCAAATACAAAGGAAAGCAATAGGCTCTCAAGCTCTAGCTTATTGAGATATACAGGATCACACACCCGTTATTCAAACACTTACAAGAGGAGTATAACTCACAATGGTAATCACTCTTGTATAATATTTATCACTTGGATATTTTATATTATAAAAACGTTTTATAAAATAAATATGTAGTGATAATATGTAGTATGGAATATTAGTTGGGAGAATAGATGGCTGTTGGTTGTTCTCTTGTCTTGTATTTCTTCTCCACCATCGCATGCATTATATAGCAGCTCTTCCAACGGATATATGCATCCGCGGTATACCGCCAAAAGCACGCGGTATACCGTGCAGTAATAAAAGTACTTTGCAGAAGAGAAAGTCAACCCTGCAAAACAAACGTAAACTTGTACCCGCGGTATACCGGCTTAACATCGCGGTATACCGCCCAACTGTACCCGCGGTATACCTGCTAAACACCGCGGTATACCGCCCAGACAAAAGTACGACCAATCAATCAGAGATCTACAGTAAGCCGCCGCGGTATACCTGCTGAACCTCGCGGTATACCTGCGTCAGAAAAGGACAGCTTCAAGGACGCAACCAATCTTTGCTGGATCTTCTCAAAAACCTTATTTAATTTAAAATCATTTATAGGGTTTTTAGAAATATCCAAGTGGTATATTATTTTAGGGTGTTTATCATTATAAATTATAAACACTAATGACAACGTAAATCTTCCGTCTTGAACTCTTCAGATAAAATCTTCGTGTTCTTCAAGAACTGTACACTTGGATTGGATTGTTAGATAAACAATAATACGGTGTGTTTGTAATCATCAAAATAAATATATATAAATATATAGAGATGTGGTACACTTGCACCAACACAACCTTTACCAACGAACACGTCACACACTTCTCTACACATTGTGCCACATCCAACTTCATAGCTGGCCACCAATAGTGCAGTTTCAAATCTCTATACATCTTGGTACTCCCGGGATGTATAGAATATTTGGACTTGTGGGCGTCCTCTATAATTAACTCTCGGTTTCCTCCCACCTTTGGCACCCAAATGCGACCCTGAAACAGTTTGACTCCGCGACCATCTTCAGTCAGTTGAAGACGTTGCTTAACCATGACTTCCTCTTTCAGATTCTCTTCTAATAATGCTTCCGCTTGTGCCACTTTGATTCTTTTAATTAGACTCGACATCACATCAATCCTTGCGTTAGTTGCTTTCAAACATCCACTATATTCTTTTCTACTTAAGGCACCAACTACAACATTTGCTTTACCAGGATGGTAATGCAATTCACAATCTTAATCCTTAAGCAGTTCTAACCAACGCCGTTGCCTCATATTCAGCTCTTTCTGATCAAAGACATGTTTCAAACTCTTATGATCAGTGAAAAGAGTGCACTTCGTTCCATATAAATAATGTCGCCACAACTTCAAAGCAAAAACCACAGCTGCTAATTCTAGATCATGGGTAGGATAATTCTTTTCATGTTCCTTGAGTTGTCTTGATGCGTAAGCAATCACTTTGCCACGTTGCATCAATACACACCCCAAACCCATCTTTGACGCATCACTATACACTACCAAGTCTTCAGTTCCTTCTGGTAGTGCAAGAACAAGAGCTTCACATAGCTTCTTTTGTAATGTCCTGAAAGCCGACTCTTGCTTTTCAGTCCATACAAACTTCATATTTTTCCGGGTTAAGATTGTCAAGGTAGAAGCGATCTTGGAGAAATCCTTTATAAATCTCCGATAATAGCCTGCCAAACCCAAGAAACTCCGTATCTCTGAAGCGTTCTTTGGTGTTTCCCAGTTCGTCATTGCTTATATCTTTACCGGATACACTTTGACTCCTTCCGAAGTAATTACATGGTCGAGAAATTGTATCTTTTAACCAAAATTCACACTTTGAAAATTTGGCGTACAATTTCTCTTTTCTCAAAACATCGAATACTTCACGAAGGTGACATTCGTGATCGGCTTCATTCCTTGAATAAACAAGTATGTCATCAATGAACACGATGACAGACTTGTCTAAGAATGATTGGGACACCCTGTTCATTAAATCAATGAACACAACAGGAGCGTTTGTCAACCTAAAAGGCATCACGAGGAATTCATAATGTACATATCTCGTCCTAAACGCCGTCTTGGGAACATCTTCATCTCTTACTCTTACTTGGTGATAGCCCGACCTCAGATCAATCTTTGAAAAACAGCTCGCACCTTGGAGTTGATCGAATAAATCATCAATCATTGGGAGTGGATACTTATTCTTAATAGTCACCTTATTCAACTCCCAGTAGTCGATGCACATTCTCATCGTGCCATCATTTTTCTTAACAAATAACACTAGAGCTCCCTAAGGTGAAGATTTTGGCCTAACAAATCCCTTATCGAGCAGTTCTTGCAGTTGAGACATAATCTCTTTCATTTCAGCCGGTGCTAAACGATACGGTGCTCGTGCTATCGGTGCCGCTCCAGGAACAAGATCAATTCTGAACTCTACCTGTCGTTCTGGCGGTAAACCTGGAAGATCATCAGGAAACACATCTGGAAATTCACGTACTACCCTTATATCTTTCGTCCGCTTCTTTTAAACTTTAGTATCCAAAACATATGCTAGATAGGATGAACATCCTTTTACTACACACTTAAGCGCTTTGGCAATAGAAATCAACGGAACCTCCCATTTTCTCTTTTCCCTATAGATGAATACAACATCATTTTCGGGCATAGGGATCCGAATTAATTTCTTGGCACAAAGAATTTCTGCTTGATTGGTCGTCAACCAATCCATACCAACGACTATATCAAACCCCCCAATCTCCATCAAAATAAATTCATCGGGAATTCCTTCCCTTCTATCATAATTGTACAACTTTCAAGTCTTTCACGGACTAAGACTTGACCCCCGTTAGCTATTTCAACTACTAAGGCATCTTCCAAGGTAGTGATAGACATAGCTAACTTTTGATAAAACGACTTCGATATAAAAGACAGATTGGCACCACAATCAAATAATACATGTGCAAGTATTGAGTTTTTTTTGGAAGGGTATACCAGGCACAACCCGGACTAATCCCTGACAATTTTGAAACTTAAAGATGTCTTATCAATGTTGAGGACGCCTGGGATCGAACCCTGGGTAGATGGGATATTCCACCACATCACCCAGGGCGATCAACCACTGCGCTACAACACTGTACCAGAAACCACAATCACTTTTTTTTTTGAAGTATATAATATTTATATACGGCAAATGAAACAAATAAACTCACACGCCCTCGTTACCTTTGGTGAGGTTTGAACCCATGACCTCCTACAAGGCTAAGGACTCTGATACCGCTAGGCTAAAGGCCCTTTGGTAAAATCACTATTTCTTGTATTTCCCTATATACAGGAGTCCCAATACCCATTTGTAATTTGTGAATGTGAGTTGTTTCTTAAAAACACTCCAACTCCAATTACCTTCATCATTTCCAATCCTTGTAAAATGACCATGATTAATCATATGACTACGATTCGATGATCCCAATGTTCTTCATTTTGATTAATTATTATTCCATTCATTAACTGTTTTGATCTAAATTGATTTCTCTTGATATATTTTCTTTAGACCATTGATTCAATATGAGACCTAAGATCCTACAAAACCATATTTAATAACTATGTGCACAATGTTAATCAAATCTTATCTATTTCAGATATTTTGACACATGGTTACCACATTGTGCACAAATAAAATGCGGAATTAAATTGTGTATAAATAACACAAGAACATAAATTTTAATTAAATAGCCAAATGGTAGCTTCTTTTTGTTGAGGTTTACATATTTGAAATATGTAAACATGCAATACATAGTCTAAACCATCTTTAATAACAATGTGCACAATGTTAATCAAACCTTATCAATTTCAAATATTCACATACACATGGTTATCACAATGCACAAATAAGATATGAAATCACATTTTGCACAAATAACAACCAATAAACTAATAAATAATAACAACTTACTTTCATGATCATCATTTGTTGATGTATTTTCATCTTCAATGTCATTCCTTAGAGTGTTTTTGTATTTGAAACTTCGATCTTCTCAACATTCTCCTACCACCTACATTCAAACCTTTTGCTTCTCAACATCGTCGTACTCTTTTTTCTAATTTTCAAATCCAGATAGTAGGGTGAAGGACGTTTTCTCTAGCATTTTCCATCGCTTCCTTTGACTTGAATATTGCTATTGCATCCGATTTTGAACTTTTCAACCTTTTCTCGTTCTTATTTTATCGATTAGGGTTTTTAACAGATGAAAAGATGAAAAACATTTTTCTTATTTTTGATAGATATGCTAGTAGTTATCTCTTCCATATGATTACGAGAATAGCGGTTGCGGGGATTATGATAATCATGAGTGTATATGTTAAATTCCCAATTTGCCCATGAAAATTTATGGAACATCTTATACGGAATTTGGTAAAATATAATTGTTAAAAATATTCCCTTTTTATATTTCAATATTTCTAATTTCTTTATATGGATTAAAATAGACCTTACAGTTCCCACATTTACAGAGATCTCAAAATAAATGTCCATGTATAATATAATATATTATATTACAAACAAACATATGTTTATATGATATATGGTTATGTTTACAAATTAAAATTAACGAAATTTAAAAAAATCAAAAACGTTTTAATTGAAAGACAAATTAATCAATTAAAATGTAGATCTCAAAATAAATGTCCATGTATAATATATTATATTACAAACAAACATATGTTTATATGATATATGGTTATGTTTACAAATTAAAATTAACGAAAATAAAAAAATCAAAAACGTTTTAATTGAAAGACAAATTAATCAATTAAAATGTAGATCTACAAAATTAAAGATACTTTATTTGATTTAAATTCTGATAAAACGATAATAAATATTTTAATGTCGTACCATGAATTAAGAAAAAAAATTAATGTCTCACCAAATTATTTAATAGATGCTTGAAATGAAATTATACAATATTGTTTCTTTATTAACGGTGGTCAAAAAACTTGGCGACCCTTAAAAAATGGGCACTCTTAAATAGGTAATCAAATTCAAACATTCATCTATTCTACTATCAATTTTATTGGTTTTATGCATAAGTGTATATGATGAAATCATAGTCCACATGTTCATACAACATAAGAACTAAAATATATTGCATATGGTATCTCATTCACATGTACATTTAACCCATAAAAATTGAAATGTGTTGAATGTGATGGATACGATGATTCATACACATGTGCAAGTAATCTAGAAATTGAAAGACGATAAATACGGTGTATCGTTCATATGGGAATGTGATAGCAGAAAACCGTATAGTTCCACACAGTGACCATAGTGTTCCCACAGTGGGGGCGCAAGTATACACCTCAACTATGATCGCTACAAGTAATAAAGTGGTAAGTATACCGAGATCGTAACCATAAGGCTTGTGGCGTACTGGTTAAGGCTTGTGGGGGATGTGGCTAGTAACCCATCTACCCCAAGTTCGAATCCAGGCGCTTCCAACTTGTGGCCACTGGGGATAAACTCAGGGCTGCACGCTTTAGCAGCTGGGGCAATTGCCTCACCTTGTCGGGATTAGTCGGGGCAATGTCCTCGGATACCCTTCCAAAAAAAAGTATACCGAGATCGTTTCCACAGGGACTGAACTAATGAGAATCAAAGAGTTTCACGAACTTCTTGCACAAGTTTCGGTTGTAGAAAAATTTATCGTTTTGTTGGAAAAATACTTTGAAATTAAAATGTAACTTCTTGAATATTAAAAATGGGTATGAGTGTAAGCTTCCTTGAGATTTACGTAGTAACAAATGGTTAGTTGCTTTGTAACACGAAAAGTTTATAAAAAGCCCGATCTCTCGAAATGATGATTTTTATAGACCGGTCTTACAAAGTTTCCATAAAGTGTCCAACGTTACCGTCTCTCGATCTTGCCGATTTAATTAAGTTTGACTTTAAACATCAAGTTCTACCAATATGGAAATTTATACCCAAATCTTTTTGTGATATAAATCTCGACCGGCGTTTGAACCTTAATAAATCATATAAAACCCGCCTCTCGACGTGGTTATCAAAGACTCTCTCAAATCTTTGTGCATCACTTAAGTCGTATTTCGAATCCGCCCCTCTCGAGGTCAAGATTTAATATTAACACTTCAAAGTGATCGACTTATCCGCGTTGAGTTTAAGTCCCGACTTAAGTGACCAATCTCGAGAGTTAGTAACGATGGCCACACCCAAGTGTTGTCTACTAGTCTCAAGTTTGCTCACACCCACACCCAATGGATGCTTAGCTCATAATTAAAAAGAAAGACATAATAAGATGAAAGTAATACATAAAAACTATTTGCATAAATTTAAGCAGTGTGCCCGCAATGGGTCACTGTGGACGAAATTAAATGCAAAAATTACAATAAGAACAAGAAATTAAAAGCTACAATCTTCAAGCTTGGGAGCAAACTTGAAGATGTCTAAGCTACTGGAGTTGTGGAACTGAATTCCATGCTTTAAAGACTTGCCCATGCCTTCTTTATATAGTCTCAAAAGTGGAAGAACCCAAAGGTTAATTCCACAACATCTTTTGGACAAAGACCAACACCTTTTTCCCCATGCTTAGAGGATTTTCAGGGATTTTCAGATCTCTTTAAGCACTCCCAAATCTTCAGCTCCCTTTGTCAAGATAATAACAATAACCAAAGATGTCTAGAAATGGCTTGTCCGTGCTCACAGTGAGATGCCACCTGCCCACAGTCCAACAGTGCAATGTTTTTCCAAAAAAATAAACTTTTGAAACTTCATTATCTCTTTATCACATTATAGACAAAATAAATGGGAAAGAAGCAAAGTGGGTATAAAAATGAGATAAAATCCTAGAAAAAGGGTAATAAATAACTCTAAAAAATGAGAGTTATCAGAATGCAACCCAGAAATCGAAAGACGATGATTCATTCACATGTGAATGCAACTGTAGAAATTAAAGACAATGAATATGATAATTCATTCACACGTTGATAACTCTAATTTTTAGATTTATTATATACCTTTTATTTCCTTTCCTTTTAATTTTCTTTTGTCAAAAACCAGTCATTTTGCGTCTTAATCACCCATTTTTTTGTCTAACATCCATCTTTGAGCAAAAAGAGTGCATTACAGTGTTTTTAAACCATTTAGTGGATTTTTGCTGCACTTTCACGAAATTGACCGTAGTGACTTAGGAGTGCCCAGTCCTGTGCCGAAAAGAAGACAAAACGGTGAAAATATTTCAAAAAGTCAAACAGGGAGCCAAAATATGTGAAGGATTCAAAAGTCCAGTATGAAGGCATGGTGAAAAGCATGTAAGGCATGCCTCCTAAAAGGCATGGCAAAATATAGTATTTTATGAATCACATGGTACTTAAAGCAACTTTTAGGGTGAAAGGCAAAGAAACCAAGGGATTTTATCTACAAGTCATTGGAAGTGATTCTTGCATGTAATAACCGAGATTTTTAATTGAAAAAATTAAGTTTCGTGGAGAATTGTTGTAAAGATTGAAAGTCCAGGGGCTGAAATGTAAAATGTTGAGAAGGTATAAAAACCCACTTAAAGGGGCACAAAACCCTAGAAGAAATTCATTTGTGTGGTGGCAGCTTAGAGAGAAAGAGAGAGCAGCGAAGGGAGAGATTGGTGCTATTGCAATTGGAGAAGGAGACATCTTCAGCCTACAAAATTGGAAGAGAAATGGAGTTGGAGTCTAATCCTACCGTGATTCTACCAGGTAATTTCAAATTCCAACCCTTAATTTTAGAGTTTCTACTGGTTGTTTGGGTTGTTTGAGAGTTATGTATTTAAGAGTCTAATTAGGACGTTAAATGGATTTAGATAAGTTGTAATTGAGTTAGAATAATCTGTTGGGTGAGAAAGAGACTTATTAATCGACTTAAATGGATTAATTTCAGTGTTAATGTTATCATTATTGCATCGCCATGGTTTTCACAGGTTTCGGAAGTTGTTGGGTCGCATGATCCGGAGTCCATAATGGAACCAGAATCAATGTGGACCGGAACCGGAATTTTAAGGAAAAGATCCGGTATTTATAATTTAAATCCCGGTGTTGGGCATTTAATCAATGATCCGGAATTTGAGAAAAAAGCAGATACGGGAATGTTGCTAAAGTGGATCCAGAATTAGAAAACAAAACCGGAAGTGGGCCTTTCATCACAGACCTGGAAATTTGCTAAGCCACGTAATCCAATTTGATTTAATGTTGGGCCAAAGCCACGTGGTCCAAATTTTCATTAAAGGTTGGGCTGCGTGTGTTTGGAGTGGACCGTAGGCCTCAAAGTAAACCGGACTTGGACCGAGAGATCCGGACCTGGGATGGTGGATCCGGTATTTAGTTGTGTGGTCCGGAATTGTTTGTAGTTGAAAACCGGAATTTGTGACATCCGGAACTTATTTATAAGTGGACCGAAATTAATAATTAGGCCTAACTAATTGGATTCCAATATTTGCTTTTTGGGCCGGAAGTTTATTAAATTCAAAGATCCGGAAATCGCTTTGTATTTGGGCCGTAATCAATAAATTTATATGGGATTCGAAATTTTAAAGGCTTGGGCTGCGATCCATAAAATGTTATTAGTTTTGGAATTATTTGGCGTGGGCTATAGATCCGGAATCCATTATTGGATCCGGAATTTAATTTATGTATCGAAGTGAGCCGAAACTGAGTATGAGCCCAAGAGGGTTTGTGAGAGTCAAGTTGCATAGAAAGCTGTTCAGGATGGTTTGAGATTTACTCAAGACTCACAATTATTATTATTTTAATATCATAGGTGTTCACCTTAGAATCTGAAGTTTTGCAAGAAGGAATTTCTAAAGCGCCAGTTGAGTTTTTCTAACTAAAAAACGTGATTTTATACGTGTTTTCAAAGTAAGTGATTGAGTAGAAATGTCATGTTATTTTACATGATTTTTACTTGCTTGAAAGTTATATAAGATGTATGAATACATTGTGTTAGACGTAAACTAGCTAAGTCGGGAGGTAGACCCGCCAGTGCTCATGCCGGGATGTAACACCCTATATTTTCCAAGTCTTGCGATTTTGGAATAAAATGGGAAATTAGTGGCCAAAGTGTGAAACTTAAAACTTAAGTGTTCAAGGGGTGAATTCAAGAGTTTAAATAAGAGGAAAACCCTAATTGCTTCATTTCATTTGTTGGTTCATGCGATGGAGAGAAAGAATTGGGAGAGGAGGAGAACACTAATTGGAGGTGTGGTGAGAAGAGTTGCAGCAATTGATAGAGTCATCATCTCCAAGGTATGAGCTATCATTCTTCTTCTTCTTCTTCTTCTCTATGTTTGGCTAGGCTAGCATTTGGTTTGGGGGAATTTGTTAATCCATTGGTTAATTGAGTTTTAATCCATAAGAAAGAAGACAAATGATTTTGGGATTGATTTCCCTACGTGTTTGATCAAATCAGCAAGAAACTTCTTCATGGTTGCTTAGTAATCTCCATTTTTTTCTATGGATTGAGTTTTTGAGTTTTGGGGTTTTAAATCATGAACCAATGGTTGGGTTTTGGGTGGTTTTGGTTAGATTAAATGATGTTTTGATGCTTGGTAATTGTGGGGAAAGGTTTAGGACATCCCTTATTTCATTTTGGAGGCTTATAATCGATTTGGGATGAGTTGGGGTTGAGAAAGGGTGAGATTTCGGACTGAAATGGTTGTGCAAAGTTGAGAATGACGAACAGGAAGTTACGCGGTTTGCAAACCACGGGACAAGTGGCGTAAGTCCCTGTTTTGTGCATCTTCTTCGGTTCGCTTCGTGTTTCGGGTCTAGAATCGAGGCATCGCTTGGGGGTTTGTCTTAGGGGCTTAGTAGGGATGTTTTGGGATGTAATTAGATGGTTAAAACCATTCTTATGACGTCCAATTCAGGTGTTCGGTTTGAACTAACGTGGGTTTCAGAGCGTGTGTCGATGTGCTAAGGCTAAGGTGAGTTCCTTTAACTCTTTTGGTGCAAATGAAATGTTTTGCTAAAGTTTTTATAACTGAACTTGGTTTGAGCATGATGGTATGATTTTATAGTATGAAAAGCTTCGTTACTTTATAATGTGGAACTGTTTATGAATATACGCATGTTATGAAAATGTTATAGATGCACATGTTTGACTTACGTGATGTTATCCATTATGTGATATTATATGTGGAGTCGGGTGCACAGTGGGAGTAGGGTACCTTGGGATATCATATCCCTTGGGAGTTGATTAGTTACCGGTACATATGGAATCCGTTTCCTGTGTACGTGGAGATGGGGAGTCTGCTTGGGCCCCGAGGGCGAGAGGGGAGTCTGCTTGGGCCCCGATCGTGGAAATTACCGTGTGGTGGAGAATGTCTACGAACACTGTGCAAATGCCCATATGTGACGTGGTTTGGTCGAAACATTTTGATGGGCCTTTATGGCGGTTTGTATTTATCTCTTCTAAATTGGGCCTTTATGGCGGTTTGCATTTATATTTTTTTAAATGCTTTATTAAACTATTTTCGGGAGGGAATTCACTAGACCTCATGGTCTAACCCTCGCTTTTCAAAAAACTAAAACCATTTTCAGGTGATGGTCGTGTTTTGGGTTTCATCGAATGATGATGGAAGGGTGTGGCATTGTAGAAGAGCTAGAGCCTAGAGAAGACTTATAGATCCCCGACGGGCTTCCGGTAACATCTCAGTTGTGAAGGTGTTTTTCCGCTGCGAGTTTAAAGTAGAACTAATGTATTGTATACTTTGGGACCGTCTTTGGTTGCAACGTTGTCAATTTTGTTTTAATTAAATTTGGGTTGTTACAAATGGTATCAGAGCCATAGTTTAAGGGATTTAGGTGACCGGATGGGCCTAAACTTAAACTGTGGAGATGAGTGGGACACAACTGAGATATAGGAAGCCATTAGGAAAGACCGTAATCATAAGATATCTTGACAATGGTAGTGAGAACCCTCATGTAAGGTAAATTCAAGTAGCATCTGGCCAATGCTATTATGGATTTACAGGTGCATGGGTGTAATCAATCGCTATTGTTGGGATAAGCGGTGGGTATGGCAATGTGTAGAGGGTTCTAGCCTTGTATTTTATAGCGAAAAGCTGATGTGTCATGGGAGATCGCTGGTGAGGCGATGCTTTTACCTTCTAGGTGGGGTGATTTTCGGTATGTCAGTGAGGCAGCTAGGCGTTTGATACTTGGAATTGAGGCGTGCATAAGAGTAGGGAGTGAGATAATTGGTCAGTTTGATAAACCATGTTGAGTGGTCGATCAGGTGGGTTGTGAAACACTTGTACAACGAGTTGTAGCAAGGGTAAGAAAGCGATTGTTGGTCATAGTATGGTATCAGTGACGAGTTGAGATAAGTACAACGGTTGACCTGGGTAGAGTGAATAGCCTTCAATTGCATGTTGAATTCTTGCATTATGTCATTAAATGTATTACACAAGTTCTTTCATGTTAAAGGCATGTACGTGCATAACAAACTTTCCTTGTTTTGGGAAATGAGTTGACACTCGCAAGTGTGTATTTTTAAAGGTAAAAGACAAATTTGTTTTCACTATACGATAAAGCTTTGAACTTAGAAATCTACGAATTATTTCACACTTTTATTTGTGGAGGGAATCTTCGTTACGAAAATATTGAAAACGTTTTATTGAGAGGTTTTGTTTTATAAACAAATGAGTATTAACACGTTATTATTATTTGAACGAGTGTCGGAGTTGAGAGACCCACTTTGGGTAAATGATTTCGTGCGAAATTTTCCAGTCGTATGTGAAAGGGTTCCATGGGAGGCAACCGTTGTGTCGGCATCGGGTTGGATGGACAAGGTTACGAATTATCGTAAGAGTAACTGTGAGCGATCCTTGCGGTCGTTGTGTTTTACTATTCATCTTGAGTGGTGCTGATTCATGCATACTCAAGCTTGTTTTATGATTTTGTGTCTATTGCGTTTCTGAAAGAGTGCAAAATGATTTCAATCGTTGTGTTATTGTGCATGAAGGCTATGAACTCGCTAGGTCGGGAAGGGTATTACGATTGAGGTGGAGGAAAGGCGTTGAGAGTAGAAGTGTCAGTCGAGTAAGATGTGGTCGAGTTATGACCTTAGTGTTTCCGTTAGAGGAGGTGGGTGAATAGCGGGAGTCTCGAGTAGTGAATTCGGAATGCCGATACGAGTGTAGTTTGAGCTATTGCTTAGTTAAGTGAGAATAGCTTTAATTGCGGTGAAATTGGAAATGATTAGAGTGATTATGTTGGGGGAATGGTAATATGCAGTGTTACGTTATTTGATGTAATGTTATCGGCTGCGAGTCTGAGTACTGAGATAGGTTGGTAATTAGATTTTGCACTAAGAAAGGTCTTGTGTTTTCCCCAAGTGAGAACGGTGGGGTATAAGGTGGTTATGATGCGTTGGACGAAGTGGGTTCTGTTAGGAATCCTAGATTGTCAGGAAGGAATGGAATCATCAGCATGTAGTCTATTGATATGGAGGTTTAGGACTGTTTAGCACGTCTCAAGTTGAAGGTTTTGTCAGGAGATTGAATCGTGAGAATGAACCCGTTGTGTGAACGGATTAGGTCGTCCGAGATTGTGTAAATGTTATGGTATAGGAACACCTAGTGAGGGCATTGGGAGAACGGAGATCACCAATGTGGACGTGATGTCCATTGAGGTTTTGATGATTTGCTTATGCGTCAGGTGTTTAGCACGACAGAGGTAGATCGCTAGGAGTTAGCAGGAAATGAGAATTTGTTCGAGGAGTTAGGAGAAGTAGGTCCATACGAGAATCCTTGTCTGTCGTGAGGTGGCTGGACAATTGTATGTCGATTGTCGATGTTGAAATCAATGACCGTTGGTTGGATGGGTGTCAGGAGGCTGGTATTGGAGAAGTACCTATAATGTAGTTATCTTGTTGAGTTTTCTTGCAAAGATGTAAGAAGTGGACCGGAGAAAGGTGTGTATCCGGCATGACGCTGGACCACCTTGTGTGAGTGTTTCTGAAGTGAAAGATAGTGGTAGCATAAGTAATTTCCTTTGGGGTTTGTTGAGCCATATAAGAACGAAATGACTAGTGTAATCGAAGTGGGTGTGCTTTGATTGGATGATCTTGATATGTGATTCGTCGAGACCCGGGAAAGGCAAAGTCGGGAAAACGTTTTTGCTTCAAATGAAATTGTGTTATGGGTGGCATGAAGGAAGTAATGTCTTATGTGTGTGTAAAGGCATCATGTTAGCTTGTTGCAAGGTGGTCGCGTGGTGCGATAGTGGCGTGAGAAGTAGTAGCGCTTGGTACCGAAGGAACGTGTAAGTCGTAGATGTAATGATGGTTTGCCGTAATATTGGAGTAGTCAAAGGTAGTGAGGATGCTCGATTGAAGTGTGTGGTTTTGCAGGCAGTAGACGTTAATGCTGGTTTGAGATCTGGAGATTGAGCTGCGGTTGGTGACGGGATGAAAGGAGAACCCTTGTTCTTCTCGAACCCATTGGATTTTGGAGTAAGTTTTTATTCTTCACTTGATTGTCGAAGAGGATATAGTAACCGTTAAGCTCTGGTGCTTCGTTATGAAGTTTAGTCAGGAGCGATGGAGTATTCCGTGGATGTAAAGAAATGCAATGAGTGGGATGACTGTGTTGGAAGTTAGGAGCTCATGGTAGTCCTAGGTGCTAAGTACCTTACGAGGACTTGGCTAAAGGTCTTGACTGACGAATTTGGAGAAACCGTTCTTTTGGACTGTAGCGGTGTGTGATGGGCGTTCCGTGTAGGCACGAGGGAAAATGATGACGGTATGGTAGATCAAGTATAGACAGGATTGTGGTAAGAAGATGTCGTGAGACACTGGAAAGACGGACTATAATTAAGGAACTGCTATTTGTAAGGCATAAGAAGAAGGGATCGTTGTGTATGTCATGGTTAAAGAGCTGAGGAAGCTAAGTTCGCGCGACCGGTCTAAAAGTTGGCTCATGTTAGCGAGTCATTCTTTTGAGGCATCTTTAATGTATCAAGTTAGGATGGAAGCAAGTGGTCAAATGTGGTGCCCTGGTCGAGAGACCTTGGGATTAGATTCGGTATTGTCGGGAAGAATGTTTCGCGTGAGCGTGTCGTTCAACATTCGATTAATTGGTTTAGTTTGAGTAAGCCTGGTCACTCCTCCTTGTGGTAGGGCAAGCGAATTTTGGTGGTAGTTCCTAGTTAGTGGAACCATTCGGTGGATTTGGTGAGGAATATAATTGTGTACAAAAACGAGTTATGGCTTAATGATTGTTGTGAGTTTGGACCGTTGGTTGGTGACTGTAGCGGTACGTGTGATCGGTGTGATTTTTGGGGAAACGTAAATTGTGCCAGGCGAAAGCTGTATTGGTGGGATGGTGTTCTTCCTTTTTATAAGGATGTTATTCAGGGGTGAGAATGCGGTAATTATATGAGGGCGATCTTGTGTAATGTCGATGAAGGGAGTGGTCAGTGTCCGTTTAGAGATTCGGGTTGTTGCGGCGTTGACCCGAGTGGAGTCGTTTTCTCTTAAAAAGAGTATTTTGGTGTGAGTAGTATGTATGAGCGAAGAGATTGCAAGTGTGTATGGATGGACATGCTACCGATATGAGAATGTGGTAGTTGGCCGGGGAGCGATATCAAAGAATACTGTACGTTGTCGGTTCTGGTCAGGAATGGATGGAAAAGCGAATGAAACTAAGATAACCGGGTTGGAAGGTTTGAGTATTTTTAAACCTCAAGTCGGAGGAAGTAATTAGATGGGAAGTAGAGTAGTGTGCTTCAAGAAGAATGTGAGTTGGGCCACATTGTAATGAATTAATGGCAGTTATAGAAAGAATTGGAGAGATAATGGATGAGTCAATTACACTCGCTGAAGTTATGGAACGTTCATGATGCGTTTCAATCCTTATTGTAGAGAGTGTGGGTTGGAAAGCAGTATGGTGTGTCTTCGCAAACATTGTGAACATTCGAGGAGTCAGATTTTATCGTATCGTTGGAAGCAAATTTTGGGGAATGTAAGTGTTGGAAGTCAGAAGTTAACTCCTATTTCAGCATGTGTCCGGCAATGGAATTCCGAGGACGGAATTCTAATAAGGGGGAGGTGATGTAACACCCCATATTTTTCTAGTCTTGCGATTTTGGAATAAAATGGGAAATTAGTGGCCAAAGTGTGAAACTTAAAACTTAAGTGTTCAAGGGGTGAATTCAAGAGTTTAAATAAGAGGAAAACCCTAATTGCTTCATTTCATTTGTTGGTTCATGCGATGGAGAGAAAGAATTGGGAGAGGAGGAGAACACTAATTGGAGGTGTGGTGAGAAGAGTTGCAGCAATTGATAGAGTCATCATCTCCAAGGTATGAGCTATCATTCTTCTTCTTCTTCTTCTCTATGTTTGGCTAGGCTAGCATTTGGTTTGGGGGAATTTGTTAATCCATTGGTTAATTGAGTTTTAATCCATAAGAAAGAAGGCAAATGATTTTGGGATTGATTTCCCTACGTGTTTGATCAAATCAGCAAGAAACTTCTTCATGGTTGCTTAGTAATCTCCATTTTTTTCTATGGATTGAGTTTTTGAGTTTTGGGGTTTTAAATCATGAACCAATGGTTGGGTTTTGGGTGGTTTTGGTTAGATTAAATGATGTTTTGATGCTTGGTAATTGTGGGGAAAGGTTTAGGATATCCCTTATTTCATTTTGGAGGCTTATAATCAATTTGGGATGAGTTGGGGTTGAGAAAGGGTGAGATTTCGGATTGAAATAGTTGTGCAGAGTTGAGAATGACGAACAGGAAGTTACGCGGTTTGTCCCGCGGTTTGCAAACCACGGGACAAGTGGCGTAAGTCCCTGTTTTGTGCATCTTCTTCGGTTCGCTTCGTGTTTCGGGTCTAGAATCGAGGCATCGCTTGGGGGTTTGTCTTAGGGGCTTAGTAGGGATGTTTTGGGATGTAATTAGATGGTTAATGTTTGGGCAAAAAATCACGTCGTACGACCACGACCAGAGCATGTAAGACGCACGTTATAATCCAAATCTTGTATTAAGATAAGGTCTCGACAAGAACCCTACCGCGAACTCAAGAACACTCAAAGGAAAGCTCAAGTATCGCTCTCGACGCACGACAACAGCCCTCGACCAGAAGTTCACACTTTGTATTCACACACGACAAACACCTGTTTTTACATTCAAACACTTGTACTTTACATTTCGAAGTATTTCCTTCATTTGTATTGTAATCATCGTACGACCGACGCCAGTACCAAGGACGTCGCCCCTGATTGGCGACCATAGTGCAGCGACGACACCCACTGTCGTCCGCAGGTTTTTTCCTCGCTTGAGGTTTTTCCTGCGTCATCAAATCCCTTGTCTCGTTTATTTTTTCCCTCGTCGAACGTCTCGTCGAAAGATCCTTTCTTTAGTTGATTAAGTCCACATCGACCTTAAGTTGTCCCTTTGGTGCGATTTTTGGCATTAACAGTTTGGCGCCATTCGTGGGACCTCATCTAGAGAAAATCCTCGACGAACGTGCACCCTACTAACAGTTTCTTGGAGTTTTTTTCTGCTCTCTATTGTAGGAATAATGGCAGCCCCTGGAAATCCGCAGAAGCTGTTGCTCAGATGTATCAGGAGCTCGAAGTCGCCAGGAATCAGCTCAATACAATGGCAGAGCAGAATCGCAGAGCAGCTGAGGAGATCGCACGGTTAAGAAATCCTCTTGGGCCTCAAAATGGTCCTAGGCCGTTCGTACATAACCCAATTCCAAGATCGTTCGACCAAAATTGCCCTAGACCATTTGTCCCGAATCCAGGTTCATCCGTACAGAATCAACAGCCAGGGCCGTTCAACCCAAATCCTCAGTTTGCGACAGTTCCTCCTCAGCATATAAGGCCACCACCCGTGAATAATGGGTCTCAGCCATTACAGGGGTCGCAACCATTTCAGCAGCCATTTCAGAATGGACATCAAGGTGGATCTCAGCTACTCCACGGTGGATCGCAGCCTCTCCAGCAGGGACCACAATCGTTTCAGAATGGACCGCAGCAATTCCAATATGGGTCGCAACCATATTCTGTTCCGTTCAACGGGGACACCAATGGTTCGTCGCATGGTAATGGCACTAGCCCAGGGACCAATCCCTCGACAGGGGCAAATCCTGATCTTAACGATCCCGTCGCCCAGCGTTTGAAGATGTTAGAAGACCAAAATGAGCGCGTCCTGTCCTTGCTCGCCAAGTTTCCTGGGGCAGCCGTGCCTGTCGACGTCGAGCCTCGCTCGGGGTATCAGGCGCCGCCCTTCATCGACGAGATTGCCATCGTCGAGGTCCCAAAGAAGTATAACATTCCTGCCTTCACTCCCAAATATTCTGGTGTGACTGATCCGACTGAGCACGTCGTGCAGTACAAGCAGCTCATGTGGACGATCTCGATCCCATTTATGTACCAGGAAGTATGCATGTGTAAGAGTTTCGGAGCAACTCTCACTGGTCCAGCTCTCCAATGGTTAATCAATCTCAAACCTAAGTCCATCGGGTCGTTTGCTGAGTTGGTTAATCAATTCTCCCAACAATTCGCCAGCAGTCGTAAGATGGAGAAGCAGACCAGCGACCTATATTACATCGTGCAGAAAGCTAATGAGTCTATTCGAAGTTATTTCAATAGATTCAATGCCGAAATGATCAGCATCCGTAATTACGACGTAAAAACCACGATCGAAGCCTATAAGCGTGGTCTGGACGATAGTTCGGGTCTATACACCGACCTAACCAAGTATCCCCCAGAGACTTTCGAAGACGTCCGAGCTCGAACCTTGGCATATATGAGGGTCGAGGATGATGCCGCCTTTCGTCGCAAGCACACTGACGACAAGAAGTCGTTAGGCGTCAGAAAGCCAGAATTCAAGACAAAGGCTGTTTCCAGAATAGAGCCAACGCGTCAAATTTCAAATGTTAGTTTCAAGACGAAAGCAGAGGCCAAGACTGCGACTAAGTTCACTCAGTACCCCAAGATATCCTCTTACGGATTCAAAGGATCTGCTAAGGAATTAGTCGAAGCTCTGAAAGGTACCCAAGCTACCATCCGATGGCCAAAGAAGTCCGACCTGGACGATGCTAAGAAAGACAAATCAAAGTGGTGCGACTTCCATGCCGATCATGGTCATACGACAGACGACTGTATCGCACTGAAGAAGGAACTAGCATATCATTTCCCGAAAGGAAATCTCAAGGACATCATCGACGATGTCGCTGTTCCAGCTAATGGCCATCGACCATCGACCCCCGAGCACGCGAAAGTCGTCAATTGCATCACCGGTGGTTCAGACGTATGTGGTCTGACGTATTCCGCGGCCAAGCGTCATGCCAGTCAGGCG
This sequence comes from Saussurea involucrata, assembly GCA_033807775.1. Lineage (NCBI taxonomy): Eukaryota > Viridiplantae > Streptophyta > Magnoliopsida > Asterales > Asteraceae > Saussurea > Saussurea involucrata. The sequence continues at coordinate 112,328,141 of CM066324.1, forward strand.
CCCGATGATCGGCCTATTCCTCGCTCGTTCAGACCCAAAGGAGATTTGGAGCTAGAAGCCATGAAGATTTTGTTCGACCACGTCGACTTGGGCGACTCGTATCAGAAGCATCATGACGGGTTAATCATTCAGCTCACAGTCGGTAACTGCCTAACGCGTCGAGTCTTGATCGACGGGGGCAGCTCAGCAAATGTCATTTTTCTCAACACTATCAAAGCCATGGGAATTGATCGCTCAAAAATCACCCGACGTTCGACAACTTTGGTCGGTTTCAATGGAGAAGCGACGAGCACCTTTGGAGAGATAATTTTGCCCGTCTACGCCGGAGGAGTCAACAAGCAGACCAAGTTCAGTGTCATCGATTGTGCGTCGGCCTATAACATCATCTTAGGACGACCATGGATCCATGATATGAAAGCCGTTCCCTCGACGTATCATCAAATGTTGAAATTCCCAACGCCATGGGGAATCCAGGAGATCAAGAGTGAGCCAAAAGTCGCTTGTGAATGCTACAAGTCTACCTTGAAGCCGAGAAAATAAACTGAAGTCGCAAGATCAAGCTCTCGACAGGTTCGTTCTTCTATCCCTAAATTAATATCTTTTCAACAGGGATAAATCTACTATGGTGCCTCGTCGCACGACAACATAGTCAACCGCAGGACAATATTTCTCCATGTCATTCTGTCATTTAAAACTTATCTTTTCCTCCCAAAAAGGATACGGTAATAAACTACAGGGGGCAAATAGAGAGAGTCTGAAATGGTATGTTCTCTAGCTCTTTCTAGCTCTTTCTCATACGACTTTTTCTCACAAAAACGTTTACTGACTTAAGCATCGGAGGGTCGTTGGCTAGCCAACGACCAACCCCCGACATCGTTTTATCGTAGAATCGCACGACAGATTATCGCAGAATCGCACGACAATAGTCATTAAGTCTACTATATGACTTTAATATCGCAAGGTCGAACGACATAAACGATCAGGTCTCTAACTCGATCATTTCTCCACAGGGGCATACGACACAAACTCACTATACGATCTGGTCGTACGATCGCAGAGTCTAAACGACTTTACCCCTATGTTTCTTAACTTTCATACCCTGAATGGATGCTTTAATCGCGTGTTTTTATATTTGTTTTACGTTCTCGTCATCGTATTACAATGAGTGCCGTAGTCGCATGATTTCATACGTACCTTATGTTCGACTTTATAATCAAACGTGATTCGAATAAAGCATAAGCAAAAGATATATATTCATTAAGTAAACCATCATATACATACACAACCCCCGATAGGTCAAGTGGCAAAAACAACAAGGAAAGAAAAAATTCTAGACGACAGGGGGAAAATCGGTTGTATCCCTGCTCGAAGTCCCGACCTGAGGGCCTTCATCTGCCACTCCTCCCGCACGAATCTCTTGCAGTTCATATTGAGCATCGAAAAGTTGGATGTCCAGCTCATCGGCACGTGCCATGGCCAACTTCTCCCTATCTAAGGCCGCTCTCTCCCTCTCCAACGCTGCAGCTTCCCTCTCAAGAGCAGACGCTACCAGATCTTCAACTCTTGACGTCTCAGCATGTAACGCCAAAGAAGACTGAAATGTCTGCGAAAAATAAAAGGTGCATTCAAGAACATTCGACAAAGATTACACAAGTCATGAAAGATTGACACTCACCGTGAACGCCAGACTGGCAACTCGAGATCTCATCTCTTCGGCTGGAACTCCGTGAAAACGTTCCCCGAAAGACGGGAGCAAATATTTCCTCAGATGAGGGAACGACGTCGTCCCGTCTAGGACACCATCCGCCATAAAGTCAGACGGCAATGTAAAATTGACCGTCATAACTTCGGCCGACGATCCCTCGCCCCTGTCAGCAGATATTGGGATCGACACTTGAGACACCGGTTTCATCACCGTCGCCGGAAGCGCAGAACTTGCTGGTGTCACGTCCATCACGCCAGGACGGCTAGATGACACCCTCGCCTTCTTAGGCAGAACAACTCCCGGTGAGTTATCAACCCTCGACGACGGCTCCCTCAGGACTGTCCTCTTGGTTCTCTTCTCGCTTGACCCAGCTGTCGAAACATTTTCACCCCGAAGGGCACGCATAACCTGCTTCCCTCTCGCCCTAGAGACCGATTTCCTCTCGGTCGGCACTGATCAGGAAATACATGAAGCGTCAGACAGATAGAGTAAACGAAATAAAATAAACTATGGTACACTTACCAGTAGCCTCTTCCTGTACGTCTTCATCTCCTTCTTCTATCACGTCCTCATCCTCGTCCTCGACCGCCGATTGCCACGAAACGAAAGATCGGTCATCAACGCTAAGACTCAAGAACTTGTTGATCTTAGCCTGGGAATCCGCAGTCGGTCTCACTTCGTCAAACCGAATCTCTGAAGGCGACAAGAGGAGAATGATAAATAGAAGTAGTAAAAATAAATAAAACTCAGAAACAAATGAAGCATACCTGTCTCATTCCAGTCTGACCGCATCCAATCGCTGCTGGAATCCAACGACTCGGTAAGAACAAATACATACCTCGACTTCCACCCACGATCATTGACGCCAGTTCCCAAAACTAAGGCACGATCACCCTTGAACTTAGAATAAGGACTATAACGCCAGTTCTTATCCTTTTTAACTTGGTACGCCGCCAAGAAATCATTCATGATCATAGGAGACTCCCATTTCGCGGACGCTCGCTCAATAACCAGCAAAACTCGCTAAAGTTGGGGCATCAATTGTCCTGGCGACACATCGAAATCCTGCATGAACGATTTGGCTAAACCAGAAAACGGCAACCCTATCTTAAAAGGATACTCGTACAAAACGAGATATCCCTCAGGGCAATCCTTAGAACGAACAATCCCCGGACACCGCAACTCTACAGTTGCATGAAATTTTGCTAAACTGCTAAAAGCATCTAAGTCTATGTGATTCATGATAAGACTAGCAGGCTCCGTCGACATTGTGAATCAAAGGACAGAACAAGATCTTATATAAACGCTCTCAACTGTGGTTTGAAGATTTAAAACGATTAGAGTAAGACGAAGAATGGAAAGGAATCAAGGCGAAATCTCTTCCCAAATAAACACTTCAAAAATATATCGAGAAAAGATCTGTCGTGATCTTTATTTATATAAACGATCGCATCAAGTCGAATCCCTGGATGATTTCCCCGCGTCCGTGTCCTTTCGTATGACCACAGGGATCTTCGACACCTGTCCTCGACAGCTGGTAAGCATCATCGTGTGTCAGTATGACGTCACGACCTCGTTCCCTTTTCAACTTCTCGTTCAGTTAGAAACGGACTAGTCTAGCTCCAAGGCGATTGAGGTAATTTCTAACTCTTGTCTTATTTCCTATGCGTCTGATTGACAAAATTTAAAACTCAAATTTGACATTCAATTTTCAAATTTTGGGGGCAAACTGTTTGGGCAAAAAATCACGTCGTACGACCACGACCAGAGCAGGTAAGACGCACGTTATAATCCAAATCTTGTATTAAGATAAGGCCTCGACAAGAACCCATAAAACATATGTCGTCCTCCATAAAAGGTAAGTCGAGAGTTCCCCACGACGCTCGACCATAGTGTCGCCAGTTCCGCACGACCATCACATAGAACCATGCGACCGAACTAACGTTAACCATTACTGTTACGTTTGTTAAGTGTTTAATGCAGGAGTCAAAATCATTAAAGAGCAACGGATATAACCGACGCAACCATTAACGATCGATAGCCGTAACGGACGAAGAGTATTATGAACATTCATCTCGGCGACTGTTTCCAGCCGTTGTAGCCGTTGATCAAATCATTAATGGAGCTAATTAATGACACGAAGACTATAAAAGACAAGCTAAAGCCTCATCTCAAGGGAGATCAAAAAAACATCCAGGATACATCAGCGAACATCACCAAACAACAGAGAAAATCATCCAAACTCATAGCAAAGAACATTCAAACTCTGGAGATCAAGTACTGAAAGCCAGAACCCTACCGCGAACTCAAGAACACTCAAAGGAAAGCTCAAGTATCGCTCTCGACGCACGACAACAGCCCTCGACCAGAAGTTCACACTTTGTATTCACACACGACAAACACCTGTTTTTACATTCAAACACTTGTACTTTACATTTTGAAGTATTTCCTTCATTTGTATTATAATCATCGTACGACCGACGCCAGTACCAAGGACGTCGCCCCTGATTGGCGACCATAGTGCAGCGACGACACCCACTGTCGTCCGCAGGTTTTTTCCTCGCTTGAGGTTTTTCCCGCGTCATCATATCCCTTGTCTCGTTTATTTTTTCCCTCGTCGCACGTCTCGTCGAAAGATCCTTTCTTTAGTTGATTAAGTCCACATCGACCTTAAGTTGTCCCTTTGGTGCGATTTTTGGCATTAACAGTTAACACCATTCTTATGACATCCAATTCAGGTGTTCGGTTTGAACTAACGTGGGTTTCAGAGCGTGTGTCGATGTGCTAAGGCTAAGGTGAGTTCCTTTAACTCTTTTGGTGCAAATGAAATGTTTTGCTAAAGTTTTTATAACTGAACTTGGTTTGAGCATGATGGTATGATTTTATAGTATGAAAAGCTTCGTTACTTTATAATGTGGAACTGTTTATGAATATACGCATGTTATGAAAATGTTATAGATGCGCATGTTTGACTTACGTGATGTTATCCATTATGTGATATTATATGTGGAGTCGGGTGCACAGTGGGAGTAGGGTACCTTGGGATATCATATCCCTTGGGAGTTGATTAGTTACCGGTACATATGGAATCCGTTTCCTGTGTACGTGGAGATGGGGAGTCTGCTTGGGCCCCGAGGGCGAGAGGGGAGTCTGCTTGGGCCCCGATCGTGGAAATTACCGTGTGGTGAAGAATGTCTACGAACACTGTGCAAATGCCCATATGTGACGTGGTTTGGTCGAAACATTTTGATGGGCCTTTATGGCGGTTTGTATTTATCTCTTCTAAATTGGGCCTTTATGGCGGTTTGCATTTATATTTTTTTAAATACTTTATTAAACTATTTTCGGGAGGGAATTCACTAGACCTCATGGTCTAACCCTCGCTTTTCAAAAAACTAAAACCATTTTCAGGTGATGGTCGTGTTTTGGGTTTCATCGAATGATGATGGAAGGGTGTGGCGTTGTAGAAGAGCTAGAGCCTAGAGATAACTTATAGATCCCCGACAGGCTTCCGGTAACATCTCAGTTGTGAAGGTGTTTTTCCGCTGCGAGTTTAAAGTAGAACTAATGTATTGTATACTTTGGGACCGTCTTTGGTTGCAACGTTGTCAATTTTGTTTTAATTAAATTTGGGTTGTTACACGGGAGGAGTGACCCGTTTATGCCATGGAAGGGAGTATCCAGTAAGGCAGCGTGAGACTGACTCATTGCCACTCTTGAGTGATTTCAGGGTGCCATTTACGGGAGCGGATTTATCCGTGAAAGTTTTATGTGAAGTTATGTGAAAGTTTTATGAAAAGTTATGTGAAAGTTTTATGCAAAGATATTTGAAAGTTATAAACGGTTTTTAACTGATTTTGAGAACTGTCAAGAGGGAGCTCACTAGACCTCATGGTCTAACCCTCATATTTTTCAAACTAAACCTTTTCAGGTAAGCAGCTAGTAGGAGGCTCAAGTAAGTGAGCAAGAGCAGGATAGAGTACAGATGCAGATAGAGACAATGTCAGTGACACTTATAGAATCTAGTATGTTTTCAGTTGTGTATAGGTTGTTTTCGCCAACCTAAATTTTGAATCAGATGTAATGAAAATTTGGGACCTAGTTTTGTAATACTTATGATTTAATGCTACACATATTCTATTTTAGACTGGGTTGTTACAATTGGTATCAGAGCCATAGTTTAAGGGATTTAGGTGACCGGACGGGCCTAAACTTAAACTTTGGAAGTAGAAATCACAACTGAGAATCAGGAAATGCGTTAGGAGGGCACTATTGTAGAGATAGGAGTAATAGGGTACCGATGACAGTCATGTAAGGTAAGTTTGGGATTACACCTGACCAGTGTAATTGCTAACTTACATGTACATGTATGTGCTTAATCTGCCTTATTATTTCGAAGTTGTGGTCTTAAGCTAGCTTATATGTTGTATTCCAGTAATCTAGAATGTCAGCAAGATCCCTAAGGGGTAGATTGAGACCCATTGTTGGGGAAGTATCGTGAGAGATCATGTATGATGTGATGTATGTATACATCGTAGAGAAGGAAATGATGTTTGGAATGTTATGAGCCGTCTAGAGGTAGATCTTCGTGGGTTCGAAGAGGATGAGTGATTGCTTTTGAGTAAGACTCCTGGTTCTGGAGAGTCCCAGGTCTAGAGATCGTGGGATAGATCAGTTGTGATGGTAAGGTGGAAAAGTGTCGAGATCTTGAAAGCTTCAATTCAAGAACGAGTGGAGGATTAGAGCCCAGACTCTTTAGTCGAGATTTTCAGTGACAGGATCAATAAAGGGAAGATATCCGTGGTGGATTGAAATGTGTAGGGGTAGAATGTGAGATGATTGATCAAGACGAAAATAGTATGAAATGGTTGAGTAAGTGGGCCGTGGAATGCATGTATAGCAAGTGTTGCACGGCCGAGAGGGCGACCACTGGTTGAAAGTAGAGTGTCAATGATAAGTTGCATGAGTAAATTGATTGACATTGTTTGAGTGAGTAGCCTTCATTTGCGAATATAATTTCATGCATTGTGTCCTTGTATGTGTTACATGAGTTTTTGTGATTAAAAGCAAATGCGTAAATAGTAATTTTTGGTCGGGATTGAGTCAGTATGTGCAAGCGTGTATTTAAAGAAAAAGACAATTCCATTTACGCCGCACAATGAAATTTTGAGCTTAGCAATTTGCAAAATACTTCACACTTTTCATGATAAGTTAAATTGTTGCAAAAAGTCAAGAAAACGTTTGCCAGCAAAACTTTTATAACCAAAATGAGTATTGACATGTTGAAGCCATATAAATGGGTGTGAGAGTCGACTGGTTTATTTCGTGTCGGCAATTTCTTTCAGAATTTTGTCGTATGGAAGATTTTTATTCCATATGTTACTGTTGTAACAACGTTGTTTTGGTAGAGTAAGACTGAGTTCTACTATGTCAGGATCGATTCTTAACAAGAATTAAACTTCTTAGAAACAAAATTTAGAGAATCTTGCGGAATAGAACTCTAAATCAATTAAAGAACAATCAATAGAATTCAACACACTGTATATATCAAACTGTATTACTCACAAGTTTTACACCAAACCTCAATCTTGATGAACAGATCTCACCAAGACGACTTCTACTTCTCTAGAAATAGGATCTACGATCTTGAGGTTAATTCTCTCTGAATGGCTAAACAAACTTTTTAAAAACTGTTCTTTTTTTAAAACCCTAATAGCTATCTATATATATAACAGAATAAGTACAAGATAACTACTAAGAATAAAACGATCTTCAAAATATACTTCCATGCTTATCTTCAGCTTTCCTTCTTTATCTTCTCATACCATACATATCTACTCAGCAGTATTAACAATGATTTGACTTAGCAGCATTAACGACCTTCAGCAGTATTAACCTTCACAGTCTTCTAGCAGTAGTATCTCAGCTCAGCAGTACTAACCATGTCTACGCAGTAGTAATTTGGTCTAGCAGTACTAACCATGTATGCGCAGTAGTAATTTGGTCTAGCAGTACTAACCTTGTCTAGCATTAGTAACCTTGCCCAGCAGTATTAACTTTCTTCTGGCAGTATTAATGTAGACTTAGCAGTAGAAATCATGGACTAGCAGCACTATCCATACTTAGCTCATTTTCAGTTCCCAACAATCTCCCCCTAACTTGACTTTTAGGAAAAGAAGTCAAGTTCTTCAAATGATGCTTCCAAAACCTAATCATACATGCCTAGATTAGGATTCAATCCCAGACTTTGATTGAGAATCCTTTTTACCAAGAATCTACCCATTGCTGAATCCTTGTTGCAGGTCAACTTAGCATGTAGCATTCCTTTCAGCCTCTTCATGCTGTGGTTGTATATTTCATCCACCAGATAGTATTCTTGAGTCGCAGAGTCAAGGGAGATGACATATACTCCACAATTTTCATAGAGCATCCAGTTGGTAATGGATTGAAACTGTGTGTTTATCATATACTGAACTGCTTCAGGTTTGAACATTTGGCACAAGAATTCAAGTACCATTTTAGAGATTGACATCCCATTTTCAGTTCCCAACAATCTCCCCCTAACTTGACTTTTAGGAAAAGAAGTCAAGTTCTTCAAATGATGCTTCCAAAACCTAATCATACATGCCTAGATTAGGATTCAATCCCAGACTTTGATTGAGAATCCTTTTTACCAAGAATCTACCCATTGCTGAATCCTTGTTGCAGGTCAACTTAGCATGTAGCATTCCTTTCATCCTCTTCATGCTGTGGTTGTATATTTCATCCACCAGATAGTATTCTTGAGTCGCAGAGTCAAGGGAGATGACATATACTCCACAATTTTCATAGAGCATCCAGTTGGTAATGGATTGAAACTGTGTGTTTATCCTATACTGAACTGCTTCAGGTTTGAACATTTGGCACAAGAATTCAAGTACCATTTTAGAGATTGACATCCCTTGCTCAGTCAGCATGTTTTCATATAGCCTCATCCCAACTTTGAACATCTCTTCTAAGTCTGATCTTGAGCAAGTTCTGACAATTTTTCCCCAAGTTGAAAAGACTTCAAATTTTCCATCTGCTCTTTTTATCCTAATGAACTCCTTTCTACCATCTTTCAAAGTGTCCCAAAAGATGATTTCAGGAGCCTTAGATGATATTGGTTCAGCCTGAATTGGAATTGGGTTAGAGTCAACACCAGTAATATACAAATCACATTGGGCATCAGTTTGTGATTGTACATTGCTTGATTGCCCTGATGGAGTTGCCACTTCTTCTTCAGCAACTTTTGGATCAGATTTTTCTTTTACTGTTTCCTCCTGGGCCTCTTCTGCAGTTGGCTCCACCCTTGGCTTCTTTTCATTTTTCTTCTTTGAAGTTATGGGCTTGGTTCTTGGTCTTTTCTTTGACATCATCTTGGTTCTGTTAAAAGTTTTAACAGCTTCAGGAGTTGGTTCAGCTGTTTTAAGTTTTTCAGCAGCAATAACCATTTCTGCTGCTATGGCTGTTACTGCTTCTCTTAGAACATGTAATGATGCTGCTTCAACACTGTTCTTCACAATCCAGTATACTTCTTCATCAATTTCAGCTTGAGATGTAGTTACTGCTTCAGTTTCTGCTGTTTCTTCTGTTTGGCTTTCAGCAGCATTAACTGTTTCTGCTGCTTGTTCAAACTCAGCAGCATTAACAGTTTCTGCTGCTGTGGTTTTTGCTGCTGTTGTAGTTTCTGCTGCTGTCGTTTCTTCTGCTTCGTGAACATTTGCAGCATTAACAGTTTCTGCTTCAACTTCAGTTACTGCTGCCTTTACGGTTTCTGCTTCTTTAACAAGCTCTTCCACCTTTTCTGTCTCCCCCTTATTCTGTGCACTGGACTCCCCCTTAAACTGTGCATTATCAATTTCCATCTCAGTCTCCATCTGAACTGTCTCCCCCTCAACTTGTAGACCCTTCATATTCAGTTCTGCTTCTGATTCTGACTCTGACTCCCCCTTTTTGGGAGCATCATCAGTTGGAATTCTTCTTCTCAGCACAAATCTTGCCTTTTTCTTTCTGTGCAACAACTTGGTGACCATCTTCTTGAGCTTCTCAATTTGAGACTGTTGGTAGGTGACCACAGTCTTCAGTTGCTCAATCTCTTTCTTCTGTGCCATAACATCCAAGTTGACATTTCCAATGGTTTCCATCAATTCAACATAGTTATATCTATCCTCACCTTGTTTAGAAGTGTTTACCTTCTTTACAGGATCACTGGAAGTAGCCATCAATTCCTCTTTGTTATGTCTATCCTCACCCTTTTTAGAAGTTTTTACCTTCTTTAAGGGATCCTTGGAAGTTTTAGCAGAAGCCTTCTGCCTAGCAGAAGCACTAACTGCCCCCTTGGTTTCTTGGCACCTGGGTCCTCCTAATGATTTCTCATTTAGAGTTGCTATGGGGAAGGTCTTATTTATGTTACCACTGTCCTTCTCTGTGCTAGCAGAAGTAGTGGCAGCCTTAGCACCCATATGCTCATCCTTCTCCTTAGAGAGCACCTTCTTGGGGTTGGGAGACACCCCTGTGGTTTCCCTGTTGATATTCTCAATTGGAGAATGCTCCAACTGAGGGCTTAAAGGCTTAGGGCTCTGAGTAGGTACATCAAGGGAAGGAACCTTGTGCACCTTTCTTCTTTGAAACTTGTTGGATAAAGCAGGAGTGGGCTTTTGAAGTATGTGCTGAGGGATATTTATAGTGAATGAAGATAGGGTTTGGTCATCAGTGGGATGATCTAATGAGGGCCTTGATCCTGATGCCATACCTTCAGAGGGGTGGGACACAACCATCATTGTAGAGAACAATGGTGTGTCAACTCCTTCCGAGTCCCTAGGAATTCTTCTCATATTTGAGAAAACCTTCCCTTTAGGGGATTTGGGTACATATACCTCAGTAAACTGAGGTAAGTCCATCAATTCCTTGTTAATAACTTCTTGCACAAACCTTGGAAACATGTAAAAGCTCTTTTTGGATTCCAAGTTTGATACAAGATCATTAAAGATCATAGCTGAAAAATTGTACTTTCTGGCAGTGGATAAGCAGACCAACGCATATGCAATGGGACTGCTGAATTCACTCCATCCAGTAGTTTTCTTGGAAATACAGTGCATCAGGGTATGAACAAGAAATCTCCATTGGTTGAAATTTTTTGACTTGTAGAATTTAAAAACACCAATGGGACCTTCATACCCCATTCTTTGTAAAGTCGAATATAGGTCATCAGAAGATAGAGAGGTTATACCTGAGGCATCATCCAAGTGAAGAGAGATGCGAATAACCTCCTCTGTGACTTTCAAGGGTTTATCACAAACCCTTGTTCGAATGGTTTTCTGCCCTTCTTCGAAACTAACAGTGGCATTCTCCCAAAATTGCGTCTGATGTTCGATATAGATGGTTGGGCTCACCGTTAGGGCATAAGAGATGTGCGAGGATTTAAGAAAATCGACGATATCGTGGAATCCCGCAGCTTGTTTCGGCTTCTGAAGCATGGCTATTTCATTGTGCTCATCAACAAACTCCATGATTCCTGAGGATTCTTGAAAGAAAGAAAACACAAAGATTCTGGGGAGACTAGGTTAGAACGAGAGAGAAGAAGTTAATGCGAAGAGTCGTTATGAACTTTGGCGGGCAAACAGGGGTATTTATTGCAGTATTTGCCCTAGATTTTCAAAAGCAGTATTAACGACATAAGCAGTATTAACTACTGAGCAGTATTAACTGCAAGGCAGTATTAACTACACAGCAGTATTAACTACCGAGCAGTATTAACTACCTAGCAGTATTAACTACCTAGCAGCATTAACTACCAAGCAGTATTAACTACACAAGCAGTATTAACTGTGCACTAGCAGTAGAAACTCTGCACTGGCAGTAGTAACTCTGCATTAGCAGTAGTAACTCTGCACTGGCAGTAGTAACTCTGCACAAGCAATAGTAACTCTGCACTGGCAGTAGTAACTACACTTGCACTTTGCAGCATTAGTCAAATCCTCAAATGTCATCTTACCTTCTGACACATCACCTTTACCACTTCTCTTACCTTCTGCAGGATTATTTCCAAAAGTAACATGTCCTCCATCAATTCTTTTGAAATTCTTGAGGCAGGCCATGTTACCTGTCATGTGCCTGGAGCAACCACTATCAACATGCCAGATGCTCTTCCCCTTGAGCTGTTGGTTGCCCTGCACATCTGATAAATCAATTAGTTTTTATTGGGAACCCAAGCCGAAGTGGTCTTGGGTCTCCCTTGCTCATCAAAGTACTTGCACTTGGTTTTGATAAGATTTTCAAATTTAGGTACTGCAGTACTGGAGTACTTTGTCAAAATTATTGGTGTAGCAGCACTAGCAGCAGTATTAACCTCAGAAGTACTAACAGTGCTAGCAGTACTAATACTGGGAGCAGCAGTATTGTTAGCAGCAGTATCAGCAGTACTAACAGAGGTAGCAGTATTAACAGAGTTAACACTGCTAGAAGCAGTATTAACAGAGTTAATACTGCTAGAAGCAGTACTATCTGAAGAAGAAGCACTAAAAGTATTAGCAGCACTAACATTGGACTGATTACTAGCAGTATTAACACTGCTAGCAGCACTAACTTTGGAATGATTACTAGCAGTATTAACACTGCTAGCAGCACTAACTTTGGAATGATTACTAGCAGTATTAACACTGCTAGCAGCACTAACTTTTGAAGCAGTACTAACAGTGTTAGCAGTACTAACACTGCTAGCAGCAGTATTGTTTTTAGTGCCTTTTGGAACCCACATAGTACCACATTCCTTTTCAGTCGTTTTCTTTATGTGGCTTTTGGGTTTATCTTGTTTCTTTGCCACATTTTTCTTTGCAGACTTTTTATAGCCACCATTCTTTCTGTAACCACCAGGTTTTTGAAAAGATCTTTGAGCATTAAACCTTTGGTTAACAGGATTGAAATAACAGTGTTTGGCTAAATGATTTAGCTTACCACAGATGAAACAAGGTTTTGGCCTGTTGATTCTGTTCAGATCAACTCCTTGTCTCATAGCCCACTGGTTATTCCAGTTCCTTTGATTTCCCCTCTGATTATCATGTTTTTGGGGCTTGTTCTCTTTAGATTTCCTGCAAGAACACTGTTTACAAGTATTAGAGTTCACAACTTTGGGCTGTGTGGAATGAACTCCCTTTTCCTTTTCAGTCCTTTTGATCTCATTGTTCTTAACACATGGAGTTTCACATTCCTCATCAGAGTCTACTTTGTCAGTCTCATCCTCAACAACTACTGTTTCTTCACAAGGATCTATATTAATCTTTAATTCAGGATCATTCCTATCCTTGGTCTCTAACAAATCAGACTTAGGGGGTATGTAGTTGTTATTGTAGGGTGGAGGTGTGGCATTGTACCCTATCCCTACTTTCATCTTGTCATGGATTTGAGCCTTAATGATGGTATCTATGGTTTTAGAAGCACAGGTAAACTTTTCAACATCAAGTTTAACCTTCTTAAGCTCTTCTTTTAATTTCTCATTCTCCTCCCCAGACACTTTCAGCTTAATCTCATACTCATTCTTCTCCCACTTCCAATAGTTAGTATCATAGTGGTGTTGAAGTTCATTAGCTTGAAAAGCTCTAATCTGTTCCTCAAACCTTTCTACAATCCTAACATAATCTTTCACATCCTTCTCTAGCCTCTTAAGGTTATCACACATACCCTGATTGTGATCCCTATATCTTTTAACAGCATCAATGCAAGCTTGAGAACAGAGTTTAGATTGTACCTCAGTGGGAATATCAGATACTTCTGCCATAAGAGCTTGATTCTGACAGGCTTCCTCAGCTTGATCACTCCAATCAAATCCCATTCCTTGTTGAGAAACAAGGGCTTGAGAGGAGCTTCTGTTTTGGTTTCCATTTGGAGCCTGTTGATGTGATCCTCCACTTCTGCATTCTCTGGCAAAGTGTCCCATCTTGTGACACTTATAATACTCAACCTTGGACTTGTCAAAGCCTGCACCATCTTCTCTTCTCTGGGAAAAGTTGTTTCTCCCAGTCCTTTTGATGAATTTCTTCACCCTCATTGATAGCATAGCCATCTGCCACTTGATGTCCATCTCTTCCAGATCATCAGCATTAATCTGCTCTAAATCATCATTGATTAGAGAAGAGTGAACATGACTAGAAAAGAATGCTTCTAGTACAGAATCTGTAGTCTTCTCTTGATTAGTTCCACCAGCAACATTAACAGAACCTGCAGTATTAACAGAATCAGGGTTAGCAGCATTATCAGAGGATGAAGATAATAAAGCAGCATTATAAACAAATCCAGATGGCCTTTTCTTGGCTTCAATTTCAGCCTCAAATACTCTCAGATCATTGTAGAGGTCATCTAGCTCTTTGTCCTCCAATTGGTCATTCTGTCTGAATGAGACTGTGTACATGGTCCATTCTTCTCCCAATGACCTAAGGAACTTTCTATTGACATCATCAGCATCCATGTGTACACCCACAGTAGCTAATTCTCCAATCAACTTGTTAAATCTGTCAAAAGTTTGAGTCATAGACTCATTCTTTGCAGACATGAAGTTCTCATATTGTTGCCTGAGAATAGCCTTTTGATTTCTCTTTGTGCTCTTTGTGCCAGTAAATCTTTTCTCCAGAGCATTCCACAACATCTGTGCATCTGTGCAGTGTTGGAATTGATGTTGGTACTCATTAGGAATAGCCAAAAGCAGAGTGCTTAAGGCCTTCATCTCTGTTTGTCTGACTTTCTTTTCAGCATCTGTCTTGGGAGGAGGTCTCTTTCCATCTGCTCCAATCTTTCCTTCATTACATGGGCCATTTTCTATGATGTCCCATATTGCATAATCAGTAAGAAGAATGTACTGCTTGATTCTCAGTTTCCACATGTCAAATTCATTGGGTTTGAGCATGGGAACCTTTGAAACAAGAGTACTGTGAGTATCCATTGAATTGTCCATAGTTTCTAAGATACCAACGCTCTGATACCACTTGTCAGGATCGATTCTTAACAATAATTAAACTTCTTAGAAACAAAATTTAGAGAATCTTGCGGAATAGAACTCTAAATCAATTAAAGAACAATCAATAGAATTCAACACACTGTATATATCAAACTGTATTACTCACAAGTTTTACACCAAACCTCAATCTTGATGAACAGATCTCACCAAGACGACTTCTACTTCTCTAGAAATAGGATCTACGATCTTGAGGTTAATTCTCTCTGAATGGCTAAACAAACTTTTTAAAAACTGTTCTTTTTTTAAAACCCTAATAGCTATCTATATATATAACAGAATAAGTACAAGATAACTACTAAGAATAAAACGATCTTCAAAATATACTTCCATGCTTATCTTCAGCTTTCCTTCTTTATCTTCTCATACCATACATATCTACTCAGCAGTATTAACAATGATTTGACTTAGCAGCATTAACGACCTTCAGCAGTATTAACCTTCACAGTCTTCTAGCAGTAGTATCTCAGCTCAGCAGTACTAACCATGTCTACGCAGTAGTAATTTGGTCTAGCAGTACTAACCATGTATGCGCAGTAGTAATTTGGTCTAGCAGTACTAACCTTGTCTAGCATTAGTAACCTTGCCCAGCAGTATTAACTTTCTTCTGGCAGTATTAATGTAGACTTAGCAGTAGAAATCATGGACTAGCAGCACTATCCATACTTAGCTCATTTTCAGTTCCCAACATACTAAAAGGGTGCATGCGAACGATTCTCGAGATCGTTGTGCAGGGCATTGGAGTTATGAGAATGTTGGGGTCATGTGTACCCAAGTTGTTTCCAAGTGTTGTTCTTTAAAATGAGAAAATGTGCGAAATGATTTATTTATCGCGTTGTCATGCATGAAGGCTATGAACCCACTAGGTCGTAGAGTATTACATTTTAAGCTAAGGAAGAACTCCGAGAGTGGAGAGGTGTTGGACAAATCAGCGGAGAATGTTTGTAGTTTTGGTATTTGTGTTTAAGAGGAGATGTGAACAGTGGGAGAGTCGAAACTGGACTTTAGTGTCAGTTGTATGAGGGTCTGTACCCTTGTTCGGTGACTGGAAATACAGTTGCCGAGGGACGGTTGTGTCCGGAGGAAGAACTAGAAGTCATCAAAGTGATGGTATTAGCAACTCGTTATGAGTAGTGTGGTGAGACAAAAATGAAATATCCTCGACGTCGGATAAGAGTTTTAAGGTGATCTTGTAATATTGACGTTGCACGAGTAAGTTTTGAAAGGGGGACGACGGATGTGTAGATGAGCATGACATGTTGGAAGAACTAGGTTCTGTTGGGAACCTTTGTGACGGAAAGTTAGGGAAGCATCAACAGGTCGACTACTAATATTAAAGTCGACAACTATCTAATATGTCTGGGGTTGAAGGCATTGTCAAGAGGTTGGAAGCGAAGAGAATTACCACGGTGTGGGTAAATATAGGAGGTCGTTCTGGAAAGGTGTATCCATAATGATGGAACACCTCGTGTGGGCGTATAGATTTTGTCGATCGGTGAGGGAATGTGCCCTGTCTATGTAATGCTTGGATCGTAAAGAACTAGCAAGAAACAATTATGTTCGAGTTAATTGGGAACTCGTGAGTTGTGGTTCAACTAGAGTTGGGGAAAGACAAAGTAGCGAGATAGACTTAGTTATTTATGCGGGAGAATATGAAGGCAAGTTTGAATTGTGTACAAATGACCATGAGAGATCTGGTCCGCAGTGTGACGTTATGGGTGAAGAATGTACGGATGAGTAGTGGTATCAATTGCCAAGATAAATGTGCCAGCCAGTGTTGTAGTAATGTGATGTTAGAAAGAGGAAACATCATATGGAAGCCTTTCCGGGGATTTCAAATGAGGTGTACAATGTGTTAAGCAAGTGGTTGGAGCACGTAGTTTGTAAGTTAGCGTTGTGATATGGCTATTATCGGAATAGAATACCGGAGCGGTAGTGGATGGTTACCCAAAAGAGAAACCAAGCGTTTTGGTTGGGTGAGTCGCTAAGTAAGTATGTTTTTGGAATCATGGGAAGTTTAAAGAAGAGGATGGATGGGTTAGTCAAAATGTGGTGTAGTAGAGGCGAAATTTCTTAAAGAATGTGAATTGTTTCTTGTGTGTGAATAAATTATCCGAGAAAGTAATTGTTGGAGATCAAAGAACGTGTAGTGACTTCGATCTTTGGGTTAGATACCTCAAGTTAGATAACTTGGTTAGATACCTCAAGTTAGAACTTTGGGTGCAATCGTTTGGGTATGTATTATAGTGAGAAAGTGTTGGCATGTGGAAAAGTCGGAAGAGAGGGGCAAGTAATGTTTGGTGGGCGATGCTCCACGCTAACGTGGGGAAGTGATGACGGTATGTCGGACTAAGTGAATAGGTTAGAAGCAATAAACTTGGCAGTAACACCGAAAGAGTGGAGTAGTGTGTAGATTGACATCGATAAGTGTGTGAACTCCTGGAAATAAGTGGAAAAGGCAGTTGAATGAATTTGAGTTGGTGATGTTGTGAGAAATGTTCAAACAAACTGGTCGTTCAGTGATAAGCTATTGAGAATGGTTTGGTGTGACCATGACTACTCCTCCTAGTTGAGTGAGGGTAACCGAAGTTGTAACGTCCCAAAAATTACAAGGAATTTAAATTTTTTAAAAGTAATACATTTCATTATAATCAAACCAAAAGTTAACAAATCTCATTACAATAAGAATAAACGTCGTTATTTAAAACCGTCAACAAGGTTTAAGCAGCGGAAAGTTATATAATTAAATCCCCATTTACTAAAAATCAATTTAAACAATCTTCGCCTTGCGCCCGTGTGTACCGTCATGCCCGACTGCTACTCGCACCTGAAAACATAAGATTTTGGGAAGGGGTAAGCACGAAGCTTAGTGAATTCAATCCTTACATAGGATCGCAATTATATCAGCATCACCCTTAATCATACCAGCACATAAATTTCTTGGAACATCCATCAAGAAAATATAACACGATTAATAATAATCCTTATGCTCCTTGGAACCACCATCAAGAAGACATAATCACAACACATTATACCAATACACCTACTCCTTGGAACAACCATCAAGAAGTGGCCTTATACTTCTTGGAACAACCCTCAAGAAGATATAATCACAACTCATTATACAAACGCATATACCTCTTGGAACATCCATCAAGAAGTATATCAATCACAGTTCAATATATACACACAAATATATATATATATATATATATATATATATATATATATATATATATATATATATATATATATATATATATATATATATTCCACCCCACAATAATATCAACAAACAATCATAATCAACACACTCCTTGGGACCACCATCAAGAAATACATCAATCACAGATCAATATATATATATACTCAAATATATATATTCCTTAACACAATAATATCAACAAACAATCATAATCAACACACTCCTTGGAACCACCATCAAGAAATACATCAATCACAGATCAATATATATATACTCAAATATATGTATTCCTTAATACAATAATATCAACAAGCAATCATAATCAGCACACTCGAACAATAGCAACACAAATATAATTCCCATCCTATATAGTGAGAGAACTCACCTCGAACGCAAGCTTATGACCTTAACCGCAACACGAACCGGCCAACACCCGATCACCTTTTTCCACCTAAAGTAACGTTAACAATTGTCAAAGTGACGCCCCAAACCGAAACCACGACTACTAATTTTAAACGCATAATTTTCCAGTTTTTACTCTCAACACGCAGGTCTGTTCGGGACCTGTTTAACCCCTTAAAAACTGATTAAACCAGAAATATTTTTCCATAAACACAAATTCCCATGTCTTAGGGTTCCAGGGACATATCGCACGCGCTCTAACGATTTTTCTACAATTTATTATGGATTTTACAAAACCGGTTAACTGCACAGCGAAAAACAGCACATTTCATTACAAAACAGCAGTTTGACACTAGCTACGGTCCGAACTGGTTTTTCCGCAAAACATAAGAAACTTACTAGACTCAGAATGGGAACTTTTGGCACTGGTTTCATCCCAATCCGACATTTCTAGCAGAAGTTATACTCGATACAAAAACAGGGACAGAAACTGCGGTTTCACATAAAATCATAACACGGTCCTTCGCTATGCGATAAACGGTTTATGGTCAGGCCACGACGGTTTTGGGGTTCCGACAGGTAGTTTTAGGGTTTAGGCCACGGCACCACCCACTGCCACCTCCGGCAGTGGGGGCACGGCGGCGGCGGCGGTTTCCGGCGGCACTCACACACACGCGCACACACACACACACACGCCACCCCACACCTCCCTCACACCACCGTCCCTCTCTCTCGATCGCTCTAACGCGCACCCACCCGCACACACATCCACAGCCGTCACAGTGGCGGCGTGCGGTGGTGGCCACACCGCCGGCGGCCATGGCTGCCGCGGCGGCGGTGGTGGTTTGTGATAACCTTGCGACGAACAAAATCAAAGAAAACAACGAAACGACAACGGTTACCTCGATGCAACGCTTTCTCGCCCTCTAAACCGACCGAACCCGCCGGCGATCGCCTCCTTCCTCCTCTCTCCTCGTCGCCGGCAGCAGCCCCTATCTCTCTCTCGGCTTCTCTCTCTTCGATCACTCTCTCTCTCGGTTCTTTTCCTCCGGCCGTCGAACACAAGACAACAAAGGGTGCCGTAGGGTTCTTTTGTTTTCTCTCCTTTTGCTTGTTCCCTCCTCACGATATCAACACCCTAACAATTACAAAATGGATTTCGCTATTTCCTGCATGGGCCGAACCCATGAGGGTTATTGGCCCTTTGACACAATTAGCCCCTCAACTTACAATCCTCTAGCAACTAACCAAAAATTTCGACACTTTAACGATTAAACCCAACTCGACTAACCCCGTTAACGGAAACCACATTAAATCAAACTTAAAAGAAAAGAATTTAATAAAAGAAATTACATACCGGGATACGGGTTTTACAACTCTCCCCCACTTAGATTAGACTTCGTCCTCGAAGTCTACGTCCGCAAACAGCTCTGGATAGTTTTAACATATCTCAACCTCGGGTTCCCAAGTCCACTCGGAGCCCTTTCTGTGTTGCCACTGGACTTTCCTCAACTAGAATCTAAATTTCTCACCCCGTCTAGAATTTCTCGAATACTTTTCTTACTAACAAAACTCCTTCACGGACATTGAAAATATGATCGGAAGAACACTTCCACAACTGAATTCATTCCTAGTCTAACGACTTCGGTTGCCTCCCAACCTTAGATGTTCCATACATCACGATTCAACTTTCAAGCTCTAACCATCCTAAAGGTGCTCACCAACATACCCTACAGGATACTCGAATCCGATAATTCCTACCATTACTGCCGATTAACTTCCACGAGTTCTAGTAGACTCCCAAAATTTATTTCACACGGATCATCAACCAGTAAACTTATAATCACCCACGAAGGTCATTCCACCAAAATCATTCATCACAATTACGCATCTCAGGGTTACTACTACCATCATCATAATTATTTTAAAATCGGCTACAAATCTCCGATTACACTAAAGGTGTTTGGCCTCAAGCCTAAAAGTCGACACTTAAACATACTACTTACTAAAAAAAATACTGCGCATTTATTCTTTTAATTACAAAGGGCATCATTCCCTTAACCGATACTATTCGGCCTACATTACCAACACGCGTGGAATACCCAACCTTCCACCGCCTATTATTCCTCCATACTCGCTCTACGAAGCCTAGTTACACCGTATCAAGATACACCTCAACGTCTACCTCCCAGGTACGTCTCAAGGCCCGGCACATCGGAACTACCTCTCAGGTAAGTGCCCAAGACTATATCCTCCCAGTGCCTACTAGAAAGTCAAGGTCATAACACATGAATACCGGAGTCCCACCCCGAGATACCCAACCGACCAATACCAACGACTGACTGACGTGACCAAGGATCCAATGCAAAACAGTCTACCAACAACATGCCTATCCCGGAATGACTCACTCACCCAACATGTAAATACTCAACGTGCAATAAGTGCAAAACTGTGCAACAAAACAACCCATCAACAAAACTCCACATCGAGCCATTAAAAACCGTGCAATTGACCCATGACTATCTCAAAGTCAAAACCGAGCAAAACGCTCCACGCTTGCTAGACCCATAAGTCGGTCAAAAACGCGTTTAAATAAAGTTTAAGCAAGCAATACTCTAAAATCAACATTAGTCCCAACCTCGACACGGGTTAAACCAAAGAGTTTTCCAAAAGGACTCACGCCCTTAAAATTCTCAAAATGACACATAACACTTATAAGCGCACTTCCCAAATGGTTTACAAAATCATTTACAAAATATTTTCAACGTCAAGATTTTTCATTTCAAAAAGACCGTAAGCAATAAAACTACTATTACCAGGTCGGTAGTTACGCAAAAATGGACACACTCGTCCCACATATGAAAATCATGTTGAAAATCATTTCATTGCAGCTTAGTTTACTCACAAAACGTAAAGCGAAATAAATATATTCTTTGAAAATGAACCTTCACGGTTCTAGTATGAATTGACTCATGACATGTATTTAAAGTAACCGCTCGACCTTACACTGGGTGCGACAAAAGTGTGCACATAATTTCAAAATCATTTCCACGACATTTGACCCCAAAATTCCTCTTTTTCCAACATAAAATGTCGTGGCACAGGGTTCACCAACAAATCTTACGTGTGTCGGCTAGTCATACAAAACGATGAAACGGTTTACAAATATACTTTTGTTAAAACACAACTGTCTCGTGTAAGTTTCAAACTTAAAAATAAAAACCAATATGTTTTCATCATTTGAAAATATCGACTAAAACCTCATAAAATCTCAAAAGGCGGGGTTCTTTAAATTGATTTCCAAGATTTCCCCAAATGGTCACATAAACAAATAAGATATGCCCTCGTGAAATTAAACCCACACGACTCAACACGCCGTAAAACAAAACTTATTTTAACCAAATCACTCAAATAGCTTTATACAGACATCGTAGAATGTAACTTTCCGTCTCAACTCTAACATATGTGGAGGAGTTCCAATGTTAAAGTCACAAGCCGCAGTCACTTGCCCAACATTTTAAACACCACAAAACACGGATATCATCTTACCCGAAAGAACCGTTGGAAAAATAACGAAATGAGACAAATTCTAACAAAGTTTGCACTCCCGTGATAAAACGATTTCATACACTTTCAAAACCATATTTCAAAATCTTGTGTGTGTGCTGAACATTTCCCAAAATTCCAAAACACCATCCAATAAATGATTTGAAACACAAGAATTTGTTAATGCAATCCATTTCAAAATCAAACTTTGTGCATGACTCAGTCGGCATTCTACGCCTCGACTCCTACTCCTCCAAATCTCTCCGATCCACTAACGTCATCCGGACATTTAAACCTCTTAGGCAAGTTGGGAAATTACGTCAAATAATCCCTATGATTTTTCCTCAAATCAAAGTCGGCTCTATAAGCCTATGATTCTAGCACAATCATCCATCTTGGCCCGAAACAAACATCATCCTCATCGTCACTCCCAGTGACTAATACTAGAATCGTCCTTTTATTCCAACGACTACTAATTTATAACCTTCGACACTACCCCAACGATCATCCCATCAAAGCAAAACAAGTACACACCTGTACTAGTAGGTTTACTATAGTTGTTCCTCCTTGTGATGGCTATTCCGGGTAGATATTACAACGAGTTATTAGCACATAATAACTTGCACTAACAACGCTCACGCTCAACTCCTTGGATTCCTCGTGATTTTCCCGACTCGAGCATTGATCATGTGTTTCCGATAGTAGGAGCTCTACTACTACCTTCCACACCTATCATCACTCGTTCTGAGTTCCATCCGATGGGTCCAAGTAGTTTCTCGCCGATAACTACACACATATGCCCGCACCGGCATATGTACACACTCTTCCTAGCTCCCTAGGAATAATCATAATACCCCACTACCCTTGCTAGGGCGGAACCCCCACTAACCCTGATGATTCGCCTCGTAAATGCACAGTCGTATACAGTGGAAACCAGATAGACATTCGAATATAAGATTCTATCCTACAACGGTTGGACTCAAACAAGAGCTGCGCAATAGAACTAAATCCGACATTCTAGGGCTATTCGGTTCCTATCGCATACAACCTATAGTGCATTCACTTAACAACCCATCAAGGCTAGCATAAACTCCTATTAGCAAGCAACAAATATGCAGTACAGTGTAATAAGCACCAAACAATCCAGCATACATACTCCTATGTTCTAGAAAACAATCTAGCATACATACTCATATGTAAACACTATTCCCAGCTCACTAGGAATTTCATCTCATCCCACTACCCTTGCTACCACGGAATCCCTATTAGCCATAACGAGTTGCCTCGCGAATACCCAGTCACATGCAGCGTGAATCAAATAGACATTCGAATACAAGATTCTATCCTAGAACGGTTGGACTCAAACAAGAGTTGCGCAATAGAACTAAATCAAATATTCTAAGGGGCTGTTTGGTAGAGAGAAATGAGAGGAGAGAAATGGAAATGGATTTGAATCCTCTTGTTTGGTAGGTAAGGGAAATAAAAACACGGAGAGTTGGTATTTCCCGAGAATTGACTCCCTTTGTATTTGATTTCTCTGATTTAGGAAGAGAAATGGAGAGAATAGGAAAACACGAAGAATTGTTCTCGCGTTCGCTTCTCTCTCTCTCGTTCGCCCTGTCTAGGGTTCCGCCCACCACCGCCGCCCACCACCGCCGTTCGCCCTGTCTAGGTATCCCCGTCTCCTCTCTCACTCTGTCTCGTCTTTCCCTGTCTCCTCTCTCTCTGTCTCGTCTTCTCTCTCTCTCTCTCGTTCGCCCTGTCTAGGGTTCTGTCTTTGTGTTTCGCCCATCAGGTTAATCATCTTCTAATTACAGCCTTCTTTTTCTGTCTAATTATGTGACTTATAAACTTCGATTTGGAACATCTTTTCAATCCAGTCGACGATCTGCTGTTTGGATTCCATTTTTCACAAGTAACTATCAGGTAAAATTTGGATTCCGTTTTCTGTTTGGATAAATTAGGATTAGGTTATGGAGGTTTGCATGATTAAACACTTTGTTTGCGTTGATACTAGTGAACAACACACACAATTTTCATAACATTAGATGATTATAATAACAAGGAACAGAAAATTGTTTCAAAAGCCTGGCCTGGAATTTTCATCAAAATTCTAAACATCTTACTGGAATGAATGTAGAAATTGGATATTATTGGGTTCAATATGGTCTCTTTAATTCATCATACATGCTTCATATGATATATATATATATGGTTAAATGACTATATATATCTCTTCTCTTTAACAACTTTTTAATGATTTATGTGTTTGGCAACCATTTAGCATTTAGGGTGGTGTATTATATGAAATAGTTATGTTTCCTTTATATATATATATATATATATATAGTATTAACTATATAATTGTATATGTAGATGGCAAGATCACCGTTGAGACAAAGAATAGTTGCCATAGGTGCATTTTATGCCATGTATGTTATGATTCGTTGGTGGATGATGTGTAGTTATCGTAGACGTCGTTCGATTGAATCTAGAACATTACGTACAAGATATTTAATGAGTTACCATAATAGGCGTGAAAACATGATGAGTCATTAGTACTGCTAGTTCAATGTTAGTGCTGCCAGTTCAATGTTAGTGCTGCCAGAACAAGTTAGTACTGCTAGTTCAATGTTAGTGCTGCCAGATCAAGTTAGTACTGCTAGTTCAATGTTAGTGCTGCCAGATCAAGTTAGTACTGCTAGTTCAATGTTAGTGCTGCCAGAACAAAGATACTACTGCTAGTTCAAGGTTAGTACTGCTGAGTCATTAATGCTGCAAGAACATGATTAGTACTGCTAGACAAGTTACTACTGCTGGTACATGGTTAATACTGCTGAACAAAGTTAATACTGCTGGTATATTACTACTGCTGGAATATTATTAATACTGCTTATGTGAGGTTAGTACTGCTTGTCAGAATTACTACTGCAAGTCAAGGTTAGTACTGCTGGTGCATATCGAATATCTGTTAGTAATGCTCGTGACTTAATGCTGCTGGAGATTGTTAGTACTGCTCATGAAGAATGAAGGTTAATACTGCTGAGTTCGTTAAGTTTGGTATGCGATACTTTTGGAGACAAAGAAGGAATTGATCAAGATATGTTTAACGAAGATTTAGAAGATCAAGTTACTTTTGATAGTTATCTTGTAATTATTTTTGTATAAATAGACTTCAATAGATAGCTATTAGAATATACGTGTGAAAAAGAATTCGATTGTGTTTTAGAGAGAATTAACCTCAAGGTTTAAGAACCCTATTTCTAGAGAAGTAGAAGTCGTCTTGTTGAGCCTGTTCAACAAGATTGAGGTTTGGTTGTTAATATTGTGAGTCGAAACAGTGAATACAAAAATTGTGTGTTTTCTGATATTCTGTTCATTGATTGTGAGAATTAAAGTTCTATTCCGCAGATTCTTTAATTCTGAATTCTAAGTATTAATTATCTTGTTAAGATTCGATCCTGACAGGTTTAAATAATTGATTTGTAAATATAAAAATATGGGTGTAAATGACAAGGTTGGTACAATTCTCTATTGAAATCTCTGTGCAACCAAACAAGAGAAATGATTCTCTGTTGCATTTCTCTGCTGAATTCTCTGTGCTACCAAACAGGATAGTCAATTCCTATTCTCCTGACCAATTCTCTTTCTCTGCAATCATTTCTCCGGAATCATTTCTCTGCAATTCCATTCTCTGTACCAAACGCACCCTAAGGCTATATGATCCTTACTGCATACAACCTATAGGGCCTTCACTTAACAACCTACTATAACTAGTATTGATTCCTACTAGCAAGCAATCATCATACAGTACAGTGTAAACAACATAGGCAATCTAGCATGCATACTCTATGATCTAGAAAGCGATAAATACACTAAGTACTGTACCTTCCCACTTAGCGTCGGCTGACTGTACACACTGCGCCCTCAATCACCGTTTCCCAAACGGGTTTTCCTTTTTCCTTTATTCCCAAAGATTTTAGTAAAAGAGTTTAAAACTTCATAGCCGCAACTTGAGACCAAACACACCGAGATGTGTTTGATTCACTCAAGCTGTGCTCTGATACCAAGTTGTAACGTCCCAAAAATTACAAGGAATTTAAATTTTTTAAAAGTAATACATTTCATTATAATCAAACCAAAAGTTAACAAATTCCATTACAATAAGAATAAACGTCGTTATTTAAAACCGTCAACAAGGTTTAAGCAGCGGAAAGTTATATAATTAAATCCCCATTTACTAAAAATCAATTTAAACAATCTTCGCCTTGCGCCCGTGTGTACCGTCATGCCCGACTGCTACTCGCACCTGAAAACATAAGATTTTGGGAAGGGGTAAGCACGAAGCTTAGTGAATTCAATCCTTACATAGGATCGCAATTATATCAGCATCACACTTAATCATACCAGCACATAAATTTCTTGGAACATCCATCAAGAAAATATAACACGATTAATAATAATCCTTATGCTCCTTGGAACCACCATCAAGAAGACATAATCACAACACATTATACCAATACACCTACTCCTTGGAACAACCATCAAGAAGTGGCCTTATACTTCTTGGAACAACCCTCAAGAAGATATAATCACAACTCATTATACAAACGCATATACCTCTTGGAACATCCATCAAGAAGTACATCAATCACAGTTCAATATATACACACAAATATATATATTCCACCCCACAATAATATCAACAAACAATCATAATCAACACACTCCTTGGGACCACCATCAAGAAATACATCAATCACAGATCAATATATATATACTCAAATATATATATTCCTTAACACAATAATATCAACAAACAATCATAATCAACACACTCCTTGGAACCACCATCAAGAAATACATCAATCACAGATCAATATATATATACTCAAATATATGTATTCCTTAATACAATAATATCAACAAGCAATCATAATCAGCACACTCGAACAATAGCAACACAAATATAATTCCCATCCTATATAGTGAGAGAACTCACCTCGAACGCAAGCTTATGACCTTAACCGCAACACGAACCGGCCAACACCCGATCACCTTTTTCCACCTAAAGTAACGTTAACAATTGTCAAAGTGACGCCCCAAACCGAAACCACAACTACTAATTTTAAACGCATAATTTTCCAGTTTTTACTCTCAACACGCAGGTCTGTTCGGGACCTGTTTAACCCCTTAAAAACTGATTAAACCAGAAATATTTTTCCATAAACACAAAGTCCCATGTCTTAGGGTTCCAGGGACATATCGCACGCGCTCTAACGATTTTTCTACAATTTATTATGGATTTTACAAAACCGGTTAACTGCACAGCGAAAAACAGCACCTTTCATTACAAAACAGCAGTTTGACACTAGCTACGGTCCGAACTGGTTTTTCCGCAAAACATAAGAAACTTACTAGACTCAGAATGGGAACTTTTGGCACTGGTTTCATCCCAATCCGACATTTCTAGCAGAAGTTATACTCGATACAAAAACAGGGACAGAAACTGCAGTTTCACATAAAATCATAACACGGTCCTTCGCTATGCGATTAACGGTTTATGGTCAGGCCACGGCGGTTTTGGGGTTCCGACAGGTAGTTTTAGGGTTTAGGCCACGGCACCACCCACTGCCACCTCCGGCAGTGGGGGCACGGCGGCGGCGGCGGTTTCCGGCGGCACTCACACACACGCACACACACACGCCACCCCACACCTCCCTCACACCACTGTCCCTCTCTCTCGATCGCTCTAACGCGCACCCACCCGCACACACATCCACAGCCGTCACAGCGGCGGCGTGCGGTGGTGGCCACACCTCCGGCGGCCATGGCTGCCGCGGCGGTGGTGGTGGTTTGCGATAACCTTGCGACGAACAAAATCAAAGAAAACAACGAAACGACAACGGTTACCTCGATGCAACGCTTTCTCGCCCTCTAAACCGACCGAACCCGCCGGCGATCGCCTCCTTCCTCCTCTCTCCTCATCACCGGCAGCAGCCCCTATCTCTCTCTCGGCTTCTCTCTCTTCGATCACTCTCTCTCTCTCTCGGTTCTTTTCCTCCGACCGTCGAACACAAGACAACAAAGGGTGCCGTAGGGTTCTTTTGTTTTCTCTCCTTTTGCTTGTTCCCTCCTCACGATATCAACACCCTAACAATTACAAAAATGGATTTCGCTATTTCCTGCATGGGCCGAACCCATGAGGGTTATTGGCCCTTTGACACAATTAGCCCCTCAACTTACAATCCTCTAGCAACTAACCAAAAATTCCGACACTTTAACGATTAAACCCAACTCGACTAACCCCGTTAACGGAAACCACATTAAATCAAACTTAAAAGAAAAGAATTTATAAAAGAAATTACATACCGGGATACGGGTTTTACAGAAGTTATGTTATATATGTCTGAACGCTTGTGGCAAGCAGTGAAGAATTGATGTGTTTTTCAGGATAAGTTCAATTCGGGTAGGTGAACACTTCAAAGAAGGATCATGGAGGTTTCCTGATGTTAGTCACGTTAAGTGTGAAGTGATGAAGTGGTGAGAATGTACGAATTAGTTGTCGAGCTGTAGCCGATGTGATTCGGGAAGGGAGTATGATATGCATAGACGTATGTCGGTTGGAAGAAGTAATCTAGAATCACATGTAACCCGAGGAGGGAACTCTTAGGTGTGAGTTCGTCGGGATGTGGAAGGGTGGCCTTGTGCCAAGTTGTCAAGTGAGTGATTATTCCTGGTCTAAGATTCTTGTTGTTGTGGCGGGGAATTTCCGCCAAGTTCTTTCGCTTAAGGTAGTAAAGATGTATGAGAGACCTTATTTAGTCTTGTTTTAAAACCGTGAGTCCCGGTGTGTGGACGGAAGCGAGCAGATTGAAGTGCGGCTGGCCTTGGATTTATCAGGTAGTTTTTAAGCGAGTTTAGTAATCGGAAAGGTTACAAGTATATGGTGCGAGATGGCACGACATAGCAAGTGGTGACTCACCGAGGTGGTTCCGAAGTGCGGAGTACGGTTCTGTTTTTCAACAGAACGGTTTGGGAGAAAAGTGAAGTGGACTACGTTTTTGGGAACCGTTGAAGTTATGGAAGTTGAATCGGTAGTGTACGATCTTGTGGTGCCCGATGAGATTTTAGAAGAATTCTTAGTGCGATGCACGTCTCTATTTTAGAGAGTAAATGTTGGAAGTTGAGATGATGGCGACCTTATAAGAAATACTGACGATAAGGAGTTGACTTTCGCCATTATTGAACGAGTTGGAACCGTGGCATACAAGTTAGACTTGTCGGAAGAACTAAAGGGAGTTCATCCAACGTTTGCCTCGAACATAAGGAAGTGTATGGCAGAAGCAGATGTGGTTGTTCCTTGGTGGATATCAGCGTTAATGAGAAATCGACCGATGTCAAGGAACCGATGGAAATCGTGGACAGTAAGGTTCGCAATACGAGGGACAAAGAGGTTCGGTTAGTAAAGATTCAATGGAGATATCATAAGGAACGAGAAGCAACTTGAGAGGTAGAAGCGGATACGAGGTCCAAGTACCCGCATCTTTTCAGCAATGGAATTCCGAGGACGAAATTCTTTTGAGGGGGGGGGGAGTGTTGTAATAACCGAGATTTTTAATTGAAAAAATTAAGTTTCGTGGAGAATTGTTGTAAAGATTGAAAGTCCAGGGGCTGAAATTAATAATTAGGCCTAACTAATTGGATTCCAGTATTTGCTTTTTGGGCCGGAAGTTTATTAAATTCAAAGATCCGGAAATCGCTTTGTATTTGGGCCGTAATCAATAAATTTATATGGGATTCGAAATTTTAAAGGCTTGGACTGCGATCCATAAAATGTTATTAGTTTCGGAATTATTTGGCGTGGGCTGTAGATCCGGAATCCATTATTGGATCCGGAATTTAATTTAT
Organism: Saussurea involucrata; assembly: GCA_033807775.1. Taxonomy (NCBI): domain Eukaryota; kingdom Viridiplantae; phylum Streptophyta; class Magnoliopsida; order Asterales; family Asteraceae; genus Saussurea; species Saussurea involucrata. Next base: position 112,357,934 of record CM066324.1, read on the forward strand.
GTATCGAAGTGAGCCGAAACTGAGTATGAGCCCAAGAGGGTTTGTGAGAGTTAAGTTGCGTAGAAAGCTGTTCAGGATGGGTTGATATTTACTCAAGACTCACTATCATTATTATTTTAATATCATAGGTGTTCACCTTAGAATCTGAAGTTTTGCAAGAAGGAATTTCTAAAGCGCCATGTGAGTTTTTTAAACTAAAATACGTGATTTTATACGTGTTTTCAAAGTAAGTGATTGAGTAGAAATGCCATGTTATTTTACATGATTTTTACTTGCTTGAAAGTTATATAAGATGTATGCATACATTGTGTTAGACGTAAACTGGATAAGTCGGGAGGTAGACCCGCCAGTGCTCATGCCGGGAGGAGTGACCCGTTTATGCCATGGAATGGAGTATCCAGTAAGGCAGCGTGAGACTGACTCGTTGCCACTCTTGAGTAACTTCAGGGTGCCATTTACGGGAGCGGATTTATCCGTGAAAGTTTTATGAAAAGTTATGTGAAAGTTTTATGCAAAGATATTTGAAAGTTATAAACTGTTTTTAACTGATTTTGAGAACTGTCAGGAGGGAGCTCACTATACCTCATGGTCTAACCCTCGCATTTTTCAAACTAAACATTTTCAGGTAAACAGATAGTAGGAGACTCAGGTAAGTGAGCAAGAGCAGGATAGAGTACAGATGCAGATAGAGACAGTGCCAGTGACACTTATAGAATCTAGTATGTTCTCAGTTGTGTATAGGTTGTTTCCGGCAACCTAAATTTTGAATCAGATGTAATAAAATTTTGGGACCCAGTTTTGTAATACTTATGATTTAATGCTACACATATTCTATTTTAGTCTGGGTTGTTACATTGCATGGTGGACGATGACTCAAGGACTTCCACTCTTACTTTTGACTACTAGATAATGTTTCTATTTTTGTATTACCCAACTTTTGCTTCTAGTATATAAAGAAGCTTGTGGCATTTAATTTCAACAACTTAGACAACTTAGATCTTAGCTCATCTTAACTTAGGAACTTAAGCTCTATATTTTCTCTTGCATTTAATTCTCTCTCGTTCAGCAATTATTTTCTAGTGTAGCATTTAATTTCGAGCAATTTCGTATTTCTCGCTTTGTAACTGCACTGTCCCCATAGTGGGCACTGTGATCTTTTTATTCAAGTTCTTATTTTTAGTATATCTTCTTGCAAACTCTTGTCTTTTATTTTCTTTACTTTGTTTAACATGAGCTAAGCATCCTTTGGGATGTAGGAAGGAAAAGTGCCCATATTTTATGGAAAATGCTTGAGTAGTCTTTATATGTTGGAACTTTATTGTTTTGGTCGTTCATTACTAGATTATTGCCCAATGATGCGAACAAGTTGATCACTTGAGAGTGTCTAAAGTCTAGCCCTCAACTAAGAAATGGGTAGGATGTAGTGACACGAGCTTGGATGATGCTAGGGGATTCGAAAGAATTCTTATAACGCCAACGAAAGTTGGGTTTGCACAATGAGATGACCTCAACCCACTAGAGTAGTAGGCAAGCTAGTTTGTGTATCTAAAAACACTTAGAGTATTTGTCTCTACACATTCCATCGAAACCCGAGAGGGTTCACCACGGGGTCACTATTGACAAAATAGTAAAGGCAACATATGGGATTTTGATCAAGAGGTGTGAGTATTTGTTGTAACTGGACTTCCTTAACAGGAGTGCCCACTCTACACAGTACAGTGAGCACTATTCTGGATCAGGTATTTAATATAAAATCTGGCAATTAATATAAAATCTGGCGAAAATCCACACCTACATCCCTTCTTTTAAATCTTAAGTACTTCGTTAAAACCAGTGTTTCACTAAACCAGCCAACTTATTGCTTCCTCTCTAATTGAAACTTGTAAAAGGAAGTTCATGAAAATCATAGTGTCTTGATAGCCCAATCCCTATGGATTACGATTCTGGTATCTTACCAACTATTACTTGTTGTGGCGATAATAGTGGCTAATGTACACCTGCGTTGTGCACTGTGGACTGTTTGCATTCTACTGCGATTACACATATTTTAGCCCATACCACATGTGCATGCAACGCATAAATTTGATGACGAAGAGTCATTTGGGAAAATTACATTTTTAGATTTTTAGTAGATTTTTATTTTGTATATTGTGATATATTTTTTGTAGATAATTTTTGAGGATAAATGAAGTTTCCATGTCGCGACGAAGGAGGGGGGCATGGTACATGCAGGGCGAGAATGTGTTGCGACTATGCCCTATCATAGTCGTATGGGCAATGTCGTGCGCAGGCAGCAGGGGCCTATAACCCATCTCGTTTCTTTGTGATTCAACTCACTCTCTCAAATCGGTTTCAAGAACGTTTTCTCTCTACCCAAGGGGCGATTTTCACTCCTCCTATACTCCTCTCTCTTCATTGATTACAAATAGAAGATTCAAGCATTGAATGCACATCTTCTAGGGTCCTAGCGTTCATCACAAGGAATATTTCAAGACTTATCAAGCTTCAAGTCATCCCACTTATTTATAGGGTTTTCTCCATTTCTACATCCACTTTACAAACCTACTAGATGAATTTTATACACTTATGCTTTTATAAATATGTTGTTTCATGATTATTTAACAAATGCGATGTTATCTTGAAGTTTTGACCTTAAATGGCGATTTTGGGTTTTTTGGGAAATATTTGACCTAAAAGGGGGATAATGGATTTTGGGAAGCATATGACCTAAATGGTTTCTAAACATGAGTGTGTTAATCATTTTTAATTTATGTGTTTATACATGTGAGAACTATAAAATGTTGTGAAGTGAATATAATGAGTTACCATGCTAGCTAACTTGGGATTTCATGAGTATCAAATATGTACTATGTGGATATGGAGTATATTATGTGATGATGTTTTAATGTGTTCTAACTATATGGATATGAGCATTTGAGTTATTGAACCCAAATCCTTATGCATGAAGATTTGGGAGAGTTCCACATTGTTTATAAGAATGTCCATCTTTTGACTCTAGAAAGTAGACACTAAAGGACTGTTGGATCCTTGAGGTGGAACTCGCCTAAACATGGGAAGACACTAAGGTTCAACAATCCTTGAGGTGTAACTCTATAAAGTAGACACTAAAGGTAATTAGAGGGCTTGAGGTGATGCCAATGTGGTATGTGCATTAAATCCAAGAATCTGAGGTGTAGTCCCAATAACATCATTAGGTGATCACATTTACGTGTTCCGGTCACCATGGTGGAAACGGGTCTCCTCTGTCATTGAAAGATGTAGTTTATGCAAATGTTCAGGTGTGGAACATTTTGTGAAACTATGATTCATGGTAATGTGCTATCATTGCGGATCGGGTAACCTTATATTAAGTAGTGTTATAATTATAATTATAAGCTTGTGTATGATCTCACTAAGCTTCTAGCCTAACACTTGTTGTTGTGTATATGGTTACAGGACCCACTACTGGCGGTTCTAGGACGTTGTGAGATGTCGGCCGATGCAGTAGTAGCATCTAAGGCGTGGGCTTTTGGGATATTTTTGTGAAGATGATTCTTTTGGGGAGACAGTGACACCCACCATAATCTAGTCGTCTGATAACTAGATTAACTATGTTGTTATTTTATGTCTCGTTATTTTGAATGATTGATGTACAAACTTCCCAACGTGGGTTATAATTGTCAATAACACTGGAGGTTTTATGTTATTCGCTTTAGTATTATCCTATTTTTATTGTTTAAAATTCTATGTTGTTACATCATGAGATTGAGAAAAAAGTGATGTCACATAAAATCGGAAAATACAAATTCCATCCAATAAAACCAAAAGAATTTGATCGTTGTAGGGAATAGAATGATCAAGGTGGGATTTTATATGTCACTTTTGGTTATGGTAACATTGGCTTCAAACCTTTAGGTGGCATTTGGTTCACAAAAATGGAATGTATCGGAATTGAAATTAACCACAAGGGTTGTAGCGTACTGGTTAAGGCCCTGGGGATGTGGTGGAAGATCTCATCTGTCTAGGGTTCGAATCCATGCGTACACAACAATTATGGCCACTGAGGCTTAATCAGGGTTGATGTCTTACAGTCATAACTTGCCAATGGATTAGCCTAGGCATAGCCTAGGACACCCTTCCCCAAATTTATTTTTTTGAAATTTGTCAAAGGAATTGTAATCTAAAGGAATTGGCATGGCATTTAATCATATTTGACCATGTGTTTGGTTGGTAGAAATTGGAATATAATTTGTCAAAAGAATTTGAATCTATCTGTTTGGTCCATTGAATATTATTGTTGGGAACTGAAGATATGCCAAGTATGGTTAGTACTGCCAGAACAACATTACTACTGCCAGTTCAAGGTTAGTACTGCTAGTTCAATGTTAGTGCTGCCAGAACAAAGTTACTACTGCTGGTACATGGTTAATGCTGCCTGAACAAAGTTAATACTGCTGGTATATTACTACTGCTGGAATATTATTAATGCTGCTTATGTGAGGTTAGTATTGCTTGTCAAAGTTACTACTGCAAGTCAAGGTTAGTACTGCTGGTGCATATCGAATATCTGTTAGTACTGCTCGTGACTTAATACTGCTGGAGATTGTTAGTACTGCTCATGAAGAATGAAGGTTAATACTGCTGAGTTTGTTAAGATTGGTATGCGATACTTTTGGAGACAAAGAAGGAATTGATCAAGATATGTTTAACGAAGATTTAGAAGATCAAGTTACTTCTTGATAGTTATCTTGTAATTATTTTTGTATAAATAGTATTGATAGATAGCTATTAGCATATACAAAAGATAGAGACGAGAATATACAAAGATACGAGTTAATATACATGAGATACGTGTGAAAAAAGAATTCGATATCGTTTTCAGAGAGAATTAACCTCAAGGTGTAAGAACCCTATTTCTAGAGAAGTAGAAGTCGTCTTGTTGAGCCTGTTCAACAAGATTGAGGTTTGGTTGTTAATATTGTCAGTCGATTTAGTGAATACACAAAGTGGTGAATTTTCTGTTACATTGTTCTTGATTGTGAGAATTAAAGTTCTTTTCCGCAGATTCTTTAATTCTGAATTCTAAGTGTTAATTATCTTGTTAAGATTCGATCCTGACAAGTGGTATCAGAGCGAGTGTTTCTTAGAATTCTACAGTCATTATGGAAAATTCTATTGAATCAAACAGTACTTTTGATTGGAGTGATCAAGCAGAAGAGGCAATACAGAATCATGCACTCATGGCAGAAGTCTCAGATATTCCTACAGAGGTAAAATCTAATCTCTGTTCTCAATCTTGTATAGACACTGTTAAAAGGTATAGAGATCACAATCAGGGAATGTGTGATGACCTTAAGAGATTAGAAAAGGACATAAGAGATTGTGTATTGATTGTTGAGAGGTTTGAAGAACAAATTAAGGCTTTTCAAGCCAATGAACTTCAACACTCATATGATACAAACTACTGGAAGTGGGAAAAAGGTGGTCTGGAGTTCCAACTGAAAGAGTCTAGGGAAGAGTGTGAGAAATTAAAAGAAGAACTTAAGACAGTTAAAGCTGATGTTGAAAAGTTTTCAAAAGCTTCTAAAGCCATGGACACAATAATAAATGCTCAAGTCCATGGTAAGATGAAAACAGGCCTAGGGTATAATGCCACACCCCCACCCTATAACAACAACTACATCCCTCCTAAGTCAGACCTATTAGAAACCAAGGATAGGAAGGACTTACCTAAAGGAGCCACTGAAGTAGATCCTTTAGATAAAGTAGTTGTTGAGGATGAGACTGACAAAGTAGGATCTGATGAGGAATGTGAAAGTCCATGTGTTAAGAACAATGAGATGAAAAGGACTGACAAGGGAAAGGGAGTTCATTATACACAGACCACTGTTGTGAACTCTAAAACTTGTGAACATTGTTCTTGCAAGAAATCTCAAGAGAATAAACCCCAAAGACATGATAAAAAGAGGGGAAATCAAAGGAATTGGAATAACCAGTGGGAACAAAAGCAAGGAGTTGATCTGCAAAGGATTAACAGACCAAAACCTTGTTTCATCTGTGGCAGATTGAATCATCTTTCCAAACACTGTTATTTCAATCCTATTAACCAAAGGATGAATTTTCAAAGACCTTTTTATAAATCCAATGGTTATAGGAAGCCTGCAAGGAACCATGTGGCTAAGAAACAAGCTAAATCCAAAAGCCACATGAAGAAAAAGCCTGAAAAGGAATGTGTTACAATGTGGGTTACAAAAGGCACTAAACATAATACTGCTGCTGGCAGTGTTAGTACTGCTAACACTGTTAGTACTTCTTCAAGAGTTAGTGCTGCTAGCAGTGTTAATACTGCTAGTAATTCTTCAAAAGTTAGTGCTGTTAGCAGTATTAGTGCTGCTAACACTATTAGTACTTCCTATTCAGATAATACTGCTGCTAGCAGTGTTAACTCTGTTAATACTGCTTCTAGCAGTGTTAAATCTGTTAATGCTGCTAACTCTGTTAGTACTGCTGATACTGCTGCTAGTACTGATAGTGCTGCTAACAATACTGCTGCTCCCAGTGTTAGTACTGCTAGCACTGTTAGTACTTCTAAGGTTAATACTGCTTCTAGTACTGCTAAACCAATCATATTGACAAAGTACTCCAGTACTGCAGTACCTAAGGTTGAAAATCTCATCAAAACCAAGTGCAAGTACTTTGATGAGCAAGGGAGACCCAAGACCACTTCGGCTTGGGTTCCCAATAAAAACTAACTGGTTTATCAGATGTGCAGGGCAACCAACAGCTCAAGGGAAAGAGCATCTGGCATGTTGATAGTGGTTGCTCCTGGCACATGACAGGTAACATGTCTTGCCTCAAGAATTTCAAAAGAATTGATGGAGGACATGTTGCTTTTGGGAATAATCTTGCAGGAGGTAAGATAAGTGGTAAAGGTGATGTGTCAGAAGGTAAGATGACATTTGAGGATTTGACAAATGCTGCAAAGTGCAAGTATAGTTACTACTGCCAGTGCAGAGTTACTACTGCTAGTGCAGAGTTACTACTGCTAGTGCAGAGTTACTACTGCTAGTGCAGAGTTACTACTGCTAGTGCAGAGTTACTACTGCTAGTGCAGAGTTACTACTGCCAGTGCAGAGTTACTACTGCTAGTGCAGAGTTACTACTGCCAGTGCAGAGTTACTACTGCTAGTGCAGAGTTACTACTGCCAGTGCAGAGTTACTACTGCTAGTGCAGAGTTACTACTGCCAGTGCGTAGTTAATACTGCTAGTGCATACTGCCAATGTGTCGTTAATACTGCTTCAGTAGTTAATACTGCTTCATGGTTAATACTGCGTATGTCGTTAATACTGCTTTTGAAAATCTAGGGCAAATACTACTATAAATACCCCTGTTTGCCCGCCAAAGTTCATAACGACTCTTCGCATTAACTTCTTCTCTCTCGTTCTAACCTAGTCTCCCTAGAATCTCTGTGTTTTCTTTTCAAATCCTCAGGAAGCACAACGATTATGGAGTTTGTCGACGAGCATAATGAAATTGCAATGCTTCAGAAGCCGAAGCAGGCCGACGGATTTCATGAAATTGTGGATTTTCTCAAGTCCACTCATATTTCATATGCCCTAACGGTGAATCCAACAATATACATCGAGCATCAGACGCAATTCTGGGCCAATGCCACCGTGGAATCCGAAGATGGGCAGAAAGTCATCCAAACAAGGGTATGTGACAAACCCTTGAAAGTTTCAGAAGAACTTCTTCGCATCACTCTTCGACTAGATGATGCCTCAGGTATATCTTCTATTCCCAATGAAGAACTCTTCTCAACTTTACAAAGAAAGGGGTATGAAGGTCCCATTGGAGTTTTTAAATTCTACAAGTCAAAGTTTTTTACTCAATGGAGATTCTTTGTTCATACCCTAATGCATTGTATTTCAAAGAAAACTACTGGATGGAGTGAGTTCAGCAGTACTATTGCTTATGCTCTAGTCTGCTTAGCCACTAACAGGAAGTTTAATTTTTCTCAAATGATTTTCAATGATCTTGTGGCAAACCTGGAATCCAAAAAGCGTTTCTATATGTATCCAAGGTTTGTTCAGGAAGTAATTACCAAGGAATTGACGGATATGCCTCAATTTGATGAGGTGTATGTGCCAAAATCCCCTAAAGGGAAGGTTTTTTCAAATATGAAAAGACTTCCTAGGGACTCGGAAGGAGTTGACACACCATTGTTCTCTACAATGATGGTTGTGTCCCACACATTTGAAGGTAGGGCATCAGGGTCAAGGCCCTCATTAGACACACCCACTGATGACCAATCCCAACCTTCCATCACAAAAGACATCCCTCAGTCCATTCTTGAACGACCCACTCCCACAATAACCAAAAGGTTTGAAAGAAGAAAGGTACACAAGGTTCCTTCCCTTGATGTATCTCCTAAGAGCCCGAAGCCTTTAAGCCCTCTGTTGGAGCATTCTCTAATGGAGAATATCGAAAGGGAAACCACAGGGGTGTCTCCCAACCCCAAGAAGGTGCTCACTAAGGAGAAGGTTGAGAATGTGAGTCGCAAGGCTGCCACTACTTCTGCTAGAAAAGAGAAGGCCAGTGGTAAAATAACTAAGCCCTTCCTCACGGCAACTCAGGGTGAGAAATCATCCAGAGGTCCCAGGTGCCAAGAAACCAAGGGGGTAGGTAGTGCTTTTGCTAGGCAAGAGACACCTGCTAAAACTTCCAATGATCCTTTAAGGGAGGTAAAAACTCCTAAACAGGGTGAGGATAGATATACGTACGAGGAATTGATGGAAATTATTGCAAATATCAACATTGAGGTCATGGATCAGAAAAAGGAAATTGATGAACTCAAGAAAGTGGTCCTCTTTCAAAACTCACAGCTTGAGAAGCAAAGGAAGATGATCACTAAGTTGATGCACAGAAGGAAGAGAGCTCAATTTGTCCTTAGGAGAAGAAACCCTACCAATGATGCTTCCAAAAAGGGGGAGTCAGACTCAGATCTAAACATGGAGGATGCAAACATTGAGGGGGAGTATGAGTATAAGGTTGAGGGGGAGACTGAGGAGGCTGCAGATAGTACAAAGGAAGCAGAAACAGAAACAGCAGCAGAAACCGTTACTGCTGCTGACATTACAAAGGAAGCAGAAACAGAAACAGCAGCAGAAACCGTTACTGCTGCTGATATTACAAAGGAAGCAGAAACAGAACCAGCAGCAGAAACGGTTACTACTGCTGAGGTTGCAAAAGAAGTAGAAACAGATAATGCTGCTGAAAAACAAAAGGCAGCAGAAACTGTTAGTGCTGCTAAGAGCCACAAAGAAGAAACAACTGAAACCACTCCTGAAGTTGTTATATCCTTCAAAAGAACAAAGAGGCCAAGAACAAAGTCAATAGCCTCAAAGAAGAAAGATATAAAGAAGCCAAGGGTGGATCCAACTGTAGAAGAAGCACAGGAGGAAGCAGTTAAAGAGAAATCTAATCCAAAAGTTGCTGAAGAAGAAGTGGCAACTTCATCAGGTCAACCAAGCAATGTACAATCACAATCAAATGCTCAATGTGATTTGTATATTACTGTGGTTGATACTAATCCAATCAAGACTACACCATTGTCTTCCATGCCTCCTGAGATCATCTTCTGGGACACATTGAAAGATGGAAGAAAGGAGTTCATCAGAATCAAAAGGGCAGATGGAAAGTTTGAAGTTTGTCCTACTTGGGGAAAACTTATCAGAACATGCTCTAGATCTGACCTGGAAGAGATGTTCAAGGTAGGAATGCGGCTATATGGAAACATGCTGACAGAGCAAGGTATTTCTATCACAAAGATGGTTCTTGAATACTTGTGCTTAATGTTCAAACCAGAAGCAGTTCAGCATTTGATGGCAAGGAATTTTCAAATCATCACCAACTGGATGCTCATTGAGAATTGTGGAGTGTATGTCATCTCTCTTGACAATACATTTCATGAATATTATTTGGTGGATGTTGTATACAAGCACAGCATGAAAAAGTTGAAAGGAATGCTGCATGCTAAGTTGGTAAGTGACAAAGACTCTAAAATGGCAAGATACCTTGTAAAAAGGATTCTCAATCAAAGTCTGGGATTGGATCCAAATTTATGCGTTGATGACTAGGTTTTGGAAGCATCATCTGAAGAACTTAACTTCTCATCCTGAAAAGTCAAGTTAGGGGGAGATTGTTGGGAACTGAAGATATGCCAAGTATGGTTAGTACTGCCAGAACAACATTACTACTGCCAGTTCAAGGTTAGTACTGCTAGTTCAATGTTAGTGTTGCCAGAACAAAGTTACTACTGCTGGTACATGGTTAATGATGCCTGAACAAAGTTAATACTGCTGGTATATTACTACTGCTGGAATATTATTAATGCTGCTTATGTGAGGTTAGTACTGCTTGTCAAAGTTACTACTGCAAGTCAAGGTTAGTACTGCTGGTGCATATCGAATATCTGTTAGTACTGCTCGTGACTTAATAATGCTGGAGATTGTTAGTACTGCTCATGAAGAATGAAGGTTAATACTGCTGAGTTTGTTAAGATTGGTATGCGATACTTTTGGAGACAAAGAAGGAATTGATCAAGATATGTTTAACGAAGATTTAGAAGATCAAGTTACTTCTTGATAGTTATCTTGTAATTATTTTTGTATAAATAGTATTGATAGATAGCTATTAGCATATACAAAAGATAGAGACGAGAATATACAAAGATACGAGTTAATATACATGAGATACGTGTGAAAAAAGAATTCGATATCGTTTTCAGAGAGAATTAACCTCAAGGTGTAAGAACCCTATTTCTAGAGAAGTAGAAGTCGTCTTGTTGAGCCTGTTCAACAAGATTGAGGTTTGGTTGTTAATATTGTGAGTCGATTTAGTGAATACACAAAGTGGTGAATTTTCTGTTACATTGTTCTTGATTGTGAGAATTAAAGTTCTTTTCCGCAGATTCTTTAATTCTGAATTCTAAGTGTTAATTATCTTGTTAAGATTCGATCCTGACAATTATATTGGTGGTGTCAATGGTGGTGACGGCGACGGTGGGTCGTGGTGGAGGAAAATACGATGACACGTGGTAATGGCGGTGATGACGGATGGTGGTGCCGACAACGACTAGTGGTGGTGGTGGTGGTGGCGGCAACAGTGACGATAAGTGGTGTTAGCGACGGTGACGACAGGTGGTGTGGCAGCGACGACGACAGGTGCTAGTGGAAGCGACGACGATCGTTGGTGGTGGTGATAACTATGACGACTGCGACGACGATGGTGCTTACGATGGTGGTAGTGGCGGGACCACGGTGGTGACATCCATCGTGGTGGAAAATAATGGAATTGAGTAATATAAAGAGTATAGTATTTTTTTCTTAAAACATAGTAGAAAGGAATTGAAATTCCTTGTTAGAACCTAAGGAATTTACATTCCATAATTTGTGGAATTCGAATTCCTTATGAAAACCCAAAAGAAGAACCAAACGCAACAATAGAATTTGGTCGATGGAACTGACCATTCCAATTCTTTCAAATTCCTTCGGATTCCAACGAACCAAACACCACCTTAGTTTTGGTCATGTGCTCAACTTATCCCCCTTTCCTATTGATCACATGACCAAAACTAAGATATTAGTTTTGATCATTTTTATAGATATTATAGAATCTTACATTGGTTACACAATATTAAACATTTCAACATCTTGAAAGAATTTGGCAATTCAATATGAAGAAATCTTAATGATACTTTTACACCCGGCTAGGCGGCTACATTGCGCGATTAGACAACTAGTATATTTATATACATATGTTATATAGGATTGTGATGACAAAAAAATATTGAGGGCTTTGAGGACTATTCTAATCCATGGATTAATATAAATCAAAGGTCATTGAAAAAAACATATTTGTAATAAAAGCAAAAATTAAGGGTACTTTTTTCAATTTGCAAGGATACTGAAAGGGTATTTTGGATATTATTTTATTAACCTCAAATTAAAACTACATGGAAACCAAATAACAATCATCTCAAATAAATCTTTTTCATCTCCATTATTATTCATCTCCACCTACAACACGAAATCAAGATCCATGGATTTCTCATAAAAGTTTAGAAGTCAACACCAATTAATTATGCGATGAGAGTGGTGACCGGAGGAGGTCAACCACAACCGTCGACTGGTCAAAGGCGTCTGAATCAACCACACCTGTCGTTTTGGCGGTGTCCAAAAAAACCCGAGACCAAATTTGTATTAACATGTTGATTTGAGATCGATTAAGTTGAAATAAAGGATGTAAACCCTTCGAAATTATCGTTTATGTGGATTTTGGTAAGAAACTGGTGAAAATTGATCTGGATTATGCATGATTCATCTTCTAAACCCCTTGATTTTAGGGTATCAAATAACTTATAGTTGACAATGTTTTAAATCATGTCTACAAAGTGTTTGATGAAATGTCTCTTGTACTAATGTCTATATTTTCAGTCCCAAACTAGACATCGTTGTGAAACAACATGTAACATATTGTTTGGGGAGATATGATTGTAGTGTTTCATGTCATGAAATATGTGTGAGATGGCCTATAGTTGACAATGTTTATATCATGCTTATAAAATGTTTAATGAAATGCTACTTCTAATAATGTTTCTGTTTTCAGTCCACAAACTAGTTATCGTTGTCAAACAACCCGTCATATGTTTTTTGGGGGAATGAGATTATAGTGTTTCATGTCATGAGACAAGTGTTTCATATGACGAAATAATTTTTGGCATTCTATTAGATCATTGTCATTCACTTTACTGAAAACACATTTCAAATATAATTCACCTTCTGACATGATGTAACAGCCCACAACAAAATAAAACATAATATTATATATAAATCAACCAGCCTGAAGGGCCCTAAAATTCAGGTCGAATACAACTGCCTCAAAATTAGGTTTGCGGAAACAACCTATACACAACTGAGAATATAAACTAAAAGTTTAAAATATAACCAGAAAATAGCTATCATCTAAAAGCATCTCCGCCTTAACTCTTCTCCTTGCCCTTCCCAGAGTTTCCTACCAACGGCTTCCCTGAAAAGTTTTAGTTTTGGAAAAACGAGGGTTAGACCATGAGGTCTAGTGAGCTCCCTCTAGTGGCAACAGTTTCATCAACAAGTATAAAACATTTCATAACAATTATAAACAACAGAAAACAATAAGCTTTCACGTAAACTGTGCATGTGAGTGGCACACTGAAGTCACTCGGTAGTGACAACGTGTCAGTCTCACACTGCCTTATTGGGTCACACCTCCCATGGCATAAACGGGACACACCCCCGGTATGAGCACTGGCGGGACACACCCCCCAACTTGGCCATCTCACATCTATCGACAATGTATGCATACACTTCAAATTAACTTTCCAAACACATACTTTCATGTACATAAGCATATCATTTCATATTCATTCTTTACTTCTGAAATCACGTTAAAATACTTATTTAGTTAGAAAAACTCACCTGATGCGTTTGACCGGATCTTTCTATCACCCTTGACCTCCAAAGGAAATACCTAGTAAATGGATGGGAAACATAAGCTAACCGGATACCAATCTAACCGGACACCACTTCCGGATATTAAACCATCCGGACACTCCTCACCGGATACTATACTATCCGAATGCTACTTATCGGACTACACTATCCGGATTCTACTTACCGGACTACACTATCCGGATGCTACTTACCGGACTACACTATCCGGACATCTCTTCCAGATACCGAACAATCCGAATACCGAACAATCCAGATACCTCTTCGGATACTTATCGATCCGAAGACCTGCACAGGGTTACTTACCGTACGCGGGTTTGTCGACTGATCGGGATATGAAATCCACTGCTAATCCCAAACAAGCTTAATTTCACAATAATAAAAAAATTACCACAATACATAACCCTTTCTTAACAATCCCTTTGCTACTTAAACACAAAGATGATACCTATTAACCACTTAGAGCATCATTTACAACCATTCAACCACAAAACCCAACTAATCTGATTCCCTCAAAATAAACCAAGAACAAGGATTAGAATAAGAGGTTACCTGGAAGAATCAATGCAGAAGCTAGCTTTCAAATTCCCACTTCTTTAATTTCTTCTGATGGTGAAATTGATAGCTTGATCTCTTCTCAGCTCTCCTATAGCCGCTCCAATTGAAAATGGTAGAATCTAGGGTTTTGTGCCCAAAACAAGGGTTTTATACCTTCTCCCATAATTACAAAACAGTCCCCAAAGTTATAGCCTCTTAACTTTTCTTACGAAGTTCTCAAATCTTACATTTAAAACCCCGGGATATTACAATACTCCCCCGTCAAAAGAATTCTGTCCCCGGAATTCCTCTGTCGAAGAGATGGGGGTACTTGGACCTCATGCCTTCCTCTACCTCCCATGTTGCCTCTTGGCCCTTATGATACTACCACTGAACCTTTACCAACCTGATCTCCTTGTTCCTTAATTTTCGGACCTTACTGTCCACAATCCCTACCGGTTCCTCTACGTACGTCAACCTCTCATCAACACTGATATCCTCCAATGGTACTGCCACATCGGTCTCGGCGAGACACTTCTTTAAGCTTGAAACGTGAAATGTCGGATGAACCCCTTTCAGTTCTTCATGCAAGTCCAACTTGTAGGCTACTTCCCCAATCCGCTCTATAATGACGAAAGGCCCTACGTACCTTGGTCTCAGTTTTCCTTTCTTCCCGAAACGAATTACGCCCTTCCAAGGCGAGACTTTTAGCATCACTTTATCACCAACTTGAAACTCGATAGGTTTCCTTCTTTTGTTAGCATACTTCCTTTGCCGATCTTGCGTGACCCTCATTTTCTCACGGATCAATTCTATTTTATCAGCTATCAATTGCACAATTTCTGGACCTGCTAGTTGTCTTTCCCCCACTTCGTTCCAACATAGCGGCGTCCGACACTTTCGTCCGTATAATGCTTCAAATGGTGCCGCTTGTATGCTCGCGTGGTAACTGTTGTTATACGAGAATTCTATTAATGGTAAATGTACTTCCCAAAAACCCTTGAAATCAATCACGCATGCTCGGAGCATATCCTCTAACGTATGAATGTTCTTTCACTCTGACCATTCGTTTGAGGATGGTATGTCGTACCTAGCTTGAGTTGCGATCCCAATTCTCTTTAAAGACTTCTCCAAAACGCCGACGTGAACCGACTATCACGATCTGACACTATAGATCACGGTACACCGTGTCTTGATACAATCTCACTTATATACAACCTTGCCAACTTTTCCAACGGATCCGTTTCCCTAATAGGTAGGAAGTGTGCCGACTTAGTGAGACTATCCACAATCACCCATATTGCATCGTGACCCTTCGGAGTCCTTGGTGATTTCGTGACAAAACTCATGGTTATGTTATCCCATTTCCACACTGGTATATCCAAAGATTGAAGTTCCCCATATGGTGGTTGATGTTCTGCTTTAACCTTCAAACACGTCACACATCATTCCACAAAGTGAGCGATGTCCTTCTTCATTCCTGACCACCAGTAAAACTGCCTTAAGTCCCGGTACATCTTATTCGTCCCTGGGTGTACCGAATATCGCAACCTATGCGCTTCTTCTAGAATACTTACCCTCAAGTTCCCCAACTTAGGAACCCACACCCGATTCTTCAAGCACCTGACACCACCACTGTTGACACTAAGCAAGGACGTAACTCCAACGATTCTTTCACTCTTTACATTTTCTTCTAGCAACGCCTCCTCTTGAGACTTCTTGACCTCATCCAGGAGACCTAAAGTCGCCTCGACCCTGAAGGCCACTACTTTGGTCGATTCCCTTCGTTCCTTCCGACTCAGCGCATCGGCCACCACATTCTCTTTACCCGAGTGGTAAAGGATTTCACAGTCATAATCATTTAGCAGTTCCATCCATCTTCTCTGTCTAAAGTTTAATTCCTTCTGATCGAAGAGATGTTTAATTCCTTCTGATCGAAGAGATGTTTAAGACTTTTGTGATCGATGTAGATCTGACACATAACTCCATATAAGTAGTGTCGCCAAATCTTTAAAGCGAACACTACTGCCGCTAGTTCCATATCATGCGTAGGGTAATTCTTTTCGTGATCTTTCAACGGTCGAGATGCGTAGGCGATCACCTTTCCACTTTGCATCAAAACACATCCTAACCCAAGCTTGGATGCATCGCTGTAAATTACAAACCCCTTAGATCCGTCGGGTAACGACATGATTGGGGCGCTACTCATACTTTCTTTCAATTTAACAAAGCAATCTCCTGAGCCTTGGTCCAAACAAACTTAACATTCTTCCTCGTCAAAGCGGTCAACGGGGGCGGCTATTCGTGAGAAGTCCTGAAGGAACTTTCGGTAGTATCCCGTTAATCCGAGAAAACTCCTTACTTCCGACGGCGACTTCGGCGGTTCCCAATCTTTAATTGCTTCAACTTTAGCAGGGTCTACCTTGATACCGTCCGCCGACACTACATGACCTAGAAATTGGACTTCTCTCAACCAGAATTCGCACTTCGAAAACTCCGCATACAACTTCTCACGCTTCAACAATTTTAACACTGCCCGAAGGTGTTCCTCGTGATCACTCCAGGATCGGGAGTAGATCAGAATGTCATCAATGAAGACGATTACGCATTTGTCCAACAACGAACCACACACTCGGTTCATCAAGTCCATGAATACTGTTGGGGCGTTCGTCAATCCAAATGGCATAACTAGGAACTCGTAGTGTCCATATATGGTGCGAAAGGCCGTCTTAGGTACGTCTTCCTCCCTCACTTTCAACTGGTGATAACCCGACCTTAAATCTATCTTCGAGAAATAGCTCGCTCCTTGCAACTGGTCGAAGAGATCATCAATTCTCGGAAGCGGGTACTTGTTCTTAACTGTCACCATGTTGAGTTCTCAATAGTCTATACACATCCGCATAGACCTATCCTTCTTCTTAACAAATAGTACCGGCGCTCCCCAAGGCGATGAGCTCGGACGAATGAAGCCTTTGTCGAGCAACTCCTGCAACTGCGTCATCATCTCCTTCATTTCCGTTGGTGCCAGACAATAGGGCTCACGCGCAATCGGTGCCGCCCCGGGCATCAAATCTATTCTGAACTCTACTTGACGATCTAGAGGCAGGCTTGTCAAGTCATCCGAAAACACTTCCGGGTACTCACTTATGATAGACACACCCTCCACTCCCTTTTTCTCTTTCTTAGCATCTAGCACATACGCTAAATACCCAAGACATCTCTTCCCCAAACACCGTCTAGCTTTCAACACGGATATCTAACATGACTTCCTATCCCGACGATCCCCATAGATTACCGTTTCTTTCTTATCAGGTAAAGTGACACGAATTAACTTCTTATTACAGACGATAATAGCATCGTTATCCGCTAACCAATCCATTCCTATTATCACATCAAACTCTCCCATGCCCGTCGGGTACAAACGCAAAGGAAACAAATGACCATCTACATCAATGCTACACCCCTCATAGACTTCCTTCACCCAGACTCGAATATCATCTGCTACTTCTACCTCAAACCCAAAGTTCAACCTCTTGGGTTTCACTTGCAAGTTCCGAACAAAATTCGGCGACACAAAAGAACGGTTTGCGCCTGAATCAAACAAGACTTTAGCAAGAGTCGAGTCAATAAGGAACGTACTTGTCACCACATCAGGCGTATCCACCGCCTCTTCTGCAGACATGTGGAATTCCCTCGCCTTCGCACGAGCCGGCTCCACCCTTCTATCTCCACCCCTTCCTCCACTGCCACCTCCATAACCACCAGTAACACCCTTCTTCAGTTGTGGACATTCAGTCTTGATGTGGTCTGGCGAACCGCATTGATAGCATGATCTCGGACGATGGCAATCCTTCGCCATGTGCCCCACCTTCCCACACTTATAACACCCTTCTCTGTCTGATAAACATTCCCCTCTATGCATTCTGTTACATTTTCCACAAGGTTTCTCTCCCGCTCTCGAGCCCTTCTCAAGATGGAAAAGGAGGTTACATTCAAACCTAAAACAAACCGTCAAAAAAACATACATGGCACTATAAACCATATTAAAAAAATAAACATCATCAGATATAACAATTGCCTCAAACGATACATTTTCTCTCTTCCAAAACTTGTTTTACAACATTAATTAAACCTACAATTTCTTACCGACAGCCGTTTTGATATGAGAATACTTCAGATCCCTTACTCCTTAGATTCCTTTCGAATACCTGCCACGAAGAAAAAAATGCGGCTGAGCCAGACGCTTAGTGCACGGATACGATAGATAACAAACAAATGCTCGAACCAACCACCGAATAATACAAAAAAAACAGAATTTAGGCAACAAACATACTCCACAGACGAAACTCGAAGTTCTAAGTGTTCATGAAAACTAGATTGAGCATAACACACCCAAGATCTAGCTTCAACAACATCATATGAAAATACTCATAACCAAGAAAACAAAATTTAGAAAACGTTGGACCGAACAAATCGATTTTAACATGTTTAATCAAGTCGTAACAAAATGAATATTTACAAATTCATAATATCAAAATCAGTAAATCTCGTCGAAGATCAAAACTGTCAAATCACAACAAATATTGTCAACTAAATATCAAACGAATTTTAGAAACTTAGCTCAAAATCATATCATATGATTATATAGCGAGCTCGAAAAGCGCATACACTTGCATATCAACCGACGTGACAAGTGTCAGACATCTGGCCACACAGGCCCGCACGTTGAACTGCAGATCCACACGTACTAAATGTGAGATACGGCGTTGGGGCACTATGTAACAACCCGGTTTCCCAAACATACAACAAATAACATACATTGCATAACTTCATTACATTCATAATAAAAGATACATCACAAACCAAGTACGGTCTCAAAAGTCTTGACATTACAAAATATATAAAAGTTTCCTAATCAATCATCCATCAGAAGCTTCCTACACTTCATCCTCTCCTGCCGATCCTTAACCTGGAAAACATATTTTTGAAAACAAAATGAGGGTTAGACCAAACGGGTCTAGTGAGTTAATCCCTGTCTTTTCCAAAATCAATATAAAACTCTTTTCACATAATACTTTGTATCAAAATAGTTTACATAAAACCTTTCGTATAAGCACGCATATACCACACGTATATAAATACCACATTAGGACTCGTGCACCGTGTATCTCTCCTCATCTCATCTTCTTTCCCCTGGCCACATTAGTCGGTAGCAAGCCAACTAATCATCGTCACTGTACAATACAGTCGACTCCACTGTAATTACATACAGCCCCGCTGCAATTACCTACATCTCCACTGCCATTTCATGCAGCCCCGCTGTATTTCCATACAGCCCCGCCGAACAATAATTCGGCTCACCTATACTCGTTTCGTGCAATATCAACACAACATATATCTCAATATATTATCAATCACGTACACCATACATATAAGCACATTAATCACTAATTATCACGTTCCCAAACCATACGTATGTATTCCAGTTGAAAATACTTTTAAAGTAAAACTCACCTCGAATTCTTAAAATACGCTTCCAAGCCTTTTCCAAAGATTCAGTCTATCAATCCCAATCCACAGAGTCTGCAAATAGATTAAATACAAATATCCCCTTACTAACTGATCACATAAAACATACTAGAAGACCAAGGACTCTAGATAACTCAAATCCTCAAAAGTGACCAAAACAGCTAAAGTATCCGGACAACCCAAACAACCCGGACAACACCACCTTTTCCGGATAACATGACTTTTCCGGACAACCTCAGTAATCCGGACAGCAAGACTAATCCGGACAACACGATTTATCCGGACAACACAAGGAATCCGGATGCCATCCGGACTCTAAATCATCCGGAAACCATCAATCAAATCGTCCGGACACTATCAACAACTTACCCGGACACCACCAAAGAAGCTACCCGGACACATTCAACTTATCCGGACACCTCTGTCGGTTTACCCCATTTTTGCCCAGAAATCGACAGAATCAACCCCAGATGTGTTTGTGATGTTTCTACTCCGATAGGAACCATTAACTAGTAATTACCAACACAAATACACAGGGAACATACCTTAAATCGTTTCCAAGCAATCCAATTGAAGCCTTAACCCTAGCTTTCTTCTTTTCTCTTCTTTTGCCTCACAAACACACACTCACACACTCTAATGTTTCTGGACAGTTGTTGTAAATGAAAATATATGGATATAGCTTAAGGGATAATATCTATCCATACTTACCATATAGACCTTGAACTTCTCAATAATAACCCAAACACCCTTAACTTATAAACTTATCTAAACTTTCCCTAAATAGAAACTTTAAAGTTAAATAAACTTAACGGAATTAGATTTTTAACTAACGGATTTACCCGGGGTATTACATTATCTCCCCCTTAAAAGAATTCCGTCCCGGAATTCGGTTAAGCAAAAAGGTAACGAATACTTAGTTTCCACTACTACCTCGAACTCAATCAAAACCATAGGAGATAACTAAATAGGCACCCCACACCCTTCTATATCTCTAACACAGATAAGCAACAAAAGCACGGAAATACAGATTATCAGTTTGCACCGAAGTCATATAGCACTTTAGCACGTATAGAGTTTATAGGAATATACCTGTCTTCATATCTATCCATACGTCGAGTCACTCTGTTGATTTTTATAGAGTTAATATCCACATAAGCACATACCCCATATAATAAGGTATTCCAGTCCAAACATGCACCTGTAAGATCACAATTACACTGGCCAGGTGTAATCTGAAATTACCTTACATAATGTTCCTTCTACCTTTTATACTTAGCATCCCAAGGTTCTAATATATCAAGGACATCCTACTTCACACGCAGTTTAAGTCTAGGTACGGGTACAAATACCTAAATCCCTTAAACTAGGGCTCTGATACCATTTGTAACAACCCGGTTTCCCAAACATACAACAAATAACATACATTGCATAACTTCATTACATTCATTACATTCATAATAAAAGATACATCACAAACCAAGTACGGTCTCAAAAGTCTTGACATTACAAAATATATAAAAGTTTCCTAATCAATCATCC
This sequence comes from Saussurea involucrata, assembly GCA_033807775.1. Lineage (NCBI taxonomy): Eukaryota > Viridiplantae > Streptophyta > Magnoliopsida > Asterales > Asteraceae > Saussurea > Saussurea involucrata. The sequence goes on from CM066324.1 coordinate 112,379,094, forward strand.
ATCAAAAGCTTCCTACACTTCATCCTCTCCTGCCGATCCTTAACCTGGAAAACATATTTTTGAAAACAAAATGAGGGTTAGACCAAACGGGTCTAGTGAGTTAATCCCGGTCTTTTCCAAAATCAATATAAAACTCTTTTCACATAATACTTTGTATCAAAATAGTTTACATAAAACCTTTCGTATAAGCACGCATATACCACACGTATATAAATACCACATTAGGACTCGTGCACCGTGTATCTCTCCTCATCTCATCTTCTTTCCCCTGGCCACATTAGTCGGTAGCAAGCCAACTAATCATCGTCACTGTACAATACAGTCGACTCCACTGTAATTACATGCAGCCCCGCTGCAATTACCTACAGCTCCACTGCCATTTCATGCAGCCCCGCTGTATTTCCATACAGCCCCACCGAACAATAATTCGGCTCACCTATACTCGTTTCGTGCAATATCAACACAACATATATCTCAATATATTATCAATCACGTACACCATACATATAAGCACATTAATCACTAATTATCACGTTCCCAAACCATACGTATGTATTCCAGTTGAAAATACTTTTAAAGTAAAACTCACCTCGAATTCTTAAAATACGCTTCCAAGCCTTTTCCAAAGATTCAGTCTATCAATCCCAATCCACAGAGTCTGCAAATAGATTAAATACAAATATCCCCTTACTAACTGATCACATAAAACATACTAGAAGACCAAGGACTCTAGATAACTCAAATCCTCAAAAGTGACCAAAACAGCTAAAGTATCCGGACAACCCAAACAACCCGGACAACACCACCTTTTCCGGATAACATGACTTTTCCGGACAACCTCAGTAATCCGGACAGCAAGACTAATCCGGACAACACGATTTATCCGGACAACACAAGGAATCCGGATGCCATCCGGACTCTAAATCATCCGGAAACCATCAATCAAATCGTCCGGACACTATCAACAACTTACCCGGACACCACCAAAGAAGCTACCCGGACACATTCAACTTATCCGGACACCTCTGTCGGTTTACCCCATTTTTGCCCAGAAATCGACAGAATCAACCCCAGATGTGTTTGTGATGTTTCTACTCCGATAGGAACCATTAACTAGTAATTACCAACACAAATACACAGGGAACATACCTTAAATCGTTTCCAAGCAATCCAATTGAAGCCTTAACCCTAGCTTTCTTCTTTTCTCTTCTTTTGCCTCACAAACACACACTCACACACTCTAATGTTTCTGGACAGTTGTTGTAAATGAAAATATATGGATATAGCTTAAGGGATAATATCTATCCATACTTACCATATAGACCTTGAACTTCTCAATAATAACCCAAACACCCTTAACTTATAAACTTATCTAAACTTTCCCTAAATAGAAACTTTAAAGTTAAATAAACTTAACGGAATTAGATTTTTAACTAACGGATTTACCCGGGGTATTACATTATCTCCCCCTTAAAAGAATTCCGTCCCGGAATTCGGTTAAGCAAAAAGGTAACGAATACTTAGTTTCCACTACTACCTCGAACTCAATCAAAACCATAGGAGATAACTAAATAGGCACCCCACACCCTTCTATATCTCTAACACAGATAAGCAACAAAAGCACGGAAATACAGATTATCAGTTTGCACCGAAGTCATATAGCACTTTAGCACGTATAGAGTTTATAGGAATATACCTGTCTTCATATCTATCCATACGTCGAGTCACTCTGTTGATTTTTATAGAGTTAATATCCACATAAGCACATACCCCATATAATAAGGTATTCCAGTCCAAACATGCACCTGTAAGATCACAATTACACTGGCCAGGTGTAATCTGAAATTACCTTACATAATGTTCCTTCTACCTTTTATACTTAGCATCCCAAGGTTCTAATATATCAAGGACATCCTACTTCACACGCAGTTTAAGTCTAGGTACGGGTACAAATACCTAAATCCCTTAAACTAGGGCTCTGATACCATTTGTAACAACCCGGTTTCCCAAACATACAACAAATAACATACATTGCATAACTTCATTACATTCATTACATTCATAATAAAAGATACATCACAAACCAAGTACGGTCTCAAAAGTCTTGACATTACAAAATATATAAAAGTTTCCTAATCAATCATCCATCAAAAGCTTCCTACACTTCATCCTCTCCTGCCGATCCTTAACCTGGAAAACATATTTTTGAAAACAAAATGAGGGTTAGACCAAACGGGTCTAGTGAGTTAATCCCGGTCTTTTCCAAAATCAATATAAAACTCTTTTCACATAATACTTTGTATCAAAATAGTTTACATAAAACCTTTCGTATAAGCACGCATATACCACACGTATATAAATACCACATTAGGACTCGTGCACCGTGTATCTCTCCTCATCTCATCTTCTTTCCCCTGGCCACATTAGTCGGTAGCAAGCCAACTAATCATCGTCACTGTACAATACAGTCGACTCCACTGTAATTACATACAGCCCCGCTGCAATTACCTACAGCTCCACTGCCATTTCATGCAGCCCCGCTGTATTTCCATACAGCCCCACCGAACAATAATTCGGCTCACCTATACTCGTTTCGTGCAATATCAACACAACATATATCTCAATATATTATCAATCACGTACACCATACATATAAGCACATTAATCACTAATTATCACGTTCCCAAACCATACTGTTGGTGCAAGTGTACCACATCTCTATATATTTATATATATTTATTTTGATGATTACAAACACAACGCATTATTGTTTATCTAACAATTTAATCCAAGTGTGCAGTTGTTGAAGAACACGAAGATTTAATCTGAAGGGTTCAAGACGGAAGTGTTTACGTCGTCATTATTGTTTATAACTAATAATGATAAACACCCTAAAATAATATACCACTTGGATATTTCTAAAAACCCAACAATTAATTTTAATAAGGTTTTGAGAAGATCCAGCAAGATTTGGGTGCTGTCCTGGAAGCTGACTTTTCCTGACGGCGGTATACCGTGGAGAATACTCGGTATACCGCGGGTACACTTTTGCCGGTATACCGCGGCTGTTCAGCCGGTATACCGCGGCAGTCCGTGTGCAATTCCTATTGGTTGAAGTTGCTTTTCCTGACGGCGGTATACCGCGAGACCCAGCCGGTATACCGCGGGTACTTATTCCTGTCAACTTTGCATGTAGCCGTTTGTGTGTCAGCACACTTTTCTGACGGCGGTATACCGCATGCATTTGGCGGTATACCGCGGCTGCACAATGCCGTTGGAGATGCTATGTATAAATGATGCTTGCTGGTAATGAAGACCTCAGACCAAAACAACAACAGTAACAAGCAACAACAAACAGCACCTCTCAGCTCTCTCATCTATTTATAATATATATTTTATAAAACATTTTTTATAAAATATCCAAGTGTGAGATATTATACAAGAGTGATTACCCATTGTGAGTTATACTCCTCTTGTAAGTATTTGAATAACGGGTGTGTGATCCTGTACATCTCATAGCAGAAGCTTGAGAATCAATTACGTTACCTTTGTACTTGGTTTGTATTTCTACCGTAAAGAATACATTTATTGGATCGTGTCGGGAAGTGTCTCGGCTGCTGGTTTATCACAGTTGGTGGTAAATCAGTAAATCTCTGTGTCAAGTATCTCTATCCCTTATCTCTTTATTTATTCCGCTGTGCTATATTATATTTATTTATATAAACTGCTTTGCATTTATATTTATTTATATAATCTCTGTGTATTTAAATTATATCTGTTTATATAATTGTTGTATACTTATTTATTTATACTCTGCTTTATTTATTCTGTATTTATTTGTAAAAAGAATTTTTGAAAGTAAAAGTTTTAAAATACAACCTTACCCCCCCCCCCTTAGGTTGTCTAACATTTGGTATCAGAGCGGGGCTTTCAAAAATTTTCTGTTTAAATTTTTAAAAGTTATATCTTTTATATAATGGCTCAACAAACTGTTTTGTTTTCAAAACCTCCTATTATAGATACTGAAAAGTTTGGCATTTGGGCCGAGCTATTTGAATGTCACGTTCGTGGCAAAAGTCAAAAAATTTGGGATATTATAGAAAATGGGAATTTTAGACCAACCAAAGTTGAAAATGATCTTATTGTTGATAAACCCATAAAAGATTGGACTCCCACTGAAGAATCTCATTATTGTTTAAATTTTGAAGCTAAAAATATATTATATGCTGCTTTAACTTCCGATGAAATAGAAAGAGTTTATACTTATAAAACTGCTAATCAAATCTGGCAAAGCTTGAGCGACACTCATCGTGGAAATACTCAAGTTAAAAGTTCTAAAATAAACATTTTAGTTCATGATTATGAATTATTTGAAATGTCAAAAGATGAGTCAATCGACTCAATGTTTAAACGTTTTAACCTCATCATGACTACTTTGAAGGGATTAGGTCGCACTTATCCTAACGAAGACTATGTAAGGAAAATTCTTCGAGCACTTCCTTCGGAGTGGATGGCAAAAATCACATCCTTGGAAGACTCCCGAGATCTCGCAACGATGAAGCTCGATGATCTCATCGGCAATCTTAAAGTGCACGAAATCGCACTAAAAAGAAATCAAGTCCGGGAGCAAGTCAAAAAGAAATCCATCGCTCTCAAGGTCGTTGCCTCAAAAGAAAAGGAAGAGGAGGAAGATGCAAGTTCATCCGATGATGAACCCGAAAATCTTAACGATTTAGTCAAGTTGGTAAGAAAACTTTCTAAACTTCTATCTAACAAAAAGTTTGCCAAAAATGATAGGTTTCAAGAAAATGGAGACTACCGTCGTGGTGGTAAAAACCAAAGTCGCAACGTCCACAAAAGTGAAGACAAATATGACGAATCTAGCGACGATGAAAAAGCCAATAAAAAGAAAGGCTTTTGCTATGTGTGTGGTGACAAGGATCACTATGCAAGTGTGTGTCCGAATCGAGCAAAACAAATCAACACACCAAAAGCTTTAGTTGGAGGCGCGTTGAGCGCAAGCATAAATGAGGCCCAAAATTTTTGTTTCATGGCCGACCATGATAATGAGGTATCTTCATCATATTCTTCTAAAAATAATTATGATAATAATTATAGTGATAATTACTATAGTGACGATGAAAATAATCTTGACGAATTATATAAATCATTTCATGCTATGGCCGCTCTCGCAAATAAATATAAAGATGAAATTTCTAATTTAAAAGAAACCGTATCTGTATATAAAAAGGAAATAGATGACGGTAAACAAAAATCTGCTTATGATTTAGATGTTATCACTAAATTAGAAAATAAATTAAGTGAAAAAGATGTTTGTAAATCTTGTGTTATTTTAAATGATAAAATTGCATGCTTAAGTGAAAATAAAAAGGAAAGTGTTGCATGTACAAAATGCGAGTCTCTTGAAAATGAAATTGCATGTTTAAATGCTAAATGCAAATCGCATGAGAAAAATGACTTATTAGCAAATGCTTTTAATAGTAGCAATGATAAAGTGCTTAAAATGCTAAATATATCAAATCGTATAAATTGCCGAAAAGGCATTGGTTCAAATACGTGTATTGAAAAATGTGATTGTATGCCAATTAAAAAGGTTTTTGAAAAACCTAAATTTGTTGTTAAAAATAAAACGCAAAAACCCCCATATATGTCAAAAATGAAAAATGTGAATTATGGGAGGAAACCGTATGCTCGCATGTATAATAGCAATTTTTCTAGACCTAATGCGAATATAAATGCTTCATTTTATGTGTATGATAAATACAATCGTAAAATTAAAATGGTTAGAAAATGGATTCCGAAAGGAATGTTTAATGTTGATAATCCGGGTGGAATGCGTTTATGGTTTTAAACCATTTTTATGATTTTGTATGTTTGTCGTGTTTGTTTTATGTCGACAACATATTTTTTTTGCAGTTTATGTTTTATACTAACTGTTAAAAGGACCCATAAGAAAAGGGTACCACGAAATATTTTCTTTGCCTTTTGTAGGTGTTTCCTGACGAGGATATAATACGTGTTTCCTGGCGAGGATACAATACGTGGTTACCTGCCGAGGTTATAATACGTGTTACCTGCCGAGGTTATAATACGTGTTACCTGCCGAGGTTATAATACGTGTTACCTGCCGAGGTTATAATACGTGGTTACCTGCCGAGGTTATAATACGTGTTACCTGCCGAGGTTATAATACGTGGTTACCTGCCGAGGTTATAATACGTGGTTACCTGCCGAGGTTATAATACGTGGTTACCTGCCGAGGTTATAATACGTGGTTACCTGCCGAGGTTATAATACGTGGTTACCTGACGAGGTCATAATACGTGGTGATTTTTTTTATCACATAAAAATTAACCGAATATTGAAGCCTTAAGATCCGTTTTGGTGCAAGTGTTTCGTATTGGTTTGTATATCTTTGTCTCTATTGCTTTTTGCATTTTATTTTATCCCTCAAATTTTATAAAATCAAATTGATATCGTTATTAATTTGAGGGGGAGCGTTTTAGCTCTTTTACCCATGAGTTTATGCTACCTCAATTATATGCATATTTTGAGGGGGAGCATCTCTCGAGGGGAAGCATACCGTCTTTCTTGACCCTTTTTGTTTCGACAAACGGGGGAGAGAAACCGCATATGCTCTTGCTTAGCGGTTGTGTTTGTCATCATCAAAAAGGGGGAGATTGTTGGTGCAAGTGTACCACATCTCTATATATTTATATATATTTATTTTGATGATTACAAACACAACGCATTATTGTTTATCTAACAATTTAATCCAAGTGTGCAGTTGTTGAAGAACACGAAGATTTAATCTGAAGGGTTCAAGACGGAAGTGTTTACGTCGTCATTATTGTTTATAACTAATAATGATAAACACCCTAAAATAATATACCACTTGGATATTTCTAAAAACCCAACAATTAATTTTAATAAGGTTTTGAGAAGATCCAGCAAGATTTGGGTGCTGTCCTGGAAGCTGACTTTTCCTGACGGCGGTATACCGTGGAGAATACTCGGTATACCGCGGGTACACTTTTGCCGGTATACCGCGGCTGTTCAGCCGGTATACCGCGGCAGTCCGTGTGCAATTCCTATTGGTTGAAGTTGCTTTTCCTGACGGCGGTATACCGCGAGACCCAGCCGGTATACCGCGGGTACTTATTCCTGTCAACTTTGCATGTAGCCGTTTGTGTGTCAGCACACTTTTCTGACGGCGGTATACCGCATGCATTTGGCGGTATACCGCGGCTGCACAATGCCGTTGGAGATGCTATGTATAAATGATGCTTGCTGGTAATGAAGACCTCAGACCAAAACAACAACAGTAACAAGCAACAACAAACAGCACCTCTCAGCTCTCTCATCTATTTATAATATATATTTTATAAAACATTTTTTATAAAATATCCAAGTGTGAGATATTATACAAGAGTGATTACCCATTGTGAGTTATACTCCTCTTGTAAGTATTTGAATAACGGGTGTGTGATCCTGTACATCTCATAGCAGAAGCTTGAGAATCAATTACGTTACCTTTGTACTTGGTTTGTATTTCTACCGTAAAGAATACATTTATTGGATCGTGTCGGGAAGTGTCTCGGCTGCTGGTTTATCACAGTTGGTGGTAAATCAGTAAATCTCTGTGTCAAGTATCTCTATCCCTTATCTCTTTATTTATTCCGCTGTGCTATATTATATTTATTTATATAAACTGCTTTGCATTTATATTTATTTATATAATCTCTGTGTATTTAAATTATATCTGTTTATATAATTGTTGTATACTTATTTATTTATACTCTGCTTTATTTATTCTGTATTTATTTGTAAAAAGAATTTTTGAAAGTAAAAGTTTTAAAATACAACCTTACCCCCCCCCTTAGGTTGTCTAACATTTGGTATCAGAGCGGGGCTTTCAAAAATTTTCTGTTTAAATTTTTAAAAGTTATATCTTTTATATAATGGCTCAACAAACTGTTTTGTTTTCAAAACCTCCTATTATAGATACTGAAAAGTTTGGCATTTGGGCCGAGCTATTTGAATGTCACGTTCGTGGCAAAAGTCAAAAAATTTGGGATATTATAGAAAATGGGAATTTTAGACCAACCAAAGTTGAAAATGATCTTATTGTTGATAAACCCATAAAAGATTGGACTCCCACTGAAGAATCTCATTATTGTTTAAATTTTGAAGCTAAAAATATATTATATGCTGCTTTAACTTCCGATGAAATAGAAAGAGTTTATACTTATAAAACTGCTAATCAAATCTGGCAAAGCTTGAGCGACACTCATCGTGGAAATACTCAAGTTAAAAGTTCTAAAATAAACATTTTAGTTCATGATTATGAATTATTTGAAATGTCAAAAGATGAGTCAATCGACTCAATGTTTAAACGTTTTAACCTCATCATGACTACTTTGAAGGGATTAGGTCGCACTTATCCTAACGAAGACTATGTAAGGAAAATTCTTCGAGCACTTCCTTCGGAGTGGATGGCAAAAATCACATCCTTGGAAGACTCCCGAGATCTCGCAACGATGAAGCTCGATGATCTCATCGGCAATCTTAAAGTGCACGAAATCGCACTAAAAAGAAATCAAGTCCGGGAGCAAGTCAAAAAGAAATCCATCGCTCTCAAGGTCGTTGCCTCAAAAGAAAAGGAAGAGGAGGAAGATGCAAGTTCATCCGATGATGAACCCGAAAATCTTAACGATTTAGTCAAGTTGGTAAGAAAACTTTCTAAACTTCTATCTAACAAAAAGTTTGCCAAAAATGATAGGTTTCAAGAAAATGGAGACTACCGTCGTGGTGGTAAAAACCAAAGTCGCAACGTCCACAAAAGTGAAGACAAATATGACGAATCTAGCGACGATGAAAAAGCCAATAAAAAGAAAGGCTTTTGCTATGTGTGTGGTGACAAGGATCACTATGCAAGTGTGTGTCCGAATCGAGCAAAACAAATCAACACACCAAAAGCTTTAGTTGGAGGCGCGTTGAGCGCAAGCATAAATGAGGCCCAAAATTTTTGTTTCATGGCCGACCATGATAATGAGGTATCTTCATCATATTCTTCTAAAAATAATTATGATAATAATTATAGTGATAATTACTATAGTGACGATGAAAATAATCTTGACGAATTATATAAATCATTTCATGCTATGGCCGCTCTCGCAAATAAATATAAAGATGAAATTTCTAATTTAAAAGAAACCGTATCTGTATATAAAAAGGAAATAGATGACGGTAAACAAAAATCTGCTTATGATTTAGATGTTATCACTAAATTAGAAAATAAATTAAGTGAAAAAGATGTTTGTAAATCTTGTGTTATTTTAAATGATAAAATTGCATGCTTAAGTGAAAATAAAAAGGAAAGTGTTGCATGTACAAAATGCGAGTCTCTTGAAAATGAAATTGCATGTTTAAATGCTAAATGCAAATCGCATGAGAAAAATGACTTATTAGCAAATGCTTTTAATAGTAGCAATGATAAAGTGCTTAAAATGCTAAATATATCAAATCGTATAAATTGCCGAAAAGGCATTGGTTCAAATACGTGTATTGAAAAATGTGATTGTATGCCAATTAAAAAGGTTTTTGAAAAACCTAAATTTGTTGTTAAAAATAAAACGCAAAAACCCCCATATATGTCAAAAATGAAAAATGTGAATTATGGGAGGAAACCGTATGCTCGCATGTATAATAGCAATTTTTCTAGACCTAATGCGAATATAAATGCTTCATTTTATGTGTATGATAAATACAATCGTAAAATTAAAATGGTTAGAAAATGGATTCCGAAAGGAATGTTTAATGTTGATAATCCGGGTGGAATGCGTTTATGGTTTTAAACCATTTTTATGATTTTGTATGTTTGTCGTGTTTGTTTTATGTCGACAACATATTTTTTTTGCAGTTTATGTTTTATACTAACTGTTAAAAGGACCCATAAGAAAAGGGTACCACGAAATATTTTCTTTGCCTTTTGTAGGTGTTTCCTGACGAGGATATAATACGTGTTTCCTGGCGAGGATACAATACGTGGTTACCTGCCGAGGTTATAATACGTGTTACCTGCCGAGGTTATAATACGTGTTACCTGCCGAGGTTATAATACGTGTTACCTGCCGAGGTTATAATACGTGGTTACCTGCCGAGGTTATAATACGTGTTACCTGCCGAGGTTATAATACGTGGTTACCTGCCGAGGTTATAATACGTGGTTACCTGCCGAGGTTATAATACGTGGTTACCTGCCGAGGTTATAATACGTGGTTACCTGCCGAGGTTATAATACGTGGTTACCTGACGAGGTCATAATACGTGGTGATTTTTTTTATCACATAAAAATTAACCGAATATTGAAGCCTTAAGATCCGTTTTGGTGCAAGTGTTTCGTATTGGTTTGTATATCTTTGTCTCTATTGCTTTTTGCATTTTATTTTATCCCTCAAATTTTATAAAATCAAATTGATATCGTTATTAATTTGAGGGGGAGCGTTTTAGCTCTTTTACCCATGAGTTTATGCTACCTCAATTATATGCATATTTTGAGGGGGAGCATCTCTCGAGGGGAAGCATACCGTCTTTCTTGACCCTTTTTGTTTCGACAAACGGGGGAGAGAAACCGCATATGCTCTTGCTTAGCGGTTGTGTTTGTCATCATCAAAAAGGGGGAGATTGTTGGTGCAAGTGTACCACATCTCTATATATTTATATATATTTATTTTGATGATTACAAACACAACGCATTATTGTTTATCTAACAATTTAATCCAAGTGTGCAGTTGTTGAAGAACACGAAGATTTAATCTGAAGGGTTCAAGACGGAAGTGTTTACGTCGTCATTATTGTTTATAACTAATAATGATAAACACCCTAAAATAATATACCACTTGGATATTTCTAAAAACCCAACAATTAATTTTAATAAGGTTTTGAGAAGATCCAGCAAGATTTGGGTGCTGTCCTGGAAGCTGACTTTTCCTGACGGCGGTATACCGTGGAGAATACTCGGTATACCGCGGGTACACTTTTGCCGGTATACCGCGGCTGTTCAGCCGGTATACCGCGGCAGTCCGTGTGCAATTCCTATTGGTTGAAGTTGCTTTTCCTGACGGCGGTATACCGCGAGACCCAGCCGGTATACCGCGGGTACTTATTCCTGTCAACTTTGCATGTAGCCGTTTGTGTGTCAGCACACTTTTCTGACGGCGGTATACCGCATGCATTTGGCGGTATACCGCGGCTGCACAATGCCGTTGGAGATGCTATGTATAAATGATGCTTGCTGGTAATGAAGACCTCAGACCAAAACAACAACAGTAACAAGCAACAACAAACAGCACCTCTCAGCTCTCTCATCTATTTATAATATATATTTTATAAAACATTTTTTATAAAATATCCAAGTGTGAGATATTATACAAGAGTGATTACCCATTGTGAGTTATACTCCTCTTGTAAGTATTTGAATAACGGGTGTGTGATCCTGTACATCTCATAGCAGAAGCTTGAGAATCAATTACGTTACCTTTGTACTTGGTTTGTATTTCTACCGTAAAGAATACATTTATTGGATCGTGTCGGGAAGTGTCTCGGCTGCTGGTTTATCACAGTTGGTGGTAAATCAGTAAATCTCTGTGTCAAGTATCTCTATCCCTTATCTCTTTATTTATTCCGCTGTGCTATATTATATTTATTTATATAAACTGCTTTGCATTTATATTTATTTATATAATCTCTGTGTATTTAAATTATATCTGTTTATATAATTGTTGTATACTTATTTATTTATACTCTGCTTTATTTATTCTGTATTTATTTGTAAAAAGAATTTTTGAAAGTAAAAGTTTTAAAATACAACCTTACCCCCCCCCTTAGGTTGTCTAACACATACGTATGTATTCCAGTTGAAAATACTTTTAAAGTAAAACTCACCTCGAATTCTTAAAATACGCTTCCAAGCCTTTTCCAAAGATTCAGTCTATCAATCCCAATCCACAGAGTCTGCAAATAGATTAAATACAAATATCCCCTTACTAACTGATCACATAAAACATACTAGAAGACCAAGGACTCTAGATAACTCAAATCCTCAAAAGTGACCAAAACAGCTAAAGTATCCGGACAACCCAAACAACCCGGACAACACCACCTTTTCCGGATAACATGACTTTTCCGGACAACCTCAGTAATCCGGACAGCAAGACTAATCCGGACAACACGATTTATCCGGACAACACAAGGAATCCGGATGCCATCCGGACTCTAAATCATCCGTAAACCATCAATCAAATCGTCCGGACACTATCAACAACTTACCCGGACACCACCAAAGAAGCTACCCGGACACATTCAACTTATCCGGACACCTCTGTCGGTTTACCCCATTTTTGCCCAGAAATCGACAGAATCAACCCCAGATGTGTTTGTGATGTTTCTACTCCGATAGGAACCATTAACTAGTAATTACCAACACAAATACACAGGGAACATACCTTAAATCGTTTCCAAGCAATCCAATTGAAGCCTTAACCCTAGCTTTCTTCTTTTCTCTTCTTTTGCCTCACAAACACACACTCACACACTCTAATGTTTCTGGACAGTTGTTGTAAATGAAAATATCTGGATATAGCTTAAGGGATAATATCTATCCATACTTACCATATAGACCTTGAACTTCTCAATAATAACCCAAACACCCTTAACTTATAAACTTATCTAAACTTTCCCTAAATAGAAACTTTAAAGTTAAATAAACTTAACGGAATTAGATTTTTAACTAACGGATTTACCCGGGGTATTACACACTACACCGACACTCACCCTACAAACAAATCACATAAGCTAGGGCAGACCCATACACCTCCTGAATAATATCACCCATCACACCATGGCCAGCTCTTCACCAGAGCACAAAAATAAATCGAAAGGAGACGTCGTGGACTAATCACACCGCCACGATAGTGTCACGCCATCGGTGCCACAATGACATGCATATGGTACCCCCCATAGGTGGTTAGTAGTTCGGTATACCATAACACATAAACTTCAAAAGTATGTCACAACACATGTGATCACACTAGATGAATAACAAATCATACTCATTACAAAACAAATCAAGAAGGTATTTGAATGTACAAAAATATTGACGACTCACCTTAAAAGTTTTATAATTTTGAAACACACTTTATTGAACGACTTATGAATTGAAAACGAAATTAAATGGCACGAATGTGGTAAACCACTTACACAACTCCATATACGAACTCTTGCAAAATATTTAAAACCAAAACATATGGCGAATAAAATCCGAACTTAGACTAAAAATTTCGCACTACCGACTTTTCTAAATCAAGACATATTTATTTCAGCACTTTACACGTTTAAAACTCCAATATTTTCTCATACTTCAAGAAGGTTTTTGAAAACTATATCTAAACAAAAGTTTTACATAAAAGTCTTGTGATTCCAAAGAATCTGAAACGAGATGAATCGGATTTAAAATGGATTTTATATGAATTTTCGAAAAACACTGTGCTGCTCGGGTCTAAAACAAGACCAGTTTCGGAAAACCCAGATTTTAGGCATCCTAGCATAAAAATCACAATTCGTTCATGTGACAGTAAATCATAGTAGACATCTCCAGCTTTTCAGAAACATGTTTTATGCCTTAATCCAGTAAACGAGCGATTTGTTATGATTTTTATAACACCGTGAAATTTTCAGAGAAAATTCAGCAGACTTAAAAATAGATTTTGATGTTTTTAACATATTCGTAACTCGATTTATCGCTTGCAAAACCAAAAGAGAACTCACCTTAGGATAGACATAATCAAACGATCCACTAATCGAACCAGAAAACAAACCAACTTGATGGAACGAATAGCACATCGTACACCAAATCGAACGAAAACAATCGAAAGAAAAACAAGAAAAGCGTACATATATACAACGAACCAAATAAACGTAAACGGATTAACACATATATAATGGATCGAATAAACGTAAAGAGGGGGAAAATAAGGAATCCGTACACATGTAAAACAACTCAAATAAACCCCAATTAATGAGAGGGAGAATAAGGAATCCGTACCTTAGTTCACATCTAAAAATCGATAAAGAAAACTTCATCAGATTTCTTTCAACGAATCTCTAAAATCACGACCGAACTTCCAAGACGAATCCAACTTAAAACCTAAAGATTGATCCCCGGAACTCCAAATATTCCGAAGTAAGCCTCGGTTCTTTTTGTCTTTCATTTTCTCAATGAATTTATTGGCTAAAACAATAGGATAAATATATACATGAATCCTAAATTCACTAAGCCACCGCCGATTTAGCATGATTGAGGTTATCTCAAATATTTCAAAGGTTTGCACATTAACATATCTAATCCCTCTATTACCAAAAAATTGCTAAACTTCACATTTTAGCATTATTAATGTATTTATTATTTTATTTTAAACACCCACTTTTTAATTTATAAATATCTCAAAATTTACGGATATTACATTTGGCCTCTTAACCTCACGATTTGACCCTTCCCATTTTCGTTTCTCCCCAACTTTCTCGGTCATCTGTCTGTTCTTCTCTTTCTCTGTGAGTTCCGTTGTGTCTACTGCAGCTTGACAAGTAGCGGGATCCTTCATCTGAACTAGCTCTCTCACGCTGCTTTTCAGTCCCCAAATATACCTCTCGATGCGCCTCTCCTCAGTGGGCACATACAACTCTGCGAACCGGGCTTTCTCAATGAATTTTGACGTATACTCCGATACTGACATTGTCCCCTGTTCCAGCCCCAGAAATTCCTCTTCCAGTTTCTTAACGGCCGCCACCGGACAAAACTGAGCCTTGAACCTCTTAGTGAACAATTCCCAAGTAGTTGCCTTTGCTATTTCAGAACCCTTACCACCAGTATCGACATCCCACCAAAAGATGGCATCTGCCTTCAGCATAGACATAGCAAACAACACCTTATCTTCCTCAGCACACTTACTTGTGTCGAAAGCTAGTTCCATCTCACGAATCCATCTCAGAGCCAAGACAGGATTGCGCTCCCCGCTGAAAGATGGAGGCTTGCACGATGCAAAAGTCTTAAAAGTACATCCTTTGGTTGTCTTAGGTTCACTAGCCACAAAAGGAGTCGACTGCGAATGATCTCCCACCACAGTCGGAGGTAAACTAGACGCTTCGGTCTTCGTCTCGTTCCCACTCTTAGTTCGTCCCTCCGACGTAGACTTAACCTGATTTTCCAACAATGCTTGCAGTGTATCTTGCAGTTTGCCCATTTCAGCAGTAAACTTTTCCTCAGTCACAAACGCTTGGTTCCGGTTTTGCCTCGGACTCTCCGATTGACTTCCTCCTCCCACCGAGGTGGTACTTTCCTAGTGGAATGGCTCACGCACTTCAGGCGCCCCCACACGCTTTGCCTGACGGGTAGTCGACGTCTTTTTCCCTCCTCGAGTTGCCACGCCAGCTCCCTCCGCCTGGGAGGTAGCTCGCAGTGGCAGTCTTCCCTGTCCACTTCCTCTGCCTCCGCCCCTCCCGCGGATGGCCGCCTGCCTCGGAGGATCCACTGGTCCATTCTCCATAATTTCCTCCACCCGAATCTCCCCTGCATCCGGGATTATACCCACTGCCTGCACAGATCTACTTCTCAAAGTTCTTTCAGACATTCTTGATTACTGAAACACGCCAAAAATAAACAACTTAAGACAACAACTCCGGAATAATAAGGCAGATTAAGCACATACATGTATATGTAGATTCGCAATTACACTAGCCAGGTGTAACCCCGAACCTACCTTACACGACTGTCCTCGCTACCCTATTAGTCTTATTCCTATTATAGTGCTCTCCTAACGCTTTCCTAATTCTCAGTTGTGATTTCTAC
The DNA here is from genome assembly GCA_033807775.1 of Saussurea involucrata. Taxonomy (NCBI): domain Eukaryota; kingdom Viridiplantae; phylum Streptophyta; class Magnoliopsida; order Asterales; family Asteraceae; genus Saussurea; species Saussurea involucrata. The sequence continues at coordinate 112,395,019 of CM066324.1, forward strand.
GCCCACGGTTTAAGTCTAGGCCCGTTCGGTCACCTAAATCTCTTAAACTATGGCTTTGATACCAACTGTAACAGCCCACAACAAAATAAAGCATAAAATTATAAATCAACCGGTCCGAAGCCCCCAAAATTCGGGTTGAATACAATTGCCTCAAAATTAGGTTTGCGGAAACAACCTATACACAACTGAGAATATAAACTAAAAGTTTAAAAGATAACTGGAAAATAGCTATCGTCTAAAAGCATCATCGCCTTAACTCTTCTCCTTGCCCTTCCCAAAGTTTCCTACAAACGGATTCCCTAAAAAGTTTTAGTTTTGGAAAAACGAGGGTTAGACCATGAGGTCTAGTGAACTCCCTCTAGTGGCAACAGTTTCATCAACAAGTATAAAACATTTCATAACAATTATAAACAACAACCGAAAACAATAAGCTTTCACGTAAACTACGCATGTGAGTGGCACACTGAAGTCACTCGGTGGTGACAACGTATCAGACTCACACTGCCTTATTGGGTCACACCTCCCATGGGATAAACGGGACACACCCCCTGGTATGAGCACTGACGGAACACCCCCCTGACTTGGCCATCTCACATCTATCGACAATGTATGTGTTAATGCCAAAAATCGTCCAGAAGGATAACTTAAGGTTGATTGTGGAGCTTAACAACTAAAGAATGGAAATCGTTCGACAAAGCAATGCGACGAAGACATAAAATGTAAAAGAGACGAAAGATTTTGGTGACGCGGGAAAAACCTCAACGAAGAAAAAACCCGCGGACGACTGTAGAGGTCATCGCTGCACTATGGTCGCCAAACAGGGGCGATGTCCTTATGTTTCGGGTGTCGAGAGTACAATGATTACAATACAAATGAAAGAAAGACTTTAAATGTAAAGCAACAAGTGTATCGAATGTAAAAACTAGTGCGTCGTGTGTATAAGTCGTGCGTCGTGAGCGATCTTTCGAGAGAGAATTCTTTGTTTCGAGTGTTCTTGAGAGTTCAGTTATGCCAAGATGTCCGAAATGATGATTGAACCCCTATATTTATAGTCTTCGAGCGCTTTAACTGATTCCTTAAAAGCTTCAAATAACGGTCGTAACTGACGTTGAGTTTAATGTTGTTTAATGGCCTTCGTCGGTTATAGCCGTTGGTCATCAATGACATTGACCCTGCATTTAAACAGTAAAAAAGTAACAGTAATATCGCATGTTAGTCGGTCGAGGTCGTAAGGTTCCTTACGACGGTTGAGTGTCGTGAGTAACTTTCGATTTCAACTTTGGTCAGAAGATAAAGTGTCTATGATTTTTTATTATGGAAAAATGTAATAAATGTTTTCCCTGTTTTGGTCGTGGTCGAGACTGGTGAAATTTTACCCAAACAGTTTGCCCCCAAAATTTAAAAATGAAGTGGCAAATTCAAATTTCAAATTTTTAAATTTTGTTGTCAGTCGGACGTCTAGGGTCATGACATGTGTTGAAAGTCGCTTTAGTTGCCTGGGAACTGGATTGGTCCAATTCCAACTGAATGGGAAGTCGAAAAGGGGATAAGATCGTGACGTCATGCTGAAGCATGATCGTGCTAAACAGCTGTAAGTTCCAGGTGTCGACAATCCGTGTGGTCATACGAAAAGACATGGGCATGTGTCGATCATCGGATGACTCGACCTGACACGATCGTTTACATAAATAGAGACCCATGATGGATCTTTTCCTTTTTACGCTTTCAGAGAGATTTTTTCCTGATTTCTTGCTGTTCTTCGTCAAATTCTTTCCAAACCTGCAAGAATCTTCGACTTCGATTAGGAATTTCGAGGTTTTTAGAGCGCCCATATAAGGTACGGCTCTCATCCTTTGTATGCGTCATAAGTCGATTGCTAGGAAACCTAGAAAAAACTGGGATATTTGTAGTTTTTTCAGACTTGCAAATCTGCTCAACGGGTTTTAGAAATGTCGAATGAGCCTGTAAGTTCCGTTCGAGATCAAAAGGATCTCGATGACCTTGGAAGTCTAGCAAAAATCCCTGCGGGGATCTTATGATTAGAGCAGGTCAGATTCAACCTGATATGTGTACTGATGGGTTCGTCGTGATATACGAGTATCCCTTTAAGATAGGTTTTGAATGGCCCTATTCGCCTCTGGCCAAGGCGTTCATGGTTGAATTCGATTTAGCACCGGCCCAATTAATGCCCCAATTCTGGAGAGTCATACAAGTGATTGAGCGCCTTACCAAAAACTAGGAGTCTCCCATGAATGTGTGCGACCTCCTTTTGGCTTATCAAGTCAAAAAAGGACGGATGTCGACGCTACAGCTTGTTCTCCAAGTATAAGGGCGATCGTACCTTGGTCTTGAAGACTGCTGTTAACGACCGTAAGTGGAAGACCAGGTACGCATTCGTGCGTAAACCGACGCTCGACTCTGAGAGCGGCTGGATTAGGGATGGTTGGAATATGTCGGGTGAAATTTTCTAGCTTTTTGTCACGTGTCGTATGTTAATTTCAACTTATTTCTAACCTGTCTTCTATGTGTCGACAGATATTAAGTTTGAAGACGTGAAGCCTTACGCCAACTCTCAAGCAAAGGTCGATGCATTCTTGGAATTTAGCGCTGTTGAGCAATCGTTTTTCACACGACAACTGGTGGACGACGACGACGAAGACTTGGTGTATCTAGGAGAGAATCGGGGAGAGAGACGTGAGGAGGAGGAAGAAGAAGAGGAGAAAGAGGAAGAGTCGAGAGAAGAAGAAGAAGAGATGACCGGTAAGTATACTTTCTACTCGACCCCGATCTTCTCGCTTATGTCTATCGTGTAACATTTCTCTCTTCTTTGTTTCCAGGGCAATCTCAAATAAAGGTGCCGACTGCTAATGCCAAAAGAGCAGCTCAACTTGAGCTTGCCCGTAAGGGCAAGGAAAAAAGGAAAGGGACCTCGACCACTGGGTCGGGGGTTTTAAAGAAGAGGAGGATGATGATCCCGAGGGAACCGTCTTCAAGGGCTGATGACTCATCAAGAGTCGTCACGCCTGAGAAGGCGAAGGTATCGGTCGCATCGCCTGTGAAGACGAAAACGTCTTCTGGTGCGATCAATGCGACACCTATCAGTTCGGCGCCTCCGGCAAAAACGGCGAAGTCTCCGTCTACCACGTCGACCCCTTCATCGGCCAACAAGGGCAAGGGTCATGCGACGGGAGAGGCTAAGGTCACGACGGTCAACTTTACATTGCCGTCAGACTTTATGGCGGATCACGTCCTAGACGGGACGAACCTGTTTCCTGATCTGGGGAAATATCTGCTCCCTTCTTTCAAGGAGCGTTTCGAGGGAGTCCCGGTTGAGGAGACAGGATCTTAAGTTGCCGGATTGGCGTTCCTGGTGAGTTTTTCTTTCAAAACTTGTGTTTTCGGTGTTTGCAATTTTTGTCGTTCATTTTACTAACATGTTCCCTTATGTTTTACAGGCGTTCCAATCTTCCCTTGCCTTGCACGTTGAAACGGTAAAGATAATGGGTTTGGTGTCTTCTGCTCACGAGAGGGGAAACGCGGCATTGGACAGGGAGAAGGTCGCTCTAGAGCGTACCGAGGCTATGTCCAAACGTCTTGATGAAGCCTTGAATGAGCTAGAGGTCGTCGGACGTGCAAAGGATGAGGCAAACCACCGTCTGAAGCAGTCTTTGTCCATGATCGCCGATCAAAGGGATGAGCTGGATAAGATCAAGGAGTCTTTGGCTGCGAGTGAAAAAGAGGCTGAAGACTCCAAATCTAGGGTGACGAAGTTAGAGGATGAGGTAAAAGAGTTGAAGGACGAGGCGAAGTCTGTCTTCGCTTTTGCTCGATTCACTGCGCGGGCGGCGATTATGCGTCGACACCTGTTGGGCAAGAATCCTCTGGCTTTGGCGTCGGACGAGCTTGCCTTCTTCTTGAAGGACGTCGGGACCGAAAGAGACCTCGACTCGGATGATGAGAAGGCGGTCGAGGAGGAGGAGGTGGACGAAGGCTCCAAAGGCGAGGCCTCTGGCAAGGACGCGACTGATGACCCTCCTCAGTCTTAGAAAAAATATTTATTAGTTTTGTTTTTTACTGCTCGACCGTTGGTGGTTGAGCCATTTTGGGATGTAAATGACCGATCATTCAATGGATGAAACTTACATATCTTTCGAACGTATGTCTTATACATTTTGCAAATGGATACAATATCAATTGTGAAATTCATTAAGTACAGAAGTGAACAAGAGGACGTGCGACTTAGGCATCTACTGTAATACAACGACTAGAATATAAGTCATAAGACTTTTATACTTTTAAATCGTGTTGGCAAACATAGACACATGCGATCGAAGCATTCATTCTGAACATGAAATTCTTCTAAGTTAAAAAACTTAGATCGGGGGGTCGCTAGATCTTACGATCGTACAACTACATCGTATGATGAACTTGAATCATGTGTCCCTGCGGAAGGATAATCAAGTCATAAAACTGATCTCTTACGTCGTACGATCCGAAGTCGTACGATAGACTTAACAACTTAAGTCGTGCGATCCTGCGACAAAACAATGTCAGAGGTTGGTCGTTGGCTGACCAACGACCCTCCGATGCTTAAGTCAGTAATCGTTATGATGAATAAAAATTGTATGTGAAAAGAAAAAAGATTTAGAAGAAATACCTTTTTAAATGTGTCGCATTCCAACTACGTGGGACATCTCGATTGTCGAGGGTTTGGAGCCGATAGGCACCTTTACCTACGACTTCTGAGATACGATAAGGACCTTCCCATTTGGTAGAAATCTTGCCTGCATTGAGCTCTTGAGTGCTTTGGAACACTCGTCGGAGGACATAGTCGCCTTCTCGGAAGACTTTAGCTTTGACATTCTTGTTGAAATGTCGCTCGACCGCTTGCCTCTGCGACGCCATTCTGATCAATGTTTATTCTCTGAACTCTTCCAGGGCGTCGAGGTCATAACTTAAATCAACCAGGTTATGGTCGACGGAAGTATGCCTCGAGGTTGGGAGGTGGACCTCGACCGGCAAAACTGCTTCACAGCCATAGACCAAAGAGAAAGGGGTTTGTCCTGTGGACGTGTAGGGTGTCGTGCGATTCGCCCACAGGACCGAAGGGAGTTCTTCGACCCATTTTCCCTTTGCAGCTTTTAATCTTTTCCTTATCGAAGCAATAATGGTCTTATTGTTTGACTCAGCAAGTCCATTTGCCTGGGGATACCTGGGTGTCGAGGTCGTCAACCTGATGCTACGATCTTCACAGAACTGTCGAGTCCTGTTGCTTATGAACTGGGATCCATTGTCGCAGACAATTTCGGATGGGATCCCAAATCTTCATATAATGTTAGTCTGGATAAAAGAGACGACTTCCTTGTCCCGAACTTGGGAAAAGGCAGCTGCTTCTACCCATTTAGAAAAGTAATCTGTAAGTACGAGGAGAAATACCTTTTGCCCTGAGGCAGGTGGCAGCTTGCCGACAATGTCCATCCCCCATCTCATGAAGGGCCATGGGATCAATGTCGAATGCAAAGGTTCAGAAGGTTTGTGGGACGTACCTGAATGTCGCTGACAAGGATCACAGTTCTGGACATACCTGATGGCGTCTTGTCGCAGTGTTGGCCAAAAGTAGCCCTGTCGAGAGATACGATTAGCGAAACTGCGGCCTCCTGAGTGGTTACCACACTCCCAACGTGCATTTCTTGAAGGATCTTCTGAACTTGGCTTTTGCTGGTGACGCATCTTAGGTTTAAGCCTGTCGATGATCGTCGATAGAGCCTATCTCCGATCATGACATACCAGGATGCCTTGAACCTAATTTTCCGGGCTTCCATCTTATCTTCTGGAAGTTGGTCGTGCATAAGAAAATTTCTGATGTCGCACGACCAATCATCTTCTTGGACTTCGATCTGGACGACATCGTCATTTTCGATGGACGACATCGCTAGGTGGATCATAGGAATATTGTCGAATATTGGTTCGACTAGAGCAGATCCAAGGTTTGCTAGAGCGTCGGCTTGAGTATTCTGATCCCTTGGAATCTGTTCAATAGAAAACGATTTGAATTTTTCTGATTTTTCTTTTGCTACCTTTAGGTACGCTGTCATCTTTGAATCTTTGGCCGCGAATTCTCCATTCATCTGGTTCACGACCAGATCGCTTTTGACATGTAGCGCGGTTGCCCCCGAGTCGTGGGCCATATTCATTCTCATGATCAGGGCTTCGTACTCAGCTTCGTTGTTGGTGGTTTTGAAATCGCGTCGAACGGAATACACCATCTTGCCCCCATGTGGTGACTTTAAGACGACGCCTAGTCCTAAACCTCTAACGTTGGACGATCCGTCGACATGTAAAGTCCAGGGTACGTCGTCGTGAGTCGCCACAGTAGACACTTCCAGCTCTGCTTCTTTTTCCAACTCAGGACTAAAGTCGGCGATGAAATCTGCCAATGCTTGCGATTTAATTGCTGTCCTGGGCTTGAAATCGATGCCGTAACCATTGAGATATATGCTCTATTTCGCTACTCGACCTGTCAATTCAGGTTTCCTCAAAACAGACTTAAGAGGAAAGTTAGTCACGACAGTAATAGGATGTGATTCAAAATAATGTCGCAATTTCTTTGCGGCTGTTACTAGTGACAAAAGCAACTTTTCCATTGAGGAATACCTGGTTTCGGCGTCCAAGAGAGATTTACTTACATAGTAGATCGGCAGTTGCTGCTTTTCATCTTCTCGTGTTAGGACGGCACTTACTGGATTTGGACTAACAGCTAAATATAGCTGCAAGACCTCATGATCTTGAGGCTTCGACAGCAAAGGCGGTGACGTCATGTATTCTTTCAGTTTTTGCAGTGCTTGCTCATGATCGTCGGTCCAGTCGAAGCCTTTATTTTTCATGAGGACATTGTAAAATAAATGACATCTATCTGAGGATCGAGAGATAAACATGTTCAGTGCTGCCACTCGACCAGTGAGCTTTTGGACCTCTTTTAAATTTCTAGGAGATTTGATCTCGATAATAGCTTTGATCTGGTCGGGATTAGCCTCGATTCCTCGACGAGTGACCATGTAGACCAGGAATTTCCCACCACTGACACCAAAGGAACACTTCGTCGGGTTGAGCTTCATGTTATACTTCCGAAGGATGTCGAACGACTGCCTCAAATGCTCGACGTGGTCGACTGCTTGCTTTGACTTGACGAGCATGTCGTCGATATAAACTTCCATCGTGTCGCTAAGATGATCCTTGAACATCTTATTCACTAGACGCTGGTAGGTAGAACCTGCATTTTTTAGTCCAAAAGGCATAACCTTATAACAGTAAATACCTCGGTCTATCATGAATGCAGTTTTCTCCTGGTCCTCGACGTGCATCAGGATCTGATTATATCCAGAATAAGCATCCATGAACGTCAATAGTTCATGTCATGCTGTCGCGTCGACCATGGCATCGATATGTGGCAATGGAAAAGGGTCTTTTGGACAAGCTTTGTTGAGATCTGTAAAATCGATACAGACCCTCCATTTGCCATTTTTCTTCTAAACGACCACGACATTCGCAAGCCAGTCGGGGTACTTTACTTCTCGAATTTTTCCTGTCTTGAGGAGGTTGTCTACCTCGTCATTTATCACCTTACTCCTTTCAGGAGCAAATTTCCGCCGCTTTTGTTTGATAGGTTTAAATGACGGGTTGACATTAAGCTTATGGGAAATGACCCCAGGGTCTATGTCGACCATGTCCTCGTGCGACCAGGCAAAACAATCGGCATGTTCCTGCAAGAAAGATATTAGCTCGTCTTTAAGGCAGGGATCGAGGGACAGTAATATCGCATGTTAGTCGGTATTTTTAATGTTAGTCGAGGGACAGTAATATCGCCGCTTTTTTAATGTTGTTTAATGGCCTTCGTCGGTTATAGTCGTTGGTCATCAATGACATTGACCCTGCATTTAAACAGTGAAAAGGTAACAGTAATATCGCATGTTAGTCGGTCGAGGTCGTAAGGTTCCTTACGACGGTCGAGTGTCGTGAGTAACTTTCGATTTCAACTTTGGTCAGAAGATAAAGTGTCTATGATTTTTTATTATGGAAAAATGTAATAAATGTTTTCCCTGTTTTGGTCGTGGTCGAGACTGGTGAAATTTTACCCAAACAGTATGCATACACTTCGAATTAACTTTCCAAACACATACTTTCATGTACATAAGCATATCGTTTCATATTCATTCTTTACTTCTGAAATCACGTTAAAATACTTATTTAGTTAGAAAAACTCACCTGATGCGTTTGACCGGATCTTTCTATCACCCTTGACCTCCAAAGGAAATACCTGAGTTAATGGATGGTAAACATAAGCTAACTGGCTACCAAGACACCACTTCCGGGTATTAAACCATCCGAACACTCCTCATCGGATACTACACTATCCGGATGCTACTTTCCGGACTACACTATCCGGATTCTACTTACCGGACTACACTATCTGGTTGCTACTTACCGGACTACACTATCCGGATGCTACTTACCGGACTACACTATCTGGACATCTCTTCCGGATACGGAACAATCCGGATACGTTTTCCGGATACCGAACAATCCGGATACCTTTTCCGGATACTGATCGATCCGGAGACCTGCACAGGGTTACTTACCGGACGCGGGTCTGTCGACCAATTGGGATATGAAATCCACTGCTAATTCCAAACAAGCTTAATTTCATAATAATAAAAAGCATTACAACAATACATAACCCTTTCTTAACTATCCTTTTGATGCTTAAACACAAATATGATACCTATTAACCACTTAGAGCATCATTTACAACCATTCAACCACAAAACCCAACTAATCTGATTCCCTCAAAATAAACCAAGAACAAGGATTAGAATAAGAGGTTACCTGGAAGAATCAATGCAGAAGCTAGCTTTCAAATTCCCACTTCTTTAATTTCTTCTGATGGTGAAATTAATAGCTTGATCTCTTCTCAGCTCTCCTATAGCCGCTCCAATTGAAAATGGTAGAATCTAGGGTTTTGTGCCCAAAACAAGGGTTTTATACCTTCTCCCATAATTACAAAACAGTCCCCAAAGTTATAGCCTCTTAACTTTTCTCACGAAGTTCTCAAATCTTACATTTAGAACCCCGGGATATTACACATGACTTGCATTTGAAATATAATTGAATTTTGGAATTTGTAATATGAATCTCTTTCATAAAGATAATCATATACTTGAATCTTGTAAAATGATTCAATTGATGAGTATGTGTTTCATTTAGTAAATCTCTATTTTCATTCAGTAAATATTGAATTTCAATACATCTAAGTAAATATTTAATTTCAATCATCTGCATCTTGAATCTTGAAATACAGTCATCAGCAAAAAACTTGAGATACAAAGGTTGATTGCATAAAAAGGAAGAGAATATGTGTAATAAGGTAACTATTTAATTATAAAAAAAATAAAAAGATATCATATTTGTTATCAAAATGAAGATTGTGCCTATTTCTAATTAAAAGGCGGTTTAAATAAATGTCATAGGATCAAAACCAATTTAAGACTTAGATAGGTCATTACGTTGGTCAACCTTTTTACGATTCTCATATATATATATATATATAGAGAGAGAGAGAGAGAGAGAGAAAGGTTCAAACGAGAACGTTAACTATTTACGAGACGCACGAGGACGGCTGTTTGGGTAAAAATCACCAGTCCCGACCACGACCAAAGTAAGGAAAACATTTATTACACTTTTTCATAGTAAGGTAAAATCATAGTACTTTATCCCCTGAGTAGAATTGAAATCGAAAGTTATTCACCTCACGATACTCGACCATGACGTCGTCTAGCTCACACGACCGTCGTATGAAACCTTGCGACCTCGACCGACTAACGTGCAATATTATCGTTACGTTTTTTCAGTATTTAATGCAGGAATCAATGTCATTGATGACCAACGGCTATAACTGACGAAGGCCATTAAACATCATTAAAACCGACGCCCGTTACGTCTGTTGCACGAAGTATTTAAGAAGTCAATTAAAGCACCCGAAGACTATAAATACCAAGTTCAATCATCATTTCAAAAGCATCACACATCATCTTAGAACATCCGAACTCCGAAGAACACTCAAAACAAAGAACTCTCTCTCGAAGAATCGCTCACGACGCACGACACATTGTTTTTACACGCGACGCACCAGTTTGTTACATCTGATACACTTGTTTACTTTACATTTAAAGTCTTTCTTTCATTTGTATTGTAATCATTGTACGATCGACTTCCGAAACACAAGGATATCGCCCCTGTTTGGCGACCATAGTGCAGCGACGACTTCCACAGTCGTCCGCGGGTTTTTTACTCGTTGAGGTTTTTCCTGCGTCACCAAAATCTCTGTCTCATTTACATTTTCTATCTTTATCGCACGGTTTGTTGGAAGATTCCCATTCTTTAGTTGTTAATCTCCACAATCAACCTTAAGTTATCCTTTTGGACGATTTTTGGCATTAACAGTTTGGCGCCATCCGTGGGAGCCCATCTAGAGAAAATCTTCGACAAACGTGCGTCTTACTAACAGTTTCTTGGAGTTTCCTCTTTTTTCTGTTTCAGGAAAATGGCAGTCCCTGGAAATCAAGAGCATCTCATTGCTCAGATGTATCAGGAGTTGGAAGTTGCGCGAAATCAAATCAATGTCATGGTTGAGCAAAGTCGAAGGGCAGCTGAGGAAATCGTGTGGCTGAGGAATCCATTCGGACCGCAGAACGGTCCAAGGCCATTCGTTCAGAACCCAGGTCAAGGATCGTTCGGTCAGAATCCAGGATCTGCTCCATTCGTCCATAATCCAGGATCTGCTCCATTCGTCCATAATCCAGGATCTGCTCCGTTCGCCAATAATCCGGGTCCAGGTCCATTCGTTCATAACCCTGGACCAGGACCGTTCGGTCAGAATCAGCAGCAAGGTCAATTCATGCAGAACCAACAGCCGGGATCGTTCGTCCCAAATCCCCAGTTCGGGACGGTTCCTCCTCAGCATCTAAGGCCTCTACCCATGAACAATGGGTCGTCCCAGCCGTATTTTGTTCCTTTCAATGGGGACGCAATGATTCGTCGTATGGAAATGGGACCAGTTCATGAGTCGTTCCCCCAACCGGTCCAGATCCTAACGACCTCGTCGCTCAGCGGTTGAAGATGCTAGAAGATCAGAATGAGCATGTCATGCCCTTGCTCGCTAAGTTGCCGGGGGCAGCCGTGCCCGTCGACATCGAGCCTCGCTCGGGATACCAGGCGTCGCCCTTCATCGACACGATAGCAACCGTCGATGTCCCGAAGAAGTACAATATCCCCTCTTTCACGCCCAAGTATTCAGGGATAACCGATCCGACGGAGCATATCGCGCAATATAAGCAGCTAATGTGGACGGTCTCGATCCCACATATGTATCAAGAGGTCTGTATGTGCAAGAGTTTCGGGGCGACCCTCACAGGTCCTGCCCTCCAGTGGTTGATTAACCTCAAACCCAAATCCATCGGGTCGTTCGCTGAGTTAGTCAACCAATTCTCCCAGCAATTCGCCAGTAGTCGCCAGATGGAGAAGCAGACCAGCGATCTGTATTACGTCATTCAGAAGACCGGTGAATCCATTCGGAGTTATTTCAACAGGTTTAATGCTGAGATGATCAGTGTCCGCAACTGCGACGTCAAGACCGAGATCGAAGCCTACAAGCGTGGTCTAGACGACAGTTCGGGTTTATACACTGATCTGACCAAGTATCCCCCGGAGAATTTCGAAGATGTCCGAGCTAGAACCCTTGCTTATATGAGGGTAGAAGACGGCGCTGCCTTTCGTCGTAAGCATACCGACGACAAAAGGTCGTTAGGTGTAAGGAAGCCAGAGTTCAAGACGAGGGCAGTATCCAAGCCAGATCCTGCACGCCAAATCTCGAACGTCCGATTCAAGACAAAAGCGGAATCCAAGACTGCGACCAAATTTCCTCAGTACCCTAAGATATCCTCGTACGGATTCAAAGGAACTACTAAGGACTTGGTTGAGGCTCTGAAAACCGTCCAGGCGACCATTCGGTGGCCAAAGAAGTCCGACCAAGACGACGGTAAAAAAGATAAATCGAAATGGTGTGACTTCCATGTCGACCATGGTCATACGACAGATGATTGCATAGCTCTAAAAAAGGAACTAGCATATCATGTCCCAAAGGGCAATCTCAAAAACATCGTCGATGACGTCGTTACTCCATCTAACGACGATCGACCGCCAACTCCCGATCACACAAAGGTCGTCAAGTGCATAACTGGTGGGTCTGACGTACTCCACGGCCAAACATCGGAAGATTCCCATTCTTTAGTTGTTAATCTCCACAATCAACCTTAAGTTATCCTTCTGGACGATTTTTGGCATTAACAACGGCCACCCATGTACAAAATCACATGTGATTCACATACAAAATCATATGTGATTAAAATTCTGGACCCGCGCGGTTTGGCCCGCGGTTTGCAAGTCGCGCGGCTTGTCGCGCGGATCACATGTGATTTTGTACTGTGAATCACATGTGATTTTGTACATGGGTGGCCGTTCTCGTGCTTCTCGTAAATAGTTAGCATCCTCGTTTGAACCCACCTATATATATATATATATACTAGGTTTGAACCAGTGTATTACACAGGATAAATTAAAAAAGTTAAATCATATCAGAAAACTTATCTTATAGATATAAATGATCATCGAAAGTACGATGCTATTTTCCAAGCTTTTTTCCCTTTAGAGTTGTTTTTTTGTAGCTGGTTACAAAATGTCATTGTTTTAGGTAGTTTTCAGAAAGGATGTTTTGCAAAAATATTAATAAAAAATATGAATAAATATTAAAAATTTATAATTGAGAAGTTATATATAGTACAAAGTGTTTGGATTAGCTTATTGTTGTACCAAAACGCGATAAGCTAATAAAGGAAATAATACAATCATGATTAAGAAAGTATAAATAATTAAATATACTATACTAAAAAATCTGCATATTTATATTGAAAAAGGTTCGAACTCATATTTAAACAGCAACTTGGTGCAAATCCCAGCGGTGTAAATATCTACTGTAAATTGATCAATTAATTTGCACAATTCATTCTGATGTCATATGACTTATTCTCTCATATCTTAATTGTTCATAGTTTAGTAGCAAAAAAGGATCAAAACAACATTCTCTAACAACAGAAATGGAAACATATTCATATTAACAATAAAACAGAGTTTGATTACTAAAGAGATAGTAAAATTGTAAAAATCTAAAAGATTCTTAGAAATCAAAATCAACCCAAAAAAAAGATGATTTCAAAAAATAAAACAAACCCAAATTAGTTTCAGTCAAATCCCAATTCCCCAAATTGGTCCAAAAACAGTAGTTTTGATTGTTTTTTTGTGAAAGAAATCGACACAACATAAATTCATAAAATAATCAGTTATGAACATTGAGAAGAAACCCATTAAATTTAAAGCTTTTTTCTTGGCAAAAAACATTAAGGGTGTGTTTGGTTCGCAGAATGATTTTTGAAGGAATGGAATTTGTCAAAGTAATTGGAATCTGGAAGGAATTGGAATGGAATGTTGTCAGGTTTGACCACCTGTTTGGTTGTCAGAATTGGAATGGAATCTGTCAAATGAATTGGAATCTGTCTGTTTGGTTCACATAATGTAGCTTTGGAATTGGAATGAATTTTCGACAAATGACCAAAATACCCTTTTTATAAAATAATTATTAAATACTTTAATGTGTAAAAAATATAATATACACAACCCAAAAATAAAAAATAAAAATAAAAATAAAAACTAAATGTATTAAATTATATTAATAAAAAAATTAAAATTAAAATTAAAAATTAAAAATTAAAAATTAAAAATTAAAAAATTAAATTAAAATTAAAATTAAAATAAAAAACTAAAGTATTAAATTAAATGAAGGTATTTTGGTCATTTAGGCAAATTTGGATGGAATGGAATTCAATTCCATCCATTTTGTAAAGGAATGGTGAATTCCTTATTTGGGTGGAATTCATGGAATGCAATTCCATTCAATTGCAAACCAAACAGCACAATGGAATTTGGTCAATGGAATTGACCATTCCAATTCCGCCTAATTCCGTCGGAATCCGCCAAACCAAACGCACCCTAAGGTTCTAATTGTATCCCACCTCAGTTGGATTGTTGTGTACATCGAAACCCCAATAGGGTTCTTCTCAACCAAAAGAAACAAACAAAAATCATTGAATCTTTTGGGGTCTACAAAAGATTGTTGGATAAAATATGGAAAATGGGTTTAGGTGGATATATATATATCAAGATTTAATTTTCCAATTAGGAATCTTCACAAAATTTGAGGACTCAATTTGATTGTACCTGTGAGAGGAGCACGAAGCAGGTGATGATATGAGAGGCAAATTGATCAATTAATTTGCAGCAGATAAGGAGACGAGTTCAATTTTATTATGGGTAAAATAAGATTATTTTTAGGATATACGTTATTATGGATAAAATAAGTTTATTTTGGAATGAAATAAGGGTAATTTTTTTTTGTATTAGAACTGAATAATTAACATTAATTAGTCTATAATAAAATTGAATTTAAAAAATCAAGCTATGTCAATAATTTGAATTTAAACTTAGAAGTAATCCCGTATTTTTTGGATTACGGAATTTTTTTTTGAATTTATATTAAGTATGAATATGTACATATGTATCTAAAATATTCAATATTAGTCAAAATGAAGTTAACTCTAATCACGATACATTAATTTGTATACATTTATGATATTTAATAATATAATTAAATACAAAAATATTCAATATTGGGCTCATTTCGAAGATATTGACGAAACGATTACAATGCTATAATTTGTAAAAAATAAAAATGTTTTTTAATGCATTTTAGTTCATATACATTATTTATGTTTATATAATAAGAGTCTAAAATGAAAAATAAAAAGGTAAGGGATTAAAAGTAAACTACATAGGTAATTATAAGGGTAGTAAATGTAAGGTATAAATATTAAAAATTGAATTAAGGAGAGATTTAAGGAGGAGTGAATGTGAGTGTGATAATTGAACCTATAATGTAAATGCGTCCATATACATGTTTAGGCGAAAAAACAATGAAGTCGGCTCACCAGAAGACGACACGTGGCATGCTAGTTACTCATTTATTATATGTATAGATATATATATATATATATATATATATATATATATATATATATATATATATATATAAGGGAAATATCAATTGCAAACCATGCAGATCATGCAAACTCTGCAAACCAATCTTAGCCGTTGATCAAGTCTAATAAATATCTGATTTTATTATGTTTCCTAATCTAAAACCATGATCATAATGAATGAATCTTATCATCTTCTATATATATCTCAGTCTTAATTAATGAATCATAATGGTTATCCATAAATACATCTATTGTTTCCTAATATAGTGGTTTGTATAGTTTGCACAAACTGACTGGTTTGCAACGGACACCTCCCCTATATATATATATATATATATATATATATATATATGGTCAAGTTCAAGGGAAAACCTCAAAAAACGGAAAACTGAAGAACACCCTAGGAGCCCTTCATCTGGATGGTTTGCACTTGTACATACAGGTTATTTGTAACATGCATTTGTGCATATATGCACAAATGCATAATGCACTTATGCATAAAACCAAAAAGTTAACTATTTACCTGCATGCACAAGTGCATACCGTCCAGATGAAGGGCTCCTAGGGTGTTCTTCAGTTTTCCGTTTTTTTGAGGTTTTCCCTTGAACCTCCCTCTCTCTCTCTCTCTATATATATATATATATATATAGTGGCGTAATAATTTGTAAACTTTTTTTTCGTGTAAAATTTAGATTTCATACGTTTTCTTGAATATAATCTCAGTTTTGATGAAACTTTTTGTTTTTACAAAAAAAACACATATATATGAAACAATTTCATTAAGAAACGAATGATATGAAACAATTTTATCAAAATAAACAATTTCATCAAGAAAACATATGAAATCCAAAGGTTACACGAAAAACAAGTTTACAAATTAAGCAAAAAGATCGTGTGAGAAGTTGAGGTTAACGTAAGAAGCATGAGAAGTGGATCTGGACCGTTGATCACTTTAATCAACTGCCTTCCCATGAATTGCGGAAAGAAAATTGATTGTGTGCATCTAGGTGTATCTCATCCTAATATGCATCTATTTCTCATTCATATTAGGATGAGATGCACCAGATCGATTTTTTTCTAAACCGTCATTCATGGGAGGACATGATATTAAAAGAGCTTATTGGTTCATATCTACTTCTCACGCTTCTCATCATTAACACAAATTCTCAAACGATCCTTCGCCTATAATAATAATAATAATTTTCATGGTATGGCCAAATTGCTTTTTGAGCGTCTCTTTTGAGTCAAAAACTTGTTGTCCAAAAGGGTCAACATCATGTATCTTAGTTTAAAATAAATAAACCAAAAGTACACTATCAAGTGAAAAATGACTTTCATCAACCATAAACTAAAATTAAATTAAATTAAATTAATAACCAAAACAAGATATTTATTATAATAAAAAGGAAACAAAATAAACCCTACTCATACCCTATTTTGATACTTTGATTTTTTTTTCTTTCTGCACAAGTCTAATCTCTTTCTTTTTTCGACAAAAGGGATAAATCTCGAACCTACAAGTTTTCCCAATTAAAGCAAAACTGGCAAAAAGATCGAGACTTAGAACCCACAATCCCTACCTATTAAGGTAAAAAAAACGGCAAAAAGACTCGACCCCACGAACCCTACGATGAGTAAAACCCGAACCCATGGTCCCTACCTATTTCGGCAAAACCATGAACCACCAGGAAAAAAGACTCGAACCCTAACTATGAGTGCACAAGTCCAAAAGCTTCTTCCGACCTTCAACTATCTCATCAAAAAAGTCATCAAGTTGCACTATCATATTTTCAATTCCACATTGCAACCCCACAAAACAGCTTTTTAACTTTTCAGCCCTTTCACTTACATCAAATTCCATTCCAGTCCCTTTCATTCTTTCAAGCTCTGTTTTCAGGTCATCAATGGCAGTTCTTGAATTCCAGAACTCATAAAGCAACACCCCATTCTGACCATCTTCATTTTCTTTCACTTTTTCATGTAATCTGGTGGCGGAAACCATGAAACCCGACCCGAAAACGTTTTCGTTGTAATTCATGGCGCTGTTGCCATGACAAGATGAAGAAAAACTTGTTACAGGTGAACAATAAACCAAACCACTTAACAAGATCATCAAAAGCAACGAATTCGTGTTCCGTAATGCGAAAAGTACGCCTCTGAATCCGTTAAACCCGTTGAATTTCGATTCGATCATCACGTTTCTATCGAATTTCATCATCAATGGTTGAATTCTTGTTCGGATTAATCCCCTGTTTTCTTCCTCCAATCCAACTCTCTCCCTTTGGCACCCATTGATGGCTCTAAGAACCTGTAATTTTTTTCAAAAATTCAACGATCAGTTTTACAGATTCAAATTCAAGAAATAGGAATTGGGTTCTTGTATTTTAGAGCATCTCCATCAGTCTCTCTATTTTGGAGAAAATGGAGAATACAGGATTTTGAGCTATAATTTTGTTCTAACAGTTTCCGCAAACTATCTTTAAAATGGAGAAAGTATGGGAGAGGGGTTTTTCTCCAAATATAGAGATAACCCTAAAATAATTACTACATGAGAGCACCAATATAAATATTTGAAAATAAATATTTATAGAGAGAAATAATATTAATAGATAAATGGAATATTTTAATAAATGAAATATTTTAATATTATAATCAGTATTTGTTTCTCAAAATAAAGAATTTGTTGAAGATGAATATAATTTTTTTTTGAGATTTTAACTTTTGATTCTTTATTTTGGAAAAAGTTTTGGAAAATCTGTTAGAGATACTCTTATTTAATTTAATTACCTGGCGAGAAAGTTGTGGGTTTAAGAAACGGTGGTTTTCGAGGGTGGTGGCGATGGTGACGGCGGCGGAGTAGTAGTTTTCCATGTTGGTGATGCCGGATTTGATGACGTGGCAGACCTCCCATAGGCGGGCGCTTTCGTCCATGTATTCATCGAGCCACTTTTCGCCGACGGGGAGGTGGAGTTTTTGGACGACGGCGATGAGCTGCGAATGGAAAGATTGGAGCGAAGAGAGAACATGTTGGAGGAAATGGATGGACATGAAGTTATGGGAGTGAAAAGATCGAACAAGATCGTCGAGGCCTTGAGTGACGAAGTTGTAGAAGCCGTTGACGGAGGTGGCGGCGGAGGCGGTGGTGGTGGAGGAACGGTGCATCATGGAGGAGAAGGTGGTGGTTTGGTTTGGTGGTAGAGTGGGAAAAAAGGTGATGGAGATTGTTGGGGTATTTAAATGGGGAAGGGGAAGCATAAAAAGTGAGTAAAACTTGGGGCTAAGCTTTTTATGGGGGTTGGAATTATAAATTTAGTATTAGTTAATTATATATTTTAACTTTTTTGTTTTTTTGTTTTGAGATAATTAAATATTTTAATTATTTTATAATTCAAACAACAGAAAAATCTTATCCATTAACTTTTTATTTAATATTTCATCCATTTCCAAATAAATGTCAATATTTTCGAATTTGGTTTAAAAAAATACTACTACATTTAATTGTGAAGAACACATATTTAAGAATTATTAGGGAAAAGGTTTGCAGATAATTAAGAAAATATAATAATTATTCAGTTAATTGAGAAAATACAATAACTTTACATTTTAAACTTATATGTTTTTTTGTGATTTTTTTGGGACGAAATGATTTCTTCTAATAAAGACGTATATTGTTTGTGACAGTAAATCAACAGTTGGATTTGTGTAAATGTAATATCAGAAAATTTGAAAAGAAAATTTGTGGGTCAAACTCAGTAGTCACGAATATATTGTAACGGTTCTTAATAAACGGATACGGAAATCATAATAATGATTTTACTTACAAAGAAAATATATTGTTTTTAAGACCATCCAAATAAAATAGAAATTATTATAATTATGGGATGACATATCAGAGTAATTTTATCAATGAAGTTTGGAATTTTGATAATCCGATAAAAAAAATAGTTATATGGTCTCAAATAGATGAATTCATGTTAGAAGTCTATAAAAATCGAAATAATGTATTTTCAAGAAATATTATTAAAATCCTTATCGAAAATATTTAACTTTAAAACGGAAATTGATTTATCGTCTTGGGTGTTTTCCTAATGAAAAGACGAAAATAAATATTCAAACAAAATGATTAATCAATCTATTACAATGAATATAACCCGTAAACTACTGATAAAATTGTTTAAAATTTAAGATATCATAAATTTTATATGGTATTCAGAAATAAAATATGCAAAACAAACATACTTTTTATGAATGAAAATAGTGAGAGAAAAAAAAATATTTCTTGGAAAATAATGATTTTCTTAAATTGAAAAAATAATTAGTTTGATAAAGATTAAATATTTGGTTTGATGGGTTAAACTTAGAAGCTCAGGTTTCTATATGGTGAAAAGAATTGGTGGTTGGGTGCAATTATGGGTGTTTCAAATAGAGTGGAAGGGATGATTGGGAATCTACCACCTTTTTTTGTGTTCAATGGCCACAAATGTACTAAGAGAACAATTTAAAGTTTTTAATTATTTACAAAAAAAAATTGAATTATTTTATCATATGCCCTTTTACCTTTTTATTTCATTCTTTTTGTTCTTAAATCAAAAAATTTCTAACTAATTTGGTCTATAATCTTGACTCCTTAGCTTTGTTAGAGTCAATATGTATTATATAACATAAAGGGTATAATGATCATTTTTGTATTGGACTGATGCGGTATATGTAAAAGGTTAGGGACGAAGAAGAGGTAAAAGAAGTCGGAAAACAAGCTTTCTTCTGAAGGGTATAATGGTCATTTTTCTATCAAAAATAATACAGGGATATATTGGTAATTTCAGTACTATATTGTTTAAGTGATGATTAATTTAAGTGACACAGGACCAGAAAGTAATGAAATGTGAGAACAAAATGTTATAAAAGTCTAATTAAAAACCAACAACGACAATGGAATAAAGTGAAAGTTGTAAAACAATTTAGGGACCGATTTGTAAAAAAAATGAACCTAAAAAGGCATTTACAAGAAAATTAAAGTTATGTGCATTCAAGGAAAATTTAATTTTGATTGTTGATTTTTTTTTGAACTTTTTAATACTGATATGCGTAGTAGAAGATGTGACAAAAGCAGATAAAAGAAAGAGACATGCGAAATACATGAATAACTTTTAAAAAATTTCTTTTATATCAATGGCCGACAAAGATAAACATGAAAGAAACGACTTAATAAAGAAACAGTACATATGTGGTAAGTAGGATACATGTGAAAGAGTTTGAAGTCGTTGGGTTTCTTCCCACTATATTCGTTTCGGAATGTAATACATAATTAGTATTGTTGCTTCAGGCATATCATCAGATAAACTTCAAGACAATAAACGTAAAAGATGTAATGATAGCAGACAATGGAAGCAAAATGTGTGATGCTCATGTGATAAACTTGTATTGGTTTTATTGCTTGCACAGTCCGACAAAGATAGACATTAAAGAAAGTGACATAACCAGTAAACATAAACACGATACGTGAGATTTTTGCGTGAAATATGCACATGGAAAAAGACTTTCTTTGAGTGGTGATACCGATGGCCGCTCGTCCCTTTTACATTCTCGTATTCAAATATCGTGGCGTATATTCTAACCTTATATTTACAACAAAATTTAAAAGTTAATTATCAAACATTGATTCGACTAATATCCAATTATTAATTAAAAAAATAAATAAATGTAAACAAATAATAAAAGACAAACAAGAAGATTCATCAACAAGATTTGGCATCATTAACTTATACCTTATCAATTGGTGTTTTATGTAATTAAAACCCCAAATATTTTTCTCTTAAAATATTCATTATGAATCAATAAATTAAGGGATTTTCTATCCCTAGTTCCCTACCCACATTTTTGTATACCCCTTCTCTCACATTGCATTTTTTTTATTTTTTTATTTCAAATTTTCATTTCACCCCCTCATACTTATATAATTAATTTATTTTATACCTTTTAGTTTTCTATTTATTATTTTACACTTTTATTATATTAACACATATAATTGTATATTAACTAAAATACGTTAAAAAATACTTTTTAATTTTAATAAGTTACACCATTATAATCGTCTCATCGATACCTTCGAAATGAGCCCTATTTTTTTATTTAATTATATTGAAATGAGCCCAATATTAACTAAAATACGTTAAGAAAATATTTTTTAACAACTTTCAAAATTTTAAATTGTGGACTCTTATTAGTTTATTCTTATCTCTAACCACTTTCACCACTTTCAAATCCTCAAATCATGAACTCCTTAAAAAACGTCATTCTTTAAACAAATTTATAAAAAAAAAATTGATCGTTTTCTCAAAACTAATTAAAATAGTTTAGAACACTAAAGTTGAAATATTTATAATATAATATAGACACATATAAAAATCGTTCGGCGTGAGGTTCGTTTATTTAATAAATGAACGAATATGAACACATTTTTGTGTAAAATCATCAAGTAAATTGATTTAATAATGGTAGTACGAGTTTTTAAAAATGGTAGTACGAGTTTACAGCCCTGTCCATTCATATAAAAATGGTAGTACGAGTTTTTAAAAACTGATTTTTTGTATATATATCGAATTCCTTAACGTATTTTAACGTAATCGTATTAACATAAATAATCGTATATGAACGACGTAAGTTGATAAACACTTTTAAAAATAAGCATACGTTGTTTTAATAATCATTGGCGTTACAAAAATAAATGAGACAAAAAAAACTCTCCTAAAAGCTATTACAGTAAAGTTTTGTATAAATTTTTAACTTAATGAGTTAGAACGGTAAGAGACGTACCATAAATTAAATAATTAACTATAAGTTGTTTTAGTAAGCAATCCCAAATACCTTCGAAATGAGCACAATATTGAATATTTTTCATACCTTCACAATGAATTGCTGTGAAGGTTTAGTGTCATTCTGTGGTCTCGCGGTCTCACGAAAATATGTTGGTCTCACGAAAATATATATATAAAGAGTTTTTTTAAAAACTGAACCCAACAATATTAACTCGAGGCAAAAAACTCAAACTGAGCCAACCCGATGTATAATCGATACTATTTTTCACCAACCCGCATATATTGGGTTGATAACGGGTTAACCCCGAGCCAAACCGACCCAACCCGATGTATAATCGATACTATTTTTCACCAACCCGCATATATTGGGTTGATAACGGGTTAACCCCAAGCCAAACCGACCCAACCCGATGTATAATCGATACTATTTTTCACCAACCCGCATATATTGGGTTGATAACGGGTTAACCCCAAGCCAAACCGACCCAACCCGCCAACCCGTGATGTCGCATTTATAAACAAAAATACTTTTTATTCCAAAAAATTCAATATTAGGCTCATTTCAAACGTATCGAAGAGACGATTATCATGGTGTAAATTGTTAAAATTAATACGTATTTTTTTAACGTATTTTAGCTAATATACGATTTTATGTATTAATATAATAAAGGTATAAAATGAAAATTAAAAATGTAAAGGGTATAAAGTAAATTAATTATATAACTTTAGGGGTATAAATTGTAAATATGTAATTCTAATTTGGTTTGTGAGAGGAGGAGGTGGCCCACAAATGTGGTATGAAATATGCCGGTAGGTATGAACAGTAACACCCTAAATTAATTATAATTACCTATAGTTTTCACTCACAACTAAAAAATAATAATACAATAATTATTTAATGATACTTCATTATTGGAAATTAATTAAAATACCCTAAGTTTGACCATCTTTTACTGAAATACCCAAAATCTCTCCCATTTTGCAAAAATGCCCTAAAAATCCGCGATGGAGCCCGCGATCGCAGGCTCCAGGCCACGTGTCACCAATGTTTACCCACTTTGCCCGCGTTGGTCCATCAAGAATGCCCACGGTCCAGCTTTCCCCCCTCAAGAATGCCCGCGTGTGCAGTTTTGGTCCCTGCCCGCGTTTGACTCATTGACCCCCGCGATCGCGGGCTACACGTGTCACCAAAGTTTGCCCACTTTGCCCGCGTTGGTCCCTCAAGAATACCCGCGGTACAGCTTTCCCCCCTCAAGAATGCCTGCGTGTGCATTTTTGGTCCCTGCCCGCGATTGACTTTCTTTGACCTCCCGCGATCGCGGGCTCCTGTGCCACGTGTCGGCACAGGGTTAACCCTAAAATCCCTTTGACGAACCCTAAACCCTAATTGTTTCTTCGGCCGCACTATATAAGGGGGGGGACCAAGACACGGCCACTCTCAATTTTTTTAATCACTCTCTCAATTTTTAATCAAACTCTCTCAATTTTCTCCCACTCTCTCAATTTTGTCGTGTGGAATACGCGTTCGGGTTTTGTGAAGATGTCTCGTATTACCTCTTTGGTATGTTTTCCTTATGTTATTTGTTATTTTTTGTATGTTATTTTAAGTTAAGATATATGATTTGTAGGTTGTTATAGTGTTTATAACTTATGTTTGAATATGTTCTATGTTTAACATGATATGTATGGTTTTATGTTTGAATGTGATATTTGTATGTTATAATGTGTATGTTGTTATAGTGTGTTTTTTCATATAAAAATTGTTAAGAGTGTTTTTTTATAAAAAAATTGTTAAGAGTGTGTTTTTATAAAAAAATTGTTAACAATGTGTTTTTTTTATAAAAAAACTGTTAACAATGTGTTTTTTTTTATAAAAACACACTCTTAACAATTTTTTTATAAAAACACACCCTTAACAATTTTTTATAAAAACAGTTTTTTTATAAAAAAATGTTTAATAGTGTGTTTTTATAAAAAATTGTTATAGTTTTATGGTTTTTATAATGTGTTTTTTTATAAAAAAATGTTTAATTTTTTTTATAAAAACAGTTTTTATAAAAAAATGTTAAAAATGTGTTTTTTATAAAAAATTGTTAAGAGTGTGTTTTTATAAAAAAATTGTTATAGTTTTATGGTTTTATGTTTGAATGTGATATTTGTATGTTATAATGTGTATGTTGTTATAGTGTGTTTTTTCATATAAAAATTGTTAAGAGTGTTTTTTTATAAAAAAATTGTTAAAAGTGTGTTTTTATAAAAAAAAATTGTTAACAATGTTTTTTTTATAAAAACACACTCTTAACAATTTTTTTATAAAAACACACCCTTAACAATTTTTTATAAAAACATGTTTTTTTATATAAAAAATTGTTAAGAGTGTGTTTTTATAAAAAATTGTTAAGGGTGTGTTTTTATAAAAAAAAACACATTTTTAACAATTTTTATATGAAAAAACACACTATAACAACATACACATTATAACATACAAATATCACATTCAAACATAAAACCATAAAACTATAACAATTTTTTTATAAAAACACACTCTTAACAATTTTTTATAAAAAAACACATTTTATAAAAAAATTGTTAAATATGTGTTTTTTATAAAAAATGTTAAGAATGACAACTTAGGTCCCTACGGTTTTAAGAATGACAACTTAGGTCCCTAAACTTTTAAGAATGCCAATTAGGTCCTAAACTTTTAAGAATGACAACTAGGGTCCATAAACCGTACTTTATCTCTATATAACAATATGATACGTTGAAATAAAATAAACCGCACTTTATCTATATATAACACTATTATACGTTGAAATAAAATAAACCGCACTTTATTTATATATAACACTATTATACGTTGAAATAAAATAAACCGCACTTTATCTATGTATAACACTATTATACGTTGAAATAAAATACAACCGCACTTTATCTTTATATAACACTATTATACATTGAAATAAAATACAACCGCACTTTATCTATATATAACAATATGATACGTTGAAATAAAATAAACCGCACTTTATCTATATATAACACTATTATACGTTGAAATAAAATAAACCGCACTTTATCTATATATAACACTATTATACGTTGAAATAAAATAAACCGCACTTTATCTATGTATAACACTATTATACGTTGAAATAAAATACAACCGCACTTTATCTTTATATAACACTATTATACGTTGAAATAAAATAAACCGCACTTTATCTATATATAACACTATTATACGTTGAAATAAAATAAACCGCGCTTTATCTATATATAACACTATTATACGTTGAAATAAAATACAACCGCACTTTATCTATGTATAACACTATTATACGTTGAAATAAAATACAACCGCACTTTATCTTTATATAACACTATTATACGTTGAAATAAAATACAACCGCACTTTATCTATATATAACACTATTATACGTTGAAATAAAATACAACCGCACTTTATCTATGTATAACACTATTATACGTTGAAATAAAATACAACCGCACTTTATCTATATATAACACTATTATACGTTGAAATAAAATACCACCGCACTTTATCTATATATAACAATATGATACGTTGAAATAAAATAAACCGCACTTTATCTATATATAACACTATTATACGTTGAAATAAAATACCACCGCACTTTATCTATATATAACAATATGATAAGTTGAAATAAAATACCACCGCACTTTATCTATATATAACAATATGATACGTTGAAATAAAATAAACCGCACTTTATCTATATATAACACTATTATACGTTGAAATAAAATATCAGCACACTTTATCTATATATAACACTATTATACGTTGAAATAAAATACCACCGCACTTTATCTATATATAACAATATGATACGTTGAAATAAAATAAACCGCACTTTATCTATATATAACAATATGATACGTTGAAATAAAATAAACCGCACTTTATCTATATATAACACTATTATACGTTGAAATAAAATACCACCGCACTTTATCTATATATAACAATATGATAAGTTGAAATAAAATACCACCGCACTTTATCTATATATAACAATATGATACGTTGAAATAAAATAAACCGCACTTTATCTATATATAACACTATTATACGTTGAAATAAAATACCACCACACTTTATCTATATATAACACTATTATACGTTGAAATAAAATACCACCGCACTTTATCTATATATAACAATATGATACGTTGAAATAAAATAAACCGCACTTTATCTATATATAACACTATTATACGTTGAAATAAAATAAACCGCAACATCTATATAAAATAAAATAAACTGCAGCATCTATATATAACACTAACTATAACATCTGTGAATGACTATGTAGAAGGATTTATTTAACATCGATTTGACGGTAAGGTGCAAAGTTTCATACATCGAGGAATTAGGAGCGCTGTTTAGGGGATTAGGTGATCACGCAGATACCCTTGAGACCATCTATAGAGGGACACCGTTCGGGCCATGGATGGATGTGTCTTACTCTGGTGGCGACCATACGCTAGTACACATGTTTCTACAGTTGGAGGTCGAGGACGCCAACGCTGAGCCGGAGGAGATGCATTTTGATTTCTTCGGCTCTCAATTGCATTTTGGGCGTCGGGAGTTCTGTCTAATTACAGGACTACGTTTTGGAGAGGCTCCCCCCTTCCTCCCTTAGAAGACTGCTCCTTCGTTCCTAGGGTTTTCGGCATTTCAGCATCTCGTTTGAAGCTGAAGGCAGCCCGGGAAAAGATGAAAGAGGGCCTTAGTGCCCTAACCGACGACGATGTTGTCCGTGTATGCTTGGTGGTGATCGTGGATATGGGCTTCCTGGGCCGTGAGTATAGCCAGCATGCTTCATCGACGGTCCTTAGGGCCGTCGAGGACCTTGAGCTGTTTAACAGCTACCCGTGGGGTAGCCATATCTGGACACATTGCTACTCTAATTTGCACCGAGCCATAGGCAGACGCGCCGATCGACATGCAAAGATGAATCTTTGTGGTTTTACATACGCCTTCAAGGTTAGATACGTAGTATAACAATTGTTAATAATACATACAAACTGTTTGGCTTTTCTTTTTACGTACTTGCTCTTCTTGTCTAATTCCAGATATGGATCTTGGAGGTGTTTCCCGCATCAATCCGATATTTCGTCAAGCGCGACGATCGAGTACTTAGGGGAACCCGTTGGGACAAGCGTGTTACCCTAAGTAGGTCGCTTTGGATTGAGTTCTTCAAAACGTCTAGAAATGTAATTTCTTTTACTATGTTTACAATTTGCATACGTTAGTCCCGCTTATTAATTTCTTTTATGTTTTATCATATATTTAGCAGCCACTCTTGCCCGCCGATCGCCTTGTGCCTACTGTCGACGAGATGGGCACAGATTGGTACAGAGACAGCGTGGTCTTTATTGACGCAGAGGCGGAAAGGGCTCGACGTCCCCCTACTTCCGAAGATGAGGAAGACGACGACATGCCCCCTTCCGGTGGATACCAGCCGCCCCGTTCCTCCTCCTACCAGCCGCCCCATTCCTCCTCCTACCAGGCGCCCCGTTCCTCCTCCTACCAGGCGCCCCCTTCCTCCTCCTACAATCCATATCAGGCGGCCCCTTCCTACGAGCCACAGCGTGGCTCACATGAAGTCCTGTGGGACTACGTCCACGGGCCGCTAGAGACACGTGTACACTATCTGGAGGAAGTCTACAGACAGTTTAGCGCTGTCAATGTTAGTGTTTAACTTAATTTGTTGGCCACGTTTATTTAGTTTGTATATTAATATTACGTTCTAAATTTGTTTTAGCTGTCGAGTACGACACCGATCCCCGCTCCGTTCGGACAGGGGGCACAGGCGACGTTTGCCACCACATCCCATCCGTCATTCCCTGAAAATGTAAGTGACATTGAGTAACCATTATAGTTATATGTTTGTTCCTAAGTTTGTAACTCTTATAATGATCAATGTCACGCAGGCCGGGATGTCGGGGGCCGGGATGTCCCAAACGCCGTTCGCCACCACATCCTATTCTACTATCCCGGAGAGTGTAAGTGACACTGAGTAACCATTATAGTTATATGTTTGTTCCTAATTTTGTAACTATTTTAATGATCAATGTCACGCAGGCCGGGATGTCGGGGGCATACACCTCGCAGATGTCGTCGCCGTTCGCCACCACATCATATTCGACTATCCCGGAGAGTGTTAGTGACACTGAGTAACCATTATAGTTATATATCGATAATCCTAATTTTGTAACTATTTTAATGATCAATGTCACGCAGGCCGGGATGTCGGGGGCATACACCTCGCAGATGCCGCCGCCGTTCGCCACCACATCAATCACAAACATCTTTGGCGGTTCGGCCGATGACTATTACAGGCCGGAAATGCATACTGTAAGTTATTTTGGTAGTTTTGGTTTAATTGTGAACATTTCCTAAATTGTACTTAAAACATTGAGTAACGTAATTTTCAGACGGGGTCTCCTATTATCCAGGATCACTTCTCGGAGCACTTCTCGGAGCCTGACGATGACTCGATGGATGTTGTAGATCCACCACCACAGGTGACCCCGCTCCCTCTAAAGCGGTCGCATAAAATTTCACAATGGTTTCGTCACCCGTTTGGCCAACAAGGATCTACGACACCACCGGCCGCTAAAAACAAGCAAAGAAAGCGGGGGGAAAGAAGGGAGGAAAGAAAAAGGGAAAGGTGTCTTCACCGGAGCCTCAACCGGCATCAGAAATATTGAGGATGTGCCGGACTGGTCGCCTCCCCCCCCTTGATCTTCATCCCTCACTTGAACTTGGAAATCACCCCCTCGTTTTTCAATGTATTGCTGGCCGTTGACCCTTTGGAGTCTGACTTACTGGATGTGGTTAGTATGAAGTTTAATTATAGTCATATAATCAAATATATTTATTTTACATGTCTAACCATCTATTTTTTATGTATAGCACATCGATTGTTGGGTCTCGTTGTTGCAAAGACATCGTGGAACAGACACGAGGTGGACCATGATGTTCAGTATATTCTTTCATTACTTGTTGATTGAGCATCTAGGTCCCACCTCCGTGGTTAATTCATGCAATGGCGTGGAAGGGACCTCTTGGGCTCTCCTCGATGTGGTATGTAAATCGTTTTACTCTGATTTTATTTAACTTGTTTTGTTGCTAACTAAGTTGTCTAATATTGTAATATTTCAGGTGTACATCCCTATATGCCTTAATCCCCAACATTGGCTGCTTGGAGTGTTTGAACTTGACGCTATGACCATGACCATATATGATAGCGACAGTGCCAGTCTCTTCAGACAGCAATTGGAAGAGCAAATGACAAAGTTTAAAGCTGTGCTGAATGACTTCTTTTGTCGGGTCAAGGATGTTAGACGTCGCGAAATGACAGGTGCCTTTCGCTATAAGTTCGCCAATAATGCACCCCAGCAGGCCGGGATAACTGCAGATTGCGGTGTCTGGGTATGCCGTAATGTCCAAATGTTGATAAATAAAAATGAGGTATGGGTACACCCTGACGAGGCCGAGGTTGTTGCCAAAGATTTCCGCATACATATGGCGGAGTCCATTTATGAACATTGTCAAATAGGGCCACGTTAGGTTGTTTATGTAACATTAAATAATTGTTATTTTTAGTATTAACTTATTTTGTTAAAGTATTGTGATTGACTTACTGTTTACTTCATTTGGTTTTTGCTAATTTCATCAATTTACTCAACTTTGAGTATCGATATCTCTTTCACACATACTCTATTTTGGACGCATTATATATCATTTCGAAGATCTCATATAGAAGAACATAAACCTACTAAAAGTTAGTTATATATAACACATATATATAAATTTAAATGCGTCCAAAGTTTAGTAAAACCCATATTTCCAACACCTAGTAAGTAGGTTTATGAAACTTGCGATAATCCTAATACAGAGATTATTGGATGAACAAGCATTTATTTCTTGATTATTGGGGTATTGGTTCTTGTTGTCTGGAAGTGATTCATATGATGCAAAAATTGGTATAATGTAATGTAGAACAATATCTATATTATAGAAACTTGCATTTGATAGTACCATATAAATCTGATCTAAATTCTCATTAATTAGCTATGTTTGACTACTTAAAGACTAATTTTCTGCCTAATGAAAGACCTTTATTCAAGAGCAGACGAATATTGCAGTTACTTTTTCAGTGGAATCATGCAGACAACTTTTTCAGACGAAATCTATAAACACATTCAAATAATAATAATTTAAAACGATTTAATGAATTAGTTAATATATGATTATTATGTTAATGCGATAGGAGTGTAAAACAAAATTGAAAAAAAAAATAAGAGATGTACCATAATTAACTATAAGAGTATGAATTTTAAATATAAAAAATATTTTTTTTATGTAGTGTATAACTGTATATGATATATATTAAAATATATAAATCCAAAAAAATTCTAGATTGGGCTCATTTCGAACATATCGAAGAGACGATTATAATGGTGTAATTTGTTAAAATTAAAACGTATTTTTTTAACGTATTTTAGTTAATAAACGATTATATGTGTTAAATGTAAAATTAAAATAATGAAAGTAAAAGGTATAAAGTAAATTTAGTAAATAAGTATAGGGGTTGAAAGTGTAACATTTCATTTTAAATTCGTAAAAATGGACGAAATGGGTGAACAGTGCCAAAATATCAAATTTTTCAAAAATGGTCCCTGGAATTTTTCAAAAATGGTCCCTTGAAATTGAAAAGTCACAAAAAGTATCCCATCGCGGGATGAGCCCGCGATCGCGGGATTCCATTTTTCAAAAATGGTCCCTGCAAGTTTAAAAAAGTGTCAGAAAAGGTCCCTGGCCCGCGATCGCGGGCTCCCATCGCGGATTTTTGGGGTATTTTTGCAAAGTGGGAGAGATTTTGGGTATTTCAGTAAAAGATGGTTTGACTTAGGGTATTTTAATTAATTTCCCCATCATTTATCAGTAAAACCCAATTTTTCCAAAGGTCTAGAGTTTTTGTTTTGTTAAAGATTTAAGACAATATGTTTATATTTTGTCATATAATTTTTCTAAATTATATATATATATATATATATATATATATAGAGAGAGAGAGAGAGAGATGGAGGTTTTTGGGAAAACCTCAAAAAAACGGAAAATTGAAGAACATCCTAGTGGCCCTTTATCTGGACAGTATGCACTTGTGCATACAGGTTATTTGTAACATGCATTTGTGCATATATGACAAATGCATGTTACAAATAACATGTATGCACAAGTGCATACCGTCCAGATGAAGGGCTCCTAGGGTGTTCTTCAGTTTTCCGTTTTTTTTGATGTTTTTCCTTGAACCTGACCATATATATATATATATGATAAAATATAAAAAATAAAAAAATAAAGAAATGCAGCTACTTTAATAAAAGTCCAGTGTGTTGTTTGGTAATGGGGTTAGCAAAGAAAATCTAAGAAAGCTCTTAATTCAATGATGCAACATCATGTTTCTTGGTTGAACACACCCAAGATTTCCCTTCTCATTCTTCCATTTTGATTTGGTTTCCCCCTTTGGAATTGAGTGCCTCTTTTAACCTTTTCATAAACCCAATACTAGCTCCTTAATTATTTTATTTAAGAATTTCTAATTATTTCATTTATCAATAATCAAATCTAAAATTCAATTTAAAACATCATCAAACAAACCCAATTATATATACATATTTAATAATAATAATAATAATAAATTATTATAACAAGACTAATTTAACAAGTACTGATAAAGTTGGACAATCTAATATCATTCAAAAAAGTAAACCGTGTTACTAGTCTTTTTATATATCACTTTTTTTTATAAAGTATTATATGAAAAAACGTTTTAGAAAAGAAGTTTGTCATAGCTACTAATGGAACAAAGCCCGTTATAAATATTTAATAATAATAAGTTGTTAGAATAAAGTTAAACAATCTAACAAGTTTTATCTTTGATTAAACAATAACTTAGTATAAATTGGACGGTCTAAAAAGTAAATAGTCGTTTTAGTCTTTCTATAAACATTTAAAAAGAAATTAATGTCTTAAAAAATTTCATATGGAAAAATTCTAATAATAAAATTGATTATAATAACTAATAAAAGCCAACTTAGGTATAAAGATTTAAGATTTTTTTTTTAAAGTATATAATATTTATATACGGCAAATGCAACAAATAAACTTACACACCCTCCTCACCTTTGGTGAGGTTTGAACCTCTCACCTCCCTCTTAGAAGAAAAGAAGCTCAAATACCGCTAGGCCAATTTGACACATACATACACAGTTACACACACATATATTACAAAATACATGTTAAATGCAAGACTTAAAATCAATATTTAGACAATTAAAAATAATAATAAAAAAAAGTTGGTATTGAATCTTCATGGTACAATGTTCCCATGAAGCATGGTGCATTTAATAATTAATATTTTGTTTGCTTATATAAAGGAGATGCATGATGAGGTTCCTGTTGTGGTGATTATATTTGTCCTTCAATTTCAAGACATCTTTCTTTTTTTTGGGCTCTTATTTCTTTTCTTTAAAAACAATAACCCAACTAATTACAATTTATACACTTTTTTTTTTGCTAATACCAACCATTACTGTATAAATTCCAAACATAAAGACAAATCATATTACATAAAAACAGTATTTTTTTTCTTTACATATTATGATGACTCGTTATCTATATTTTATATATTCATATTTTCTTTGTTACAAATGTCGTAACCATTTCAAATTTCTTAGATCAGATAGCGTAAGACCGAAGTTTATTTATTGGGGTTTCAAGCTTTTCTGGCCCCTCTTCGTGTTTTCCATCGCTAAACAAGATAATGGCACGGGACCGGCCCTAAAATCCCTAAATAGCATCTTGGACCAACAACATGAACACAAAGTAGGTATATATGTCATTACTTGTGTCATTGAAAAGAATTAGGATTGAGTTCACGTATGTTTGGTGTGTGAACAAGACTGGACAAGTAAGAGTGAAAAAACGGAAGGTTTTAGGGTTTCATTCTGACATTAGTAGTTTAGTAATTTACTTATATTATGACATCTTCTTGATTTGTGTTCCACCTATGTTGGTGAAACAAAAAAAATACATTGTTTTCCCAATCAGTCAGGTACTGCCCTAGTTTAACGTCGCTTCAAATGTGAGAGAGTAAGTTTTTGTGTCTTACCCTGTCAACCTAATTACAGGCTTAGTGATTTATTGGTTTTCATTATTTGACAGTTTTTTATCACACGGGTCATGTCGCACTTGCGTAGAATGAAAAGGCGGAAAGTGTTCGAAGGTAAGGTACAAGTATTTAATGCATGATGTACAAGTGATGGAAAAAGGTTTAGGAAAAGGGTGAATGATGATGGGCAATAAAGAAGAGGTAGAAGGTGAATCTCATGATATTGCATGATAGCATCTACAACACATAGAGAAGAGAAATCCCTTCTCATTATAACTTGGTTGAACAAGTTTCCAAGGTCTTTTTAAGTTGGTTGAGGATGCAATTGGTTTCCATGCAAACATGGGCCCCACCTCCCTCTATTGTGGGTCCCAACTACATACACTTCCATATGGGCTTTAGCATCATCAACAAATTGAAAAAAATGGAATCATGGGCATTAATGTCATCTTTAAGTTTGAAATGACTAAATATATACAGATCATTTACTTAAAAAATAAGTAAAAACCAACATAGATTATTTAGAATAGACACAAAGTCTTGCATATTATAGTCTATAAACCTAGTTTCATTTATATTACCTAATTTAATTGTAACTAAAACAGGAATACAGTAATTGTAAAATACAAGTATAAGATGATTAATATTTATATAAAGAACAACTTGATAGTCTTTCATCTGAACGGTATGCATTTGTGCATACAGTTAAATTAAGTTGTTTTTTTGTTTTTATGCACTTGTGCATGTTACAAATTACTTGTATGCACAAGTACATACTATACAGATGAAGGGCTACCAAAGTGTTCCTTAATTTTCCGTTTATTTGAGGTTTTCCCCTGAACCTGACCCTATATATACATATTATTTTTAAACTGTTAATCATATGTAAAATAATATTATTTTCGATGAATATTAATAAATAAATATTTTATATCCCAGTTGGTATATCTTAGAAACAGAGGTAGCAGTAGTAGGATGATGGTGGCAGTCCACAGAAGAATGTACATCAGTACAAGCAAATAGTACAACCATAATAAAGCTGTCTTATTCTATAATAAAACTTGTCGTATATTCTACATTTGTGAATTCAATCCCATGCCAAATTTGATCAACCTTCGTACCCTAATAATAACACCAAAATTTAATTAAATTCAACATTGAATTTTGCCCTCTTTTTGGAACAAAAATATCTTATCGTCCGATTTAGAACACGAAGACCGGGCAAAGTTTTAACGATCCTTGATGGGTTCTTTTCGAATTGGCCAAAGAAAGAAAGGGTTTGAACCTTCAAGATGAAACGGGCTTAGTTAACGCTGGTTCAGTATTCACAACTCAGCCTTTGATTCTAGGTCTTCTTCGGGTACTTGTGGTTGAGCCGGCGGGCTCACCATTTTCTCTATCGGGCTAACCACCTTCTCTAACGGGCTTACTCCTTCGCCTAGTATTTTCGACGTGAAATGTCTTGCTTCCAGATCGAGATCGGGCCACTCCGCTACGATCCTTCTGGCACCCTGAGTTCAAAAAGATGCAATTAACATCAGGATACACACCAAAAGGTCATTGGCCCAGCGGTATCCGGGTTACCATGACTAGTGTCTGTGACCATTTGTTGTATACAAATACTACTCCGTCCGTCCCAAAATAAATGTCCACAATGAAAACGACATAATCTATACTATATTTTAAAACATTTGAGAAAAACTCTTAAAAACAAGTTTTTATGCATAAAGTACCGTTTATTGATGCAAATTATTTAAAATTCAAGATTACAAGTAATAATACATGAGTACAATTTTTTAAAGCTGCATGTTTGAATTCATAACTAACTAATAAACATAATCAAATATAGGATAAACATCCCATTTTAAATATAAAGAATCTATATAATTAGAATAATCATTGAATTCTAATAGAATAATTAATTTTTTTTATAAAAACACTATTTTATTAAACCTAAATTAAATTAAAATTAAAATTAAATTAAACAAATTTATAAAGAAAAAAACATTATCGCTCTCTCAAAACCATATAAATCGTATTGTAAAATCGACAAAAACAAAAAATAGAATGAAACATTAAAATCGAAATGTATCTCGCTGCATTGCGCGAGTACACTTCTAGTTTTAGAAATATGTAATTATTACTGGGAGTAGTGCATTTCTTCACCTCCTAATTAAGGGTAGAATTGGAAAGTAGGCGATTACTTATTTGGGGTCAAACTACAATAGAAATATAAACACTTATTTATGAAAAGAGGGGGTACATACTTAAAAAAACATCAGGGTACACCTATTCAAGCATTGGGTACAATTCGATATGAAGATTAAGAGAACGATGACTGACCTGAAGCTTTGGTTCCTTGGTCATTGGATTGTTGCAAAGATCAATGGTTTTAGCCCGCGCTTTTGTGGCGTTGCCGCACCAAGACTCGCACCATAGCCATTCTTGTGGAAGCGAAAAGATTGGTACCGTGTGCTGGGCATAGTTTGGCAGATCCTGAAACATTAATGGGAGTTCCATAAAAAGGTAATTCGAATAAACGAGACGTCGACACATAATGAAATCGCACTTTTTTTGGTAACTGTGGAGTGTCTGGGCCAGCTTGCGTGTACCTCGACTAATCCCATGGGGCCCCCAAGATTAATGGAATAGCTCTTGCAAACTCTGATTGATGATGGTGGTTGTGGGGTGGTTGCTAAACTAACGCTTTAAGAAAAACTCGAAATAAAACATGCTGAAATGTAAATTTTACTTGCCTGATCGAGGTTAGAGAGACTATTTGGATCCTTGCTAAGTGTTTCGTAAAACACCCTCAAATTGTCTCCGGCTGCAGTTTCCCGAAACTTGACCAAGTCAACTACGTACAAAGCACTGCAGGTCGGATGACACATAATATCGAAAAGATTAAAGCTTTTTCATAAAAAAGTTATCTGTATGCCAACGTGAATTATAAAACACAAATGCTGATCTTACCTGATATGATACGGTCTTCCTCGTAAATGTTCCTTCCAAAAACCCTACATAAGTTTAAAGAGGTATATTATTATAAGAAACCAAACCAAATCAAGCTAAATTTCTTTTAGGTCATGCACCAAATGGAAAACTCATTTGAAGTCATTTATCCAAAGAACCCTTTTGTGAAAGATAATAAAAACTTACTTGTCTCCAAAACCGATAACCATCCATATCGCGATTGTTGTCGCAAAACGGGGTATATGCAAGAGGTCTTCCTTTCAAATTCATGTCATAGAGTTCTCCCATGTCAGCCCGAACGATCTGATCCGCGTCAACAAATATAACCTATAAAAACATACATAAATGTTTTTTAGCGCATGCCCGGGTTATTGTTTGTAATAGAAGATGAAATGATTTTTGGCTAAATACCTTCTCGAGAGAAAGGGGAAAAATGACATCAAGAAATAGAATTTTATACGCCCAGATAATTCGTTGTTTTTCTTTCTGTTTATGCAACCAACTGGGCCATTTATACGTAACCAATTCATACTCGAAACCATATTCTTGTGCCATATGTGGAATCACGTCCTGCATGAAAACGATAAGGTTTTAGGTCTAGAAAAAGTTTAATAATTTGAAATACAGAAAGATGGGGAAGAAGAGAACCTTAAACTGTGGTGAAAGATAATTCTTTATAAACCAGAATTTCACTGGCCGTTGTGTGTTTTTCAGAACGCTTAGAATCATGATTTTCAGAAAACGTTCATACCTGCATCAAGCAATAAAGACATCAGACATGTTGAAAAATCAATTGAAAAAAGACAAGGGACATAACTGGAAAAAGCCGGGGAGCTTATTGTAACACTACTTCAAGTAGCGTTTCAAAAAGCTAGTTTATGGCTAACCAAACGGGGCTTTTTCAATAAGCTGGCTTATGGTTGCCAAACATGGTCAAACAAGAGAACCATCCAAATTCAAGGAAGCGAAAGATTGAGAACGATAACTTACAAGTGTCCGGAGGCAATAGAGAATATATTTATCGTTTTACCCTTTCTCCCATTGCTTACATTATTATCCTAAAAGAAATATCAATCAGTTCCCAAATTCAAATGTAGATTTTGTAATTTTGCATAACGTTATGAACAAAATATTCACCACTTTAGTGCTTCCACTCTTCTTGGACTGCACATTGCCACCAATAAGCGAAGAAGCCCATTTCAAAATGTTAGAATTCCAACCCTCCTGATCACCCTGCAAATATCAAGCAAAATCGGCTTTAAACTGCTGACCATTTAATTCATGAAATAAAGATTTTTGTTTTACTAACAAACAAAAGAAACCCAACTTGTTTCCTAGAAGAATCGTCATCATCAGAAGGAATCAGTAATTTTTCGTGTTCTTTTCCCTTTTTCTTCACCACTCCAAGATGAACTGGTTTTCCCCGTAAGCGGTCAATGGTGATCCGCTTTGCTGACCGCATGTCTTGACCATCTTGCAGAATGTAGAGATCAGAACTTCGACCTGGTGCTAGCTGCAAGTACCAAACCCCGGGTGACACTTTCATCTGCCAATAACCCAAATTGGCCATCACAAGTGTGTCAACTAAATGGGGATTCTTTTTAGTTCCAAGTATCATTTGAAGACCCCGTGGGGGTTCATGATCCTTCTCCGAGCAATGGCCTGGTTAGTTCATTCATCAGAAGAAAATATATATATATATATAAATGAAATAGATAATGCAAATCCAAAATAGTTATAAGAAAAAAACATGACTCTTAGGGGTGCAGTTTCAATGTTTTTTTTAATCCAACTTTTTACCAGTAAGAACGAGAGCTTCAAGTTCAAAAACCGCCTGTAGCGTCCTTGTGTCACCTAGGTTCTCAAGTAATATATTGTCAAGATCATGGCTGAAATAACCGAAAATTTTGAAAAGCAGTTAAATACATTAAAAAAAGAAATAAAATCATCGGGAGTGAAACAGCAAGATTTTTTAGAGCAGTAGAAACTTACATTGCAACAACAGGTTCAACAAGCCATGATTCAGGAACATCAAGATTCATGGTTAGCGTTTTCGATAGCGGCATATTTGCAAAAAATGCTTTGGGGCCATGTACTGTTAAATCGGTGTTGCTGAAGTCATCCTGCATATACAAGCAATAAATTTTGATGCTAACAAAATGAAAAATTAAATCAAAGATTATTGTGAGCGAGTCTATTCAACTGTACCATTGTCGGAGTTACAAATCTGTAGTAATTCTTCAGCGGAATATCAACAAGGGAACTCTGTCAAAGAAAACCCGAACACATTAGTTCCTGAAAAGCACAAAGCTACGATAGACACAAAATTATTGATCTTTCATCACGTGAAAATCAAGGGTTATAAACGAGTTTTGAGTTGGATAAAGAAGTAACCATTGGGTTGAAGACGAGCCTCATGCTTGGCTGAGTGCATTTCCACAGTATCCGAAGAAGTGAAGATACTTTTTGACCAGAAGAGCTCAAAGGATCAATAACAGCATCTATATGAATGGTGGAATTTTCACCACCAATAACAACAGCACTGTGTTCTGCACTCAACATCTCAAAGCGAGCACCTTCAGAGCTTCGATCCCGTGTAGAGAGTGAAGATGCGACTGACATGATTACATCACTTAAAAATTTGCTGCATGAAGCATTCAACAGAAAGAAAGAAAAAAGTTCATGGGCATATTAAAATATGAATAGTTGAGGGAAAAAACTCGAGTAAATAAGGATATTCAACAGTATAGCAATGTTAGTTACGATCCACAAAAAATATTGGAGAACTGTTAATTACCAATATGACAAACATGGTGTCAGCCTTTAGCCGTTTAACAAACAAAGATGGTGGTTAACCACAAACATTTGTTTCATAATTATATTATTTATGCCATGGTGCTTATTTATTAAGCTGAACTGCTTACGTGTATCGCCTGACTTGTCAAATTTTCAGTCAAGCAACTATCAATTGAATAACAAATATAAATATATTGGTCAAATTTGATAAACTCATGAAAAGTAGGTTCTCATGGTTCTCAAATGAACGAGCCCCCTATATATACATATATATAGGGTCAGGTTCAGGTTCAGGGGAAAACCTCAAAAAATGGAAAATTGAGGAACACCCTAGTAGCCCTTCATCTGGACGATATGCACTTGTGCATACAAGTAATTTGTAACATGCACATTTTTTTGAGGTTTTCCCCCGAATCTCCATCTATATATATATGTGTGTGTGTGTGTGTTTCTATTTGTGTCTTCACAAATACATACAAACTGAATTATAGAGAAGCAAAAAAGTATGTTCAAGCAAAAAACCTCATAAGTGTGTCTGGATCTACATCATCCCAAGTCACCTCCTCGATGATGTCAGCTATGTGCTTTATTCTTTGCTTAAATTCCACAGATTCTAGAAGATGCAAATCTTGGCTTAAAAATGTAACAGCATCAGGGACACGAACCACCTATCCAATGCCAATTAAGTGAACTCTAATTAGCATAATCCACATTTCACCTTAATAAAAAACGCATACAAATGGTGGAAAAAGGAACACACCCTGCCGTTAGTAATAACTGCATTAACACCATTTTCAAGCCCAACTTGTCCATATAGAAATTGACCCACCTGCATATTATATTGAGAAATGTTAATGGAAAATTAACACAGCATTATATAGCACATATAAGTAATGGTAAGTTTGCAATGCAAGCACAAATACAATGGTTCAAAAGTCAATCTTATGTTTAACAATCTCTACGTTCCTTTCTGCTAATTATTCATATTATGCGTCTTTACTTCAAAAAATACCTTTCACCGAGTCAACTCAAATGTTACAAGAATTAACCAAGCATTAGTGAGGACACTTATTAAGTTCAAAATTGCAAAAAGACACAAGTTTGTACCTTCTTCAAGTGATTTGTAAGCTTGGCAGCGGAAAATTCAGAAAGTGCCGACATAAATCCTTTCGATTGTATCCCATTTGCATCGGCAAGATCAGAAATCTTACTAAGAAGAGCTTCATTGCTTTGAGCATCTTGAGAAGATTCAAGCATGAACTCATTCCCGTAAAATGAGCACAGTTGGTCCAGAAAGTTTAATACTTTCTTCTTATGACTGAAAGAAAGAAGGAAAAAAAAATTAATAAGCAGACACTTTTGAATGACGAGTGTGAGAAATTGAAGGGATTTACAAGAAGAATGTGCATATATTTAGCTAAAATGAAAACCACGGTATAACGTTGAGACAACAGACCTATATGAGGAGGATGCGATTTCAAAAACCTTCATAAAGATGAGGCTATTTGAATCAGAATCAACATCGGAATTAAATACAAAGCCCACGCGAGCATTTGCAGAACCTGCCATCTGCAAAAATTTGTTGGAATTTTCACTAAAACCGGAATAATAGATCAACAGTTGTTGCTAGAATTTTTGTTATGTCTCGTGAAATACAACAGTAATATATTGAAGTGGAACCATTATATGAGGAAAACCAGATATAAGATGGATAACACATAGAACGACAATTTAGTAGTGAAAGTGTACCAAATAGCGTATTCCCTCGTGGAGCAACTTAACCCCTTTTCTTGATTTGACATCAACAGCAAGAAGATGAGTCACGGGCTTCAAGTCATCAATAGCTGGGACCCGCATTAAATGAATTAGAATGCAAAAACTCAAGGGTGTACAAACATCAAATGTGGGAACTGACGGAAATCTTACTTCCAGCAGAGTGTAAATAGTCGATATTATTTAGCAGAGATTCATCTCCAAGGAATGATGCAGTCAGAGAAACAAACTTAGGCTTTGCCTTATCTCCAACAATCTGTTTAATGAATATGACATGGATTTAGTACATGATACCTGCTGACTTCCAATGACTTAACCAAAAAAAAGATAGTAAAATTAATCAATTATAGTTGCAAAACATGTTTGATATGCTGCACCTGTGGGTTATAGCGCTGAATACCACTTTCGGATAGAAATTTGTCCAGAACATCAGTACGTGAATTTATCTGCCCATAGTAAACTTGTTCCTGGATTCTAGGGAGCTCATCATTCATGGCAGTCATTAGAGCATCCTGAACAAGTAACAAAAATAATAAAAAAATAAAATAAAAGAACATTATATCAAAGTGCTGAACTTAATATGCACCAAAAGAGAACCTCGTTATAATCGTGGACAAGACCGTTCATTAAAAGGGAACATTCGAGCTTTGCCAGGCCCATCTTGAAAATGAACAAGGAACTAGCTTGAGATGGTTCACGGAAAGATTGGTCCTTTTCCAGCTTTAATAAAGTATCTTCAGGTGGGGTTTTTGCCAGCGGCCTACAAAACAAATAGCCCTTCAGTGTAAACCAAACCAAACAAACACAGTACATCCCACCACACGTAATAAAAAGAAAGAAATGGAGTTTAGAAGAGGACATCTACACAAAAATAATCCGTTTGATGTGTATTATAAAAATAATTGAAAAGGATATCTAAACGAACATATAACATGATACCATTTTTAGGCACAATGAATAATAAAATCAACATTTACTAGGTTTTAAAATAATATTTGCGACTTACAATATTGTTTCTACAAACGCCCCCTCCACATGGTGCAGCACGGGTGCATCTTCCTCTCCCGACTCCATCCGCAATTTGTTTACCTGCACATACCAAACATATCCCGTTACGCCACCCAGAAAAATCCAACATATCACAGCATGAATTTAACTGCATGTCTGCTGAGAAGAAGAGTTTATAATGCTAACAAGCACGTACATTGCTGAGAAATTGAAAAGCATTCTGCATCCCGTGACTCACTTTGACATAAAGAAATAGGCGTATAATCTGCAATTCATTAACACAGTATTTGGTTAGTGATTGAAATGTTTTACAGAACAGAATCATTAAAAAAAAGAAAATAATGCTGAAAGTGGAGGATGTTTTATAGACTGGGCATGCACACGTGCACACACATATATGCATATGCATAGATACATAAATCATAGTTGTCAAAATCATACTCCCTCAATCCCTTAATATATGTCCACGATGCAAAAGGCACAGTTTTAGAAACGGGTAATTATTACCCTTTGTAATTTACTAAATGACAATTTTACCCTTAATAATAAAGGAATAATGAAATTTTCTATCTCATATTTAAGGGTAGAATTGGAAAGCAGACACTTAGAGGATGTTTGGATCATGGATTTTGAAGGAATTGAAATGGATAATTCCATTGACCAAATTCCAAATCCTATCTTTGGTTCACATAATGAAAATAATGTAATCCTTTGAATTCCACAAATTAAAAAAAAGAAAAAAACTCATTACCAAGCTAGAGAGGTCTTCCTTAATTTCACTATCACTTTCGGGAGAAAAAAGTGGAAATTCTCCACCATTTGCCTCAAGTGTCTCGATCAACTTTGTAGAATATAATATCACTCCAAACCTTATTGGAAGAGCGCTCTCAAATAAAGATACGATCATGTCAACTGTCTGCAAAACGTAACATCATTAAGATTCATGACTCGTTCACCAAACTCGATATAAGTAAAAGAGCATTATTACCTCAAGTCCACAAATGGAGGCAGGATCTAACACGTAGGTTGCATGGAACAGGTTCTTACGGATGTAGCGTAATTGTCCGGGAAAAACGGGCATCAAAAGCTATAGCGATGAGCAGAAATCGTTAGCCGCTAAAAATGAACGAAAAAACCTTTTTTGAACTTTTACGAGAATTAAAACAGAAACACTGAAGCAAGAAATGAAGTATACCTCGTTTAGATTACTCCGCCACTGCTTGTACCTGGCATCCACCTCTAAGTTATTGATGTAATGA
This sequence comes from Saussurea involucrata, assembly GCA_033807775.1. Taxonomy (NCBI): domain Eukaryota; kingdom Viridiplantae; phylum Streptophyta; class Magnoliopsida; order Asterales; family Asteraceae; genus Saussurea; species Saussurea involucrata. The sequence goes on from CM066324.1 coordinate 112,438,080, forward strand.
ACATGGTCTGAACGGAAATCAACACGAAACATATTGGATTCAGGAGGAGGTAGAGTTGACAGAAGTTTCCGGACTGTGCTTGAAGGAATCTAAAATATGTAAGCGCCAATTAGAAGGGGGTTTTCAAGTAAAAAAATCAAGCACAATGAATGATGCTTGCATCAAATAGTTTTTAGCAATGGCTGAGAAACAATAAAGGATCATTAATTACCTTAAGTTTTGTATATTGATCGGCTAAAGATAACTCTTGATGAACCATGTCGAGCAACCTATGAAAGACATAACATTCAATTATAATCTCACAGAAGATCAGTTGCTTGCAATTATAAATAACAGGGGAAAACCATTACACAAAAAGGTCGATATCTTCAATATCGATTAAAGCACCATTCAGAGCCATTAAGGACTTGCCAGGCGGGATCATTCGCTGATTTGAAAGTATTTCATCTTTGATTGAATTATTAAGCTGCATTAATTATAACACAAGATTAACTAGCTTGCATTACGACATGTAGGAGTAAAATATTAACTGAAAAAAAAAACTAACCTTCATACGAGACAAGTAAGAGACGACGCTAGGGAAATTTTGATTAATTTCTTGCATCGACTGAAGAGGGTCGGAGGCATGAACAATTTTTTGCACAGTTTGATGCCCTAAATCTGTGGTTAAGAACACGAATATATAAATAAAGAAGGCAGTTGTTCTCAACAAACGAGACCCAAAATACATAAATAAACTGTAATATTACCCTTCAATTCCCATACATTAAGTGTCTCAGATACCGTTGATGACAAGAGAGAATCTCTGAAAGCCATTATTTCAGAAGTCAATTCCGGTTTTCGTTCCTGCATTAGCAGAGAGCACGTCGATCAGCCCAGAAATGCAATTACGGGGATTTTTGTCTTAATTCTTTTGAGAGTTATATTTTGAACTCAGTCTACAACAATGACCTTTGATCATCATTCCTGAAATCATAATAATTCAACATTTGGCAAAAAGAAGCACTTTTTTCTCTAATTAGAATATTTGTACACATAAAAATAAACTTTAAGTTCTTATCCAAAATCTTTGAAGCAGCCGATGATACTACTTTTGTATAACTTTCCCTATTGATGAAATCAAAAGACAAATAAAGGCCAACAAAAGGGCGGAAACTTATGAGTGACACAAAGGTAAATTGTTTTAATTGATTATGCTGTACATGTTCACATGCAAAATCATGTTTAATTGATTACCACCAGAACATGATGTAAGAATTAAGTTGTTCCAGTCATCAAGAACATATATAAAAAAAACAATCGAAAGTGATCAATGGTTTAAAGATAAATTACTCCAATTTATTCCTAGAAAACAATTTCGATTCTACATGTAAAGCAGCTTCCCATAAGAAGAAAAAAAACATTGAACATAAGAGAAAGATTAGGGAAGACGTATACCAGGATTCTAGAGAAGATAAACCCTCTGACTTCTTGGCTGAGATCTTCAATGTGAGGGTCTTCAAGGGTGACACCTGCATTCATTTTTAACGCTTTTAGATGCTGCCTATTTTATCTTAAGAAGATGGAAATGTAAAATTCTGTTTGGAAAGCACAGTAAAACGCAATTATCAACTCAATAAAGCTTTTTCTCAACTGGTTTATTTTTCCACTCAACATTTCCATTTTTGTGGGTCCCATTTAATATGATGCGAGAAGAAGTGAAGATGTACTTCTAAGCACATTTACATGAAGTAAGAAAAATGATGACGTGACCGAAATGAAGAATGGAAAACGGAGGAAAATGATACAAGCAAATGGAAGTTAAATCTTATCATTTTACTTAAGCAGCTATACAAAGTCAACACATCGAATAAACTTTTAGCATTTGCCTCTTTTAGTCTTTTGTACATGTTGAGTTGTCCCCAAGAACAACAGAAAAATCAAACTATCATAACTTCCAGTTTAATAAATTTTTGATAAAGCAAATAAAAAGAATATATGCATAAATTTTGAACCGCCAAATAAGAGTTCACTTTCAAGACCATGAAGTACTTAGGTAAATAACAGCAACTTCACACTGACCTTTCTTTATCTCACTGTCATCCATGGCCTTATATTCCATGTTCTTCAATGCAAGTTCTACACCATAACCGCCCAAATTTAAGGGATCTTTAGTACCGATTGCTCCACAATATCCACTTTTTGATTCACATCCTGAAGGCAACACAGGCCTCACAACATACTTGACTTTCCCCTGTAAGTTATTTAACTGTATCAAGTAATCTACCAAATACAAGCATCTATAGCTTGTTAATTTACGGGAATGCATAACAACAAACAAAAACTTCATCAAGAATTCAACAAGAAAAAGACTTCTTATAAATTTCTCAGGATATAGACACCCGCAGGCGAGAAAGCCTAAGGGGCTGTTTACTCACAGCTTGATGAGCTTAATGGTCTGTCTGAGCTAAAATGGCAATATGGAATAAGCCATGACCCCTCAGTTGTCCCCATTAAACCACCCATACAAATTAATACCAGAAATGCCCATAAATAATCCAACCCTATCTCTTTGCCTCCCTCAAACACATTGGTCTCCCGTCCCTCAGATGCTTTTTGACCAATAGCTACATAAACGCATACTACATTTTGGCCTCAGACGGATTTATCCGGACGGACAACTTAACCCATGCAGGGCTTAATGTAAAAAAAATACAAAAAAGAGGGGTCATGCATGGACCATGTGGAGTAGTTAGCCAAAAGCGCCAGAGATGACATAAGTTACAAAAAAAGACTACTCCAAAAAAAGATTAAAGGTGGTATCAAAGAAAAGATTGTTTTCACCGGACCTCTTTAGCTGCCTCCACCAGGCTCAGGTGAAATTCCTTAAAGCAGTCTGTCCCAAGAGCTCCATATAAGATGGCAATCGGACTCCCAATAGATGAAGAAAAGTAGACATGATCAAACTCAAACAGTTCAGGCTGCTGAAATATATCTCCATCCCTGCAAGGCCAGATGCTGTTAAGACCTTGAAATGTTACAAGTAATATCCCTCCTACAAAATCGTCACATCTTCCCTTTCGAAAGTCCCAATTCTTTTTGCAAACATGCCAAAGTTATACAACTAATTTTCTAATTATATGTAGTTTAAGATGTTTCAAAATTGCATAATTTCCAATATAAAATATAGTTGGTTAGAAGGACTTACTTATGAGGATTACGAAGCCACAATAGCAGGTCTGGGAGATCAAAGAACAGGGCCCCACCGGTGTCCACCCAACAACATTTTCCCCCGGGACTTGTTGGATTGACACCAACAAGCAACGAACCAGCCTTTTTGTCTTCATTTGGTTCAGATACCCCACCATCAATAGAACTAGTATTAATGTCATCGGACAATGGAAACGAAGAAAGAGATTCCTCTGCTAATTGTTGATAAAGCACTAATCTTGGAGATGAAGATCGAAGAGTAAGAGATAATTCAAACACTGACGCCAATGGTCCAGTCACAAGTGATTTGCCATAATTACAAATTTTCTGCAAGCAATCTTTTGCAGTGTAAGGATCTGTATTTCCACTTTCGTTATTAAGCCACACATCAATGAACTCCCAGAAAAGGTCTTTCCATTCTTTAGACAATAATTCCCTGTGGAACACAATTTATGATACATCAGCCAGAAAGTAATAGGTACACCTCCAATTATATCATTTATAAGAAATAACTACTTTTTAAGTATAAAATGTACGGGTTGGGTTCCGGTGAGAAGTGCCAAATTTGGTGAGAAGTGGTTATCAACCGTTGGATGAGAAATGGATGAACATTAGGATGAGATGCACCGAGATAAGATGCACCGGATCAATTCCCTTTTAAGCCGTAATTCATGGGAGGGTATTTGATTAAAAGTGATCAATGGTTTAAAAGTACTTCTCACACTTCTCACCAAAAATGGCACTTCCCACAGGATCTCATGCCTAAAATGTATTTGGTTCCTAGTTTTCTACCTCCAAAGCTATGCAAACAGACCAAATTGGCACAAATTTCATTTCAACTTGTGCTAAATTTACATTGCACATGATTCACTATGTGAATATTTGGAAATAATTTGGGTCTTTTGTTGTCAACTTTCTTTTATCAATTGCAAAGCTAAAAATGATGAAAATGGAAAAAGAAAAGTCGAAATATTGAACTTCTTTAGATATTATGCTTTTCATAAAGAAAACGTATTAAGACCGCTTACTGTTCTGTGATCTAAGGTAGTTAGTTACTAACAGTTAGACAAATATGTTAGTTGCTAGCAATCGAGATACATCCATACAGGTTAACACGAATCCAATCGGATACATCCATACAGGTTAACACGAATCCAATCGGAGTACTTTTTTCTGTTTTCTTCTTTTTTCACTTTTCTTTTGTATGTATCATTTGCCTTGCCTGCATTACAACTTCCACAAAACTCTCATGAGCTTGCAATGAAGCATACTTGTTATCATATGTATCTTGAAAATTCTAACCAAATAAACACAAACTAACTAATATCCTCAAAATCAATCTCTCATAAGGTATGAGATTCATCAAACACATCATTATCTAAACCAATAACTTCAGAATTATAAACATTTATAACACACCATCAAGTGTTCAGCTTGCTTGAAATCAAAAAGAAAAGAAAATAATATCAACTCATGAAACGCATAATGAATTGAAATACAACTTATCAAACACACACACACACACACACACACATACATACGAGGAGAAATTAAATAAAAAATAGCTTACCCTGCTTCAAGAAGGAGTGAGGTTCCAGGCCATTTGGCCCGAAGAGCGACTTGTACATTCTTGGGTCGTTGAGTCTCCGCCGAAACCGAATACCCACAAACTATTATACAAACAGCGATTAGAAGAAGTACCCGAAGCCCAGATCTGATTCGGGTATCCATTACTTGTTCTTAATGCCAATATGTCTGATCACAAATTCAGAAGCTTCGCCATTCACCGATCAAATATTGGAACTTGTTTTGATGATGGTTTTGTTAGTTAAATAGGAAAGTGAGATTTTGGTCTTTTTCGAGTGTGAAGTGATTAGAGATTTAGAGCTAGGGTTCCATCCACAGGGTTTACTTTCTGTTTTGAGAATTAAGAAGGGTAAACGCTGACATGGAGGGGAAACACACGTTGCAATCTGCAAATGACCACGTCTTAAATCTGACATGGCATTGGATGATTGGGTGAGATAAATAATAAAGGTAATTTCTTGGTTTCCAATTAGAATTTAGCAAAAACCAAACGACCAAAGTGCAGACCCCAGACAATCCCGAGCGAGAACGGTCTAAAATCACCGGAATCCAAGAATTGATCTTGATTTGTTGGTGGCATATCTCTCGTGATCAAATTGTTTTAAGTTTTATGTTCTCTAATATGATATTTGTTATTCTTGTATATTTTATAAACCCTCTATCTTAGTCATGAACCAATTTGTGACCTAAAGTTTAAAGTGTTCTTTGGTTCAAATAATGGAATCTGTAGGAATTGGAATATATCAAAGCAATCGAAATCAGAAGAAATTTGAATGGAATTTAATCATGTTTGACCGTGCGTTTGGTTGGCAGGAATTGGAATGGAATCTGTCAAAATGATTTGAATTTGTCAGTTTGGTTCATCAAATATTATAGTGGTGGAGGCGGTAGCATTTATGGGGTGGAGGCGGTAGTGGTGGTGGCGGCGACGGTAAACGGTTGGTGGCGAGGGGTGGGGTGAAGGCCACATTGGTAACGACGGTGATGGCAGCAGCGACGACGACAGGTGGTGGTGATGGCGACGACAACGACAGGCGGCAGTGACGGCAGTGGCAACGACTAGTGGTGGCAACGATGGTGCCATCCATCATGGTGGTAGTAGTGATGGTTATGGTGGTAGTGGGGGGGTGAATACTACGGTGGTAACGACGATGATGGTGGCAGCAGTGGCAACGACGAGAGGTGGTGGTTGCGACAGTGACGAGGGGTGATGATGGTGGTAAGTGGTAACGACGACGATATGTGGTTACAGCAGTGATGACGGGTGGTGGTGGCGACGATGATGACGACAGGGGTGGTGGTGACGACGGATGGTGATGGTGGCAACGGCGGATGGTAGTGGTGGCGACAACGGCAAGCGGTGGCAGTGGCGGCAACTGGTGTGGGCAGCCAGTGGTGACATCCATCGTAGTGGTGGTAGTAACAGTTACGATGGTGGTGGGGTAGGGTGGAGAAGAAAGTGGTAACGACGATGATGGCGACGGGTGAACGTGGTTGCAACAGTGACGACGGATGATGGTGGATTGGTGGTGACGACGATGATGATAGGTGGTGGCGACGGTGATGACGAGTGGTGGTGCGGCGACGACAACAGGGGGGGAAATAAGGAAGGGCGAGCTGTTGAGCTTGCGATTATAGACGTAAACGACACAAGAAGAATAAGGAAGGGTGAGCTGCTGAGCTTGTAAGAAATGTATACAACACAAGAACAGTAAGCATCGAAACCTGGAATGATCTTTCTATACGTCAAGATGTTGGAATATATAGTGTTGTCAACGCCTAAAGCTTGCTGGAGTTGTCGATTATGTAAAATACTCCTTTCTCACATCCTCAACCGAGCAAAACCTTACCTTCAAATAGTTTAGATGCATAAAAAAATAGTTGTTACGATAAACTTGTCACAAAAAAGCCGATAAACTAGATGAAAGTGAAAATTGGCCTAAAAAGGCATTGTTGAAAAATTATAAGGGGCATAATTAGAAGAAGAAAAACAAGTGGATCCTTGTCAATCAATCAAATGGTGCCAAAATTTTCGTTTTTAATAATCAAATCGCATAAAGCAAAGTTATGACTAAAATGTCATAATTCCAAAAAAATTCTTTTTGTTGCAATACGGTATAAAGTAACACTTTTCAACAAAACCCGCATGGAATAAAGTTCCCAATAAAACTCAAACACCAAAATTGTAGAGGGTAACTCTCCATCCAAACCTTAACATATGTGGAGGAGATCCAATGTTAAAGTCATAAATCGCAGTTACTTGTCCAAGACCCTAAACAACGTTAAAATATGGATATCGTATCCGAAAGTAGCGTTAGACAACAACGAAAATAAAGCAAGTCTCGACAAAGTTTGCAATCACCGGCAATAAAATAATTTCATGCATGTTTAAAATCACGGTTTAAAATCTTGTGTGTGTTAAACGTTTTTCCAAGATTTGGTAACATAACCCACATGATTTGGAAACATGAGCAATAATTGATGCAATTTATTTTAAAAATAAATTTCATACATGAATTTGGTCGGCACTCAACATCTCAAAACCACACTCCTAAATTTTCAGTCACACTATCGTCATCCGAGTGCTCAAACTTCTTAAGGTAATAACCTGAAGCTGCATCGATTAACCTTACAATTTCTCCTCGAAGAAGGTCGATTCCATGAGCCTATGGTTCTAATCCAACCAACATTTTCTAACCGAAACGGTCCACTTAATGCAATCATCAAGCTTACTGTCACTCCAAGTGAGAAATGCTAAAATCATCAACTTCTTCTAACGACTACTCGCATAGAAACTTCTTCACTACCCAAACGGTCATCACATCAAAATAGTCCAAGTATACACATGTAACTTGTAGGTTTACCATAACACTGGCTAGGTGCAATTATGAACGTACTGTACATGATCATCCTTGCTACTCTCAATGGGATTCCCCTTTCTAGTGACTCCATCAACCTCGAAATATCCTATCTTAAAGTGCCTAATGGTGCAATTTCACTCTCATTCACTTAAAAGAACTCTAGCTTGAGTCTACGTATCCAAAAATCAACACCTAAATCTCTCAAACTTAAGCTCTGATACCAACTTGTAACACCCTCAAAATTGGAAAGAGCAACTAAATAAAAACTTCGATAAAATAATCAAACCCACCAAATAAGTCAACCACAGATAATTTTCATGGAAAACACATAAACACTTGAAAATGGACATTTTTTGCATGTATAACGTTTTCACAAATCAACTTGAATTCACCTTGCTAGATTTAGGCTAAATCTAGATTTTCCCCAACTTGAGCTCCTTTAAAGAAACTTGAATCTTCAAGCCAAAACTTCCAAAACCTAGATCCACAAGTTTCCAACCATAAATATTCATATCCAACCACTTAGAATCGTTCCCCAAACATTTCACATCAAAATCTCCATGAATACCAAAACCCTAATCTCTTAGATGGAGAAAAGAGAGAAGCTTACCTCAACCACCACCAAATACTCTTGGATCTTCCAATAAACTTCAATACTCTTACTAGATTCTTGAAGAGCTCTTAAAAACGAAACCATAGCAACTTGAATCACTAAAATCGGAGTTGTGGTGAGAAAGTTGTGAAGAAATGAAGGAAATGGCTCAAAATCGCGATTTAAAGCTCCAGACGGTTTCCCGTGGCCTTTCCCGCGACTTCAAGTCGCGTGGGAAGCCACACGCTTCCCAAAATTGGACTCCAGAGACTTATGCGGCCCAGGGTCGCGCACCAGCCCTCACAACCCTTTTTTGGCCATAACTTCTTCATTTTCTCTCCGGAAAGAACCGTTGGATTCGTATTTGAATTCTCCATCCAAAAAGACTATAAAATATAGGATTCAATCAAAAATCCTATTTCTTCTATTTCTCTTGAAAGATCGATTTCTACAACAACTTGAAATTATACTTACTCGAAAATTACGGGTTGTAACACCCTCAAAATTGGAAAGAGCAACTAAATAAAATTTCGATAGAATAACCACTTAAGGAATAAAATTCCTTCTACAACCGTTCATGGAATAACCTCAAGACAAAACGTAACAACTCTCACAATTAATAACTCAAAATCATACTATGTGACCACATAAAGTCGGGTGTTACTTAACACACCAGTACAAGTTGCTAATCCCAAAATAAGTGCGGAAGACTTCACTAAGAAATTCACTTCTCGAGCACACTACTAGCACTCATCTTTTCACAGTGTCGCTAAAGTTATTCCCAACCTGAACCTGTTGCACATGCCGACAAATAAAAAGGTTAGGCTAACGCCTAGTGTAACACCTTGATTTTTCCATGAATATATTATATTTATTTTGGGAAAAATGTTTTAAATAATGGGATGTTGTAATTTAATCAGTATGTCAAAAAGGGTCAAAAGCGAGTTTGATCGAAGTTTTAGGATAAACGATAAATTGTGAAACCTTTAGGGTTGGTTTTGCCATTTGTGAATAGTTGAATGGGTATATATTGGAAGGGGTCGGTGTGAAATTGGAATATCTCAATTATGGGCTTTGAAGTCGGTCTAATACAGAAGAAAGGAAATTGGTGAAATTGCAGATTTCTCTCGATAAGAAATTTGATTACCCTCTCGATTTCTAGTTCTCAAGATTGGAGAATCATAAGTTATCTGATTGTTATTAGGTACTTATTCGTTGGTGTGAAAGCTTGGATTTTGTGATTTCTTAAGCTTGGCAGACTTTGTTTTCGATCTCTATTTCAGGTGAGTTCATCCTTTAATTTTGTCTTAATAGAATTGATAAGTTGAACTGAATGAGTTTTGTTAAAGTAGTGATATATGTATGAATGGATACAAATTGAATTTGGAGTACTGAATGAAAAATAGAGGAACTCGGTAAAATGGGTGAAGTTTGGAAGATGAGTACCGGATTTGATATCGGATTCCGGATTGGTATCGGAATTGATACCGGATTCCGGATTTGTACCGGGTGGGTACCGGATTCCGGGTAAGTTCCGAATTTGTTACCGAATGGTTTCGGACTTTGAGTCCGGAATACTTTTCCGGATAGTTCCGGATTTGGGTTCTGGAACCCCCGTGCTAAGTCGCCGAAGAGGGACAATTGAGAATAAGGGTATGATAGATTATTTGGGATTCTTAGATTTGATAATATGATATGAAATGTTTTGTGCGTTCGAGTAATTATGCATGCATGCTAGTAAGTGTAATGGATCCATAGGCACTAGCATTAATTGTAACGTGGAATAGGCATAAAGTAAATTGTAATTCCCGTTGACCTGAAATGAGGAGTAGGCATAAAGTAATTTGTAATTCCCATTTCGTATGGTGATGAGAAATGAGGAATATGCATAAAGTAAATTGTAATTCCCATTTCGTATTGTGATGTGAAACGTGGAATAGGCATAAAGTAAATTGTAATTCCCGTTGACGTGAAATGAGGAATATGCATAAAGTAAATTGTAATTCCCATTTCGTATTGTGATAAGAAATCTAGGAATAGGCGAGAGTTAATCGTAATTCCTGATTTCTATGGGAAGGTAAGAGATAGGCATAAAGTAATTGTAATCTCTACTTCCACTCCAAGAAATAGGCATAAAGTAAATTGTAATTTCTTGGACATGAACAATGATCTCGAATCTGTGATGATTCGTAGTAGGTTCTCGAACGTGATGATATGACTTACTGAGTGTTAGCCATATTCATGGAATCAGGTATGTTCCCGTCATCGCAAGATGTGTATGTGTACGGTAAGAATGGTGGCAAACCAGGTTTGTTTATACGCTTTGTTTACATTGACTTCCAAAGCTTATAAAGTTTTAATTTGAAAATGGATGTTCTCACTAGGCGTAAGCCTAATCGTTTCAAATTAAAAAATGTCTTACCAGGTACGAGCTCGGGGAAGTAATAGCGGGATGAGGGACGAGTGATTTCTGATACTCAACTTTTGGTGATGAATGGAGAAGTTAGCATATACGAGGATGTTTTGGTGAATGGTCTAAACAACTAGTATAATCTGATCTTAATGTTTAGGATTAGATTAGCAGGTTGTTTTGATAAGTTCAAATTGGTGTATGTGAACCCTCATTACTAATTCTCCATTTATGTATAAAAGTTGGATGAAATTATGGTTAACTTTGTGGAATTTTAAGGTTTAAATTTGTCCTGGTTTTTGGACGTTTTACCTAGTGAGTTCAGGAGTTTTATCATGATTATATAATTCGTAAAACGAGAGAGGTGCAACTTAAATCATGAGTTTAAAGAATTTACTTTATATGCAAATCACCCATTTTCCAACGCATACAAATTCCGTGCTAAAAGCTTTAATATAAAATGATTCTCAAAATGGACTCATCCCAAAACCCACTTGAAAAGTGAAATAGTATTTGATTTCTAAAATGATTGAAATCATGAATAAATCGTTATTATTCAAAACAACCCAAACACGAATGAGGCATAAACCACAACTCATATATCATGGAAAACAATCCATATAAATATAATACGTCACCGAAAACATGGATAGAAATAAATACCCAAAGCAACACCTTCCGGTGACGGGGGAGGCCTGTTTACATCGCACATGACGGAACACAAAAGTGGGTCACATACCTATGTAATAAAAACATGTGGACTATTCTCATAACATATCGAGCTCAACCACTCCAGATCTATTTCCCGAGGAGACTTGGGAGCCCCCAATTTCAACCACTCCAGGTCTATACATTGGGCCACTCCAAATCCACAAAAAACAAGCACATTGGGATTACACTTTACTGCCCATGGGACGATACCCGACCATATAGGCCCACATCTTACTTACCATGAAACCCGATGCCTATCTCATGCCAAGCACATATGGAATTACACCTTACTGCCCATGGGACGATGCCCGACCGTATAGGCCCACATCTTACTTACCATGAAACCCGATGCCTATTCCGTGCTACAATAAGAGAAACTAGTGTCTCATCATTGAACGTAAAAACTCAAGTGCCTATGGATTCATAGCAATAAGGTCTAAAACATCAAATGACCCCAACGAATGAACTAGCGCATTCATTCAAAACATGTAATTCTCCAATAAACATAAATCACGACCAAAACTCGACTTTAAGTTATCAAAACTGGACAAATGTCCCCATTACTTAACAAAATCCATTACCAAGCCATAAGCTCGACTAACTCAAAAGATCAATCGTGAAAAGTCATAAAATGAAATTAAATGTAGCAACACACCCTTTTGTCAATAAATATTTCGAATCCATGAAAAACCCAAAACAAGACATTGGGTTAGGACAACCCTCTTTTCCAAGGAACTCACACCGTTACACTTTCAAATCGTCTCATAACGTACTATATGCATATTTCCAAAATATACACTAAAAATGCATTTTTGTATCAAGTAGACTCCATTTATAAATAAATCATCAAAACATTTTCATTCATGATTTATTTATCAAATTTCCCAAAAATCCCAAATATGTGTGTTTTACAAAATTTACAAAGTTAAATACTTCAAAAAGTCAAAACCCACCAAATAACTCAACAATTGATAATTTTCATGTAAAACACATAAATACTTGGAAAATAACATTTTTGACATGTACAACGTTTTCACAAATCAACTTGAACTCACCTTGCTAGATTTAGGCTAAATCTAGATTTTCCCCAAACGTAAGCTCTTTTGAAGAAACACGAATCCTCAAGTCAAATCTTCCAAAAACCTAGATCCATAAGTTTTCAACCATAAATATTCATATCCAACCATAAAGAATCATTCCCCAACATTTTACATCAAGGTCTCAACTTATACCAAAACCCTAACTTTCATAGGTGAAGAAGGAGAATATCACCTTAACCAAGCACAACCAAAATCACCCAATAATACCCCCAAAATGAGAGAGAAGGTGAAAACAACAACAACCTAGCTTTTGGTAGAGAGAGAGAGAGAGAGAGATACTTTTTCAGTTCTGCTTCTTTGAAGTCCAACTGACACGCTTGATTTATGAAAACAACAACAACCGTAGATGTCGACACGCAGTTCTGCTTCTTTGAAGTCCAGCTGACTAGTTTCCCACCCAGGAATTGACAACTCCTAGAGGTACTTTTTCGGTCAAGCTTGCATCCTCCATAATCTGAATCTGTGAAGGCCTTAAGATCAAAACCAGAGTTCTTCGGATACCAGAGCCCAAGATTTTTGGTTCCCTTAAGGTATCTTAAGATCCTCTTGACAGCAAGAAGGTGGGATTCCTTTGGGTTAGCTTGATATCTTGCGCAGAGGCATGTGACATACATTATATCAGGTCTACTTACGGTTAAGTATAAAAGAGACCCAATCATGCCTCTATAGAGTTTGCACTCTACAGATTTACCACCTGGATCTGAGTGTAACTTATTTCCAGTGGACATGGGGGTCTTCATTACAGAGGCATCAGAGAGCCTAAATTTTGAAAGAAGAGACATATTTCGCTTGATTTATGAAAATGCCCTCTGATGATTGTTTGACTTGGAGTCCTAGGAAGAAGTTTAATTCTCCCATCATACTCATTTCAAACTCACTCTGCATGAGTTTCTCAAAATCTGTGCATTGTTGTGCATTTGTAGAACCAAAAATAATGTCGTCCACATAAATCTGTACAAGCAGAATCTCATCGCCTTTTCTTTTGTAAAACAAAGTAGTATCGGTTGTACCTCTGTCGAAATCATTATTGAGAAGAAAGGTTGAAAGTCGTTCGTACCATGCTCTTGGAGCCTGTTTCAGTCCGTACAGAGCTTTGTCAAGATAATAGACGTAGTTTGGGTACTTGGCGCTTTCAAACCCTGGTGGCTGCTGGACGTATACTTCTTCTTGGATTTCACCATTCAGAAAGGCAGATTTTACATCCATTTGAAAAACTTTAAAACCTCTGTGGGCTGCGAAGGCTAAAAAGATTCTTATTGCTTCGAGCCGTGCGACAGGGGCAAAAGTCTCATCGTAATCAATGCCTTCTGCTTGGCAAGATCCCTTGGCCACCAATCTCGCTTTATTTCTAATGACCACCCCATCCTCATCCTTCTTGTTTCTGAAGACCCATTTAGTCCCTATTGCTTGTTTCCCTTTTGGCAGAGGAACTAGGGTTCATACCTTGTTTCTCTCAAACTGTAGAAGCTCTTCTTGCATTGCATCTACCCAGTTTGGATCTATTAGGGCTTCAGAGACACGTTTTGGCTCGATCACACTGATAAAATTTGTAAAGAAACAAAAATTAGCAGTGGTTGATCTTGTCTTGATCTTTTCAGAGGGATCGCCAATTATTAGGCTTGGAGGATGGCTCTTCGTCCACTTTGTTGTTCTTGGAAGATGGTCATTAGCATCATCTAGTTGAACCTCTGTGGTTGCACATGTTGGTTCTTGTGCAACCTCTGTAGTGGAAGGTACTCCTGTGCTTGAACTTGGTTCTTCAGCTTGTGGAAGTATTGGGATAAGAGTTGGAATTGGTTCCTCTGAGGAAGTAGAGACTGAATCCTCGTTTTCCTGTGGTACTGCTTCCTCTGTAGTTGTTGGAGTGGGTATTTCCAGTGCCTCTGTAGTAGAATCCTTGGTTGTATCATCTTCTGTTCGCTCCCCCTCAGCACTTGCATCTGCACGATTTACAGAAGAGGATGAAGTATTTAATGGACCAGTTAGAGATATACCTGACTCAGTCTGGTTTGTAGAAGATGTTTCTCCAGAGGCTCTGACGGCTCCGGCAGAGGGATCAATATCATCGTGGAACATCTCTTCAAATAGCAGATTTAGTTCTGCTTCTCTTGTAGGTTAGATGCCAGAGGATTCCTTTTTGAGACCGAGTTCTGAACTGATTTGTTCAGAAGTCTTCTGAAAGGAATCGTCAAAAGAGACATTGATGCTCTCTATAATGGTTCTGGACCGCAGAAGGTAAACTCTGTAGGCCTTTGAGGTGGCAGAGTACCCAATGAACTTGCCTTCATTTGCTTTCACGTCAAACTTTCCTCTAGCTTCTCTGTCGTTTAGGACAAAGCACTTGCATCCAAATACATGGAAGAACTTGATGTTTGGTCGCCTTTTGTTGATCAAGTGATAAGGTGTATTGATGTGCCTTTTTACTATGGTTGATCGATTTTGGGTGTAGCAAGCGGTTGATACTGCTTCTGCCCAGAAAGAAATGGGTAATCCAGATGCTATCAGCATAGTTCTGGCAACCTCCACAAGTGTGTGGTTCTTTCGTTCAACCACACCATTCTGTTGTGAGGTGCGTGCAACAGAGAAGTTCTGAGATATGTCTTCTTCTGTGAGGTAAGCTTCAATGACAGAGTTTTTGAATTCTGTGCCATTGTCGCTTCTCAACTTTTGAATCCTGCACTCATACAGAACCTGGATTATTTTCATTAGGTTTATCAGAATGTTAGGAACATCTGATTTCTTTCTGACAAATTCTACCCATGTATATCTCGAGTATTCATCAATCAACACAAGTATGTACTTCTTGCCACTAAGGCTCTGTGTAGCGATTGGACCACAGAGGTCAACATGTAGCATATACAGAGGCTTTGGGCAGGACACATCAGTCTTGCCTTTATGGGAAACTCTTTTGAGTTTACCCATTTCGCATGCAGAGCACAAATGATCTTTACTGAATTTTACATTTGGCAAACCTTTAACAAGATCAAGTTTGACAAGCTTGTCTAAAGTATGAAAGTTTAAGTGGCAGAACCTGTTGTGCCATAGCCAGGCTTCTTCGTTCTTATAGGCGACAAGGCAGAGCTTGTCCTTCTTGTTTTTGGCACTGAAGTTCATGAGGTACAAATATCCCTTACGTTCGGCTCGCAGAAGTTCGACTCCTGTATCTTCACCTTGCAGAGAGCAGAAGGTTCTTTTGAACATGACGTCAAAACCCGTATCACAAAGTTGGCTAACACTGAGTAGGTTGTGTTTAAGGCCATCCACATATGCAACTTTGCAAACGATTATGTTTTCCTTCTTGATGACTCCATAGCCTTTAATATATCCCTTCTTGTTGTCGCCAAAGGTCACATATCCTGCATCGTGTTTATCTTTGAAGGAGGATAGTAGACCTCTGTCGCCAGTCATGTGCTGCGAGCATCCGAAGTCTAGATACCAGATCGGCACATACTGCTTCTGTAAAACAATCAGAGATTTTTAGGTACCCTTATCCAAATGGGTCCCTTTTTGTCATAGGTCTTCAAGGTTGCCTTAGCATCCTTGGGTTTGGTTTTAACTTCTGTTGAATAACCATTTTGTTTCTTCTTTCCCTTGAATTTAGCATTCTTTTTGGGCAAAGAGAGGAAACAGTGTGGGCTTGAGAAGTGTTGATTCAGTTGATACATGAGATCAAAGCAACGACAGTAATTAATATGCGAAGAGATTTGCTTGAACTTTTCATTGAAAACATTAAATAGGGGTAATTACAATCTACCCTAGCATCTGACTTCCTATTACAAGAAGACCTATGTAGACTAGATTGTTGTTTTGAAAATTCTCTGTATGGAGTAGCCTTCTGTTGACCCCTTCCTCTGTGGTGAACTTCTTCAGGTTTCACTGTCACAGAAGCAAAAGATTTGTTATTTTCAACCCATTTACCCTTCTGTTGCCAAGTTAATTTTTCGTTAAAAGGCCTCAAAGGTTTTGATGCTTTAGAACTTGTTGGATTTTGAGAAGACACTTTCTTCTGTTGCTTGATTTTCTCAAGCTCAAGAGAGGTTTTGGCTTGTATACACATGTCCAAAAAGTTCGGGCAAATAGGAACACTTGTACTTTTCTCCTTAGGAAGAATTGTTCTGTTAAGAATTCCAGAGGGAAGTTTAAGTCCCTCTGAAGCACAAGGAACTATTTCTGACTTATTTGAGTTAGTCTCATATTTGTCAGAGGATGAGTCGTCCTCATAAATAGAGGTTGAGTCACTAAGATCTCTGTCGACAGAGGGTGGACTTTCAGAGCATGTGCCATACTCACTTTCTTCCTTTTCTTTGGGACTATCTTCCAAATCAACAGAAGTATTTATCAAGATTTCCTCAGAGAGATTTTGATCAACAGAGGATGTACAAAGGTTTTCATAAAAATTGTTTTTGCCAATTTCCATCAACTCATTTTCAGAAATGTTTTTCAGTTTTTCTTCTGAAAAAGCGGGCAAGAATTCAGGTGCCTCTGCCGATAATTTCTTTTCAGAGTCTATCATGCAGACAAAAGCAACTTGTGTTTGAGTCTCGGGGTCACCAAACTTGAAGATTCCTATCTGATCTTGAGTTTTCAGATATTTATTCGGTTTAGATTCTCTTTTGACAAAGGTTGAAGGTGATAAATCGGTGTTTTGATACCACACATTTATCATCTTCAGAGGTTTCCTCTTGTGAGGTTCCCCAGAGACTTTTTGTCTTTTACTAACAGATAGTAAGTTTGGAAATCCAGGTTTTCGTATATCTCCTATACAAAATAGAGATGACATAGACTTGTCTCTTTTGGTTCCAGTGTATGGATCTATATCACAGAATCCAATTCCCCGTCTCCCTATTTGTGTATTTATCTTTTCACATACCATCTGTGCATCTTGATATTTTTTCATTAAAAGATCTCTTCTGAGTAGGTCTTGATGAAGGACTTCTCTTTCCTTTTGAAAATAGTGTTTAAGAGCAAGAATACTCATTCTGTCGCTCTCAACATCCATAAGTTCTTTAGATTTAGCTTTTAAGGCCGAGTTGAGTTCTGAAATCTTTTCTTTTAAAGGATTTAGATGTTTGTGCCAATTAGTTTCAATCTCTTCCTTTTCTTGAAATATTTTAGCCTTTTCTTGAGTGAGAAGTCTAGCTTCTCTTTCAAAAAATGCAAGCTTTTTCTAGACACTTTAGCAAGTCTTTTTGAGTTCAGTGTATTCAATTGTTAGTTTAAGCAAATCAGCTTCTGCTTGATTAGAGTAGGAGTCAGAAGTGGATACTTCACTGTCAGAGTCGGAGGAGCTGACTTCTGCCATCCCGCAGAACATGGCGTTCTTCTTTTCGCCTTCGTCGGAGGATGTATCTAATTGCCAGTTATCCTGCTCCACCATGAGCGACTTCTGAGCATAAAATTCTGCCTTCTTTTTGTAGAAAGCAGAATCCCTCTGAGGGCGGTTTGGTTTGCTCCTGCAGTCAGCAGCATAGTGGCCTGGCTTGCCACAATTGAAACATCCCTAGTTCTGGGAAGCGTTGCCAGCTCTGTCGTCTGACCTCTGTCGGTCACCACCTCTGTCTCCTCTGTCATTCGACCTCTGTTGGTCGTTCGAACCATCTCTTCCCTGGTTTCTGATAACGCCACTTTTTGGCGTTATTTCCGGTTCTCAAACCAATGAGATTGGCTTGTATTCAAGTAAAAAGGCGTGTATTTTACGGTTTATCTAGTGATTTACACATGTTATTTAAAAGGCGGCATTCCTCGAGAAAAGAAGCTAAAAAGAGCCCAAAACGATTCCAAACGAAGCCTAACGGAAGCCCAAAAGCCAAGCCCAAGACCCGCGACCGAACCAGGACCCGACCCGCGAACCAGAAATCGACCCACGCTGCAAAAGCAACACGCGCGACTTGCAAGTCGCGTGGCAAGTGGCATAACCCTCTGTTTCGCGAATTCCAGCTTTATTAATCGGGTTTTAGGTCACTTTTCGGTATGATTCGGACGGCAGACGATCCAGAGCAGTTCCGGGGCGATTTTGGGCGATTTTTCGAAGTCCTCGAGGTCACGATACAGAGCCGATCACGATTACATTCAAGACGGAGCGTAGAGACGAACACGAGAGGGAGTTTTCATCACTTGTTACCACGATTTCACTTTTACATTTGATCATGTTTACATTCACTTTTGAATACTTTTCTCTTATGTTTGAATCCACCACCGACATGAACTAATCGGTTCGTGTTGGGGGTTGGAATGAATTCGGTTTTTAAGCATGTAATGAATTGATTTGAACTTTTATCAGTTTCTCCTTATTAATTGAAGCATGTGATTTTGTTCTTAACGCTTTTGTGAATTTGGCCAGTTTACAATTGATTTATTGATTAGCAATTAAGTTCGTGAGAATTAACTGCTATTTAGACTTAGGAATTGCATGCCTAAAGCCCAAAAAGGTGATAGAGATATACCAAGTAAGCTTTAGTCCCATTTAAACCGTTAGGTTATTATCGAGAGATAAAATCTAGCCAATTTAACATAAATCGAGTACTTAATGTGTTTTGAAATCCATGGGAGAGATCGAGAGATTGAACCTATCCTTTTCAGAATAAAATCCGTTGTTATTCGAAAGAAAACAATGGTGATCTTTAAAAGATTTGGGAGTCATTAAGAGGATTAACTAGTAACTGTTTTGAGTCAATTATTTGCATGTGTAGAATTTGAGGATTTCCAACCCTCAACTTTCTCTCTATCGAAGTCTTTAAAGCTGTTCTGTTTGTCTTGTGTTTGTGTTGATTTTGTTTATTGCAAGTAACTGGTATAAAACCAATCCTCAAATTTCGACAGTTCAATTAATAGTTCTTATAGTAATTGTGATATTTAGTTCCTAGTTCCCGTGGATTCGATACTCGTACTTCCGTACGTTATTACTTGATTCGACACCGTACACTTGCGGTTAGATCCACGGGGTGTCAAAACCCCGTGTCAAGTTTTTGGCGCCGTTGCCGGGGAGCTAGTTGTAATTAATAGCACTACCATCTATAGGAGCTATTAGATTGGGCATTTTCTTTTCTTGTTATTTTCCACCACTTTCAGTTTTGGATTATTGACTTTGTTTTCTTTTCAGGTATCACTTGGTTTATGCCAAGGACGACTCGAGTGAAAGAGATTGAAGACTTTGATCCGGAAATTGAAAGAACTGCTCGCCGCCTACGCCAAGAGACCAAAGCTAAGCGACAATTAAAGATGGGTGACGAGAGACCGCCTCCTGAGAGAGTGCCTATGCGGTCGTTTGCCGACCCGAATGTGGCAGCGGCCCACATAGGTATTCAGCCGCCTACCACTGCGGCCAACTATTTCGAAATAAAGCCGAGCACCATTGTAATGGTGCAGCAAAATCAGTTTGGAGGAGCACCGACCGAAGATCCTCGTGCACATCTTCGCGCATTCGAGAGGATTTGCAGCACCTTCAAGATCAACGGGATGGAGGAGAACGCAATCAAACTGAGGCTGTTCAGTTTTTCACTAAAAGGTCGAGCTGAAATATGGATCGAAGGCCTACCATCAGACCTTATCACCACGTGGGCACAATTAAAGGCAGCTTTCCTCCAGAAATTCTTCCCACCGGGAAGAACCGCACAGTTAATGGCCGACATTACGCACTTCGCGCAATGGGATCAGGAAATGTTATACGAAGCTTGGGAGAGGTATAAGGACATGTTGAAGAAGTGTCCACATCACGGTCTTCATGGGTGGGTCATAATCCAAACGTTCTTTGGAGGCCTTCACCCACAATTCAAGAACGATATTACGGCTGTAGCGGGGGGAGCTCTCATAAACAAAACCTATGAAGAAGCAGTCGAGCTGATCGAGAACCTTGCCGAACATAGCTACTCCACTCCACGATCATCCATTGCACGAGTAGCAAATGTTCGGGAATCGGATGAGCTTAAGGAGATTAAAACCCAATTATCAGCGATTACGAGCCATTTGCAAGCAAGCAGTATTCAAGAACCTGATCAAGTCCATTTTGTGGCGAACCGGAACCAACCGAGAAACGATCCTTTCTCGAACACTTACAACGAGGGGTGGAAAAAGCATCCCAATCTTTCGTGGAATCAGCCCGGTCAACCACAATCAGGTAATTTTTCTAACTCTTCTAATTTTTCTCAAACTAATAATGTTTATCGTCCTCCAGGATTTCAGCAAAGAAACGAAGGATCATCCGAGGAGAAGAAGTCGGGCCTTGAAGACATGATGATGAAGTTAATGTCAAAAATGGACAGCACGGTCGGAGAGCTAGCGAGCAAGGTGAATACGGTAAAAGCCGCAACTGAGCAGAATACGGCCGCAATCAAAATTCTCGAGAGGCAAGTAGGGCAGATTTCTGAAGCCCTACAAACCCGACCTCCCGGAGCATTTCCAAGTATGGCCGAAAAGAGGAATCAAGAGAATTGCAATGCCATCTATCTGAGAGATGGCAATGAGCTGAATAAGGAGCCAGCAAAGGAAGCCGAGAATGAGGTGAAGATCAGTGACACGGATGCATTAGAGGCTGATGAAGAGCGTATGAGAAGTGAAGAGAAAAAGAAAGACGTGACACCGCCGGTCAAGCCAAAAATCCCACAAGTGCCTTACCCGAGCAGGCTGAAAGCAAACAAGGATGATGTTCATTTTGCTAAATTTCTTGATGTCTTTAAAAAACTAACCATTAATATTCCGTTTGCAGATGCTCTCACCCAAATGCCCTCTTACATGAAATTCATGAAAGAGATCCTTTCCAAGAAGAGGGCAATCGACCATCAGGCTACCATTGCACTCACTGAAGAGTGCAGCGCCATCCTCAAGAATAAGCTTCCCCAGAAGCTCAACGATCCAGGGAGTTTTTCTATCCCTATCCAAATTGGGAAGTTTTCATTTAATAAAGTGTTATGTGATTTAGGGACGAGTATTAATTTGATGCCCCTTTCTATTTTCAGGAAACTTGGATTGGGAGAGGTGAATCCCACATTCATGACGCTTAAGCTGGCTGATCGGTCGATAAGGTATCCATATGGGGTGATCGAAGACGTGCTAATCAAAGTTGGTAAGTTTTACTTCCCTGTCGACTTCGTGGTGATAGACATAGATGAGGACGAAGAGGTCCCGATGATCTTGGGACGATCTTTCCTGGCCACGAGCCGGGCTCTGATTGATATGGAAGAGGGTGAGATCATGTTCCGAGATGGCGGTGAAAACGTGAGATTCAAGTTGCTGGAAAGAGGAAGTGGTGAAAGAAAAGAAGGAGGAGAGAAATCCGCGGGAAATCGCAAGTGTAGGCGATTCAAGTCCACGGATACTGAGCCGAGTTGAAACCGCATAGTCGTGCCACGACTTTAAATACGGCGCTGGGTGGGAGGCAACCCACCAAGGTTAGTTTCCGTTCTTTATTATTATTTTTATCTTGTGTGTTTTTAATTCCGAAAAAAAACCCATAAAAATCGAAAAAATCGAAAAAGTCAAAAATAGCTGAAACAGGGACATACGCGACTTGTCACGCGGTTTGCATACCGCGCAACAAGTCGCGGGGCCCTCTGTTGGTTTTATGAAACAGAGAGTTACGCGGTTTGACACGCGACTTGCAAGTCGCGGGCTAAACCGCGGGAGTCCATTTGCCTCGTTTTTCGTTTTGCGTGCAGTTTTTCTTTCTTTTCTCGCTTAGTGTGTTTCTGTTCCAGTATTTTTGCTTTGTGCTTTGTTTCCTTTGTCTCGTTGTGCATGATCTCTCCGTCTTCTCCACTAAGTTCTCAAACCTTTTCAAGAAAATCTCCTCTGGCCGGGCAAAACAGGTACGTTCTAATCATTTCTCTGCTAAAAGAGTGGTGTTTGATGTGTTGTTCTATTTTAATTGCACGAGATGCAACAAACCTAAGTTTCACTTAGGTTTGGGGTGCCTCATTTTTGAACCATCTACACACTCACATTAGACCCTGTGCAAACCTCGGTTTCACCGAGGTTTGGGGTTGGCTTTTATTTGGCAAACCTAGGCCACGGCCTAGGTTTGGGGTGCCTAGTTTTAGAAAATTTGGGTAGTCTTCTTATGCTATATATGTAATGCCTTGCCTGTCCTTTTAATAACTGCACAATGAGTCGCATCACCCACAACTTTACTTGCACATTGGGGACAATGTGTGGGTAAGGTTTGGGGTTGCCCAATCGGGCCCAAGTTATGCACGTAGATTTCCTGCACTTCTGAGTGTCTAGATCAAAGTAGCTAAAATTGTTGTTTTGAATGATTGAGACCGACCATTGTGGGAAGAATCTTGTGATAGTGACGTGAAAGTTAGGGAAGGACCGGGAAAGGACATGACTAGGGACATTAGTGGAGACCACCCGATAGTGAGTTTTGAGCCTAAAAGACGTTTTTTTTCATTTCGAGGGATTCATACACTAAATTCATATACACTTTTTTCGAATTCCTTGTCGTGAATGTAGAATGATCTCGCTACATTTTTCGAAATGTTTCCCCTAGTATGTTCAGACTTAGTCTAACCCTGATGTGATCGGAACAGTCACGAGTTCAACTCCCAATGGAAGGTCATAGGTCAAACGAAATGAGAAGTAGGCGAGAGTGAGATAGATATTCACGGGTATGGGAAATCACCGATGCATCACTTGGTACAGATTGGAAATTGTGCAGTTATTATATTTTCACTGATATGTGCTTTAATTCTGTTTTATCGCTAATTTGCTTGGGGACAAGCAACGCTCGGTTTGGGGTTGTTGATAACGCTACTTTTTGGCGTTATTTCCGGTTCTCAAACCAATGAGATTGGCTTGTATTCAAGTAAAAAGGCGTGTATTTTACGGTTTATCTAGTGATTTACACAGGTTATTTAAAAGGCGGCATTCCTCGAGAAAAGAAGCTAAAAAGAGCCTAAAACGATTCCAAACGAAGCCTAACGGAAGCCCAAAAGCCAAGCCCAAGACCCGCGACCGAACCAGGACCCGACCCGCGAACCAGAAATCGACCCACGCTGCAAAAACAACACGCGCGACTTACCACGCGACTTGCAAGTCGCGTGGCAAGTGGCGTAACCCTCTGTTTCGCGAATTCCAGCTTTATTAATCGGGTTTTAGGTCACTTTTCGGTATGATTCGGACGGCAGACGATCCAGAGCAGTTTCGGGGCGATTTTGGGCGATTTTTCGAAGTCCTCGAGGTCACGATACAGAGCCGATCACGATTACATTCAAGACGGAGCGTAGAGACGAACACGAGAGGGAGTTTTCATCACTTGTTACCACGATTTCACTTTTACATTTGATCATGTTTACATTCACTTTTGAATACTTTTCTCTTATGTTTGAATCCACCACCGACATGAACTAACCGGTTCGTGTTGGGGGTTGGAATGAATTCGGTTTTTAAGCATGTAACGAATTGATTTGAACTTTTATCAGTTTCTCCTTATTAATTGAAGCATGTGATTTTGTTCTTAACGCTTTTGTGAATTTGGCCAGTTTACAATTGATTTGTTGATTAGCAATTAAGTTCGTGAGAATTAACTGCTATTTAGACTTAGGAATTGCATGCCTAAAGCCCAAAAAGGTGATAGAGATATACCAAGTAAGCTTTAGTCCCATTTAAACCGTTAGGTTATTATCGAGAGATAAAATCTAGCCAATTTAACATAAATCGAGTACTTAATGTGTTTTGAAATCCATGGGAGAGATTGAGAGATTGAACCTATCCTATTCAGAATAAAATCCGTTGTTATTCGAAAGAAAGCAATGGTGATCTTTAAAAGATTTGGGAGTCATTAGGAGGATTAACTGGTAACTGTTTTGAGTCAATTATTTGCATGTGTAGAATTTGAGGATTTCCAACCCTCAACTTTCTCTCTATCGAAGTCTTTAAAGCTGTTATGTTTGTCTTGTGTTTGTGTTGATTTTGTTTATTGCAAGTAACTGGTATAAAACCAATCCTCAAATTTCGACAGTTCAATTAATAGTTCTCATAGTAATTGTGATATTTAGTTCCTAGTTCCCGTGGATTCGATACTCGTACTACCGTACGTTATTACTTGATTCGACACCGTACACTTGCGGTTAGATCCACGGGGTGTCAAAACCCCGTGTCAGTTTCTTGACTCGTACTTCTCTCCTCTATCATCCCTTCCATCACGTTCATAACCCTTCTTCCTGTATCCTCCTCTACCAAACTCTTTCGTTAACAGAGCTAACGATTTAGCTATCGAGGCCATCGTTGCCTCCTCCTACTCTACCAATTCCTCCTCAGAACTATCAACAACCACCACTTTCTTCTTCTTTTCCTTATTTTCCTCCACAACTTTGTCCTTCTTGGGCTTCTCTTTTGCCTCTGTAGTCTTGCCAACAAGTGTCAGGGGCCCTGCAGTTTGAGCTTTTGCCTGGGCGATTTGGGGCTCTTGGGCTGCCAAAGTTCCATAAAGATCTGATAAACTCCAGGTGTCTAAGTCCTGATTTGTTTGTAGGGACATGGACAGCTGGAACCATTCTTCATTGAGGATCTTTAGGAACATGACGTTGTTTTCTTCAGAAGTTCTGTGGATCCCAAACTTCCTGCACTTGTTTATGAAAGAGTTAAACCTGTCATAAGTTGACTGCAGAGACTCTGTCGGCAGAGCTTTGAATGAGTAATATTCATTGATACATTGGGCTCTGTGATTTTTCTGAGTTTTAGCCCCTCCTTCCAATTGTTTCTCTAATTCCTTCCATAGATCGTATGCAGGTTCACACGCATCTAGGATTGGAAAAGGTCATTGGGGATGGCCATTATCAGAAGTCTCTTGGCCTTTTGAGCGAATTCGTATTGCTCCCAGTCAGGTGTAGACCATTTATCTTTTGTTTTAGGTTTCTCGTGCTCAGGAATCTCTGGAGTGTTGATAACGCCACTTTTTGGCGTTATTTTCAGTTCTCAAACCAATGAGATTGGTTTGTATTCAAGTAAAAAGGCGAGTATTTTACGGTTTATCGAGTGATTTATACAGGTTATCTAAAAGGCGGCAATCATCGAGAAAAGAAGCTAAAAAGAGCCCAAAACGAGTCCAAACGAAGCCTAACGGAAGCCCAAAAGTCAAGCCCAAGACCCGCAACCGAACCAGGACCCGATCCGCGAACCAGAAATCGACCCACGCAGCAAAAAGCATACGCGCGACTTGCCACACGACTTGCAAGTCGCGTGGTAGGTCGCGTAACCCACTGTTTGTCGATTTTAAGCTGTTAATTTCGGGATTTAGGGCATTCATTCGATACGCAACTTTCACACGACGGCCAGGGGCGATTTTGGGGCGATTCCTGGAGACTTTTCGGAGCTTTCGGAGTCACGATCGAGAGCTGATCAAGGAGACATTCAACTCGCGAAGTAGAGACGAGCACGAGAGAAGGGAGTTCATCATCTTATTGTTTACGATTGCATCTTTTACGCTTAATCATGTTTACATACACTTCCATTATCTTTTCTTTTGTGTTTGAATCCACCACCGACATGAACTAACCGGTTCGTGTTGGGGGTTGGAATGAATTCGGTTTATTAAGCATGTAAACAATTGACTCGATATTTTATCAGTTTTTCCGTTATTAATGAAGCATGTGATTTTGTGTTTAATGCCTTTGAGAGTCTAGCTAGCTTTCAATTGATTTATTATTTTCAGTTGAGTTCGAGAGAATTAACAGTTAAAAAGAACTAGGAATTAATGCCTAAGACGATAAATCGGTGATAGAGATATATCGAATAAGTCTTAGTCCCAATTGAACCGTTAGGTTGAAATCGAGAGATGAAATCTAGCCGTTTAATATAAATCTGGTGCTTAATGTGTTTTGGAATCCATAAGTTGAGGTCGAGAGATTTAACTTGTCCTTTTCAAAATAAAATCCGTTGTTGCTTGAAAGAGAACAACGGTGATCTTAAAAGATTTGGGAATCATTAAAGGGATAAATTGGTAATTGTTTTGAGTCAAGCGTTTGCATGTGGAAAACCTTAGGATTTCTAACCCCCAACTTTCTCTCTATCGAAGTTTCCTAAGTCGTTATTTGTTTCGTTTGTGTTTGAGTTGTACTTTACTTTCTGCAATTAAGTAGTTTAACAATAGCCAACCATCTCTCAATTCGACAGCTCAGTTAATAGCGATTGTAGTAATTGTGATACTTAGTTCCTAGTTCCCGTGGATTCGATACTCGTACTTACCGTACGTTATTTCTTGATTCGACACCGTACACTTGCGGTTAGATTTAGGGGGGGTGAGACCCACCTATCAAGTTTTTGGCGCCGTTGCCGGGGAACTAGTTGTAACTGATAGCACTACCATCTATAAGAGCTATTAGATTGTGCATTTTTTTTATTTGCTTTATTTCATCACTTTCAGTTTTTAGATTACTGACTTTACTTTCTTTATTTTCAGGTACCACTTGGTTTATGCCAAGGACGACCCGAGGGAAAGAGATTGAAGAATTCGATCCGGAGATTGAAAGAACCGCTCGTTGCCTACGTCAAGAGACCAAAGCTAAGCGACAGTTACAAATGGGTGATGAGAGACCACCGCGCAACGATCCTCCACCTCTTCGCAATAATCCTCCACCACCTCCCGGAAGAGTTCCGATGCGGTCATTTGCCGATCCAAACGT
Source organism: Saussurea involucrata (assembly GCA_033807775.1). Taxonomy (NCBI): domain Eukaryota; kingdom Viridiplantae; phylum Streptophyta; class Magnoliopsida; order Asterales; family Asteraceae; genus Saussurea; species Saussurea involucrata. Next base: position 112,465,145 of record CM066324.1, read on the forward strand.
GGCAGCCGCACGTATAGGGATCCAACCACCCACCACTGCGGCCAATTACTTCGAGATCAAGCCGAGTACCATCGTCATCGTACAACAGGATCAATTTGGGGGAGCACCGACTGAAGATCCCCACGCGCACCTACGAGCATTTGAACGAATCTGTAATACGTTCAAGATCAACGGGATGGAGGAGAACACGATCAAGCTAAGACTCTTCAGTTTTTCCCTAAAGGGTAGAGCTGAAATTTGGATAGAGGGCTTACCATCGGATATTATCACCACATGGGCAGACCTGAAAGCTGCATTCCTCCAGAAAATTTTCCCACCGGGAAGAACCGCTCAGCTGATGGCCGACATTACACACTTCGCGCAATGGGACCAACAGACACTCTACGAGGCATGGGAGAGATATAAGGACATGTTGAAGAAATGTCCTCATCATGGCTTGCAAGGTTGGGTCATCATCCAAACCTTCTACAGTGGACTCCACCCGCAATTTAAGAACGACATCACAGCTGCGGCGGGTGGAGCATTAATGGATAAGTCTTATGAGGAAGCGTGTGAGCTGATCGAGAATCTGGCTGAACATAGTTTTACTACTCCACGATCCGATGTTAGAAGAGTAGCAAGTGTGCAGGGAAGTAGCGAGCTGAATGAACTGAAAGCTCAACTAGCCTTTATCACGAATCATCTGAATAGAGGTAATCCGGGAGAACCTGATCAGGTTCAGTTTGTGCAAAACCGGAACCAGTCGAGGAACGACCCTTTCTCGAACACCTATAATGAAGGGTGGAAAAAGCACCCTAATCTTTCATGGGGTCAACCTCAACAACAACCAGGTAATTCGTCTAACTCTTTTAATTCTTCTCATACTAACAATGCTTACCGTCCTCCAGGTTTCAACCAAAGGAACGAAGGACCATCCGGAGAGAAGAAGTCGGGGCTAGAGGACATGATGATGAAGTTCATGACGAAGATGGAAAGCACGGTTGAGGGATTAGCGAGCACGGTGAGTACAGTCAAAGCCGCAACCGATCAGAATACGGCTTCAATTAAGATTCTCGAGAGGCAAGTGGGGCAGATTAGTGAAGCCCTACAAAACCGACCTCCCGGAACATTCCCAAGCATGGCTGAAAGGAAACCGAGAGAGGAGTGCAATGCCATCTATCTGATAAATGGCAAAGAGCTGAATGGGGAGCCGACAAGAGAGACCGATCCAAAGGAAAAAGAGATCGAGATCATAGACATGACTGAGCTAGAGACTGAAGAAGAGGTAGTGATTGAAGAAGGGAAACCGAAGGAGAAAGAAGTGACACCGCCGGTCAAGCCGGAAATCCCACGAGTGCCTTACCCGAACAGACTCAAAAAGAATAAGGATGATGTTAATTTTTCCAAGTTTATTGATGTGTTTAAAAAGTTAACAATTAACATCCCTTTTGCAGATGCGTTGGCGCAAATGCCCTCTGACATGAAATTCATGAAAGAGATCTTATCCAAAAAGAGGGTGATCGATCACCAGGCCACCGTTGCACTCACTGAAGAGTGCATCGCGATTTTTCAGAATAAGCTTCCCCCGAAGCTTAAAGATCCAGGGAGTTTCTCTATCCCTATTCAGATTGGGGAGTTTACTTTTAATAAAGTTTTATGTGATTTAGGGGCAAGTATTAACCTGATGCCTCTTTCTATTTTCAGGAAACTCGGCCTGGGTGAGGTAAGCCCGACATACATGACGTTAAAGCTCGCCGATCGATCAATCAGATACCCATATGGAATGATCGAGGACGTGTTGATCAAGGTCGGTAAGTTTTACTTTCCAGTCGACTTCGTAGTCATAGATATAGACCAAGACGAAGAGGTCCCGTTGATATTGGGACGATCCTTCCTAGCCACGAGTAGAGCCTTGATTGATGTGGAGGAAGGAGAGGTGACCTTTAGAGTCGGTGGCGAGAGGGTGACTTTCAAGATGTTCGAGAAGACGAGAGGTCGGAGTGAAGAGGCATCCGGATCTGGTCATGGAAGGCCAATTGCGAGAGAATCCACGAAGAACCGCAAGTGTGGGCGGTTCGAGTCAGCGGATACGGAGCCAAGTTGAAAACCGCACAGTCGTGCCACGACTTTAAATACGGCGCTGGGTGGGAGGCAACCCACCAAGGTTTGTTGTCTTTAGTAATTTTTATTTTGAGTGTGTTTTTATTTCCGAAAAAAAAACCATAAAAATCGAAAAATCAAAAAATCAAAAATAGCTGGAACAGGGACATACGCGGCTTATGCCGCGGTTTACATACAGCGTGTCAAGCCGCGGGACTCTTCTGACTGTTTGTGAAACAGTAGGTTACGCGGTTTGCCACGCGACTTTCAAGTCGCGGGCTAAACCGTGGGAGTCCCTTGTGCCTTGTTTTGTTTTTCGTGCAGTTTTTATTCTTTTCTTGCTTTGTGTGTTACATCTTCCTGCATTTTGTCTTGTGCTTTGATTTCCGTTGTTTTGCATGTTCTCCCTATCTCCTCTGATTGATGCTCAACCTTTCAAGAATCCTCCTTCATCCGGGCAAAACAGGTACGCTCTAAACTTTGCATAATAACGAGTGGTGTAAGATGTTTGTTCGTGTTAGTTAAACGAGATGCAACAAACCTAAGTTTCACTTAGGTTTGGGGTGCCTCATCTTTCACATCTACACACTCACATTTAAACCCCGTGCAAACCTCGGTTTTACCGAGGTTTGGGGTTGGCTTTCATTTGGCAAACCTAGGCCATGGCCTAGGTTTGGGGTGCCCATATTAGAAATTTTGGGTTTTCTTTTGATGTTATGTAATGCCTTGCCCATCCTTTTTATACCTATAATAACTGCACAATGATTCGAGTCGCATCACCTACGACTTTACTTGCACATTGGGGACAATGTGTGGGTAAGGTTTGGGGTTGCCCAATCGGGCCCAAGTTATGCACGTAGATTTCCTGCACTTCTGAGTGTCTAGATCATAATAGCTAAATTTTTTTGTTTTGAATGATTGAGACCAACCATTGTGGGAAGAATCTTGTGATAGTGACGTGACCGTTAGGGAAGGACCGGGAAAGGACATGACTAGGGACATTAGTGAAGACCACCCGATAGTGAGTTTTGAGCCTAAAAGACGTTTTTATTTCGAGGGATTCATACACCTAATTCTTATACACTTTTTCGAATTCCTTGTCGTGAATGTAGAATGATCTTGCTACATTATTGCATTGAGTAGCAAAGACGAACATCGGGATATTGGGTAAGGGTATAGTAGACCATATCATGTGGACCTTAAGATATGATTCCAGGCATTATGTGTTTTGTTTTAACCCGTTTTAGCTATCATTCCCTTTCACCCTTTTGTGTGTATCCATAGCCCTTTTGCATCCAAGCACGCACCTTATTCGTTTCTAAACCCACCAGAACACCTTTAGCCATAAGCCTTAGCCAACCCTTATCCGAAAGCGTGTAAATCAAAGGCAGTGATGAACTACGAAAGATAGAGTAGAAAAGAATAGAATAGGCCAGTCATGAGAATAAAACGGGTCAATGAAACCCGAGAAATAGAAAAGATAGAAAAGAGGGCCAATGATGCCCCAACTGAAATAAAGAGGACCAATGAAGTCCCAACTGAAAAATAAATAAATAAATAAATACAGTTAGTCAGATAGTATTTATAGCAGCTCAATAAGAGAGTCAAAGCGACTCCAATAGTGACAAAGAGGGTCAAGTGATAGAAGTGAAGTAGAAAGTTCAAAACTGCTAATGGTTGACATGCCAAGGACTTTTGATCCTTTTACCCTTCGTTTCTTAGCCATAACCCTAGCCCCGTTACAACCCGTATAAAGACCTGGATGATCTTTTGGAAAACGTGATTACAGTATACGACCACCCTTGCTGATATTCCGTGTCTTGCTACTTGATTCCTTCTGAGATCAACTTTTTGGACATTTGTGCGTCTTTCGTTAGAGTTGTCATGTAATATTTCGAGTATTCTTGTACATAACCTCCTTAAACATGACAACACGTGCGATAACCTAGGTTCGAGCGAAACGAGAGTCTCCCGTGAGGTAGAGTCGAGGCGAAATGTTTTCCCTAGTATGTTTGGACCTAGTCTAACTCTAATGTAATCGGAACAGTCACGAGTTCAACCCCCAATGGAAGGTAATAGGTCAAACAAAATAAGAATGAGGCGAGGGTGAGATAGACATTCACGGGTATGGGAAATCACCATTGCATCACTTGGTACCGATTGGGAATTGTGCAGTTATTATTTCACTATGTGCTTTTATTCTATTTTTATCGCTAATTTGCTTGGGGACAAGCAACGCTCGGTTTGGGGTTGTTGATAACGCCACTTTTTGGCGTTATTTTCAGTTCTCAAACCAATGAGATTGGCTTGTATTCAAGTAAAAAGGCGGGTATTTTACGGTTTATCGAGTGATTTATACAGGTTATCTAAAAGGCGGCAATCATCGAGAAAAGAAGTTAAAAAGAGCCCAAAACGAGTCCAAACGAAGCCTAACGGAAGCCCAAAAGTCAAGCCCAAGACCCACAACCGAACCAGGACCCGATCCGCGAACCAGAAATCGACCCACGCAGCAAAAAGCATACGCGCGACTTGCCACGCGACTTGCAAGTCGCGTGGTAGGTTGCGTAACCCACTGTTTGTCGATTTTAAGCTGTTAATTTCGGGATTTAGGGCATTCATTCGATACGCAACTTTCACACGACGGCCAGGGGCGATTCCTGGAGACTTTTCGGAGCTTTCGGAGTCACGATCGAGAGCCGATCAAGGAGACGTTCAACACGCGAAGTAGAGACGAGCACAAGAGAAGGGAGTTCATCATCTTACTGTTTACGATTGCATCTTTTACGCTTAATCATGTTTACATACACTTCCATTATCTTTTCTTTTGTGTTTGAATCCACCACCGACATGAACTAACCGGTTCGTGTTGGGGGTTGGAATGAATTCGGTTTATTAAGCATGTAAACAATTGACTCGATATTTTATCAGTTTTTCCGTTATTAATGAAGCATGTGATTTTGTGTTTAATGCCTTTGAGAGTCTAGCTAGCTTTCAATTGATTTATTATTTTCAGTTGAGTTCGAGAGAATTAACTGTTAAAAAGAACTAGGAATTGCATGCCTAAGACGATAAATCGGTGATAGAGATATATCGAATAAGTCTTAGTCCCAATTGAACCGTTAGGTTGAAATCGAGAGATGAAATCTAGCCGTTTAATTTAAATCTGGTGCTTAATGTGTTTTGGAATCCATAAGTTGAGGTCGAGAGATTTAACTTGTCCTTTTCAAAATAAAATCCGTTGTTGCTTGAAAGAGAACAACGGTGATCTTAAAAGATTTGGGAATCATTAAAGGGATAAATTGGTAATTGTTTTGAGTCAAGCGTTTGCATGTGGAAAACCTTAGGATTTCTAACCCCCAATTTTCTCTCTATCGAAGTTTCCTAAGTCGTTATTTGTTTCGTTTGTGTTTGAGTTGTACTTTACTTTCTGCAATTAAGTAGTTTAACAATAGCCAACCATCTCTCAATTCGACAGCTCAGTTAATAGCGATTGTAGTAATTGTGATACTTAGTTCCTAGTTCCCGTGGATTCGATACTCGTACTTACCGTACGTTATTGCTTGATTCGACACCGTACACTTGCGGTTAGATTTAGGGGGGTGAGACCCACCTATCAAGTGTCGTCTGTCGCAGGTACACGTGGTACTGTGATCATAGGAACGAAAGGAGGATTGTAAACATATTTCAGAAGTTCTTTGTCAGAGCCCTCGAAGAAGTGAATCATTCGTATCTTCCACTGAGGGCACTCATCTCTGAGCAAAGTGGGTGGTTTTGTTAAGGAATCGGCAGTGAAGTAGTTGTTGGTGTTCGCCATTTTAAAATGGTTTGGAAATACCGGAAAACAGAATGTGAACTGAAAACTTTCAGATGATGGGTTAGATTTTTGAAAAGAGCTTACAAGCTTGAAAACCTTGAACGATGCACTAAAATGGAGAGTTTTAACCGAGAAAACAGGTTCTGTAAGTTTACCAACGTCGAACTGGTCGAGAATGGCAGAAAAACAGAGTCTGTTTGAAATAAGCGAAGAACAGGTTAAAATCAAACCAAGTTTCTACCAAAAATCATTGTAAGAGAGGATCTCTTGATATAGAAAATCAAGGATGGCTCTGATACCAATTGTTGATCCCGATTTTACTCAACAATGATATTTATATCTATTAGTTCAAACAAATAAGAGTGCGGAAGCATTTTTAACGAACTAAAAGATATTCTACGGTAGAAAAACACACTAAACCAAGTAAACAAAGTATAAATAAACACGAGATTACCTCAAAGATTCACTTTGTATTGATTTAAATAAGAACACCAAGAACACCGAAGGTATAACAAGAATTCTGCTCTAAAGGGTGTGTGTATCGTGCAAAGTTAATAGAAGAGCTCAACATGAGCCTTATATTTATACTGTTCATCAGGGGACAAGCTTTAGACAATAAGGACTAAGGGTACAAAGACACGATCGTGGGACTGCTATAGGTACAACGTTAATGTAGTGCGCCGTTTTCTGCAAAGGCTGAAACCCATCAGAGTTTGACACGTGGAATGTGCAGGGCACGCCTTGTACGAATGATCTTCAGGATCTTCGTACAACAGAAAACGTGAGAGGCACGATCGTCTTTGTTTTGATCTTCAAATAATCTTCTAAGTCTTCAGTCTTTATACCACAGAGGCTCTGTCAAGTATGACAGAGGCTCTGTGGCCTTGTCTTCTGTGAATGTCTTCTGAAGAGTCTTCACTTGGATCTTCTATCGGTGTCTTGGCAGAGGCTCTGTCGATGTCTTTACACTTAGCCTATTTTTCAATACTTCTTTACATAGAAGTTGGAGCTAACAAGGTAAAAGGAAAATTTTGGTATGTTAACTTGAAGACAAGTATGACTTATTTATAGGAAGAGTAAGTGCAATTTATAGAATCCACAAAATAGGGACTTAACGCTTAAGCTTGCAATGTTAAATTCGTTGAATGACGGCAATATTTTCTTGTCAATGATCGACATCCATATATGGTAGCGACTGAAACAACAACGATGGGTGCAATCACATGTCGGAGCTCAACATGCATAATTCTACTATAATAATGGACAATAAGATTAATCTGAAACAAACCAAAATAAAAATCAAAATGCAGCATCCTTGGTACCACTGCTAATACCAACAATATATGTGTAACTACTTGATCCATAACCTCATATAATATAGTATAGGATATAAGATGCTGAAAATACTCGTCAATGATTGACATCCACGCAATGTTGGACTTTGGCAACTAGAATTAGATAGAAACAACCTCAATTTTGTTGGACTAGGCGAATATACTTAAGCTTGCAATGTTAAATTCGTTGAATGACGGCAATATTTTCTTGTCAATGATCGACATCCATATATGGTAGCGACTGAAACAACAACGATGGGTGCAATCACATGTCGGAGCTCAACATGCATAATTCTACTATAATAATGGACAATAAGATTAATCTGAAACAAACCAAAATAAAAATCAAAATGCAGCATCCTTGGTACCACTGCTAATACCAACAATATATGTGTAACTACTTGATCCATAACCTCATATAATATAGTATAGGATATAAGATGCTGAAAATACTCGTCAATGATTGACATCCACGCAATGTTGGACTTTGGCAACTAGAATTAGATAGAAACAACCTCAATTTTGTTGGACTAGGCGAATATATTCAACCGATCGTGTATTTTCATTGGTGATGAATGATACTTGAAATAATTCCTTGATTGCTTGATGACTGAGCAATCAATACATCAAGAGGATGCGGTGAATTGTGAACACGAGTAAAAAAAGAGTAGAGTATTCACATTTGTTTTCGCTTCTCTCAAGGCATTGTTTGGCAAAAAAAATCTAGCTTTTTTTTGGTGTACATGTTTGAATGATCATAAGCTAGCTTTTTGAAACGCTACTTGGAGTAGCGTTTCAGTAGTGAAGGATTTCATTATTGAATTGATTGATAATGCAATACATTAGGATCCTATAAATAAGAATTCCTATCCGCTAAACAAGGAAAAGATAACAACCAAATGGAAAATAAACTTTATCCAAAAATAGCTTGAGCATATCTTCCAATATTCCCCCTCAGTGCGAACGTGGTGAAGTGGACACGTTCAAGCTGGATCGAAAGGAATCAAACAGGTATCTAGGCAGCCCTTTGGTAAAAATATCGGCATACTGATGAGGAGAAGGGATGTGAAGTACCCGAATGTGACCAATTTGGACTTTTTCACGAACAAAGTGAATATCCATCTCCACGTGTTTAGTTCTTTGATGTTGAACCGGATTACCAGATAGGTAAACAGCAGAGACATTGTCACAGTAGACAATAGTGGCCTTACGGACAGGAACTCGTAGCTCAAATAATAAGATTCGCACCCAGGTGGCTTCAGCCACGACATTTGCAACGCCCCTGTATTCAGCCTCTGCACTGGACCGTGAAATAGTGGGCTGTCGTTTAGAGGACCAGGAGATGAGGTTAGGGCCAAGAAAAATGCAATACCCTGAAGTAGAGCGCCTTGTGTCGGGGCAGCCACCCCAATCCGCATCGGAATAGGCGATGAGACATGAATCCGGAGAAGCCGTTAGACGTAACCCGTGATCCAACGTGCCATGCAAGTAACGAAGAACCCGTTTCATAAAAATCATATGGGGTTCCCGTGGAGCGTGCATAAACAGGAAAATTTGTTGAACAACATATGATAGATCCGGACGAGTAATGGTGAGATACTGCAGCGCCCCCGCCAAACTTCTATATAATGAACCGTCCGGTAGGAGTGCCCCGTCAGAAGCACTGAGCTTAGAATTGGTATCGACGGGTGTGTGACACGGTTTACACGTGGTCATATTATCCCGATGGAGGATATCTCTAGCATACTGAGTTTGTCCAAGGAAGACAGAATTGGCATCCCTAGTGACTTGGATGCCGAGAAAGTGGTGAAGAGGGCCCATATCAGTCATAGCAAATTCTTGTGAGAGCCGTTTGATGACCTGTGTTAATACCTGCGGATGGCTAGACGTGAGAACAATATCATCCACATATAAAAGTAAGTAGGCAACCTGATCGCCGTGATGATAAATAAACAGGGATGTGTCACATAGGCTTCTTCGAAACCCGAGGGAGGTGATGAACCCTGAGAACCTGGAGTACCACGCACGTGGCGCTTGTTTAAGGCCGTACAGAGACTTTTGCAGTCTACAAACATGATTAGGGAAGTTGGGGTGGATAAAACCCGGTGGCTGTTGCATGTAGACGGTCTCCTGAAGGGTTCCATGGAGGAAGGCATTCTTGACATCGAGCTGGTGAATTGGCCATGATTTGGAGACCGCTAAAGATAACACTGTGCGAATGGTACCTGGTTTGATCACAGGGCTAAATGTTTCCATGCAGTCAATGCCGATGGTTTGTGACTTGCCGTTACAAACTAGTCTTGCTTTGTACATGTCTAGCGAGCCATCCGCTTTAAATTTGTGCCGAAATAACCAAAGTGACCGAATGACTGGCCTATCCGTGGGACGTGGGACGTGGAACGAGCTCCCATGTGTTATTGACCTGTAACGCACTAAATTCATCGTTCATGGCGTGAAGCCAATTAGGGTCTGATAAAGCTTTTACATAGGAAGTAGGAACGGGAGATATGTTGGTTGAGGCGGCAAAGAGGTAGCGTGGGTTCGGCTTGACCACACCATCTTTGCCACGAGTTTGCATGGGGTGAGTATTTGTCGTGTGTAGGGGAGGGTTTGGTTGGGGGGATGTTGGGGTTGATTGCGGAGTAGTTGTGGTGGTAGAATTTTGGGCCGAGGGAGTGTGAGGAGGTGTGATGGTAGGTAATGGGCTTTGGGCCGTAGGTGAGTTGGTATGTAACGGGTTTTGAGTTTGGTCCGGTTGTGTGTGTTGGTGTTCGGCTGGTGTAGTAGTAGGAAAAGACACATTATTAAAACTTGGACTGTCCTCATCAAGAAAAGTATATGTGGTGGTGGATAGAGGTGTGTTGAACGGGAAGGTGTGCTCGTCAAAGGTAACATGACGAGATAAGTGTACACGACCGGTGTGAGGGTCGTAACACCTATAGCCACGAAAGTCGGCAGGATACCCGAGGAACACGCATTGGGTGGATCTTGGGGAAAGTTTGTTTGGTTGAGTAGCAGACATGTTTGGGTAACAGGCGCACCCGAACACTCGCAGATGATCGTATGTCGGGTGGCGCCGATATAGGGCAAAGGCGGGGGTGTTGAAGTGGAGTTTTTTTGTTGGAAGAAAGTTATGGAGGTAAGTGGCAGTGTGGAGAGCTTCAACCCAAAATGTGGACGGGGGATGAGAATGCACCAGTAGGGCACGAATAATGTCATTCAGTCGTCGAAGCATGCGTTCAGATTTCCCGTTTTGTTGGGACGTCTGAGGGCACGAAAACCGAAAGACAAGGCCATGTTGGTTGGCAAAAATTTTAAAGTCGTTGTTGTCAAATTCCCCCCCTAGATCACATTGAAAGGTTTTGATTGAAGAATGAAATTGGGTTTGTATGAATTTGTGAAATTTGGTGAAATTGGTGAACGTTTCTGATTTATATTTGAGCGGGTACACCCAAACAAAATGAGTAAAGTTATCAATAAGCACCATGTAATATTTATAGCCAGAATTACTAAGGACCGGAGAGGTCCACAAATCACAATGTACCAAATCAAAAGCATGAAAAGTTTGAGATAGAGAATCAGAAAAAGGCAAACGTTTACTGTTCGAAATTTGACAAGAATTACAAACCAAAGAGTCAACAGATGTATTATTCTTGAAAGAATGAAAACGACTAAGATAGTGAAGCACGGTCAATCCGGGATGTCCGAGACGATCATGCCATGGTGCTGAAGTAGAAGTGGCAAGTAAAGCTGTAGTAGGTGGTGTGAATGGGTAAAGGTCTCCACTGCTATTATGGCGGGAAAGCAGTTGCCCGTCCTTGAGGTCCTTCAAAGAAAACCCGAAAGGGTCAAATTCAATTGAGACTTGGTTATCAATAGTGAATTTGCGAACATAAATTAAATCTTTTATGACCTTAGGAGAATGAACGATTTGGTTTAGGTGATAGGTTTTATTTGGTGTGTTGTAAAATCCGTTACCAGAACCATGAATAGGCAACAAGTCACCATTACCGACAAATATAGGGTTGACGGGTAATAAACTTTGAACTTTAATTTTACCTGAATCTGAAGTGATGTGAGAAGATGCGTCCGTGTCCATAAACCATTGTGCCTGATCGTTGGAATTGAGGTTCAAAGTGGTCATGGCAGCTCCGATGTCATTAGGGGAGAGAGCATTGAAACCCGTTGGAGCTTGCTGGTTAAAACCGAAACCCGGTGGAGCGAATAAAGCGGGCTGCTGCATCTGCATGATGTGGGCCTGCGACGGTTGGAACTGGGCCGGCATAGAAGGGAATGGACTCGGCGGTGGTGTCCAGGATGGATATTGGGCTTGTGGCCCATGTTGAAGTTGGCCAAACCGAGGCCCGCCTGTATGCCCTGCTGGACCGAGAGTTCCCCCTGAATTGTATGGGGTGTTGTTCGACTGTGTCCCCCAATGTGAGCCGTAGGAGTGTGATCGACCTGCTCCTCGGCCTGAGAACCGGCCACCGCGCCCCCTGCCACGCGCTGCCTTTGCCGGATCGTAGTTGTTCCCCCGATACCCGTTAGGGTATGGGGATCGCCCGGTGTCAGTGTGATCTTGGGGGTTGTTGCGTCTACTTTGCTGTTGACCGGCGGAAGAGGATGGGTGAACGAGCACAGTATCACGGCTTGAGTTCGATCTAGCCGCCTGTCGTTGTTGCTCCGCTTCTACCATACCACGGGCCTCATCCCAAGTGGGACATCGCTGATTGATGATAGCCCCGATAGTATCGTATTCAACGGGAAGACCACGAACCATCTGAATAACGAGTCGACTTTCGGACACGGGTTGATCGATATCGCCGAGTTGTGTGGCGATATCTTTCAACTTTTGACAATATTCATCGAACGAGGAGGATGCTGAGAGGGTTGAGTTGGTAAACTGTTGTTCCAGGGTTGCGGCTCTGGCATGTTTATTATTTATAAAAATTTCTTGAATCTGAAGCCATGCCTTCCCAGAAGTTGTATCATCATCGAGAATCCGGTTAAGGATCTCATCGGAAACGGTGCTATAAATCCACTGAAGAATGAGGGCATCAAGCTCTGCCCACGCGTCGTAGGCCGGATCTTCTTTGGACGGCGGCGTCGTGCCATCAATATGGTGGAGGATCTTGTAGATTTTGAGATGATTTTTGAACAATTTCACCCAATTCGAGTAGGGTGTTTTCTTCCCCGTCGAGTGTACGGATCTTTTGGTGCACATTCGTCACTGTGAATGCTGGATGAAGGGTTGGTTTTTCAGTATCGGTATTGAAGAGGAAGATTTATCCGTCGTTTCCACCATGGTGCCGTCGTGAATTGGAGGAAATAGGCGGTAGGGTGGTGGTGGTTAGAAAAAAGAATGTTCTTTGGCTCTGATTACCATGAAGGATTTCATTATTGAATTGATTGATAATGCAATACATTAGGATCCTATAAATAAGAATTCCTATCCGCTAAACAAGGAAAAGATAACAACCAAATGGAAAATAAACTTTATCCAAAAATAGCTTGAGCATATCTTCCAATAAGTAGTTTTTTTGTAAATATTCCAATATTGCCCCTTATTATTATTTACTAACTATTATTATTAATAAATATTAATTTTTTAAATTTAATTATAATTAATTAATATTAACTGAAAATTATTAAATTAAATTTTAATTATACATTGATATTAAAATTTAATTATTTAGAATTATTGTTAATCATATAAATTATTTTTATTTATTTTTTAATATTAATGAATATATTTTAATTATCAGTTAGTATTATTTTTTAATTATTATTTGATTATTTTTTCATATTGTATGTAACGGTTATTTAAAATCATAAGTTAATATATATTTTTTGCTAAAACTTGTTTTAACAAATTCAAAATTTATAGTATATATGTAATAATAAATTTTAAATTTATTTTAATTAACATATTATATTATTTAATTTTTTATTATTACATTGGTTGTATTAATTAACATATTATATTGTTATAAATTTGTTTTAACTCCATAATTAAATTTGTAATTGATAATTATTTGAAGATGCCCTTTTTTGATCATTTTACATGCTTATAAGCTACTTTTGTCTAACGTGACTTTTTCATCAGCTACCGGTGACGGATGCAGTGTATAGTTAGTGCGGGGATGGGACCCCACTAAAAAGATTTTTTTTTTTTGAAAATTTTAAGTTAAAAATATAGATTTTCCAACTTTCTATCCTAATGTCCCCCAATAATTTTTCGTCCGGGACCCCATCAACAAAAAAATGTTTCGAAAGCAACCAAAAAACCAAAACTACTCTCGAAATCGATTAAAAACCCACAAAAAACTTAAATATCTCTTAAAATCTACCAAAAAATTTAAAAAGCCCTTGAAGCGTTGGATTTAGGCTAAAAATATATCGGGTAATTTTACGGGCATTTAAGCTGCCTTAAAGGGGACCCCAATAGGAAAAAATCTTGGATCCGCCACTGTCAGCTATCAGCTAGTTTGACAAACATAACCCAAATATGTAACCATTTATTTGTTGTAATTTGAAAATTCTAATAGTGACTTGAAGAGTTGAGATGCAAAATCAAATTAACCGATCACTGAAATTGATTTGTACCCCAAGTTCATACTATAATAAAAGTTGATTTAAATATAAATAAATAAGTCAAATTATATCTATTTTCTGTATATCACGGTTTAGAAAAATCGAGCTAACTTTTTAAATAAAAAAATAATGATTTTATATCATCAAGAAAGTTCGTTGGATCAACTGAAGTTATCCCAAGTGTTTTCTTGGATATGGATGTAAATGCTAAATTAGTAGCATTCGTGTAAAAATTTCCTCCAATATTTTAGCAAATTGCAATACAAGGAAGATTCAAATAAAAAAGACAAGAATATTAAGAGATTAAGAATAAACGATTCATATATAAATCATTGGTAAATTTCTTAAAAAATCAATTTAAAGACGCATATGTGAATCCATGTCTATTTACCTGTTTTTTTTTTACCAACTATATTCATATATGAAGATGCATGTGAACTCACATTTGTTTTTTTGCCATTGATTCACATATGATTATGAATTGTCTTTCTTATTTGAACCTCCTAGTGTAATATACAACAAAATATACTTGGTATATCCCACTCATATAAGTAGGGCTTTTAGAAATTGTAGAAGAAAAATTATCTTATTTTTTTACAAGTAGGGCTTGGAGAAATTGTAGAAGAAAAATCGTATATTGCTTATCTTATTTCTCAAGATTTCTTGATCCACCCACATGTATAACAAATTAAGGATGTGTTTAATACTCAAACGAATTGATCATGATTGATGAGCGAGAGTGAGATATGTTGGTGAAAGAATTTTAAAAGGTTTTAAGATTTTAGTTTGACATAGATGGTTTAGTAATTTATCAATCTTGTCTCATCTTCTTGATTTTTGTATCACTCAAGTCTCGTCCTGTTCAATCTAATGTCACGCCAAACATTGTCGAACAAATTTTTGTACTGTTCTGCCCCATTCAGTCTCGCATACCTAACGCACCCTAAAAATATTCCGTGTGTGTTCCTTTTTTATAAGTTGATAATACATAACCACATGACCTTTTAGAAAGAACAAGACAATTGTTTCTTTCTCTATTAATTCTCTTAAAAGTAAAAAGTAAACTACATCTTTGGTCCTTATGGTTGCCCTTAAAGTTAACGCATTTTTTTAACAGAGTTAGTCAAAGAGACTAAAAGATAACAAATTGGCAACTACAGTGACCAAAACTGTAATTGGTTTAAAAAAGAAACTAAAGTTGATGGTGTGTGACAACCATAGGGACCAAAAATGTAATTTACTCTTTTCTTACTTTATAATTTAAAAAAAAATGAACAATTTTGCAGATTTTGTGTTTTAGATAGAGAAAAGGATTGGGTTTTTGTTAGCAAATGGGTATCAACTAATCAAGTCTCTTTAACCAATTGGTATTGTATTCAAGGCTTATCAACAAAATATACATCTAAATTGGTCCAAACACCACACAGTTACCTAAACAAATGTATACCCCACCCATTAGAATAGAATTTCTAGAATTTCAATTCAACAATGGCATCTTTTCCTCATTATAAGGTACATAAATGGATTAAAGGACCGGTGTTTGTGAACCCGTTCACAAACACCAATCACAAACTTTAAGTAGTGCTTGACCTAACGCAGCCTTTACGATTTGAATTGATAAACCTTATGTTCATAACTCTTTAACGTTTGTATTTAATGTTTCATAAATGTCAAACGGTTCGGTACCAAAGGGTATTAGGTCAGCAGCATCTGAGCTACCCAATATTCCCAGCCTCCCTGGAGATTAAGGGTTCAACTGTAAGTTTTGCCGTAGATAAATATTATATTTAAAAAAAAATGGCGAGTGTGTGTGGAAAGCAGCAGGGGCAAATGTAAGGAAAATAGTTCAAACAAGTGTCAAGAAAAAACATAGTTGCCCAAATTTATTTTATTTCAACTTTTCAAGACATATAATCTCCTTTTGTTGTACTCCAATTTGTATAACAATCATACGCCTACGAAATTTTCAGCCTAAATTTGATATTTTCTGCTACAATAAGTGAACACAAATGCAATAACATTCGACTTACTTGGTAGATGCTGAACAAAAGTGAGAGAATGGAACTAAGATTTTGAATTCAATGTCAATGGTCGTTGGCGTGCAAGATAAGGAACTTCGACCACTGTCCCAGAAATATTCTCTCCAACGACAACTGTGTCCCCTTTCGAAGCAGCTTTCCTCTTGATGTAGCCTAAACCAAAATGTTTGTTTCCACTCTTTCCACCTGTGTAACTTGTTAACTTTCCTACCTGCAAAAATGTCACAATAGTCAATGTTTGTTTTGGGAAAAATGTATCAAAATGCAACGAAGTTTGCTTTGATTCCTATTTTCCTATTTTGTACCAATTTTTGTTGGTAACTTGATAATCTTGTGACATTTGATGACATGGACGCCAGTTTTATATTCGTCATAACGCTTTTGTAAACATTTTCTAAACCTTTCATACATGGGTATCCACGTCATCAAATGTTACAAGATTAGCAGGTTACCCGTAAAAATGGGTACAAAATAGAAAATTTTGAACTTTGTTACATCGATTGAGGAAAAAAAATTATTGGTTACACTAAATAGAAACTAAACCAAACTTTGTTACATTTGTTCCTTTAGCTTTTCTACAGTATTCTAAGCAACATCTTTACATCATTTCTCATGTTTTCTAAGATGTGAATTTAAAACATAAAAAACTGAGAACTTATACCTTCTTTCCTTCAACTGTAATTGGACTGCCGGGGTCCACTGGGGATGAAAGCTGAATTCCCCACAACTTCTGCTTGATGCCATCATATGTGATTAATCTGGAAATGGTTTCTTGTCCTTTGTAACATCCTGAGGAGGGTTCTTATTATAGTTAACTGCTAAAAACATTTGTTAGCGAGAAAAATACAGAAATTACAGATGTACCCTTGTTCAAAGATACTGCATTCCAAAGACCAGCCTCCAGAACATTAAACTCGTCTGTAAGCTCACTACCAGGTGCTGGCCTTCCTGTGGATTTGAGAATAGAAGAAAACTTGTGAATGTAACATTAAAAGAGAGGATTGTAAGCATATGATATTCTAAAAAAACTTAAATCAATATCATAACCTATTTTCGAAACTATTTGGTGGTAAATTAGACAATTAGTAAGCATTTTCTTATCAATTTTGTATTTCAAAATCGACTAGGTTTGACCTCGAAAGTCAAGATGCAGTTGATTTGTTTCAAAAGGATGAAGTATTTCCTCTTGACATGCACATTGTTATCATGATAATAAATCATATGTAGACCCCTTGTATTATAACATTATGACAAAGAGACCCCCTATATTCTGGTTGACTTTGCAGAGACCTCTAAATTCAAGTAAAAGTTCATGGAAAGCTTACAAGATAGTAAATAACAACTTAACCTTGGAGAATTCTATATGTCTCCCATGCATTAGAACCCATTGGGGTTGCACCATGACTTAAAAGAGTTTTCCATATCAATCCTGCACCTGCTGGTGACATCAATAATGAAAAACCTTCTTCGGAGATGACACTTCCCACTGCCACGGTTACCAGATTGCCACCAACCTGCATATAGACTACAAGTTGTGAAATATTTTGACACAAGTTGATATTTTTTTTATTGATTCTACCCTTTTGAAATATTTTGACACAAGTTGATATTTAGATCACATTTTTGTAAAATGTAAATGAAAAAAAAAATCAATAAAAAAACAACGTAGAAGAAGATGGGATAGACCCCTCATTGTCATACGGAACACATAAATAGTAATTAAGAATTACTGATGACACGGCATGAAAAGAGATGAATTCAAGAAATAACAATGATAATTATTCTCACAAAACTGCACAAAGATATGACTTGCATTGTAATGCTTATGTGAGCCATAAGGTTGTCCAATAAGGTCACCAAGATTCAGATCCATCATTACCTGTTACAATGCCATTAATAGCATTATTAAAAACTATTGCACCTAGAGAAGATAAAGAATTCAATTATATATAAAAAGGAATCTTCAAGTTAAAGTTCATGGAAGCCTTACTTGATTGCTTTTCGGTCCAGCAAGTGCAAACAAGCATGTCTTGGCACTAATGTCTTGAATTTCTACCTTGTCAGCAAAAAATATGTACCTACACTCACCAAACAATATTTTGAGGTATTTTTCCTTCCACCAGAAAGATAACAAATAAAATCCAAGAATATAGAAATTTTGAAATCCCAATTGTAACTTTGAGGTATCTTTCCCTGAGCAAATTTGTCTTCGCTTACATAGTTTTATTTTCTTTGCGCTAATTGTTAAATACTATGTATCATAGACTCATAGTTGTTATTAATTACTTGCTTAAATCCTTCAAAATGTACCATGTCTTTTGGAAGATCTAATCAGGAGTATAATAACTCTAAAGGCACAATGTTCATCAAAGACTAAAATAGGGGCAACTATTTTCTCTAACATAATGCAAGAGAGGTTGTCAACAAGATTAAAGCCCCTAGTACTCAGAGAACTTTTGCATTGAAACTTCAAAATATGTATTGCTTAAGGGCTTCTTTCCCTTTGCCATTTCAAGAACATTCATGAATATTATAGGTTGCTTTTCCAAATTACATATAATTATATAAACAAATAAAACCTCAAACCATGGCCTGTTATGAAAAAGACAATTTCTCTTTTACTTCTTTTTCAAGGAGCAAGAGTCGACAAGTATCTTTGACACTTTACTGGTACAAGGGAATAACAGAGAAGAGTATCAAGGGAAAATTTCTTTTGGAGTCCAAACTCCCAAGGCCATTTTACCGAAGAAATTCTTCATCATAATTACCAAAATATATCAAAACAAACATGAAAGATTAAGATAAGTAATTACTGAGACAAAAGCCAACAAAAGCCATAGCTTCATCATCTTTGTCGTCCCTGATGCTAAAATCAAATCAAAAAGAAAAAGAAAAAAACAGAAACCCCACAAATAAGGGGACCTAAATCAAACTCTAATTGAAACCCAAATCCATATTGCTAAAAAAAAACCACAACACCAGGAAGCCTTTAGATTCATTTGAGTGTATCTAATATGGTTTCAGTCTTTCACTTCGAGTGACATTAATGATGTTAGCATCAGGGACGAATTGTATAGTGAAAATGCAAAGTTCATGCCATCACTTGTAATTATTTTATCAACAAACATATCCATAAAAGGTAGGTCAACCCCAGGAACTTTGAAATCTACAAGCTAAAATCTGAAAGAAAATCTGGATAAAGAAATTCGAAAGAGTAGAAACATACTTCCCGAGCATTTCACTGATACTTCCACTTGTCAATGGTGATACGACGAGTGTAACTGCTGTTTTCTGCAAACCAGAAACACTTGTAAGACTTAATTTAAGAGGTGGTCAACAAGTCAGAATTGGTGGGCTAGAATTAGTATAAATAAAGTAGGTGGCCAGTAGTTTAGGTCATTCTGTTTTTGTGAATTCATTAGAGCGGGAAACCGTTTGGGAGAGTCCAAGCCTCTCGAAAGCCTGTGAAGATTGTAATCTTTCGTTTCATTCAATCAATACAACTGATTTTGGTATCAGTGTACACCATATTATGAAGTAGAGATGGGCAAAAAAACCAAATCCATTTGGTCCAAGCCAGTCCGGTTGGACTACTTTGACCAGACCATTGACCAGATCAAATTTTTTAGGGCCGGGTCCAGGACCAGTCCGTGCCCATCTCTATTTTGAAGTGACTCATACAACATACTCGGGTGTAAGATTACCATGATCCATGCTTGGGCAATATCAATTGTTCGAGCAGTTGGAGTTACAAAGACAGTGTCACAACCCTACAAGATTCAGTTTTAAGATATCAAATTACCTTCTAGAACAATCAACACCAAAATTAGACAAAACAACAAAAGACTCCATAACAAACCCATTAATTATTAACACCTCCAAAGACTTACCCCTCCTTCAGAGAGTGCCTCAAAGTTTGCAGTACTTTGGTTGTGAAGAAATTGGATACGATCTTCTCCACTGACTTCACATCAATAGTAAATAGAAAGAAACGTTACCAAATTAATGCTATAATCAGCTCCTAAGAAAAACAGAAAGTATTCTAGCCATCTAAGGTATAAATGTACATAATATTTCACAGAAAGATTAGGAGAATATCCTAATGAACATAACACAAGTTATAAGAAGGAAACCTATAAGTTTGATTTGCTACAAGTACAAATGCTGAAAACATTTGAAATTCCCATCTTGGATTTTGTTACAGTGTAAAAACCGCACCATTTAGCAAAAGCCATGTAAATTAAGTTCTCTGATTCCTTCTTTCCTTCATAGCATGGGTTACATTTTTCATTGAATTTATCTGGGTCCATTGTGTATATCTCTCAAAGAAATGAGTGTATGTGTGTGTGTGGCTGCAAAATATCATATTCTGCAACTAATATTCCAGAACCTATCTTATAGGCATTGCCACATGGGATTATGTGATCCATATAAAAATTATGATTATAACAAGAAAGGAAGATAAGATTATGCTTCAATTTAAAGACATGGAAATCAGAACATTTACCTCTTATCCTGCCATAATGGGAAAGATCAACAACCTGCAGCAATCAAATAAAGTAATATTACATTAAGAAAGTGATCAGAAACGATAGTCTCCTAAACCATTTGAAGTACTCTGATGAAACCCTTGTAAAAGTCACTTCAAATAGAAAAAAAAGAACAAACAAGAAGAGAATTTCAAATAGAAATAAAAGAGTGATTTCAAAGCTCTATATGGTATTGCACAATATGAATTATGTGAGCTTTCATTTTGTACAATACACCGTGTCCTAAAAATTTTGTCGAACTTGAAAATTTGTAATAAGAAATCCACCAAGTGATATGTATTATTAGGAAACAAAATAGATTATGTTTTTCAATCAATATATAAGTTGCAGCAAAGAGTATCAGATCAAATCCCAAACCTTTCCTGAAATCCAGTTAAGAACCCAAATACATTATGCTCAACAGGTTATTTAGAAGAATAGCCTTCTGACATATTTTTTTAAATGCATGACCTTTTGACAGATTTTGAGGCCTTTTGTGTTAGGAAGAGGCATTTGTCTGTCATAAGCTCATGCTTTTAGAAAAACTTGTAAGAAGGTTATCCTCCTAAATAACTCCATGCTTAACCTATGTGGTTTTAAAATGGATATTGACCATATAAAAAGAACGACAAATACCAAAACACTTGTCATCAAGTTTATATATATATCACATCCCCGAGCAACAATTAACATGAGCTACTCGAGTGTTTTCAACAATAAGCGGATGTAGGTTTCGGGGAAAAAAGATTAACGATGAAAAGCATAAAGCACCTTTTAGTACCCACCACGGTGCCATTGTAAACCGCATCTAGCGCCTCCTCATCATTATTGAATGTTTCAATAACCCAATCTTCTGACACCTTTACCCCCGCAATAGCCATATCATCCTGCAAGGCCTGGAGAATTAATATCTATGGGCTTAAAGTTGACGTAACATGACAATTGCATAGCATGAACCAAAAATCTCACCTTTTTTAATTTCGAGCAACAAGTAGGAATGGATATCATGCATTATAATGACATTTTCAGTATCAATTTTACTTCTTCTAAAGTTCAACAAAATCTTATCCATAAGATAGCTACACATTTACTATTATCCCTCTCCTGAAAACAGAGGCCCGTTTGTGAAATGACGACACCTTTTAATTTGTTCTCCATTTTGTGGGTCTCACAATTCTTATCGAGTAGATTGACCATGATAAAATATTCATTTTTCTGACACCATAAATGGAAATGGTGAACAACAAAAATTTATTGGACCTTAGGAAAAAAACATCCTTTTGAGTGGAACAAATGGGAAACTTGTATCTCTTCTTTGATATATAGGGACAAACTGAGAAAAATGATCATACATCTTGATTATTTGGATAGCTTTGCTCTTGTGGTCGGGATTTTCCCTATTAGGGTTCTAACTGCATTAGCCACCACTACGGATTTATTATTCATCACATGGATGCAATCATGCAAACACAATTTTCTTAAATGGGGATATGAAAGAGGGAATTTATGAGGCAACCAGAAGGTTGCATAATTCTAGTCAAGAAAACAAAATAAAGCTTCTTAAATCTACATATAGCTTAAAGCATGGCCTTAAATAATGACATGAAATGTTGATTAATGAATTGCTTAGATTTGGTGCTGGTCAAAGTATTGTGGATATAAGAGTTTTATGGTTGCTAAGTTTACCAACGTAATTTACTATTAGATTTGATTGGGGTTAGGTAACTATGTTATATTAGACTTGTATATTTTTACTTAGGTGGCGTTTGTTTTTTAAGAGGTGCTGAAATCTGATTTCAGTTCCGATTTTTAAGAGGGGGTGTTGAAGTCTGAAATTTGAATCAATATGACTTTTTATTTTTGTAAACTGACAGAACAAATGTTTGAATATGTATAAACGTCTATTTTATCCCTCAAAAATTCGACTTAAATAAGTCAATTGAAGTGAGCATCGATGATCAAAGGACGGGACGGAAAAAAAAAAGAAACAAAAGAAGGATGCAGCTTTGCGAGGCTGTGGAGTTTTAATTATATCTCACACAATGAAGCCCAAATTTAAGCGATTCAAGATGTTCTGGAAAGCCAACACACAGATCTACAATCTTCGTGTTTTGCGTTTTTTGCAAATTCGGCATGCATCAGGATTAAAACCGACGTTGAAATCGAAAGAATGGTGCTGGATGAAAATAAGAGGTAATTAAGTGGCTAGGTTATCACTTAATTTATTAGAAGACATTAAGGGTTAAGAAGCTCTGAAAAGGAATAAAAAACGGTCTGAATTTTCTTATGTCTGACTGAATCAGACGTAAGTGACAAATAAGAGTTTTTTTTTTTTTTGAAAAAACACAGTAAAGTTAATTGGTAGGTAGTTAGTGGTTAGAACAAGTGGTTGTAGACTGTAGTTAGTTAGTTTCTTCCTATAAATACATTTTAAAAGTCGCCCCTCTATAGATAGGTTCAAGAAATACATTACTTTTCTGCATTTTCTTCCTCTGATTTGTTCCATAATAGATTAGGTAGGAGTTCTTAATCGGATTCATAAAAGGGTAGTATTGACTCGCTGATTTTGGATAAGAGTGATGGCAATCATGGCATAATGTTGTCACATGATATAACAACTTCTTGGGTAGTTTGATGCTACACAATCTGAGTATGCACAAATTATAAAGAGTTTGACGCATGGTGGGGGTGTTGCCTCTTGGAAATAAGTCAAATATAAGTTCATAACTAAGCCCACCATGGAGTCAGCGATTATTGCTTTAAGGTTGACCAACAATGAAGATGGGTAGTTGACAAACCTTTGAGATTGGGTATTAAACCAATACCCTGTGTGTCCATGCATTGTGATTGCCAAACAGCATTACCATCGCAAAGAATAGGTCTTTTTTTTTGGATAAAGGACAAAGAATAGGTCTTTCCATGGTAACAAAGGGCATTTTCGTACAAGGCATTGTACATCTAAGCAGTTGCGTAATAACAAGTCATTCAATGGTTGGACGTGCTTAAAGCTCTCAATAATTTCATAGCCCTTGTGGATGCATGAAGTGCAGCATACAATTAATAAAATC
Organism: Saussurea involucrata; assembly: GCA_033807775.1. Taxonomy (NCBI): domain Eukaryota; kingdom Viridiplantae; phylum Streptophyta; class Magnoliopsida; order Asterales; family Asteraceae; genus Saussurea; species Saussurea involucrata. The sequence continues at coordinate 112,488,602 of CM066324.1, forward strand.
ACCTATACAAGTATGAAGTGGGACAATTTCTATGAAATCACCTCAGCACTTTGACTGTTAAGGGGCTGTTTGTTTACCTCTTAATACTTCCATTACCAGGCAACCTCTGAATCGTTCAGAGGTGAATCTTGTTTGGCAAAAAAAGTGTGCCTCTTAATGGTTCTAAAACCCTATGAATGATATAGTATCTAAACAAATACCAAACAACCATATTTCATTTTTCACTATATCATAAAAGTCTCTTAATCATTCTGACCACTTAATCATTCTGCACCAAACCATTCGGCAACTGACAAACAAACACTTCAACACGACATAGAAACTGTTAAAAAATAAAAAAACGTTGAAACTACAGACATGTGGCAACTGCTTACATGAAGGTCGTGGTCAATCGGAGGAGGCGAGATGTCGAAAGGTATTGCGGCGATGTCGGAGGTTGATGAGAGTGGCTTCCGGGTAAGGATGCAAACCGTATTGCTCTGTGAAACATGAGAGCTGAACACCGACAAGTGGAAAGAATAGGATGATGGGAGACGGGAACAGCGCGTTTGGTTGACGCTCCGGCGATGGAGTGTGGAGGTGGTTGGAGTAAAAATGGCGTGGCTAACAGAGGATAATAATCCCACCATTGTTTTATTTTCTTTTTGCTTTTTTGCTTGCTTTTCCTACTTTAGAGGCAGGAATAGATAGTCCGGTCTTGTTGGGAAATTTGGGATTAAAAAAACAATACATCTTTTTCGGTATCTTAGACTTAGGCCAGACTATTCCTTGACACTGATTGACTGCTAAACATGCAGCCCTGAGATAATTCCTCAGTGGCCACAAGTTGCCAACACCGGGATTCGAAATATGAAATAAGATTGGGTAAATTATAATATTATTTACGCTAAATTGAATTAAAACCTAAAAGTTCACAATTTTTTCACAAACAAACATCGTTCTTATTTGTCCAGTCATATATTGTCTCATCTTGTTTAATCTAGTCCAGCTCAAAAGTTTCAAGATGAACCTAGTTTTGAATCACTTGTGACCGGCAGGCTAAGTACAAAGGATTGATGGTCTAGTTCAACTATGATTCAGGGGTTGTTCGGTTCATTTTTCTGTTAAGACTTGTATGATATAGTTGTCTGAGTGAATATAGTTGTCTGGGTGTTAACAAATAAGTTGGTGTTCGGTTGATGTGCTGAATAAACATTTTGAACGTCATAAATGACCATTTTATCCCCAGTCTTTATTTTTTTCTGAATAAAACAACCGTTTGATAAAATGTTGAATAAATGACTTATAACGATAAAAAAATACCAGTAATCTGCTAATGTTGATAGTTTCATAGACTTTTTAATAATATAACTGTATAATGCTTTTATGGTTCTATTAGAAGTATGATATCACAGAACCAATAAATTTTTGGAAACCTTGAAATAGAAAAGAGGTGTTGGCACTTTCTATTATTCTAGTTCCTTTCAAGTGGAGTCCACACTCCTTTATTTTTTAAACTCATCTTTCCACCACTTCAACATGACAGAAGAAGAAACACATGGATACATACAGAAACATAAAAGCAGATCGATCCATTACAAAAAATCGATGGGCTAAATATATACACAACAAAAAAATCAATGGACAGAGAGATCGATGGATTGAAACATGCTAGGTTTTAATCTTGAGATGTGGAAGAAACGTTTAATGGGGATAGGTGGGAGAGGGGTAGTTGTAGAATAATAAAGGACAAATACAAAGGAGACCCCTTTTCTAGCTGAGCAAATCAGCCCATGGCTGACCGAACACATGGATATGACTGTGCGAATCAGTCATATCCATTATACCGCCCATTAAGCCACAAAAGAACAACACCTTACATGCTTATGGCTTTATGCTATATGTCATTTGCAACATTATATAACCGGCCGCTCAGTGCTCACCGGTAGTTGTTGCATTATTAAAGATGGCAAGAGGGTCGGAAATGTCGGGGATCACAATCGCCACACCACGCCCCACTACATTCTCATCTTCATCGGGGAACAAAATTTATCATATTTACAAAATTCAACTTTTTCTATAACACGTCCTCTTCTCGTTGAAAGAAGGGGCGCTTCCGGTTCTGTCGGTGCTTGAAACAATTTTGTCTTCTCCATATTACTATATCTCTAGAGTCAATAATTTTATATGAGGAACAACTGAACACACACACTCTCTCTCTCTCTCTCTCAATTAGAGAGAGAGAGAGAGAGCAAATGCTGAATTGTTTGTTTGATGAATTTTCTAGGATCTCTAAGAAAGATATGGGAGGTGCACAGTTGGTCGGAGAAGGTGAACACAAGGGAGGGGAACAGCACTGACCGGGAAATTGTGGCACATCTACGCCAACAATTAGTATATTCTGTTCTTGTAGTATATTATAGAAGGCTTGTACAAACTTAATACTTTTTTTAAACCTAGCAAAAATACAAGAATACCCTCCCCTAGAAAAGTATGAAACCTCAAACCTGTAACAATGCAAACCATAATGACCATTTTTGTAATTATTGAAAATCAAATACCTACAATACAAATACTTTCCTAACAAAACAGAATTAAAAAAAAATACTTGTAAACGAAAAAAAAGGGATTTAATCCAACATATTACCACACAATAGCCATTCAACAAAACAAGTGTCAATGCTATTCACAAAGCTAAAACCAGAATTCATTGAATCATACCAACAACCAACCCAATAAAGTGATTCATAACAAATAAATAAATAAAAAACCTAAACAAAAGTGACATCACCAAACCTTCCCTAAAACCCTTTACTTACCATACACACACTATAAAGAACAAAACCATATATAATGTAAGCTTATAAATAATTGAACCAACCAAACATTGAGACAAATGAATAATACCACACATCAAAATTGGAAAACAAAAACCATGTGTTGCAGCTACCTGGCTCCATTGGGGAAAACTGAAGCCAAACAAAAACCTGCATCCATCATATCTATAATAATTAATTAATAGGAAATTGAGGGAGAATTAAATAAATGTAACTTTCACTTTTATTTACTATGCAAATAAAAACATGGGTAAAACTAGCTGATAAGATAGATAATAATGCAAATGACCTAAAAGAACATGTTCAAAGAATAATTTGAAAACTTTAAGAAGCTATAAAAACAACTTGCTTATGGCTAACCAAACAGAGCTGATTCAATAAGCTCAAAAAATAAGGTAGCTTTTATAACTCCTATCTGAGGTCAATTGTGTAAATATGAGAAGTTGGTAAATGAATAAAACGAATGAAGCCTTGATGCTTGGCTCCTTTTTGCATGTTTAAATACATATCAAGAAAATGATTGATAAGTAGCATACCTGACTGAAAAATGAGTCTTTCTGGCAAGCTGAAAACTTTAACAAAATATACTTCAAATGGTTCCCATTAGGGGAAAGGGTCTTCTTTAAATGGCATTCACACACCTTTCTTGTGTTTGATTTCTGTCTAACTCTTTGGCGCAATAGCAGCCAAAGCATTAGCATGTGTAGGTGAGAGATTACCCAAGAGGGGTTGCATCTGTTGGCCGTATAGTGATAAGAGGTGAGCGAAAGCCCTTCCAATTTGCACCTTCACTTCCGGTGTTTCAATTGGCGATAAGGCTACTTGCGCAAAAACGTTAACCAAATCCGGAACTAGAGGAACGATCTGTTCACAATATGAATAATAAATCAGATAGTTGTTTCCCATGTTTGGTACGACCAAGACAAGAATGGACAAGTATGCTCTATAACATTTGGTAAGTTGAACAGTACATGACAAAAACGTTAAAATGACCAGATTGCCCTAAAATGAGTACCTGTGGATTAGATGATAAAACAAGGCTGCAAATGCAGCTATAAACAGGCATGGATTCCTCATGATCTTCTTTTAAGGGAAGAACCTTGACGAAAACAGGGAGGACCTGGATATAGAAATATATAGATACTTAGAACACATTTTCAAAACAACAAGACTGCCAAAACTACAATATGAAGAATATGAACCTGGTTTAATGGGACGGATTCCTGGTGTGCCATAATCATCCTTGCAACTGCACCAGCAGCATTGTCCCTTACTGCATCATCTGGCTCGGATTCTCCAAACAACGGATAAAGGCCTCGTAACGCTTCACCAAAATACCTGATTGATAAAAGGAAAACAACTCATCATATCAAAATCAATGTTCAACTAACAGGAAAAGGTGTGCTGCAGAAAAGAGAGATCAACAAAATCTAATATGGAAGTAGAAGTATACTTCAGACTGGAAACGCCACCATTTTTGCATAGCTCTCCGACACAAAATGCAGCATTCCTCCTATTAGTTGCTGATGATGAAGCCAATTCTTTAAGTACCAAGGGCATCACTCCCTAAAATATGATGCAATAACCCAAATATGAAAACTGATAGAATGAAAGTGCCACGTAGGTGAATAATATGTGCAGTCACAAGAAAGTACATCGACATAGACAGCAATTGGAGCACCCATATCCTGAGCAACTTCGGCAAGACATGCAACTACCATTGTCCGATCTTGTGGCGGGCGTGAAGCTTTCTGTAAGCCCACCATTTTCCATGGGTTACGAAAAGTCTATGGAAAGAATGAAATACTTTTACATCATAAAATCGTGAATAAACTCACCGCAAACTTCATTAACGGATCAAATAGAGTTGCAAAGATTGGTGCAAAATGAGAACCCATGGCTTTGGCAAATGCAGGAAGGAGGTCTGAAACAGCATCCATAAGCACTTCATCATGTCCAGTATCATCATCATCAATATCACTATCTGATTCTATTTGTTGACAGACCGATTGCTCTCGAAGCAAGACCAAAGTTGATTCCACAAGCCGAGGCATATCTGAATTTAAAACCACAGACATGAGTAAGGGGCAGTTTGGCAGTTGCTGAATGGTTTGGTGCAGAATGATTAGGTGGTCAGAATGATTAAGAGGTCCTTATAATATAGTGCAAAATGAAATATGGTTGTTTGGTAATTGTTAAGAATGAAATTAGGGCGCTGAATGATTAAGGGAGGCCCAGGATACAAAATCATTCAGAGGGTTTTAGAACCATTAAGAGCAGACTTTTTTTCCAAACAAGATTCACCTCTTAACGATTCAGAGGTCGCCTCTTAATGGAACTATTAAGAGGTAAACAAACAACCCCAAGAGGACATTTGGCAGGTTCGTTTATACCAGAAACTTTATTTAACACATTAGCATATCTCATATAAACAAATGAACAATGCCCATACAAGGTTCAACGGCCACGTATCCAAAATCTTTGATGATGTCTGCTACGCTCATGCAAGCTTGAGCAACCACTTCCTTGTCATCATCTTCATTCATCGTCTTGATGTAAATGGTCATCACAGAATCTGAATTTTTGGAACATTATGAAACAATTAAGAAACTGAATCAACATCTAGCAATTCCACAGGTGATGCACTTAAATTTTTGTCATCAATAAGTCATCTACTCACCAAGGACTTCTTTTGCCTTGGCTGCTCCATCCTGTAAAATAGGGCAAGATAAGATTAGTAAGATTAGTGTGTATATGGGAAGGGGGAGATGAATAAATAAGATTAATAACTGTCTCGTTCTCATCCCACTATGTGAGATCACTGAGTAGAAGAAACAAGGAATCCAGACATTAAACTTCTCTATGATGTAAAGCCCCTTACACAAACAATATAGATTGCTACTATGTATACAAACAAAATAGCAAAAATAGCCACAATCATTTCTTAAAACAAAAATGGAATAGAGAAAACTTACACTATGACCTTGGAAGACTGCATGAGCAGCTGTCAAAATATCTGCCATCCAAAACCAACTAAATGTTAGAGCTGAAACGAACGGTGCAGATAACCAAGAGTCTTACCCGGTAGGCAGTAAGTGATGGCAAAGACTCTTACCACGGTTAGCACTTACTGTAAAAATTGTTGCATTCGATACCGTTTTGGTGGACTAAAATGTTACCCGGTAAGTAAGTGATATTGTTGAATTTTACCGGTAAGCGTTTGGTAAATGGCCTCTTACATGGATATATCATGAGCGTGGACATCAAACTTGAAGATTGGAGAACTAAACACTAGTCATTATGAGCACATATTGTTTGTTACTTACGTTTTAAGCCAGTAATGGCCTGGAGTCGAACATCTTCATGGAAATAGCTGGAATGCTTCACCAGAATCTTCAACGATTCTTCCAAATATCTTTAGGTTATTAAAGAACTACAGCTATGGGTGATGGTTTATTTTGAAGATGCAAAATTGAAACATATTTGACCAGAAAGGATACGGGGCATAAGCACTCTTCGTATGTAGAGCAAATTGACCAAGGGCTTGAGTTGCAGCAGCCTTCTCATCTAAAACCCCAGTTCTTATACTGATATTTCGCACTCTTGGTTCATCCTGAGCTTCATCATCAGATGATACTCCACCGAATCCATTTACATTCTCATCATCATCAGAATCATCAATATCAACAGCAGATCCATCATCAAGATTGCAGGAAGAAAACGCCAGAGGCACAACATGTGGAAGATACTGTTTACAATTATGTTATGCCACACATGAAATCAAATGTTGATCTTGCTAGGACATAACCCAAAGTAACACACACACACACATATATAATTATATATATACCTGAACCATTCCATCTTCCAAAAGTTCTGCTACGTTGCTGAAGAATCCATGAGTATATTCGCGAAGTTCACTGTACTCCAGCCCATATCCCTATGTTGTATATTTACTTACTAGTCAAAAAACGCTGGAACATAAGCTATAACTTTCAGATAGAGATAATGGCAGGGTTATTACAGAAATTGCAGCTTCTATAAAAGGTGGTAAAATTGGTTCCATTCTAGCCCTTCCAACAACCATAGCAACTATCCCCACCAGTTCCGTAGCCCTTGCTCGTGAACAAAGGTCCTCATCACTTGTAAGCACCATGAAAGTTTTCATCAATTCCAAAACCCGTTCAGCATATGGAAGAAATGCTTGCTCTGCAGCAGATGCAACTGAGCCAATTGCAGACTGCAGAAAGCAAATAAAGTTTTGAGAAGCTCGCTGATGTATCATATCTATTAGAGTAAATTACAATTTTAGTCCTTGTGGTTTGTTGAAAATTTCTATTTTCGTCCTTATGGTTTTGAAATTGCTATTTTCATCCTTATGATTTATAATTCATCACTTTTTTCGTTTTATGATTTAAATTCTATTGCTATTTTCATCCCTATGGTTTATAATTCATTTCTATTTTAGTCCATACTTAAAAGTTATGCTTTGACATCAGGGACAGAAATAGAAATGAATCGTAAACCATAGGGACGGAAACCGAAATTTAGAAACCACAGGGACGAAAAACGTAATTTACTCTAGCAATTATAGCATGGAGATTGCATCATTACCATGCATGTTTCTCGGAGCATACGCTGGCTACTTTGCACGGCAGCAAATAGTTTTCCCATCATAGAATCAAGAAAAGGGAGGATTTCTTCACCCATGCACTCACAAAATGCAGCCAACGCATAGTATGACTTCTCCTGCAAAGAAAATTGAGTTGCTTCCCAAGAATATATGAAAGATAACATTCATTAAAGAACCGAAGACTTTATTTTATAATCAGTATTTACCTTGACTTCATCAGATGAATCTTCTATGGCATTTAATATACAAGGAAGAACACTTTCATAATGGGATATAATCTCAGGCTGCAGATACTCGGCAAATTGACCTAATGCAAACGCGGAAGCTCCTCTTACGACCTGTTCAGGATCTCTTAGAGCCCCTAAGACAATATGAAGGACAGGTCCAAGTTTCTCTTTCAACAACTCTACACAACCCTCTGAAACGACACCCAAAACTGTGACTGAAGCCTCTCGGAACTTTGGATCAACACTCTGACTGCTCAAAGAAGCAAATTCAAAAACAGGTGGAAACACATGTTTTGGTAACTTTAAAGACATGGTATCAAGAACTTCCGCAGCGGCGCGATCTGGTGCAAGATCGTCATCATCTTCTTCCCTATTGGTTGCCTCCGTAAGCAGTGGGCACATAACTTGAAGGATCGGGATGATCAACTTATGCTTCTTAAGGGAATTAGATTTGTACTTTGCAAGCCATGAAATGATTTGAATAGCCTAAAACATGAAAAATATTATCAACAAAGCAGGGGGCCTGGGGCGAAATAGGAAAGAGAGGGATGGGATTTCTCTTGTCACTTGAACATATATGAACCTCATAAGAGCTTGAGAGTGCTGCTAACCTGATGACGTGTGCTTGATTCCAAATTTGGACTCGAGCAAACCTCAAGAGAGAACTGCACTATGGCTCTGACTGATTCTCCAAGAAGAGGTGCTGGAGATTCAATCAACTCATCAAATATCTCAAAAGCAATTATTGCAACATCTTCGTCGCCAGATGCAAGGCATTGTCTTGAAACATTTAAGATGCTGGGGATAAATTCCCGAAATTTAATCTGCATTATATGATAGTGATGTATATTAAGAAAATAACAGGAAAACTTTTGCAATTTGGAATTAAAGGCACAAGAAAAAATACAAAAACATGTATGAACATGAAAATGGATCACTGTGCCATCAAGAGTCAACAACGCAAGTCATTTTTGTAAGATTGAAGTGGCCCTGCCAGACATTTAAAAAAAGAGGTTACCCAAAACCCTGTGATAGTGCACACAACCATAACTACCAATTACAGATTATGGATTCAGTTGACTGGAAGGAGATTATATGGATACAAACTATGATAAAAGGTTCTCATCCTATTACAACACAAGAGAAGCTAATTCCAGTAACAAGATTAAGGGGCTGTTTGGTTGGTTTTCCATTAACTGTGTGGATTAATTTGTCTGTATAGATCGGGAGGGTTTTTGTTTGGGAGAGGTTTTTCATAGATGAAAGGAGTGTGTTTCTAAATTGTGAGGGACATGTTTGGGAAAAAAACTTGTCTTTCTGCTTAAACCCCGCCCTAAGAAGCTTACTGAATAAGGCACTTTTATATCATTAAGCCACTACCAAGCAATCTATGTATAGCTGATCGAATAAGCTGTGAGTCCCATTAAGCTCATCAAGCTGCTAACAAACAGGCTCTAGCTTGTCCTAGGGTAAAATTTAGATGGTAATTTGAAAACCAAAAGAATGGTTTACAAAACAGAATATTATCGAAATACAGGGCAATACAGATCACCCATCGTCATTTCAGTATTAGCTTTCATATATTCAAATAATCAGATTGATCAGGCTCCAACAGGTGCCCAAACAGTTGAACTAATGATTTCCTGGGCATGCCAGTTAACACATTTAATAAGCTACTATGTGTTTTGGATTCAATCAATTTAACTACTTAGGCGTCAATATAACAACTTCTGTAACTAAGTGAGCTATTCAGATAAAGCAACTGCAAGATCCATTGGAGGGAACAAATAGACTTACCACTTCAGAGGCGTCATAAGTGAACTCGATAAAAGAGCCAACCGCCCTGTTCAATGAATAAGTTCCAATGTGAAATATGAGATTATATTGGCACTGCAACTGTTTCTAGTAAACCCAAATCTAACACACACACACACATATCCTCATCACAAGTTTTGACATAAAATATTACTTGAGGGCAGCTACTCTAACACCATTGCTAGTCTCATCTTGTAGGCACTTGAGTAGAAGTGCTTGTAAATCAGCAAAATATGGTCGAAATGAATCCCCAATTGTCTCGGTTAAGGAGCTGAACAATATCAATGCCACCTGGTGTCAATGTGCCATTGAAAAAGATACAAGTCATACAGCTATTATTATTTTTAGGAGCTAAAATATGTACTACTGAAAAGTGCAAAGGTAATTGAAGAAAAAGATATCTGAAACATCAAGCATAATAGGCCAATGGCATACGCAAGAATCACATATTGCTATACATCCCATCTTCAGGTACTAACTGAAAATAGAAAAGGTTCTTGAAACGCTTAAGGTGAGGGGTGTGGAGGAGGATTGAGAAACTTTTAAGCTAGGCCACAAACTATTAACAATGAATTATAGATTCGGGGTTGAAATTTGGCCTCACATTCATAGGAAAGCACATAAAATTTTCTGGTAAGAGGATAGTTTTTTGGTATACAACTCACCTCTTGCTGAGGAAAGAGCCTCTTACCCGGTAAGAGGTGGTACGAGATTAGGAAACGACACCTATGTCACAAGTCAGTGAGTCACACCTCGTAATCTTCTCTTAAGATAATCCAGAACTTATGGAAAAGATAATTTCCATAGTCTATGATTTCTCTAGATGCCATCCTTCAAAATGTATTGAAAAGGCAACAGTAGCACTGAAATATGAACTTTTCAAAATTTAAGGCAGTATTTCAAACTTCTGTGTTGCTTGACAATGACTTGTTTAATGCTCATTGTCTTGCTGGATGGGTTAAATTGGGGGCTGGATAAGAAAAGGTTTACGATCACACCATTAGAACAAGAGAGACCTTTGCATGCTACCATTAGCTTTGGGAACAAAATTAGTCAGTAGTAAATTCATGGTATATTTGTGCAACTCTCACTCCAAGGTACGCCTGCTGAGCAAGATATATTGCGATTTCCTCTTCTGTGGACGCGCACCTATGACCCGGGACGGGAAGATAACGTACATCTTCAAAAACATCTACATGTATATATGATGCGTAATTGCTTATAGAGTTATAGTACATGTTTGTGTGTATTCACAAGAGTAAGAGATGGTGGTGCATGAGGGTATTTGCAACAAATACTGAAATTCCTAAAATAAATTTAAGATTGTAAAATCGACAATAACAAAGCACCTCTCTGTGATCTTCTTGTGCACTCTGACTGCACTGAAACAAAAATGGCAGCAAATCTGGCCATTCTCCACCAGGAACGGCATACTTTGCAATGATGCTCACCACATTCGCACTAGCACGCCTCACGGGTGGACTGACAATACAAGATATCCACCAGGCACAGTTAGTCTTACTTTGTTGATAATATAGAACACACAAGATGTAGAGAAAAACCACAAGATGATGAGAAGACATAAAATCCAACTTAACCAAACACATTTACTACATAAAGCAGATAAGAAATAAGATTAACGCTCAACACTTAGAAATGACCAAAATGTTTGATTATATCTCTTGATGGTTTCTTTCAAGTCAAAATGAGATTATCGCATTACCTTTGAAGCGTAATTGGTGCATCAAAACAAACTACAAGTTGCTCACAAATATGGAATCAGCTTTTTTCAGGTAAAGGGATACCATACTATAATCTATTTTGAAGATTCATTTGTGCTTATCCATCTCAGCTTAGCTACAACACTATAACTTGAATTAAACTTCTAATAATCTAAATGGATCTGCCTCAATTTGATGGATGGGTAAGCAATTTAACTGCTCAAAGAGCTAATTTTGTGTCTATCACGCCTTACTTTCACCTCAAAATGATAGAACATTTACTCAATTTCACGAAAACCTCATTTATTTTGAGACCTATGATATAATACTATAGCAATTTAACTACAATTAGCCATCACACAGATATTTACAACAAATTGAAGTAGCCTAACATAAAATAAACATCAATTAACAATCGAAATTCTACCTATGCTCCATAGTGATACTTTCAATAAGAGATTGTTTGACAAGCTGACGAAGCTGAGGAGACAGTTTGGCCCAATGACCAGTGATCTTCTTGCGGAGGAGTACGGCAGAAAGCTGTCGCACATTAGGCGTTTTCGCAGTTCGTAAATGGTGAACGAGTGCCGGAACCACCTGTGGATCCTTCGCCAGCCGCTTAATTTGGTCCTCCGCTTGCCGCCGTGCATCATTGTCAGGCATCAAGAATTGAATAAGCAACAGCTCCAACGACTGCGCCATTGCGGAGGGTTGAGGGTTTTGCTTTTTGACGGCGGCAGAAGAACACTGGTTTTGGGTTTATAAAAAGAGGAGTTTGGTTGGGATTTGGAAGTATTTCACAATGTTACATGATAGGTCCTCTTAGATTTGTTAAATGATAAGTATGGCCCGATACTTTATTATTTACTCGATTTTACCCAGACGGTTAAATTTCTTGATAAAAAAGACCGGAATCGGTCAAACGTTTTTTACGAACGCTCCATTAGTAATTTAAAGTATAGATTAAACATACTTTTGAGAAGAACCATAATTAGTCATGTTGAATGTACATAAAATACAATTTGTATGCATTATACAAACATATAATATTAAAATTCTAGTATAATTTTTTAATTATTAATTTTATCGGTATATTTGTACAATTACTTATTTTATTTATATTATATTATAAAGCATTTATGAAAAAAACTCTTAAAAACAATCCATAAAGCCTTATGTACTGCTATTTAATGTTAATTACTTAAAATCTCATAAAAACAACTAACGAAGCTTTAGGTACCACTGTTAATGTTAATCTAACTCCTTCCTTTTAGTCCTTATTTCTAACTTCCTACAAATTCTCAAATGGTAAACCCCTAAAAAACATCATTCTTTAATCCTCATTAGTTACCTAATTAATTCTTATCTCTTAACCCTTTTCAAATTCTCAAATCATGAACCCCTCAAAAAGCGTCATCCTTTGTACAAACTTATAAAAAAGAAATATTATAATTTTCTCAAAACTACACAAAACCGTTTTATAAAACCGACAATGATAAAAAGTAAAACAAAACATTAAAATCAAGATATATCACGTTGCATTGTGCAAGTACCCTTCCAGTTATATTATAAAACATTTATATTTTTAGCTCTTAAAAGCTCTTAATTTTTCATGAGTATAAGTGTTAAAAACGTAGAAAATGTAAATAAAAGTGAAAGCTTGAACGGTTTTTAAACTCATGTTACCTTTTTCATATGAACGGATCAAATTTTGAAAACCACATATTTATCTGAAATTAAAAACAATCATTTATCTTAAATATAATAAAAACTTAATTAAATAAATTATATAAAGAAAGTATATTTATTCTCTTTGATTTGATACTCATGTTGATATATGTATAGTCAAATTTACATACCCAATAACTCGTACGAACTTACAAATCAGTTTTCATTTGTTATTTCATATACATACGCGAGAAAATTCATTGTCTTTCACATACAAAACAGTATTATACATTTTATATATGAAACAACACTGTATGAACATTGTGTTGTCACATGTGAAATAACATATGAAACAATCATTGCTTAGGTCATTTTGAAGACAAGTTTTTCCCATAATTTTGACATCACAAACCAGGGTGATTAGAGCATCTCCAACAGCTTCCCCGTTTTGAAGAAAATGGAGAAAATAGGGATTTTGGAACACAAATAAGCTCCAACAGCTTCCCCAAAAGTTTCCCCAAAATGGGGATGATAGGATTTTTCCCAAAATTTTCTCCAAATTTGGAGAATACTCCAAATATGATTACCAAGTGTTTTTTCAAATATGGGGAATCTGTTGGAGATGGGTGTAATTTTTTTTGGGGATTTTGACTTTTGCTTCCCCATTTTGAAAATTTTTTAGGGAAGCTGTTGGAGATGCTCTTAGAACACCCTGACCTAGAGATTCACAATCTGATAGTTTTTTTGCATTTATAAATAGTTAATAGTCTAAGTTTTAACATATTTTAAAGACAATATAATAGATAAAATCAAGACCAAAGTGCTAGTTTAATGAATAGATAGATGTTGCAATGACCATGGTCAATAACACACAATAGCTTGTCTTAAAACACGGTGAATTAAAATTCAGATTTATAGTAAAATTTGATTCTATATATAAATATCGATGTAACAGAAATTTATTAATATTTTGACAACACAAGCAATGAACTAATTATCCACGACATCTTATGAGGTAAAATGGAAATAAAATGTCTTATTCAACGTTATTTGGAAAAAGACACCGACTCACTGAGTAGAAATAACAAATATCGTCACGATATATGCAACTACCATTATTTTCACATGTATGTTGGAAGAGATGTAGGGAGCAATTCAAATGAGTATGATCCTCATAAATGTAAGAGTAAACTACAAACTTGGTCCATGTGGTTTGTTGTTTGTAACACTTTTGGTTTCTACAATTTTGAAATTATAGTTTCGCCATTGTGGTGTGCAAAAACGATCGGATTTGGTACATGTCTCTAACATTGTTAGCACGCATGTCGTTAAGGACCATGTGCGTTGCGGACAAGGGCAAAGCATTATTCTGCTTAAACCCTCTTTTTACCTCCTCGGTAACCCCAATTAAAACCCTCTTTTGTTTTCGTCCATATCGTTTACCCTCTCTCTCCACCCTCTCCACCTTCTTCAACAGACTTCATAATGCACCCAACAATATGAACGATACGAAAACTTCGTGAAGATTTTGATCTACATTATGTCTACGGTAAGCAAAAAGTTTAGGTTTTTTTGGTAAAAAAGATTTGAACTTAAATATGTATTTTTTTGACTTATGGTGTTCTGTTGCAGAACACTATCCTAATCTAATTACATTTAAGATGAAGCATGGCGGGATATTTACCAAGCGTCCAGTAAGTCAATATATTGATGATAAGACTATATTTGTTGATTTGGTTAACGTTGATTTGGTTAACGTTGATGAGTTTAATGCCCATGAAATCAATGTCAATATGACAAAGCTTGGTTACACTGGTAAGTATCCAATGTATTATCATTTTCTTACCCCTTGAATCTAACTTACATATTGGACTCGGAGTCATAGGCAATGATCAGGATATTTTGAATATGTTGAAATACAACTCAAGTAATAAGATATTTTGAATGAAGTCAAGACACAAGCTTCCCAATACACGGTGCTAGGGGAGTGGGAGCATAAGTATCAGGTAAGTGGCCCCTAAATGGACATACGTGTGTACATTCTACTCAAAAGGTATGCATATGCAAGAAATGGGAGTCAACAGGCATACCTTGTAAGCATGTTGTGGCTTGTATATGGTACATGCAAGCAACTGGAAAAGATGTTGACATACCAGGGATATGGGTGCACCCTAGTTACAGCCTACGTACATGAAAATTTGTTTATGCATTCAACATTGAGGCAATAAGTGGTAGAGAGCATTGGCCTCAATATGATTGTACTATCACTATCACTCCACCTAAGCATCACAATCCGGGAGGCCCAAAAAGAAAAGAAGAAATACTGCAAAAGAGTTGCGTCATCCAATTGTCAAGGGATCAAAGCTTTTAAGGCATGGGAAGACAGTTACTTGTAAGAAGTGTTTCAAGAAAGGCCATAAATCTAGGACCTGCAAAGGCCAATAAGACATGACAACATGAAGGTCTTTTGATAATGTCTTTTGGTAATCAAAACATTGGTAACTTATGTTGGATAGTTTATCTTTTGGATAGGTTGTGCTGATGTATTTTTTGTAATGTCTTTTGATAATTAGAACATTGTTAACTTTTGGCAATGTGCTTTTATATTTTTGATGATCAACACATTTGGTAATGTGTTTTACTAGTGTACATGTTGTTTAATTTGAAAATGAATGGATGTATTATTGAACTTAATTTGTTCGTAAGTCATTGTATTAATACATTCAAATTGGTTTGTTTTTGGTAAGAAAATTAAAATGACTTGTTTTTGGCTGTTGTAGGCAAAAACTGTTACATGTTGTTGTTTGATTCCAACATGAGTAAATAGGTTTTACACCATTCCAAAGTGAGTAAAACAAGTATGAAATATGTTAGACATTCCAACATGAGTAAACGGGTTGTACACCATTCCAAAAAGAACACTTCACATTACATATTGAGACATAGTAAATATTAGAAGATCCATTACTAAAAGATCCCATTACATAGATATTTGACCATTACATTGTTAAAGATCAATTCAGAACAAAAAAAGATGACAAAAACAACCAACTTATAATCAACAACAATTTCCACCTACGAGCTTCAATTAACTTTTCATTCAACTGCTTCAAGAATGTTCTTGGATCTCAGTAACCCAGAAATGACCTACATCGCACGTAGACACGTTTCGTTGTCAAACCATCAAACACATCTATTGTTGGTAGTCTGTAAAATAAGAAAAAAATTGAGGATAAAATTAGGGTTTCTTAAACAAATACACAGTTTGGAACAAATCTTTTATCATAAAACCTTCGACCTAGGTTGTTGTTGGTCATGAAGTTGGTATAGTCGCAGGGGACCACAACTGCAAATCATCATTAATGAGAATTCTGAGCTTCGATCTTTGAGTATTTGGAGGGAAAGGGAGAAAGAACCATCCTTAAAATCGAGGGTCTAAAAAGTTAAAACATGGTTTTACCCTCATGTGAAACTCATGTGAAGACCCTAACGGCTTAAACTTGACGAGTGTCAGAGGCATGGACCAAATCCGGTCGTTTTTGCATACCACAATGGTAAAAGTGTAATTTCGAAGTTGTAGGGACCAAAAATGTTATAAACAACAAACCACAAGGACCAAAATTAGAGTTTACTCTAAATGTAATTATGTAAATTCATAAATAAAATAAATAAAAAATAAGTATATCGACAGGAACCTAATGCACATGTGTAACACCCTAAAAATTGACTAAAATTAAAACTTGCAATTTCCGGAAAATAAACATCTAAGTTGACAAACCACCCAATAAATGGGGAAATAAAGTATGGCGTATACAATACCAAGAAACGAGCAATTGACAGTCCAACAACCTGATAAACTAAACCAGGTGTTATCTAATTGCTACCAAAATCAACATTTAAAAATCTATTATGTACGCCTCCAAGTACTCCCAAAAATACTATTCACCAACTCATCTTTTCACTCAAATCCGAGGAGCCTCACCGCTTGAAGACCCTAGACATACACCCAAAAGAAGAAGTGTTAGTCTAACAACATGAGGATAAGAACCTACACTTTGTAATAGATAGGAATTTGTTCAAGATACGATGTGAATCAAAATAAAACCCATGGAGGAGACCATTGAACATACAATGCTTTAAGTGTGGATGAAATCTTGGTAACCATAGCAAATTTCATAAGACAAAATAGCCACATGATCGTTAGTAGTATTATGCATATCTCAACAAATAAAACGGAAACAAGCGCAACCCCGAAGAGTCTATAACTTGTGAGCCCCCAACTTCAACCACTCCAGGTCTATACGTTGGGTCATTATAAATCCACAAACAAGCACTTTGAAATTACACCTTACTGCCATGAGACGATGTCCGACCATATAGGTCCACATCTTACTTATCATGGATCCCAATGCCTATTCCGTGCTACGACTCTAGTGCCTATGGATCCATTACACTCAATAACCAACCAAGACTCTCATATAGCCCAATAACAACAATCATTATAAGTTTAAGCTTGATAGTATCGTTAAGACGTACTTCCCATTTAGAAATATCAACATAAGACTACCACCAATGACCATAAGGCATCATGGTTCTTCAAGTTAGGTTTTGAAATTTATTTAATACATAGAAATACTTTTTCATGAATGTTTCCTTGGAAATCTCAATTATCCACAAAAACCCTAATTTTTTACCCAAAGTGGTCAAAATCACTTTAAATGATAAACTTGTAGGACAAGAACAATAATACTTGGAAATCAAGGAATACCACACATCTCACCCTTACCATCATCTATTTCAACAAAACCCATATTTCCTTGAAAACCCATTTTTAGGTTAAACATGTAAATTTCCAAATAATGAACATTAATGTGCAAAAAGGGTTAGAGATCAAATATAAGTGAGTATTTAGTTTAGAATATGAATGAGAACTCACCTTAGAAGGTTTTATAGAAAAAACCCTAATTTTTTGCAATGGAATGTGAACTCTCTTGAGAGCTTTAAGAAGACTTGGAGTAGATCCCCACACTTAAGAACCTAAAGGTTGACATGATTGTACACAAATGAGGTGGGTGGAGGTCATAAGTGAGGAGAAATGAGAAGAGGAGAAGACTTACCACCTCTTGGAAGCTAAATCGCCCTAGAATGGAGAGAGCATCGACTTGGAGATAAATGGGAAGAAAATAGATGCACTCCCTTAAAACCCCGTCTGAAACAGTCTCTCAACCCCCGAACGCGACCTTGACAGGGCGACGATGCCCTTGGCATTAGGGGTGAGCATCGGAACTGGGTACCCGCCTTTGGAACCGGAACCGCTCTAGAACTTCCGGTTCCAGAACCGGAACCGATGTGATTGGTTCCGGTTCCTAAAATACGGAACCGATTAAGACTGGTTCCGGTTTTGGTTCTCATTTTTTTGGAACCGTTACCCGCTGGGTACCCAGTCTCGCTATTTTTTAGTAAAAATTATTTATATATTTGTTATATTTGTTATATTTATATATTTATTATATTTATATATTTATTATATTTATATATTTAATGAAGTGGCATTAGTTTTGTATCTTTGTTAGGTGTTTTATTCGTTTTCATTCAAGTGTTTTATTTGAGGTGTTGACGTAAAGACGTGAATTGTTGTGGAAGCCATTTTGTTGATGTCAAGACTCAATACTCGAGAGTTTCTAATTTATTTATGTAATAATTAGTTTTTATCGGATTAGTTTTCACCATTTGTTGTATTTATTATTTTATGTTGGTACTTTATAGTTTGCAATAGACTTAAAATTACAAGTTTTATTGTATGAATTGTTCAAAAAACTTAAAAAAGTTGACATTGGGTACCCGGAACGGGAACCGGAACCGCCGGTTCCGGGTCCGGTTCCAAAATATAGAGAACCGATGTAAGCGGTTCCGGTTCCTTCATTCTAGGAACCGCCGGTTCCGGTTCCGGTTCCATGAAATTTAGTCGGGTACCCGGTTATGCTCACCCCTACTTGGCATTGTCGCCGAGGCATAGTCGCGGCCATCAACCACCTTACTGCCGTTTTTGTTCCTTTCGGCGCGACGTTGCCCTTCGCGACTGTGCCATGGGCATAGTCGCCGGGCACAGTCGCTGCAGCTGCTGTTTGGCATCCATTTCCAAGGCAGACGCTGTCCGTTACTTCCCGTCAACCGTCCTAGTCGATACCGATCATGCACCTTTGAGAATCCCATGCATGGCTAGCTTTTCGTTAAAGTATGCGCATGAAATTACAAACCAAGCTTAAGTTAACCAAGAAGTTAGTGTCTCGAGAGCACGGGTCGGAAAGGAGGTTCGTATCGTTTATTTGAAAGTCTGGGGTGTTACAATCCTCCCCAACTTGGAAAAGATTTCGTCCTCGAAATCTTAGGTTACGCAAATAAGTGAGGATACCAGCGCTTCATGTCTTCCTCCGATTCCCAAGTCACGTTGGCGCCCCGGTGGTGCTTCCATTGCACCTTGACCCTGAACACATCCTTGTGTCGAAGTTTCGTAGTCGCTCTATCCAAAATAGCTTCGGGCTTCTATGCAACGATTGTCTTCCACTCGGATTTCCGACAATGGTATCACACTTTCCTCCTCCGCTAGGCACTTTCGTAAATAACACACATGGAAAGTTGGGTGGATCCCGTCCATTTCCGGTGGTAAGTCCAATTTGTAAGCTTGCGAACCCACACGTTCTAAAATGGTGAATGGCCCAAGGAAACGGGGACTTAACTCCCCTCGCTTTCCGAAACGAATCAAACCCTTCCAAGGGGATACCTTTAACATCACCGTTCTCCCACTTGAAACTCTACCGGTTTCCTTTTCTTGTCGGCATAACTCTTTTGTCGGTCTTGGGCCGCTTTCAAACGTTCTCTAATGATTTTGACTTTATCGGCTGTTTCTTGTATGATTTCCGGCCCGACAAATTGTTTCTCCCCCGCCTCTAGCCAACACGCGGGAGTCCTACACTTTCTCCCGTACAAAGCCTCAAATGGCGCCGCTTTCAAACTCGAGTGATAACTATTGTTGTAAGCGAACTCTACTAACGGTAGATGAGTATCCCAATTTCCCCCAAAATCAATTACCCAAGCCCTCAACATATCCTCCAAGGTTTGAATAGTCCTTTCGCTTTGACCATCCGTTTGTGGGTGCTACGCCGTGCTCAAATTTACCCTCGTACCAAGTTCCTCTTGTAGTGCTTGCCAAAACCTCGATGTGAACCGACTATCCCGATCGGAGACTATGGATACGGGTACATTGTGCCTTGAAACCACTTCATCAATGTAGAGCTTTGCCAATTTGTCCATCGACAAGGTTTCCCGCATAGCTAAGAAGTGTGCACTCTTCGTCAACCGGTCCACTATCACCCAAATGGTGACGTGACCTTTCAAAGTCTTCGGCAACTTGGTCACAAAATCCATAGTGATTTTCTCCCACTTCCACTCGGGGATTTCCAAAGGTCGCAAACTGCCATAAGGTAATTGATGTTGAGCCTTCACTTGTGAGCAAGTCGTACACCGCTCCACATAATGCGCCACATCCAACTTCATGACTGGCCACCAATAATGTAGCTTCAAATCCTGGTACATTTTGGTACTCCCGGGATGAATGGAGTACTTTGACTTATGCACCTCGTCCATGAGTAGCTCCCGATTCCCACCGATCTTAGGCACCCACACGCGCCCGTTGAACAACTTGACTCCACGGCTATCCTCCGTTAGGAGTTACTTTTGCTTCACCATTACCTCCTCCTTGAGATTTTATTCCAACAAGGCCTCGGACTGTGCTGCTCTAATCCGCTACACTAATCTTGACATGATGTCGATCCTTGAGAGGTTGGCGCGTAGGCTCCCACTATACTCCATTCGACTCAAGGCGTCGGCAACCACATTTGCCTTACCCGGATGGTAAAGCAATTCACAATCGTAATCCTTAAGTAATTCCAACCATCTCCATTGTCTCATGTTCAACTATTTTTGATCGAATACGTACTTCAAACTCTTGTGATCCGTGTACAACGTACATTTAGTGCCGTAAAGGTAGTGACGCCACAACTTCAACGCAAATACCACCGCGACCAACTCTAAATCATGTGTGGGGTAATTCTTCTCGTGTACCTTGAGTTGTCTTGAAGCATAGGCGATCACCTTTCCTCTTTGCATTAGTACACATCCCAAACCCATCTTGGATGCGTCGCTAAAGACCACGAAATCTTCCGATCCCTTGGGTAGGGATAAAATTGGTGCTTCACACAATTTATTTTGTAGAGTACGAAATGCTTTCTCTTGCGCTTCGGTCCAAACAAACTTCATGTTTTTCCGAGTCAACGCCGTCAATGAAGAAGCAATCTTGGAAAGTCTTGAATGAACCTTCGGTAGTAACCCGCCAAACCTAAGAAGCTTCGATCTCGCCCGGACTCTTAGGAGGTTCCCAATTCATCATTACCTCGATTTTGGAAGGGTCCACCTTCACTCCATCTCGGGTAACCACGTGACCCAAGAATTGAACCTCACTCAACCAAATGTCGCACTTGGAGAACCTTGCGTATAACCTTTCTTTCCTTAGGACTTCCAACACCTCCCGTAGATGAAACTCGTGGTCCACTTCGTTCTTGGAGTACACCAAGATATCGTCTATGAAAACGATCACCGACTTATCGAGGAAGGACTGACACACTCGATTCATCAAATCCATGAACACCGCTGGTGCATTTGTCAACCCGAAAGGAATCACTAGAAATTCATAGTGACCATACCGAGTCCTAAACGCCGTCTTTGGAACATCGTCTTCTCTAACCTTAACTTGGTGATAACCCG
Source organism: Saussurea involucrata (assembly GCA_033807775.1). Taxonomy (NCBI): domain Eukaryota; kingdom Viridiplantae; phylum Streptophyta; class Magnoliopsida; order Asterales; family Asteraceae; genus Saussurea; species Saussurea involucrata. The sequence continues at coordinate 112,510,302 of CM066324.1, forward strand.
AACGTAAGTCGATCTTTGGGAAACATCCCGCTCCTTGAAGTTGGTCGAACAGGTCGTCGATTCTAGGAAGTGGATACTTGTTCTTCACGGTCACCTTGTTCAACTCTCGGTAGTCGATACACATCCTCATAGTGCCATCTTTCTTCTTCACGAATAAGACCGGTGCTCCCAAAAGAGATGAACTCAGCCTCACAAATCCCTTCTCCAAAAGCTCTTGGAGTTGCGCCATCATCTCTTGAATTTTGGATGGAGCCAAACGGTAGGGAGCTCTAGCTATCGGAGCCGCTCCCGGTACCAAGTCTATCTTGAACTCTACTTGACGATCCGAAGGCAAATCCGGCAAGTCTTCCGGAAATACGTCAGGAAACTCGCGTACCACCCACACGTCCTCAAGCTTCTTCTTTTCCAACTTAGCATCTATCACATACGCCAAGAAGGACGTACACCCCTTGACCAAATATTTATGTGCCTTCAACATGGAGATGATTGCTACATCTCCTTTTCTTCGTTCACCATAAACGACCACACAATTTCCATCCGAAGAAGGTATGCGGATCAACTTCTTTGCGTATAAGATTTCGGCTTGATTCCTGGCTAACCAATCCATTCCAACCACCACATCGAATCCCCCGATTACCATGGGCAATAAGTCTATCGAGAGTTTCCTTCCTTTCGATTTCCAACGTACAACCCCGCAAAATATCCTGAACCACTACTTGTCCACCATCGGCTATTTCTACCACTATAGCTTCTTCTAAACAACTAGTGGGCATAGACAATTTTTGACAAAAGGAGGTCGACACAAACGAAAAACTTGCACCCGAATCAAATAACACACGCGTAGGTACGGAGTTTAGAAGAAACGTACCCGACACTACGTCCTTTGAAGCCTTCGCCTCCTCGGTCGACATTTGAAAAGCTCTCCTCGTTGCTCTCGGAGGTTCCACCTTCGGCCCTCCGCTTCCCCCCGACTTTAACTTCGGACACTCCCTTCTAATGTGACCCGACTCCTTACACTCGAAACACATCGTCCCTCTGACGGGACAAGAGTTGATAGAATGCCCGGTCTAGCCACACTTATAACATTTTCCCGGAACAAAGTTGCATGGACCGAAGTGCTTGCTCCGGCACTTAGAGCACCATCTAGCCTCCCTCTTCGGGTCGGCTCCCCGGTAGTTATTGTCAAACGTCCTTGGTTTCTTGAAGGGTACAGATTGCCCTTCACACTTTCTCTTTTCTGGCGCTCGAGCAACTTCTTCCTTGCCTCGACTGTAGGCATCCTCCACTAATTGAGCTTCTTCCACCGCCTCACGAAGGGTAGAGGCCTTAGATACTCGGACCATAGTCATCATGTCCGATGGAAGGCCCTTGATGTAGGCCTTAATCTTTTCCTTCTCTGCCGGGACCAAATGCCCCACCAATCCCAACTTGTCCATGAACAATCAGTTGTAGTCTTTAACTGCCAAATTTCCTTTTTTCAAATTCCGAAACTCTTCCTCGATCCGGTCCATGGCTCTCTCATTGCAATACTCTTCCAACAACTTTTCTTTGAAGGTCGCCCAACTCAGTTTGGCCAACACCGTGGCCTCTAGAGACGCGGAGTAGACATTCCACCAAGTAAGAGTCGCCCCTCTTAACATTTGAGAACCAAACTTTGCCCTTTGGCTCTCCCCACATTTACTAGTACAAAAAGCTTGCTCCATTTCTCTTATCCAGTTCAATCATCTGCCCCTTTAAACTAGGGCGGTCTACAACTCAGAAAAGTTTTGAAAGAACAAGCTTTCCCTACTTGTCCAGTTTCTGTTGTCCCCAAACCATCCGTAGGGTTTCCATTGCCAATGCCCCCAGACTCGGCCACTACAATGTTCTCGGCGACCACCTCGTGCTTACGGTTGTTCGCATCCCGGTCCTATATAAATTTCAAGAACTGCTCTTGCTGTTGATTCATGGCCTTGTTCATGGCCTCCATCATCCTGTCCATTATTCGTGTCTCAACTGTTATGTAACTCCCCAAAAATTCGGGCCATTTTGAACCTCAAATTTCCACAAGTTATGATAAACTAAACTTCAACTTATATAACTATAGAAAGGAAATTAACCATCAAGAGTATATTTACAATACATGATTCTTTAAATAACCTATCAATCTAATCACATCACTATAATCAGATTAACTATGTTATCTAAGCAATCCATCAAAATCTCTTCTTGTTAATTAACACCTCTTGCTATTCCAAAACGCTCGTCCCACAACCCTTTATTTCCCCGAGCTGGTACCTGGTAAGAAAACATCATATGAAACTATTAGGCCAACGCCTAGTGAGAACATTCGTTTCAATAATAACATTTGCAAAATCAATGTAAACAAGTTACAACAAACCTGATTACTCATTTTCTTACCGCACGTGTAACTTTATTCCATTACACTATTTCATCCAATACCATGAATAAGACTGACCATAATTCTATCAGCATATCATGCCTCAGAGCCACACTACGAATCTTCAATGATTCTAGATTAATGCTCTTATCCAATAAATCGCAATTACACATGCCCATTTATCGGAAAGGAAGTAGAGATTACAAGCACTTATGTCAATCCCATTTTATTCCTTAGAAATGGGGAATAACGATTATTACCACACGCCTATTCCACAATTTCTACACACACACTGGAATAACGATTATTACCACACGCCTATTCCATGTGATTACCAAACACTAGTGCCTATGGATCCATTACACTTTACTAGCGTATATACATAACAACATATTACAGCTCATATCATATTCTCAAATCTAAGAATTCTAGATAACTATCTTCATCCTCAAATGCCCCCCCTTCGGCGACTTAGCACGGGGGTTCCGCTACCCGGTTAGCGGATGGGGTCAAGGGGCAACGCCCTTGCGGGGTCTGGAGGCAGCGCCCCTAGAAATTTTTTAGAAACTTAACCAGACAAAACATCTAGAATCTGCTTCCAAACATCAAAACCTAACATTTTCAATTTCACAAAAGTGTCCGGACAACAGGGGTTTTCCGGGTAACTTGGGTTTTCCGGACAACTAAACTTTCCGGATACTTTCCTAATCCAGACGACATCCGGATACTAAAACCATCCGGATACCATCCGGTAACTATATTCATCCGGATTCTTACAATAAAATAATACTTTACCCGGATTCTATTGCGTCCGGAAACCTTCATCATCAGAGGTATCCGGATACGACGATTTATCCGGAAAACTCGGTTCTGCGGCCTAAAATTCGATCCAGATTCGTTCCTGTTCTATTAAGCTCATTCTAAACCATCCCATACAGTTCATAACCAATTTATACAGCTATTTCAAGGTTTAATTTAACATGAAAACACTGATTTAAGCAAACAACAAATGAACTCACCTTATGTTTGCAAAACCCACTTCCTGCACAAATCCAAAACTTCAATCTGTTGTTTATGATTCTGTAAATCAATCCAAAACACAGATTCGTTTATCATCATTCATTCACAACAAGAATTATCAGAAACTAAGTTCAATCCCTTACCAATTTGAACCAAAATCTTGCTTTTCTTCCTTTTTCTTCTTTTCTCTCTTTTCTCTCTGCCTTTCTCTCTTTCTGCCGACTTCAACAAAAATCTGAATGAGATAATATCTCATTTCAACTACCTTATCCAAACACACTTTCCAAAAGTGACCAAACCCACCCTTAAGTTTTTCCATTTTTCCAAAAGTAGCATCCTACTTTAATCCCTTGTATTTTAACCCTAATGAATTATAAAACTTCCATATAATTCAAGGTTTAAACCAAAACACAAATACATCCCAATTCTCATTAAAATATTATTTAAGGAAAATTTAGGATGTTACATGTTACCTCTTCCAGAACAGGATCAGATGTTTCCAGGTTACGTCGAGGGATATGCTCAGGTCCCCCTCCCAAAACGGTGTTAACCAACGAAGGTGTTGTTGTCGTTGTCACCCTTGGTTGATCAGCCGTAGATGCCGTAGCATCATGACCTTCCACCCTACTACGAGTATTAACCATCGAAGTCTGCCACACATTCGAGAGTGAGGTGAGAATTAGGCTATAAGAATTTAAACATAAAGAAACGTACTAATACATGCATCGATCATCATAACAATAGCAATCTAAGCATACTCACGTAATGATACATTCATAATAGCAGTAGCTAATTGGGATTATGAACATATTTCACATAAGGATTCTCGTTACCAAGGTCACAACTTTCAACTTATGTATTTCCGTCGACTCTAAGACCATCCTATCTTAGGAGTTCTACCAAAACTCACCGATCCATACTTAATCTTTCCAGCTTAAGTCTAGGCACTTTAACAACATACCTAGTTCACTTAAACTACAGCTCTGATACCAACTTGTAACACCCTAAAAATTGACTAAAATTAAAACTTGCAATTTCTGGAAAATAAACATCTAAGTTGACAAACCACCCAATAAATGGGGAAATAAAGTATGGCGTACACAATACCAAGAAACGAGCAATTGACAGTCGAACAACCTGATAATCTAAACCAACATAACTTAGATTACAATCAGATGTTGTCTAAATGCTACCAAAATCAACATTTAAAAATCTATTATATACGCCTCCAAGTACTCCTAAAAATGCTATTCACCAACTCATCTCTTCACTCAAATTCGAGGAGCCCCACCGCTTGAAGACCCTAGACATACACCCAAAAGAAGAAGTGTTAGTCTAACAACATGAGGATAAGAACCTACACTTTGTAATAGATAGGAATTTATTCAAGATACGATGTGAATCAAAATAAAACCCATGGAGGAGACCATTGAACATCCAATGCTTCAAGTGTGGATGAAATCTTGGTAACCATAGCAAATTTCATAAGACAAAATAGCCACATGATCGTTAGTAGTATTATGCATATCTCAACAAAATAAAACGAAAACAAGCGCAACCCCGAAGAGTCTATAACTTGTGAGCCCCCAACTTCAACCACTCAAGGTCTATACGTTGGGTCACTCTAAATCCACAAACAAGCACTTTGGAATTACAGCTTACTGCCCATGAGACGATGCCCGACCATATAGGTCCACATCTTACTTATCATGGATCCCTATGCCTATTCCATGCTACGACTCTAGTGCCTATGGATCCATTACACTCAATAACCAACCAAGACTCTCATATAGCCCAATAACAACAATCATTATAAGTTTAAGCTTGATAGTATCAACCACCTTACTGCCGTTTTTGTTCCTTTCGGCGCGACATTGCCCTTCGCGACTGTGCCATGGGCATAGTCGTCGGGCACAGTCGATGCAGTTGCTGTTTGGCGTCCATTTCCGAGGCAGACGCGGTCCATTGCTTCCCGCCAACCGTCCTAATCGATACCGGTCATGCACCTTTGAGAATCCCATGCAATGCTAGCTTTCCGTTTAAGTATGCGCATGAAATTACAAACCAAGCTTAAGTTAACCAAGAAGTTAGTGTCTCGAGAGCATGGGTCGGAAAGGAGGTTCGTATCGTTTATTTGAAAATTCGGGGTGTTACAACATGTCAACACGAAAATGTGTTAAACTTTTAAGCCTAGTGAGCTCACGACCTCAAGTAGTTTCATTCCAAATATATAAAACGGTGAAATTGAAAAAATGTTATTTAAATCACAATTTTCCATATGAAATGCATTTATCGTAAAAGCAACATCTTTCTTAAAAACCATCATCTCCATGATGAAAACTCCATATATAAAACACCCAATTGAATATGAAACCAAAATACAATACCACTAAAAATGTGAATACTTCAAAATATTCAAATATCGGAACCTGGATAAAACTCCATAATTACCTATAACACTAAAATAGGGAAACGACTCAATATCCAAAACGAAAACTCATGGATAGGAGAAATTCATTTCCCTAGACCATGGGGAAACAAAAAAAAAGTCACACATCAATGTTATCAAGTAGCACCTCAATTCAATTGACCTTAGTGCACACTCTTTCAAGTTTCACCTCAAGGCTCATGTCCTTAGTGCCTACCCCTTCGGTAGCACCTCAAGGCTTATGGTTCTTACTGCCTACCCCTCCGGGTAGCACCTCAAGACTCAATAATATTAGTGCCTACTCTATAAAAGTTTTCGATCGTTAAAAGACCACTTCGTTTGCCCTCGGATGATTTACACCCCTTTTACGTTGGGTTAATATCATCACATGTACAAAACTCACAATGTACAACTTGAACAATGCTAAATAACTCCGTATGTACTCACCTACCATATATATGATGTCTCATGAATAAAGCGTCTGACCCCTTGAAAGCCATATTATTTAACAAACATATACGAACAAGGGTCAATATGATCAAACGACACCAACACTCAACACAAGCCAAAACAATTGACTCATAAGCTTATGGATCCACGACATTACAACTCCAAATTATATGCCTCCAAGTTGAATGATCAACACACTAAAAAAACATGTAATCCCAAATAAATATGCAATATATGCTAAACCCGTCAATATCACAAGTGAACCATTTTTGTTGAACAATGTACCACAACACATTTGACCCAATTTCAAATCAATAAAACTCCCCTAACTTATTTTTTACTACTCCAATGAAGTTAATAGAAAATGCATTTACTCCATAGCTATGCATTTTTATTTATCAAAAAGGGAATATATCACAATACTTCGATTTATTAACCATCCTCCAAAATATCACACTTTAATGAGTTGTATCTCCAAATGTCTCAAAAACTCAATATACATATTTTCATGGGTTTATGAAATGAAATGTACCAAGAATGCACACATACCAAATAATCACCAACATTTGATAAATAAAAAAGAACACGTTTGAAAACCCGAGATAGACATTTTTGATATGTACGTAGTTTTCACAAAGTACTTGAAACTCCCTTGCGGTTAGGTTACACATAGTTTCTGAACCGATCTATAGCTTCTTAATGACGGAGACTTGAAACCATAAGCATGGATCTTTAGAAATCTTCTCAAGGCAATAACCTAAGTCTCGAAAGGTACCACATATTATCACAAACTTAAATCCACAAAGATCCTGCAAATATATAGCTCAAAACACCCAAGAAACTTACCTTTTCAAGAACTTGGAGCCTTCCACCCCAAACTCTACAATGGAGGTCTTCATCTTCAACACACTCTGATTTCAACCAAACTTGAGAAATATTGAGACTCCGACCATAGATCTTCAATCTCCATGTTCATCCTTCTATTTGTGCTCAAAACCCACTAAGATCTCGCAAATATATAACTCAAAATACCCAAGAAGCTTACCTCTTCAAGAACTTGGAGCCTTCCACCCCAAACTCTACAATGGAGGTCTTCATCTTCAACACAAACTTTGATTTCAACCAAACTTGAGAAATATTGAGACTCTGACCATAGATCTTCAATCTCCGTGTTCATCCTTCTATTTGTGCTCAAAAACCACTAAGGGTAACCCCACATAGCTCAAGAATCACTCCCAAGAAGAGAAAAATAAAGAGAGCGAGAGATAGTGAGCATACCCTAGTCAAAAGAGGCTTAAAAGCCCATTAGGGGCTCCTGGCGACTTTTGAGGTGACTTCAATTGCTTAGAAAGTTGACCGAACACAAAAATAAACCCTTCAGAGTCTCATGCGACTTAGGTCGCTTGACAACCAACCTGACACTTTGTTTAGTGTTTTAAGGTGTTTTATGAGTTCTTGTGTGACCAAACTTGCATGGGAGGTCCCTCAACTCAACCACTTTTCTTCATCTCAACTAAACCAAGCCCTTGATTTAAATATCACAAATAGTCAATAATGGCCTAACACCAAACTACTTGCTAAAACAAATCTACACTCCTAAATGATTAACTGTAAAAATATAAAAATATGGATTTTACAAATAATTAGCATTTAACAGAGGATAACCAAATGAGCAACACCAAAAGGCCCCAAACTATGTTTATAAATTAGGAAATGGGAAAAAGTGTGATTATTATAAATTAATGAGGACCATATAGTATATACTTTACCATGTGTGTTGCAGTTGCTGTTGCATCACAAACAGTGGCGGATCCAGGATTTTTGTATAGTGGGGTCACTTTTAAGGTAGGTTAAAGTCGTTCGATGTGTTTTAGCCTAATTCTACGGTTTCAAGAGATTTTTGAAGTTTTTCGATTGATTTCGAGAGATTTTAAAGTTTTTTTGTCGATTTCGAGGGACTTTTTCGTTTTTTTGGTTAAATTCAGAAGACTTTTTTTGTTTTTTGATTGATTTTGAAGTACTTTCTTTGGTTTTTTATCTAGTAGGGGGGCATGTAAAAAATCACTGGGGGGAAACCATGCTATAACGCTAAAAAATAATTGTTTTTACACTAACAAAATAACATTTTTTTTATTTTAGTGGAGGGATGGGACCCCCCCTTTTTGCAGTTGCATCCGCAACTGATCACAAACCAAAAAACAAGAAAAGCCTCTTAGGTGAAGAGTTTTGACTTGGGGTCCTTTGTCCCAACCACTTAGGCCATCCGTACTCGAGCGGGCTCGGGCTCGGGTTCACGCCTGCGGGTTCCCCGGGTACCGCGGCAACCGGGTACGCCCATGGCGGGTTCAGCGGTGGCGGGCTCGGCGATCGGGTTCCCCACCCCGCTCATACCCGAAGGAGTTTCTCATTTTTTTTTAATTCCAAACGGCTCTTTTCCAATTATTTTTTTTAATTTTTTTTTCAATTTAAACACTATAAATCAACCTCAAATCTCATCCATTTTTCACACTAATTCTCTCAATCCTCTAAATTCTCTCAATTCATTTTTCACTCTCAATTCTCTCAATCCTCTAAATTCTCTCATCATGAATTCAAACACCCCACCCACACCCCGTGGTAACCGATCGACGAGGTCAGATTCACCGCAAGAAACCCCGAACGTTGGTTTCCAACAATTTCAACAAAATCCTTATTTTCCGCAATTTTCCCCGAACGTTGGTTTCTCACAATCTATTCATCCATTTTCTCGTGAAGGCTTGATCCTACAAGGTTTTGCGCCCGCAAATTTCCAACTTCCTCCACCCGCTTTCAACACCGGAATCGATCTTGAAGAGATTGTTCCGGAAACACCACAAACGATCTCCACACAACAATCATCCCCGGATCGACAACCAAGCCCAACACCAAACCCGTCACCAACGCAAAACCAAAAAAAGAAAAAATTTCAAAAAAGAGCCGCCCGACAACCGTGGACTAGAGCGGAGGAAGTGGCTTTAGCGTCGGCGTGGATCGACGTTTCGGAGGACCCCCTTGTCGGTAACACACAAAACGGAGGTACTATTATTATTATTATCATAATTATTATTATTGTTATATAAATATAGATAGCTTCTGGGGTCGCATCGAGAAGGTGTTTTATACGTTGATGTGTCGTGAAAAATATAGAACACATCATCAACTAAGCACCAAATATAAAGATTTAAACAAAAAGGTACAACAATTCGCCGGCATCTACAACAACTTGTATAATAGTAGATCAAGCGGATCGAGTGAAGCCGATATTTTAAAAGCGGCACACGTCCGGTACGAAAATGAATACCAAACTGCCTTCACCCATGAACAAGCTTGGGATATCCTCAAATTATCTCCAAAATGGAATACGGTTCCAACTATGACAAATACATCCCGGGGTTCAAAACGTACCCACACTTCCGATGAAGACGCTGAAAATGTTCAACGACCCATCGGGAGAAACACGGCAAAAAAGGCAGCAACGAGTAGTACGGACGACAACCGCCTTTACTCCGAAATGAGTGACTTGAGAAGTAAAATTGATGATTCGGTTGATTACAAAATGAAAAAACTTGAAGTCGAACAGCAAAAGTGTGAAATCGAGTTGGAAAGGCTATATGAAAAAGACTTCAAGTTTTTCATTGCCCCGCACGATCACCTTACGGGAGCTGCTTTGAATGCTACTTTGGCGAGAAAAGAGAGAATTCGACAAAAACATAATTGGAATTTTTAATTTTATTTTGTAATTTTTAATTTTATTTTGTAATTTTATTTTGTAATTTTGTAATTTTATTTTTATTTTTATGAATGTTATGATTTTTTATTAAAAAATTAGATGAGGTGGCATGTGGGTTCAAGAGGTTCAAAAGGTTGGGGTACGAGATTTGTGGGTTCAAAAAGGTTCAAGAGGGTTCAAAGTGGAGCGCTGATGTGGCGCTGATGTGGCGCTGAGGGTTCAAAAGGTTTGAACCTGGGGTACGGATGGCCTTATAAGGCCAGTATTTTGATTCTATTTATATTTGTGTAACATGCTTTTGTTACATTTATTTTGCTATATGAGATGTGACATATTAAAGATTTAAGTATTTGATTTTCATCTAATAATGAATAAAGTGCAACTGTTTTGGTCATATTCCTATTTTATGTAATGTAATTTGGTATAGATGTTTGCAATATCACATTTGAGGTAGTAAAATGAAGATTTTGAAAATTTTCACACACATATATAAAGGTTGGGTTTATGTGAGAAGTAAAGTTATAGCAAGGCTTGTAAGAAGGATCATTACCTTTAGATCAATCCTAACCGAAGATCAACACCAATAAGATGTACCATATCAATTATCGCAAGAAACCACAATTCATGGCAGTGGCGGACCTAGAATTTTTTTTCAAACGGTGGCACCATTTAACTATAAGAAACAAACGTAGAAATATTTTTTACAAAATCAATGTTGGTCTGGTGGTTAATGCCTTGCTTTTCAAACTTTAGGTCTCAAGTTCGAGTCCCATTATGGCTATTTTATAGAAACATAGTAAAATATGAAATTAAAAACTAAAAACTATAAAAATGTCTCTAACAAGACTTGAACCTGGGTTTTGAGTAGAATAAAACCTTCCAAACCAACTCTACCAAAGGAAACTTGTATCCCTATTGTAGTTTCAAAATAAATATGGTGACACAAATCAAATTGATACGGTTGCACCTTTCACGAACCTAATTTTTTTTACCTTACGGCGGAGAAACAATACGGTGGCACGTGCCACCATATGCTCTTACCTAGGTCCGCCCATGATTTATGGGTGAGAGTCAGATTAAAAGTGATCAAACGTCTAGATTATTTCTTACGCTTCTCAGCTAAACTCTTTTTCTCGATCATTCGTTTCTCTCTATATATATTGTTGGTGCTTGCTATTTAAAATATGTGTAACGACCGTTGAGATCTCCATTGTCTACTCCTCTATCCATGTTACCATATTGTTATAGAAATATATTTTGATGAGTATTATGAAACAGCCAAAAAGTAGAGGGTAGTTATATGATAATCGGATGATATCATCAAAAAGATAAATTACAATTTAGTCCACTAAATACATAATATTACAACTTCACCCCCTTACTTCCCCTTTATTACACCCATTAATGAGAATAGTCCACCTGATAACGTCGCGATGAATCTCCTCCATCTCTGATAAGTGTGATAACCATTTCGCTGGTGATCGAACATTCTTTCAGAGCATCTTCTTCCTCCATTTTCTATCCCCAAATCTTGTACTCATACAGTTAGCAACAGTTATGGCTAATCGGACTGTAATGGTAGTTATAGTCGCGATTGTATGCTTCGTAGTGTTGATGTTTGTTACTCCGGCCATCCCTCAAGATCAGGAGTATCACGATTTCGCCGATCAACGTGAATTCTTCGGTAAAATACTTTTAATTTCTTCAGTGCTTAAGTAGCGAATTCAATTCGTTCTGTTCTTCAAGCTTCGCACTAGAGCAAATTTTTTGTTGATAGATTAATTTGTTTTAATTTTCTGTTGTTATGATATATTGATAGTATTGATAAGAAGTATAAATCAGTTGTTCACTTTAGGAATGCATTAGACTCGATCTGTTTGGAGAAAAGAACTGTAATTTGTACTTCAATGCCAAACCTAATTTTAGTATGGACTTTTATCTTTACTTATCGTGCATAGTGAAGTGCATATACTTTGCAGCTCTTATCACAAATTTGAAGTCCATTTCAATTTTGAAGTAAATACTTTTCTGAACAAAGGGAGTAAAGTGTTATGTAGTTTTTATGTTCTTGGTCATCATTAATTGAATTTCTTAGATTTCATCTGAGTCATGTTTATTTCTTACTGGTTAAGTGGTGGCTCTTACGATATAGTGCAAAATGAACTATGGTTGTTTGGTAATTGTTCAGAATGAAATCACGGGGCTGAATGGTTAAGGGAGGCCCAAGATACAAAATCATTCACAGGGTTTTAGAACCATTAAGAGGTTGACTTTTTTTTTGCCAAACAAGATTTACCTCTTAGCGATTCAGACGTTGCCTCTTAATGAAACTATTAAGAGATAAACAAACAGCCTCTAAGTTCTCTTTTGGATACTTATACACCTGAGCACTGATTTGGTTGGATACTTGCATTATGCACTTTTTGTTTTATCATGTTGTATACAGTTAATCAATTGCAAATTGTTTTCATCTGTTGTAAATTTAACATTCCTACTTTCAGGTATACGCAACGCTTTGAATGTCATTTCGAATGTGCCATTCTTCATTATTGGTGTCATAGGGCTCATACTTTGCTATTACAGGAACTTTTTTAAGTTGAGGTATGTTTCTGGATCTAACTTATATACTGGGAATCTTTTGCTGTCTTTCGGCACTATAAGTAGTGATAGTTTATATTTCTTACCTAAGTCTGCAAGGTGAACTTTGTGGTTGGACATTCTTTTACATCGGTGTGGCTGCTGTTGGTTTTGGATCCTCTTACTATCATCTCAAGCCGAATGATTCGACCCTTGTTTGGGATCGTTTGCCTGTGAGTATTTTTATTCAGTATATTTATTATAATATTTCAATGTATATACACTAGCTTCCAGCTTACATTCTCATGTTACGCATACTGTTGATTTGATTTAACAGATGACAATTGCATTCACTTCTATTATTGCAATATTTATCATTGAAAGAATCGATGAGCGGAAGGGAACATTCTCCATCATTCCCCTGCTGTTGGTTGGTGTCGTAAGCATTTTATATTGGAGGTAAGAATATTCTTTTACTTGATAAAATTAGGTTACATTCCTTTAGCCAATTTTCCTCCATTGCTGACTGTTCTCTTGTTTTCTTATAGGTATTTTGACGATCTCCGACCATATGCCTTGGTTCAGTTTGTACCTTTGATTGCGATTCCATTGATGGCCATCATGCTGCCTCCAATGTACACACATTCTTCATATTGGCTATGGGCTGCAGGTTTGATATCATGCTTGGTCTTTTGCATATGCTTGTAAATATTCACACACTTTATGGAATGTTAAATGGAGTTTCAATATATGGTTTGCAGGATTTTATCTCCTAGCTAAGGTTGAGGAAGCTGCAGATGATACAATTTACAAATGGACTCATCATATAGTTAGTGGACACACTCTCAAGCATCTGTGCGCTGCAATGGTTCCTATATTCTTGACACTTATGCTTGCAAAGAGGGATATCGTAACCGAGAGGTATAGTTTCTTTAATTCTCATGATTTTCATTTGAATTTAAGGAAAATCCATGCGTTTTCAGGTTCTTCAGTACGTATACCGTTTTGCTACTTTTTAATTAGATCATGACTTTTGTGTTGGATTTTCCTTTGGTTGCTCCAATTCCTAAAACCATGGGCGGACCTGTAGTGGTGCCACCATATTATTCTTCCGTTGAAGGGTAATCTTTTTTTAGGTTTGTGAAAAGTGTAACAATATCAATTTGTTGTATGCCACCATATATATTTTGAAACTACAGTAAGGACCAAGGTTCTAACTGGCGTGATGCGTGGCGTGGCGGCGAGGCCAAGCCTCAAGCCTTAGGAGCCACGGCGAAGCCATGGCGTTTTCAAGGCGAGACTTATGGCGTCAAATTTCTAATTCATATATAATATTGTATATAAAAAGATATGTTTTGCAGTGTTACTCAATGAGTCAATAGTAATAAACAAGTTAAATTAAGTTATATATTAAAAAACTTGCAAATAAGACACTAAAAAAGTAAAGAAAAATCAAATACCGCATTTCGAAAACTGCGCATTAGGCCATGGCGTGCCACGGGCTTAACGTGACGTGAGACACAAGCCTTGGTGCATGGCGTGCCATTGTGGCTGTGCGGCGAGTTTTTTAGAACAGTGGTAAGGACACAAGTTTTCCTTGGTAGAGTTGGTTTGCAAGGCTTTTCTTTCACTTCAGTGGTAAGGACACAAGTGCTGTTAGAGTCATTGTCTTAGTTTTGAACTTTTAGTTTCAGATTTACTATGTTTCTAAAAGACCTGCAATAACAGGACTCGAACAGAGACCGCATATTTGAAAAGCAAGGAACTAACCACTAGACCAATATTGATTTTGTGAAAAATCTCTATATTTATTTCTTATAGTTAAATGGTGCCACCGTTTGAAACAATTTATGGGTCCGCCCCTGCCCCCTCGGACCCACATAGCATAATCGCAAAATATGATGTTTAATGAGGAAAATGAATTGTAATGCATTTTGTTGCGACTCTATTGCAGGCTAAGCTTGCTGCAGGTATGGAAAATATCATGGAGCAAGCAAAAAGCAAATGGTGTGGAGACTGAGAATCAAAGTTTCACCTATTCCAGTGTTCCTGTTGTTGAGTCTCGTGAATGAGTTCGCCTTCTTACCAACTTCACCTGTATATATATATTATATAATGTAGTTCGTTAAGCACTGATCGCTACATAAATTTTCACAGAACTTGACCGTAGTTTGTAGACACACAAGAAAAGTACGGTTTTACCCCTATACAACAAGAAACCCCGTCTTTTGTACATGACAAATATTGTTGTTGACTAATGCTTACTTCTTTCACCTGTTTCGGCTTGCTTTAGTCTTTAATATGAATGATAACAAAAGTCATTGGGACCAAATATCGTGTTATTCGGGCTCTTTTATGAAATTTGTTTTGTGATTCATGCCGCAACTTGCTTTAAAAGACTTGGAAGAAAGATGAGTAAACGTCCTATTACTTATGGACTACTAATTTGCTCCTCAAATGTATTCACACCAAGACTTGTTTTTATTTATTTTATATTTTTAATGTATGATTTGACCTGATAAAAACGTACATTTAGCACCTCCCAAACTAACACACAGAACAAACATTTGTGTGGGCAGTGACCCATTTTCCCTCTCAATTCCTCTTCTTGTGAAAGAACCAACCAACAAATAAATATCTCAAAACGTTTTTAAATAAGATAAAAGTGGAAAGGATTGTGGATCTAAATCATCGTCGTGAACAATTTGCAATCGTGGTTAATCGACAAATAAGTAGATTTAAATACTTTTGAATGTTTTTTTTGGGAAGGGTGTCCTAGGCTATGCCTAGACTAATCCCTTGGCAAATTATGACTGTAAGACATCAGCCCTGATTAAACCTTAGTGACCACAATTGTTGTGTACGCTTGGATTAGAACCCTGGGCAGATGGGATATCCACCACATCTCCCAAGGCTTTAACCAGTACACCACAACCCTTGTGGTTACTTTTGAATGTTACTAAAGAAAGAATGCTAGATTTTTGAAGGATATATTAATACAGAAAACATTGTATCCTTTTAGACAAGAAAGTAAAAAAACCAATCCAATCAACTAGGTGCTCACACTAGATTAGCTAGTTGATTAAGTCATAGTTTACAAAGATGATGATCAATAGTTGGTTGGGATTGGGACACAACCTAGACTCATAAGAGAGGTGTTTGTGGGGAGTAATAATAAGCTTCTTTCTCCCGCCTCCCGTTAGCCTTAGTCGTTGAGTGAATCAACAAATGTCATTGGAGACGGGTTCCGTACGAGGCAGTTAAAGTCATCAATAATCAAATTTGTGTCAAAATATAAGTGTCTTTCATCTTTTATGTTGTTTATATACTTTGTCCTGTTATTATTTTTAAAAATCGATTATCATGCTCATATTTTCTTAACAATGTTAATATCACCATTAAAGCATCCAATGCTCTTTTTACTTGGTGGCCAATACATAGGTTTATGTTTGGTAATGATATCGACGGTGTATAAATTAATAAACCAGACAAGTTTGAAATGATTAATTGCATTTTATTTGAATTTGATCAACCAATCAAATCACCCGATCGAATTAAAGTTTGAGGTAGTCAGTCACTTCATTTAAAAAGATATTATCGATGTTGACCAATTAGGGATAGACCTAGGTTCATGTCATGTATATCTAGGATGGTTTGAGATCACAAATGGGGTGGTGGCGCAGTTGGCTAGCGCGTAGGTCTCATAGCTACCGAGTGATCCTGAGGTCGAGAGTTCGAGCCTCTCTCACCCCATAATATTTTTCTAAATTTTAATAACTCTTTTTTAACACATTTGATAAAAAAACATATACATAAAATTAAACGAGGTGATGAAAAGTTGAACCCGGTCGGCGAATATTGTGAACCGGATTAAATGGGAAAAAAAGATGAAAAATGCGCATCCGGGGAATCGAACCCCGGTCAGTACCGTGGGAGGGTACTATGATACCACTACACTAGATGCGCTATTAGTTGATATAGATCTGCAACTAATCTTCATAACAACGCATTTGTATTGAGGCATGACTTTTTGAAGAAATACTAATAAAACACTTTACTAGTTTTTTTTCTTCTATTAAATACTGTATGAGTTAAATTGTTTGTTTTTTAGTTATTGGTACTGTATAAACTCTTCTAAGTTAGTACCCTCCTTGGTTATCTACTAAAAACATCATACTTTTCAGGTTTCTACTCCTTGGTCAAAGTGAAATATACAAAATTCATGTATCTAGATTTAAAATTAATTAGAAGCTCCGTAAAATGCAAATCTTGCATTTGTTGCACACCTTACAAATCACAGTGTACATATGTGAACAATGTGCATATACATATGCATATGCATATGTGCAAGAATATACATATAATTGACATACATTTATATGGGATAATGCATATATGCACATTGGTTTGTAAGGGGTGCAACAAATACATGGTTTGTATCCTCTATATATATATATATCTATATCTATATCTATATCTATATCTATATCTATATATCTATATCTATATCTATATCTATACTCATTTATTAAAAGAATAAGGAGCAGTTTTTTTCAAGATTAGTCAGTTTTTTTTTATTAGCCACGTTCCTTCTCCAACCTCTCCCTCCCCCACTTCCCAAAACCCCCTGCTTTCTCTCCCTGATATTTGCTGCCTCTCCCTGATATTTGCTACCTCTCCGTTCCCCCAAAACAAGAAATCGGGAGTCCTGGACGATCCTCTCATCTGTGCACACATCATCGATCCATGGAAGATAATCAGCCGGGATTCAAGCTTCCACCCAATTTCAGGAGGATGCAGGCACAATGATCATGGATTCATCATCGAAATCTGTCCATCCACTTCACGAAATCGCAATGACTCCAACTCACAAGCTTCTGTTAAAACAATGGCTGAAAGAAGAAGAACTGATTCTCAATCGAGTTGCTCTCAAAGAAACACAAATCTATAAAAATCGAAGTTCTTGTGATTGATACAGGCTTCGTTCGATCAATATTTGGAGGATAAACCTAGAGTGTTCAAAGCAGTCGTTCCTGACAAGCGTAGAAGCCAACAACTCGATGAAGTATGTATCCATTTCTACCTAATTTCATTGTGCATCGAACTTAAATTCGTTATGATTAATCTCTTGCCGGCGGTAATCTGAATTGGAAACTGATATCAGTTTGCGATTTCATCCTTATCTTCTACCATTGATTGAATTTTGTTTCAATTATTTAGTTCATAGGCTTCAACTTTCATAATTTATTGCTGGATAGAGGATATTAAGCTTATTAACCATCTCTAATAGATTCTTCAAAGTCGTTTCATTTTGTAGTTCAAGATAAACAATATTGTGCAACTGATCAGTTTGTTGGCCTATGGAAGTTGTCAACCAGGTTCATTTTTGAGGTATGCAATATTGTCTTGCCTGAATTTCATATGACAGCAAAACACAATATATTTGCACAAAAACATCAGAAAAAACATCACAAAAATGGCAAGGATTCCGTGTGTGTTTCTTCGACTATGTTTGAGATGAAATGGTTTTCAATTGCACTTACAAATAGGCTATTTTTGTGACAGAAATCTATAATTTTCTATTCATTAAAATGGTTTGAGTTGCTTATTCATTCAGACATTTGTTGATAGCTTCATTTAACTGGTATAGTATAATTGCTGAATTGTTTGGTATTCATTACAATAATATTTTTTAAATTGTTTTTGTGGGTTATGATTGTAGTTACTAAGACGTTTTTTTTCCTTCATAAAATACCTGCCATTACATTACTTTTTATTGGTTTCATTTAAGGTTGATTTTAGGCGGCGTTTACCAAGCATTTATCGAGTCACTTACTTTATCAGGTGAGTATGACAATAACCAGAGGCATGATAATAACCAAGGTTCTGACCTGGTTAGTGCTTATTGTGTAAAAGATGCTTACAAATAATCCATTTTAATTAGTGCTTATTGCCCCCTTTTTTATTCATTGTTGTCTCTTGTATTTCTATTTGTATTTGTTAATACAATTTGCTGTTGCTCCCTTTTTTATCCAAGTTCAAAATTTAAAACAATAAACCACTTGCAGGTTCTTGTGGTTCAAGAGAAACACTATTGTGCAACTGATCAGTTTGTTGGCCTATGGAAGTTGTCAACCAGGTTCTTTTTTGAGGTATGCAATATTGTCTTGCCTGAATTTCATATGACAAATAAAAACACAATATATTGCACAAAAACATCAGAAAAAACATCACAAAAATGGCAAGGATTCCGTGTGTGTTTCTTCGACTATGTTTGAGATGAAATGGTTTTCAACGTTTTTAAGCTTGATGGTTTTGTGTAATTTTTAATTTTGATGCAGGACAAGCTTCTGGATCCAACCAGCGTTACACATCTTTTCCCTGTCACCAAGTTTCTTAGATTGTTGGCTACTGGAACTACAGGTTGTTATTTAATGATATGAATCATAAAATATATTATCAATTAGCCAATGATTCGCGGTCAAGTATCCATGATTCTTTTGTGCATTGTTGAGAGTTGATATTAGGTATAACTTTTGTGCATTCTTAATGGCAATTTGAGAGGAGATGGCAACAAAAATGATCCTGGAATTTTGGCTTCTAAGCAACAAAAATTCATGAATAAAGTTGGATGTATCTATTTTCTTGTAAGCCAAGGCTGAGTAGTGTTCTGTACAATTTTTCAGCTGATGCAAGGACCTTGGTTCAACAAGCAAGGAATGAGGCAGCCGAGTTTCGTTTTAAATATGGGTATGAGATGCCTGTTGATGTATTGGCTAGATGGTAAGTCTATTTTCTTGCACCTTATTAAATTTGTTGGACATTTGGACATAAGTTTTTGCAACTGCACTTTCTTTCGTAAGATGGATCAATCAAATACTATTTTTTTATACATTTCAAGCTGAAGTTATCTATGGAAATTATGGTATATATTTTACCTGGGTTCCATTTATTCCATTGTGCCATGTTTGATGCTTTTGCGCCTGTTAAGTGTGTGCTTTTTCCAGGGAAAGTATAGTAGTGTTGGGCTATATCCGATAACATGGCCTCTGCTCACATGAAAGAAGCATGCCCAAAAAATCATAAATCCTTAAACTAATAAATGAAATGAAAAAAAACAGGACATCCTTTTAAGTGAAGTTGTTTTGTCTTAATTGTTTTGTTTTTCTTTGTGTCATGTGATATTAGTTGCATATCACAGGATCAAATCGTAGGGAAACATTTTGTTGATTAATTTTGAAAATTGTGGCAGGATTGCAGACAAGTCCCAAGTATACACTCAACATGCTTACATATATGTATAGAGGTGGGTTCAAACGAGGTGGGTTCAAACTAACATATATATTCTGCTCCATGCCTCTCCTAATCCTCTGTCAGTGTTTTGATTTCCCAAATCAGGCCCCATCAGTTGGAAATCGAAGAAGAAGGTCCATCACAGGTATGAAATCGTAGATTTTTAACAACTTTGGGTTTTCAGTTTTGAAACATTTGGATTTGTTGATCAAGCACATTATAGTTTGTAACTAATAAGATTTAAGAGCTAATAAAGATCAATTCTCCGATCTTTAACCCTTTCTAGGCTCTGGCAGTCTTTTGTTCATTTAGATCCAACATTTTTCTGCAAGTACGAAATTAATGGGTTTATACCTCACTCCGTTATGTTTTTCTGGCTATTGTTTTGGATAATCGGCTTCTCTTTTTTTATATTAGGAAATTTTGTATCTGAGACTAATATGTTATAAATAATTATTCAAAATTATGTTTATTTTTAACTTTGTGTCTCACTGGATTCTTCATCTTAAGATTTTCCTGAGGTTCAAACTGTGTTTATTTTGGTTTTTGAAGAGAAATGCTTCATGATTGCTTGATCTGATCCCTCAAGGGTTTGTATATTTTACATGAAAAAGGGAATTTAGAAGAGGGGTTTGTGTAAACTGGACCTCCTAAATTCATCACTAGATTCATGTCTTTTCTGCTGGTGGTGGTCCATTGATCTCAAATTTCTTGTGGTAGATATGATTCATGCATTTCAATTTACAAGGTCATATGGGTTTAAAAGGATACTCCTTATAAGATGAATTGTGGTTCATATATATATATATATATATATATATATATATATACACATACAGAGGCTCCTTCAAATGTAATTTTTTTTTTCGTGTAAACTTTGTAGTTTCATAGGTTTTTTTGATGAATTTTTTTTATGGAATTGTTTATTTTGATGAAATTGTTTCATATCATTCATTTATTGACGATTTTTTTTTATGAAATTTGTAGTTTCATAGGTTTTTTTCATTTTTATGAACTGTTTCATACATTTTTCGTTTTCACCTATGAAACTACAAATTTCGCAAAAACATTTCGTCAAGAAATGAATGATATGAAACAATTTCATCAAAATAAACAATTCCATAAAAAACTTTCATCAAAAAAACTTATGAAATCGGGAGTTTACACGGTTTACACGAAAAAAGTTTACATTTGAAGCTCCCTCTACACACACACACACACACACATATATATATATATATATATATATATATATATATATAGTTATCAAGAGTTACTTTAGCTTATCTGATTATTGGTGGAAATGTTTTGTTAAACTGTGTTTTCTTGGTAACAGTGGGGTAGCATCTTTGTTCCACTAAATTCATCTATACTCTTATTCTATTGACACATAAAATTTTGACCATACAAAACCTTTTGTTATTTGAAGTTAATTCAAGACCCGATAATTAATATCTAATATGGCATAAGTTTAAATTGTAATTACCGAATAAATAGCCATCACTTTAAATCAAAAAGTAATGTTTCATTAAAGAACACTTGTTATATATTTCTAAGAGAAAGCATGTGTTATTTAAATTTTGTGTCAATTTTTTATGAAAATATATTTTTGTGGTGAAAGCAGAATTACGTTTGGTTTGGTTATATATTTCTAAGTGAAAGCATCTATACTCTGCTACTTGCTTCAATTTAATCCTTTTTTGATTATATTAACATTAGTGTATCCATAAATTTTGATTAAATATTCAAGTACATTACACCTATGTATCTAATGTTCGATTTTTTGGTCGATTTTCACCGGTTTGTGTTGGATTGGCTATTGCATTCTGAATTATCTTCAACTTTCAGTAGTTCCTCTTCGATTGAGAAGTGAGCTCTAATGAGACCTATGCATCAAGTGAATTTTTTGAGACATATTTATCTAATGCCTATTTGATAAGAAATAATACAAAACATGTAGCAAGATTGAGGATTTGAGTATTTGGTTAACCGAATTGTGTCCCGCTGCATCGCGCGGGTACGATGACTAGTATATATATAATATGGATAGACTTGTTTGACCGGGGGATCTTTTTTATAGACGGTGTTAAGTGAAAGCAAAACAGGAAGCTTGCAAGTTTGAAGTTTTCCACAAGTAATATATTCCCACAACCATACATTGCAAGTAAACTTACCAATGTTGTTCATTGTGACATTAAATCAAACATTTGGTGTGCATATGTTATCCAACATATAACGTTAAAAATCAGGTGTTTTTCTATTAAGCCACAAATAAACACCCTAACATGGCTGTGTGCATAAGCTCATTATGCCATTAGGTTTATTAAGTCAAAAGTAAACAACCCTAAGCTTTATATATATATATATATATATATATATATATATATATATATATATATATATATATATATATATATATATATATATATATATATATATATATATATATACTAGGCGTGATCTTCGGCCGTCCATAGACGGCCCTCTGCCCAAGGGTAATTAATAGATGAAAAAACAATTATAATATTGTTAAATAGAGAGTAATTAATAGACGTATTTATCATCAATTGAGTATTTGAGTTCCAACAAAAATATCAACTATGTTATTTTAATTCAATTTAAGTGTTATCTCTCGTATCTAAATGCCCTATGGTTGATGATTTTATATATTCATAAAATATAAGTCACGGTCACCCTGCAACACAATTAGGTTTATAGGATGCTACAAATGTCTAAATGTTCTAATAAAATGCTTTATATGACTTAATTTATAGGACCAAACAATAAAGAATATTATATTTTAAAATGTTGTAATAAGTTTATAGAATGTTTTCGGGTGGCGCAACAAGCTTTTTAAGACAATTTTATTAAAAAACAATGTATTAGCTATTTTATAGAATAAAATTTGAAAAAAATGTCTTATAAAAATAAGTGTCCTATAAAATGATGTGTTCACATGACACTTATATAAGTGTCATAAAAAAAAAGAATACGACGTTTTGAGTTAAAAGTGTCTTAAAAAACTTGTTAAAGCATCTGAAATCGTCATATAAACTTATTACAACACCTTTAAACGAAATGTTTTATTGTGTGGTTATATAAACTTAAGTCCCATAAAATGGTCTACTGGGAAACCTTAAAAAAAGGTTCACCTAGGCTTTGCCTAAACTACATCCTTGGTGAGTCGTGGTCGTCTGAGAATAAGCGTGGCCACAAGATGTTAGCGTCTAGAATCGAACCCACCAGCATCACCAGGACCTTTTGCCAACACACCAACACCCTTATTGGTGACATATAAACTCAATTTTATTACAATGTCAATCTTTTATCGAGTACTTCATTAAACCTTAGATTTGAGTTAAAAATGAGTTTGATACATGTACTAGGTTGAGTTTGAGCTTACAACTTCTTTATTTTTTGAACCATATGTATTTCTTAAGTTTTAGGGTAAAATTTGAATACAACTTATTTTATGGAATATAATTATGATGATTGATATATTTAAACTTTCAAATCACAACTCTAGTCTTCTTTAAGTTGAACTTTAAGAAGACTTATCGAGCTATCCAATTGAGTTCTACTTTAATCTAACACCAAAATCAAGATTAGCTCAACTTGGCTTGTTAATTTGTAGTGAGGGCCGTTCCTGAGATATTTGGTGTCCTAGGCGAAAACATTTAGAAATGCCCCCAATTAAAAAAACTATTTTTTAATATTATTTGTAAGAATCGTTAAAATGATGTTATCGTCTTATCGAACAACGACTTCACTTACAATGTTCACTTTGTTAGGGATAACACTTTTGTTCAATGACTTCTAATTCTTAACATTTCATGTAAATGCAAGGTAACAATTCTTATTGTCAATGAATCATTCAAATAAACTGAAAATAAACTAAATTTAGCATATAGTAAAACCTGATACGTGTTTATGCTAAAACAAACAACATTCCATATTCATTGTTGGTATAGTAACTTGATTATGTTATGATGTGCTTAAGATGGATTGAAGCAAGTTCCCAAATATGGTTTAGAAAAGTCATTTTATAGCAAATTCATATAATTTGTTAAAACAATTAGAGCATACAAGTGCACTATCAGGGTGTTTGGGATTGCTTACCTAAAGTGCTTATTAAATTATTCTGGTGTGGTACCGGTAATAAGGATTTTTTAGTATTTGGATGGAAGAAAAGGAAATACTTATACTGGTTGGCACCGATAATAATAATTTTTTGACTCATTTCTAACTTATTAACTTATTTGAAACAACTTATCAGTTTTTGGTCATTTTAGATGCTTCAATCCCAAACACCCCTAAAAAGCAACTTATTAGCTTATTACGTTTTGGTACAACTATAAGCTAATCCAAACATTTTTTTTATAAAACTTCGGTTTGACTCCACATAAGTTGATAAACACTTTTACAAACAAAAAACATAAGATGTTTTAAATATTAATCCCAAACACCCCTATATGTAAAAATAAAGATAACTTATCAATTTATCGTATAAACAAATTGACGAAAGTATACACGAAGTAAAAATAATAAGTTTTAAAGTATGCTCACAAAGCTTTATTTATTGTTGAATGTGATTGGTTTTTTTTAATCTTATTTTAGATAAATATATATTGTAATAAAAGAAGACAAAAAAGAACTTATAAAATAAGATAAAAGGTAGAATGTAATAAAAATAAATCCAGGACACAAGTTAATCAAAAACGCCACTGGCCTTGTGGTAAGTTCGCCTTTATTTATACTAGAGGTCTTGGGTTTGAGTCTTGTTATGCTGTATTTTTTGTTGCATAGTAACAACGCCCTAATAAGTTGATGTCCTTGGGCTTGTGCTGCCCTTGGCCGCCATGCCTTGTTTGTAACCTTATGTTTCAATTTATTCATTAGCGAAATGTAATGGCAAAACAAGAAAATGTATCAATGCAAAAACCTCTAATATTGCACAAACTTCCCTAAATCATTATCGGGTCTCTCATCCACGCATCAACACCAATGGTCGTGGGAAACTTAGCAGACGTGGTGGTAGGAGATAAGGGGTGTGCGGAAAGTCAACCGATCCAATTAAAAACGACCGACCTTGATTGGATATCCAATTGTAACTGAACCGGATCAGATTGAAAATTTCAACATCCAATTTGGATCGATCGGTTTTTGGATGACAGTCCAGAACTGAATGGATTCACCATCCAATTATCATCCATCCGCCATTCGGTTATCATCCAACCACCCATCCAATTAACATCCATTTACCATCCAATACATTATAATTCAAATAAAAAAAACTTTTATTTTTAAAACATTGGATGGATCCAATCCAATATCCATCGGATGTCGGATGGATCCAATCCGATCAATGGATATCCAATGAGAATATCCGATGGATGGAACCAAACCGATCTAATCATCCACTGGATTGGAAAAATGTTGGATGTTTGGATCGGTTCGAATTCCCTCACATCCATTAGATGTCAACCGATGAACAACCCTAGTGGGAGACATCACTTTGGTGGTAGTGGCGAAGGACGTCACCATGGGGGTCTTGGAACTTCTTATCTTAAAGATTTTTTTTTTCAGTTACCACAATCGACCACCAATTATCTGCCAAATGTGTGACATCCCTAGCTACACCAACCACTATTGTCCCAATTTTGGTGCAACGATAAACATAACCTATTAACCCCAACATCAAACTCCGCAACAATCTTGGCTTATGGACTCTAGTGCTTCTGCAACACCAAATATTTTAGAGCTTTCGTTTTTATTACTGAATGGTATTATAAAATATTGAGTTTTAGGATATTTGAAAATCTAATCAGACAATAAAAATGAGAGAAAGCACGAAACAGGGGCTTAGGAGACTTGGTGCACGACCTGGTTCGCGAAACAAATAGCGTGCCTCACTGTTTTGTCTGTGAGAGAGTTGGTCGCTGTAGGCGACCTGCCTCATGACCAGGGGTTGCGGGCAAGGTCACATGGATCGATCTAGGTGTTTAAGCCCTATTTTTCTAGGGTTTCTTCACTTCCTTCCACCCTCTCCACTCCTCCATCAATTTGGGCAATTTTTGATAGGAAAGAACATTTTTGGAGCCTTTTAAGGTGAGGATTTGGTGCTTGGTAAGTTTTTGGGAGATTGGGGGGTTGGATTTCACCTCCACCCTCCTCATGATTGAGTCTGATTTTGAGTTACTTCTTGGGGATTTGGAGGTTCCTTGGAAACAAAATAAGCATTGTACTCAAAGGGGGTTGAGTCTTTACTTTGGAGATCTTAAGTTTTGGAAAAGTCTCTTATGTCTTTTGAGCTATATTTGCTGAATTTTTGTGAATCTAAAGCTTATGCTAGTACTATTGTTGGGCCAGTGCGTTGCACGAGAACGATAGTATATTTTTAAAAACAATCAAATGAGTTAAAATGGAACATAATTCATCAACTAATATATATATATATATATATATATATATAGAGAGAGAGAGAGAGAGGAAGGATTAGACGCGAGAAGGGGAGAAGTGTGATCTCATATATGATTACACGTCATGTGTTTGTGTTTAATCATATATGATTAAACGTCTAAGAATTGCCAATGTAACATGTGTTTAACATGTTTATAGATTTCAAGACCTTCCATCACCCTTTTATATACCCATCTTCTTCTTTCAAACTATAATCTTCCACCAATGAAAGATGCTAAAACTCAAATCTTATTTTAAAATTTGAGGAATATCCAAACATCATCTTGCCAAGTCATTATCCTTGGTTTCTCTTTCAATATATATTGATTTGATCGATATCGATATATTAAATGATTGGTGATGTAAAATGAGTCAACCTTATTAGTTATCATAAAAGCATTATGTTAATTATTTGTTATATGTTAATGCCAAAAATCGCACACAAGTACAACTTGAGGTTGATTGTGGAGCTTAACAACTAAAGAAAGGAATCTTACGACAAAGCGTGCAACAAGGACAAAAAATTGTAAAGAGACAGAGATTTTGATGACGCGGGAAAAACCTCAACGAGGAAAAAACCCGCGGACGACTGTGGAAGCCGTCGCTGCACTATGATCGCCAAACAGGGGCGATGTCCTTTGTTTCAGGTGTCGATCGTACAATGATTACAATACAAATGACTTGAAATGTAAAAATAACAAGTGTATCGAGTCTAAAACAAGTGTGTCGTGTGCTAAAACTCTTGGTCGAGAGTGTGAGTCGTGCGTCGAGAGCGATCACTGGAGAGAAATTCCTTTGCTTCAGATGTTCTTGAATATGCAGTGTGATTCTTGAGTTTGCTGGTGTTAGATGATCTGCAAATGATAGCTTTGTCTTTGTATTTACAGTCTTCGAGTGCTTTAATGACTTCATGATTCTTCTAGTAACAGTCGTACCGGTCATCGTTGTTTTAATGCTCATAACTGCTCTGTCGGTTTCGTCCGTTGGCTATGAATGATGTTGACCTGCATTGAATGATGAAAACGTAACAGAAATGTCGCGTGTTAGTTGGTCGAGGTCGTACGTTTCTACATGACGGTCGAGTGTCGAGAGGTACTTTCGACTATGGCTTAGGTCCAAGGACAAAGTGTTGACGATTTAACCTTGTTACCAGAGAAGTGTAATAAATGTTTTTAATGTCTCGGTCGTGGTCGAGGCTGGTGGATTTTTGCCCAAACAGTTTGCCCCCAAAATTTGAAAAAGTGGAGCGACAAATTCAAATTTCAAAAGTTTTTTAAATTTTGCCAGTGACACGTGTAAAAAATCCTTTCAGTTGCCTTGGAATAGGATCGGTCCAATTCTAACTGAATGGGAAGTCGAAAAGAGGATAAGGTCGTGACGTCATGCTGGCGCATGATTATGCTAAGCAGCTGTCATTGCCAGGTGTCGACAATCTGTCGAGCATTCGAAAAGGCAGGGGCACGTGTCGACTATCGAGGGGTTCGACCTGACATGATTTTTAGCATAAATAGAGATCTTCGACAGATCCCTTCCATTTACGATTTCGGAGAGTTTTGAGAACGAGATTCTTCTGGGATTCTTTGTTGCTCTTTGTTCAATATTTTCCAATCTTGCAAGAATCTCTGTCTTACTTAGATTTTTCGTGGCTTTTGAGCACCTATATAGGGTATAGTTTTGAACCCTTTTACTCGTCTTTTAGCTAAGACATTCATGCTTTGGGTTTATCATTGACTCAGCTAATGCCCTGATTCTGAAGACTTGTGGCCTTTTTCATTTTTAAGTTTATCTTGTGATGTTCATCTTTTATATATTCTCAGGAGAATCGTAGATGAAGGTGCCGACGATCTCGGCTAAAAGAGCAGCTCAACTCGATTTCGCCTTGATAACTGAGTCGGGGGTTTTACCGAAGACGCGGATGACGATCCTGAGGGAACCATTTTCGAAGGTTGATTGCTCATCGAGAGTCAATACGCCTGAGAAGGCGAAGGCAACGATCGCGATTGATGTGACATCGGTGGATCTTGCGCAACTGGCGACGAAGTTCCCTTTAGCCACGTCGACCCTTTCGTCGGCCGACAAGGGCAAGGGTGTTAAGACGGGAGAGGGTGATAAGGAAGTCACGATGGTCAACTTTACGTTGCCGTTGGACCCCTTAGTTGACAATGTCCTTGTCGGGACGAAATTGTTCCCGTATCTGAGAAAATATCAGCTCTTATCTTTCGAAGAGCGTTTCCGAGGAATTTTCGTCGTAGAGACGAAATCACGTATAGTCGGATTGGCGTTCCTAGTAAGTTTCTGTTTCTAAAACTTACGTTTCGACGTTTTTCATCGAGCGTTTGTTAATATATTTCTTTGTATTTTACAGATATTCCAACCTTCTTTTGCGAAGGTAGAGAAGATGTTGGACTGGGAGTCGACCGTCGAGAGCTACGAAAAATATCGTATTCCTTCCTCCAACCTTAACATTAATCTTAAGAGCCGCATTCTAAAGATACTGCGGATTCACCTCCGCAACATGTCGCGGCACACGATGTTGGGAAATAATTCCCATACTCGTTTGATCCTTGCATAAGTTCTTCATCGCGCTTCACGGTTGATGAGGATTCCAAGGTCGAGACTTCGGGCAAAGATGTGACCGACATTCATCTTCATATTTGGGATAGATTTACGATTTATGGACTTTGTTTTTTGTGCTCGACTGTTGGCGATCAAGTTATCTAATGTAATAGTTGTTTTGATGAATGAAATCTTTATCTCGCATACCTCCCTGTTTTACATGCCTTATAAGTAATCATAAGTGTTTAATTGCGAATTTCAATCATAGAAGAAAACATGCGACTTAGGCATTCACTGTAATACAATGATCAAGACATGTATCATACATTTGAATCATATTAACAATCATATGCGATTGACGTGTTCATCCAGATCATACAAATTTCCCTTGGTTTTAAGAACTTAGACCGAATGAATGTTAAACCCTACGATCGTATAACCAGATCGTACGACGCTCATGAATCGTGCGTCCCTGCGACAGAGCGAGTCGTAGACTTGAACATTTGTATTATGAGACGGGATTTAAAGTCGTATAGAAGACTTAATAACTAATATCATGCGATCCTGCGTTAAAACAATGTCAGAGGTTGGTCGTTGGCTAACCAACGACCCTCCGATGCTTAAGTTAGTAATCGTCGCGATGAGAAAATCGTATGAAAGAGAAAAAAGACTTAGAAAAAAATACCTTTTCAAATGTGTAGCATTCCAGCTACGTGGGACGTCTTGGTTGTCGAGGGTTTGGAGCCGATAGGCACCTTTACCAACGACTTCTGAGATACGATAAGGACCTTCCCACTTGGTGGAAAGTTTACCTGTATTGAGCTCTTGAGTGTTTTGGAATACTTGACGGAGGACGTAGTCGCCTATTTGAAAGACTTTAATTTTGACATTTTTGTTGAAGTGTCGCTCGACCACTTGTTTTTGTGATGCCATTTTGATCAACGCTGACTCTCTGAGCTCTTCGAGGGCGTCGAGATCATAACTTAGATCGATTAGATTGTGGTCGACGGAAGTATGTCTTGATGTTGAGAGCTGAACTTCGACTGGTAGAACTGCTTCACAACCATAAACCAAAGAGAAGGGAGTTTGTCCTGTGGACGTACGAGGCGTCGTACAATTTGCCCACAGGACTAAAGGAAGCTCTTCGACCCACTTTTCCTTGGCGGCTTGTAGTCTCTTTTTGATTGAAGGAACGATGGTCTTATTGCTTGATTCAGCAAGTCCATTTGCCTGTGGGTATCTGGGTGTCGAGGTCGTCAGCTTGATACTACGGTCTTCACAGAACTGTCGAGTCCTGTCGCTTATGAATTGAGATTCATTGTCGCAGACAATTTCGGATGGAATCCCAAACCTGCATATAATGTTAGTCTGGATAAAAGACACGACTTCCTTATCCCGAACTTGGGAAAAGGCTGCTGCTTCTACCCATTTGGAGAAATAATCTGTAAGTACGAGGAGGAATACCTTTTGCCCAGGGGCAGGTGGTAGCTTGCCGACAATGTCCATACCTCATCTCATGAAAGGCCACGGGATCAGTGTCGAATGTAAGGGTTCAGATGGTTTATGAGACGTACCTGAATGTCGTTGACAGGGATCACAGTTTTGGACATACCTGATAGCGTCTTGTCGTAGCATCGGCCAAAAGTAACCTTGTCGAGAGATACGATTAGCTAGACTACGACCTCCTGAGTGATTACCACACTCACCTTCGTGCATTTCTTGGAGAATTTTCCGGATTTGATTCTTATTGACGACGCATCTTATGTTAAAGCCTGTTGATGATCGTCGATAGAGTCTATTTTCGATCATGACGTACCTGGATGCCTTGAATCTGATCTTTCGATCTTCCATCTTGTCTTCTGGGAGTTGGTCGTGTAAGAGAAAATTTCGAATGTCACACGACCAATCATCTTCTTGCTCCTCGATCTGGACGACATCGTTATTTTCGGTGGATGACGTCGCTAAGTGGATCAGAGGAATATTGTCGAATATTGGTTCGACTAGGGCGGATCCAAGGTTTGCTAAAGCGTCAGCTTGAGTATTCTGATCCCTCGGAATTTGTTCAATAGAAAATGATTTGAACTTTTCTGGTTTTTCTTTTGCTATCCTCAGATACGACGCCATTTTTAAGTCTTTGGCTGCGAATTCTCCATTCATCTGGTTCACGACCAGAAGAGAATCTCTTTTGACATGCAGCGAGGTTGCCCCCGAGTCGTGGGCCATATCCATTCCTACGATCAGGGCTTCGTACTCAGCTTCGTTGTTGATGGCTCTGAAGTCACATCGAACTGAATATACCATCTTGCCCCCCTGTGGCGACTTCAAGACGACGCCAAGTCCTGATCCTCTGATGTTGGACGACCCATCGACGTGTAAGGTCCAAGGTACGTCGTCGTGAGTCGCCACAGTAGACACTTAGAACTCTGTTTCTTTTCCCAATTCAGGACTAAAGTCGGCGATAAAATCAGCTAGTGCCTGCGATTTGATCGCTGTCCTAGGTTTGAAGTCGATGTCGTAGCTGCTGAGATATACACTCCATTTCGCTAATCGTCCTGTCAACTCAGGTTTTCTCAAGACAGACTTGATAGGATAGTTAGTAACGACAGTAATCGGGTGTGATTCGAAATAATGTCGCAATTTCTTTACGGCTGTAACAAGCGACAAGAGTAATTTTTCCATCGAGGAGTACCTGGTTTCGGCGTCCAAAAGGGATTTACTTATATAGTAGATCGGTAGTTGCTGTTTTTCATCTTCTCGTGTCAGGACGACACTTACTGCATTAGTACTGACAACCAAATACAGCTGCAGGACCTCATGATCGTGAGGCTTTGACAGCAAAGGTGGTCTTTTAATTTTTGCAGTGCTTGCTCATGATCGTCGGTCCAGTTGAAGCCTTTATTTTTCCTGAGGACGTTATAAAACAAATGACATCTATCTGAGGATCGAGAGATAAACCTGTTCAAAGCTGCCACCCGACCAGTGAGTCTTTGGACTTCTTTGAAATTTCTCGGAGATTTGATCTCGACAATAGCTTTGATCTGGTCGGGATTGGCCTCGATTCCTCGACGAGTGACCATGTAGCCTAGGAATTTCCCAGCACTAACACCGAAGGAACACTTCGTCGAGTTGAACTTCGTGCTATATTTCTGAAGGACGTCGAAGGACTGCCTCAAGTGCTCGACGTGGTCGACTGCTTGCTTCGACTTGACGAGCATGTCGTCGATATAGACTTCCATTGTGTCACCAAGGTGATCTTTAAACATCTTATTCACCAGACGCTGGTAAGTAGAACCTGCATTTTTTAGTCCAAAAGGCATAACCTTATAACAGTAAATACCTCGGCCTGTCATGAATACAGCTTTCTCTTGATCCTCGTCGTGCATTAGGATCTGATTGTACCCAGAATAAGCATCCATGAATGTCAGTAGTTCATGCCCCGCTGTCGCGTCGACCATGGCATCAATGTGTGGTAATGGAAATGGATCTTTTGGACAAGCTTTGTTGAGGTCTGTGAAGTCGATACAGACTCTCCACTTGCCATTTTTATTTGCCACGACCACGACGTTAGCAAGCCAATCGGGATATTTTACTTCGCGATTTTTTCCTGTCTTGAGGAGATTGTCGACTTCGTCATTTATCACCTTATTTCTTTAAGGAGCAAATTTCCTTCGCTTTTGCTTGATGGGCTTGAATGATGGATCGATGTTGAGCTTATGGGAGATGACATTAGGATCGATACCGACCATATCTTCATGCGACCAAGCAAAACAATCGGCATGTTCCTGCAGAAAAGATATTAACTTGTCTTTAATGCTGGGATCGAGGGATGATCCTATAAAGACTTTTTGATCAGGCTTGCTCGGATTCAAGACGATTTCTTCCAAACGATAGTCATCGGCTATCATAGGGGAATCTTCTGCATCCCCGAGCTCTTCGCGCATCCGAGCAGTGATTTGCTCGGGATTTTCGAAGCCTGCCATGAAAAAGGAAATAGAAACTTCCAAGAAACCGTTAGTAGGACGCACGTTTGTCAAAGATTTTTCTCTAGATGGGGCCCCACGGTGGGCGCCAAACTGTTAATGCCAAAAATCGCACACAAGTACAACTTGAGGTTGATTGTGGAGCTTAACAACTAAAGAAAGGAATCTTACGACAAAGCGTGCGACAAGGACAAAAAATTGTAAAGAGACAGATATTTTGATGACGCGGGAAAAACCTCAACGAGGAAAAAATCCGCGGACGACTGTGGAAGCCGTCGCTGCACTATGATCGCCAAACAGGGGCGATGTCCTTTGTTTCAGGTGTCGATCGTACAATGATTACAATACAAATGACTTGAAATGTAAAAATAACAAGTGTATCGAGTCTAAAATAAGTGTGTCGTGTGCTAAAACTCTTGGTCGAGAGTGTGAGTCGTGCGTCGAGAGCGATCACTGGAGAGAAATTCCTTTGCTTCGGATGTTCTTGAATACGCAGTGTGATTCTTGAGTTTTCTGGTGTTAGATGATCTGCAAATGATAGCTTTGTCTTTGTATTTATAGTCTTCGAGTGCTTTAATGACTTCATGATTTCTTCTAGTAACGGTCGTACCAGTCATCGTTGTTTTAATGCTCATAACTGCGCTGTCGGTTTCGTCCGTTGGCTATGAATGATGTTGACCTACATTGAATGATGAAAACGTAACAAAAATGTTGCGTGTTAGTTGGTCGAGGTCGTACGTTTCTACACGACGGTCGAGTGTCGAGAGGTACTTTCGACTATGGCTTAGGTCCAAGGACAAAGTGTTGACGATTTAACCTTGTTACCAGAGAAGTGTAATAAATGTTTTTAATGTCTCGGTCGTGGTCGAGGCTGGTCGATTTTTGCCCAAACATTATATATATAGAGATTTTTTTAGCAAAAATAGGTTAGGCAGGCTAAATTATGCCAACCACATGAGTTGACACAAAAACATTTACCCCTCCATTCTTATACTCAATTCATACTTCAAAACTTTCATCTTCTCACCAATGTGGGATGATGCAAAAATAGGGTAAGCTAAATTGAGCCAACCATATGAATCGACACAAAAACATTATCCCTCATTTCTTATAGCCACTCACTACTTCAAAACTTTCATCTTTTCAACAATGTGGGATAATGAAACTCAACCACAATTCAAGATTTGAGGAATACTCAAACCTCATGGTGCCAAGTCATTTTTCTTGGTTGTTCCTTTAATATATATACTAGTCATTGTACCCGCGCGATGCAGCGGGACGTAATTCGATTATGAAACCAAATACTCAAATCCTCAATCTTGTCACCTGCTTTGTATTATTTCTTGTCAATCGTGCACTTATCATGTCATTTACTTTACATGGTGAAGATGACTGATAATCTTACTTGCACACAATGTTGCACAAATATATCGATTTTAAAACCCAAAACTCTAAATGGCAATTCTATTTCACGAGTTTTCAGTTGTCCGTACTTTTTAGTGTTAGGTTTATGGTTTTGCGTGGGGTTTAAATTAAAGGATAATATGGTCATTAGTTGAGATTTTAAAATGAAATTGTTGGATAGGGGATTTTCAAAGCCATAACATTTGTTGTTCTTATATTTTAAAGACCAACTTATGCATTAGTAGTTTGTACTTTGCAACTTGTAATTTACAAAATAGAATTCAAATTTTTTGTTTGAATAAACTAAAAAGTAAAATCATTTATAAGCAATAAGACATATAAGGTAGTGCTGAAAATATCCATTTGCACAAATGTAATGCAATAAATACACAGTGACAATGGTAAATCATAATGTACCCATATGTAAAACTTGATTATAAATCAGGGATTAAAATTTATTGCAATTACACTTTAAAAGATTACTATAAATTAATAGTACTTTAAATATAATCTTCTACTCTTTGTTGATTAAGGATTATGGTTCTCCCTCTGTTCCAAAACACCAATTACACGCTGAATTTTTTACATCAAACGTCCTAATGTGGATTTGATTGCATACTTAAACACCAATATCATTCCAATGAACGACGATCTCTCTCTTTCTGATTAATAAAAACAAAGTTGTCATCAGTACCAGCAGACAAGTAAATACCTGCACAGACCATGAGGTATATGAGAACGCAAACTTCTAACGTACCCTTGACTTATTCAAAACCACCACCTGGGCAGAATAATTTGTTTTTCATATCGATGATTTTTCTCACTCTGTCGTCAACAGAACATCTCTTTGCAGCAACCATTGCTTCTCTCTGTTCCGCGTTTAAGTAGAAATAAACCAACATTTGTTTCACTGAAAAGAAATGTCTGGTTAACTTAATACTTGAATAGGTGTAGCTCAGAGAGATTGATAAGAATTTCTAAGATTTAATTTCATTTTACAACCATTTCAAAAGAACACCTACGTAAATAAAGGATTTTAAAGCTTTTATTACTTAGAGGCGGTTTACCAAACACTTACCTAGGTAAGCACTTACCAAGTCACGTTACCTTAACGAACAAATTCATCCTAAAAGAGTCACAACCCACATCAGATCAATCCTCACCGGCAAAAATTAGAGAAGTCTCATCAGGAATGAAGTAGCCTCTCCACTTAAAGAATTCAAGCCCATTGTAAACATCAAAAAAGACATAATGGAGTCAAAATGCTGCAAAAGGAGACTGCCAGAAAAACCAATAAAGTGGGTTAAATGGAACGGAAGAAAAGGTCCACTATAGAACCGTTAAACCTTACAAAGTAATTGAAAACCCGTGTGGATTTTGTAGCAAATCGGGAATGAACTGAACTCTGGTCAGTTAAACTCGAGATGCAAAAATATACTCTAGTTTTTCCTATTTCTTTGAAAACAAAAGTCCATTATCAACTCAAGCCCTTCAGTATAATGTCCCTTGCCCAATTGTTTCTGGCGCCAACTGGCGGAACACAAAGTTATCCGGCCTGAAGATCTGCCTATTGGGACCAGATCTGATAATGTCCATGGTCCCAGGCTCAAGATCCATAAGCAGAGCATGAGGAACATAGCTGTAACTTATCGTTAATATTTGAAAAAAATGATCCCTACACTACAACAGTTACAAAATAGGTTCAAGTACATATTATGTCATATCTTCGTAGGTGGCTATTATAGTAAATAAAGATTAAAAAAGATGAATGCTTTAATACAAGTAACCATGACAAAAAAACAGTTTTAAGGCCTAAACAGACGGAATAGAAATTCGTTTACACGGAAATAACAAATAAACATTTATAGAAGCAAGTGTAACACCCTCGAATTGGGAAAAAACAACTAAATAAAATTTTCGATAATACAACTAAAATAATAGGATTTCTCCCTATAATTCAAAACGGGAAATACCTCAATCAATACATATAACTCAAATCTTAAATACAAAAGCTAAGTTCACATCGGGTGTTACTTAACTCAAGTACAATTGCTATTCCCAAAACTCAATGCGGAAGACTTCACTTAAGCTATTCACCTCTCAAGCACGTTACTAGCACACGACCTTACACACGTGTCCCTAGAACTACTCCCAACCCGAGATCTGTTGCACATGCTGACAAATAAAAAGGTTAGGCTAATGCCTAGTGAGTTCAAGAGTTTATAACATGATTTATATAATTTGTAGAATGACAGTTGGCGACATAAATCATGATTTTCAAAAGAGTTTATGAAAGAATGAAAACGACTCATTTTCCAACGCACACAAAATCAATGAGAAAAGTTCCCAAATTGTATAAAGCGTTTTCTAAAATGAATCCCAATCCCAACTTACTCAAACGTGTTTTGAAATTAAACATCCTAATAAATGTAAGTGTGGACAAAACCCCAATATTTAAAACACCCAAATAGGATGAGGCATAGAACTCTGCCAATAAACCATGAAGACCTTTCATATAAATAAAGAACGTCACCGAAAACATGGATAAAAGTACTACCCAAAAACAACACCTTTCGGTGACGGGGGAGACCCGATTCCATCGATAGTGATGGGCACATAAAGTTAGGCCACTTATGATGTTACTGGATTACACCTCAAGTCCCGGTCTTAGTTCCCATGCCATAAAGACATCACAACCTCAAACCTTTCCCATGCCTTTATTGCATACCCCGTCGAGTTACACCTCAAGGACTTATGGGACCATATTGCCTATCCAGTCTAGACGAGTTACACCTCAAGGACTTCAATGTCCCACATTGCATACTCGCTAGTGGCCCCCACGGCCTAACGCATATAACCATGCGTCCCCATGGTCCACTCCTCGTGCACAAAGAGATAGACCATCAAATAAAGACTGACCTACATGCCTATGGATCCAATGCAACACAGTCTACAAAACATGCTCAACCCGGAATGACTAAAACACCCAAACATGTAAATATCAATAATGAGCAATAAAATGCAATATGGTGCAATAAAAGCAAACCATGAATAAGACCCCACATTGAGCCATCAAAACCGGACAAAATATCCCCAAGGCTTCCTTAAAGTCAAAACCGAGCAAAATGCTCAAAACTCAATAGACCCATAAATAACGGTCATCATAGCATAAAAATGCATTTAAACGTCGTTTAGGTAAACATGTACCTCAAATCATCATTAACCCAAAACTCGACACGGTTTAACACAAAGGATTTCCCCCAAATGGACTCACACCCTTTATAATCCTTAAAATGACCCATGACACTAAAATGTGCCTTTTTCTCAAATGATTTATAAAATCAATTACCCAACATGACTAAACCATAGAATGAGCTCTATTTGAGCAATAAATCATTTGAAGACATATTTATGATTTCCACACATCAAAATATCCCAAAATCCCAAATATGGGTGTTTTACAATCTTTATGAAGTTAAACACTTAAGAGAGTCAAACTTACCAAATAACTCAACAGTTGATAACTATAAGTAAAACACACAAATACTTGGAAAATAATATTTTTGGCATGTACAACGTTTTCGCAAATCAACTTGAACTCACCTTGCTAGATTTAGGCTAAATCTAGATTTCCCCCAACTTGAGCTCCTTTGAAGAAACTTGGATCTTCAAGCCAAAACTTCCAAAAACCTAGATCCATAAGTTTCCAACCATAAATAATCATCCTCAAACACTTATATACGTTTCCCTCAACATAAAACATCCAAAATCACCAAAATACCAAAACCCTAACTCCTTAAATGGAGAAAAGTGAGAAGCTTACCTCAACCACCACCAAATACTCTTGGATCATCCAACATATTTCAAAACTCTTTTCTAGATCCTTGAAGTGCTCCCAAAAACGAAACCATAGCAACTTGAATCATCAAAATCGGAGTTGGGATGCAAAAGTTATGAAGGTTTGAAGAATGAGGCTGAAAATTCGCGACTTATGCGGACTCCAGAGTATTACGCGGCTTGGGCCGCGGCCTAAGGTCGCGCGGCCCACGGCTCAGATACTGTTTCGGTCGTAACTTCTTTGTTATAGCTTCGTTTTCGCTCTGAAAAGAACCGTTGGACTCTTATTCGAATTCCCCATCCAACAAGACCATAAAATCTAAGATTTAAACCAAAATCCTATTTTTCATATTTTTCTTAAAAGATCGGTTTTACACTGATTCGAAATTATACTTATCCGAAAATTACGGGTGTTACAATCCTCCCAACCTTAGGATGATTTCGTCCTCGAAATCTAGCTCCCAAACACCCAAGGGTTATCGAACTCAACACTTTCCATGTTTCCTCAGTTTCCTACTGAAATTCGAATCCTTTCCTGCCTGAACTGCCATGTCAACTTCATGCCGATACTCATAATCAATGTCCATTTAGACCCACTACACTTATGCCCGGGTGAACGCTTAATTTACTAGGGTATCCTCTAACTGAATGACTCCGATCGTCTCCCAACCTTAGGTGATCCTTACTTCCTCAACGTCCGATCTCGACTTCCAATCAGCCTAGATCTACACGCTTTAAAATTTCTTCTCCAACCAACCCGAGGTTTGATTACCACCTAAACCAACAAAATCTCCAAATCCAACCGTCCCGCTGCTGAATTGACATTTGACTCTAGCGAGCACTAATAGACCCCAAAACATGCGGTCGTCCCTGACCCAACGATCATACAACTCCAAGAATACATCCATTTACCAAACATCCAATCGGCAAATTCTTTTACCATTCAAGGAAAGTCGTCCTACTAAATCCACTTAACACAATCTGAACTTCTTAAAATCACTACAAGCGATACGATTGTCCTTTAAGATTTGACTACAACACTCTCAATACACTGACGGCTCATGGCCTCAAAGTCCAAAGTTGACACCTAACCATACCACCAAAATTCAAACCACTGCAGTACTCCACACACGAGTTCCATTCGTCGACCATTTCCACAAAACCAAGGTTATCAATATGGTGCCTAAGAGCCCTACACGTCCCTTATGCGAAAATTGACCAAGACCCCAAAACTAGTTTTCCGCCAAGAACGGTTACCACCAACCTCAGTATACGATACCGGATCTAACCTTCCGGTTACAAAACACGCCGACTCTGCAAATAGAATTACTTGGCTTACGGTACCAACACGCAATAAAATACCTAGCCTTCCACTGTCGACGTTCCACACACACTTACTCTTAACCGGGGTTACTTAACCTTTCCAAGGTTCTTATGAGTTCAAGGTTTTTCAAGCGAAATATTTAACAATTATACCAATCGAAAACTTTTTATAGAAATTTTCAACACAAAGTTTTTCATATCAAATTACTCGTACGCATAAAAACTACTACTATCAATTTGGTAGTTGCGAAAAAATGGACACGCTTGTCCCACATATGAAAATCCTATTGAAAACTATTTCATTGCAGTTTAGATTATTAACAAAACGCAAAAGCGTAATAAACAACTTCTTTGAAATGAACTGCTACGGTCCTAGTATGGATTAATTCATATCATGCACGTGAAGTAACTGCCTATTTTAAATAGTGTGCAACAAAAGGTTTGTATGTACTTCAAAAGAAGTTTGAACGACATCCGACTCCAAAAATTCCCTTTTAAGCATATAATGACATGGAACAAGGTTCACCAACAAAGTTTGCACGCGTCGGTTTCTTTCACAAAAAAACGGTGAAACGATTTACAGATATACTTGGGTTAAAACATAAAATTCCTTGTGTCAGTTCCAAGTTTAAAGACAAAATCAATACGTTTTCATCATTCAGAGATATCGACTAAAACATCATGAGAAAGTCTCAAATTGGAGTATGCATGCAAACTTGTAACACTTTCTTAGTAGTTTTCTTGGAATGAAATAACATGCATCAGATGGTTCATAACAAAATTGCAAAAGATGAAATTCTTTAAATCAAATCTCAAAATTTTCTCACTTAGTCATATAATGACATAGGAGTAAAACATTTTTGACAAGACTCACGTCTCAATGTGTTTTCCCAAAACTTAGGAGAAAATAAGTGCTTGTAATTGGTTGACACCAAAAAGGGTTTAAATCGACTTCAAATTTCAAATCATACAAACAGTGCGCATTAATGTTCCAAATTTTTTTTAAATAGTTTCTCGCACTCTAGGTTGAGACAAATGATTCTTCCAAAATCCCCATCACAGAGCATTTACACTAAAAAGTCTTTTCACTTGTAATACAAAACGTCAAAATGTCGATGCTTAAAATTTATTTATTAAACACTCAAAATACACATTTTCTCTAAAACCAAAAAGGTTTACAATTTTCCAAAATGTTCATCGAGCCAAAATTGACCAAATGTCATCGACTCACACATCCGTGTTTTCAAAATGTAACGTATAGTAAACCATGCATGATCCCCACAACACTAAAACATACTTTGACCAAATGGCTTTTTTCATTCACGATCCATTTATCAAAATGTCGAGAGGTAATGGTTACCAAGCTATGCATACCCTTAGGTCAATATAATGCATTTGCATGAAATGATAATGAAATAATCAACTGCCTGAAAGCGCAATAAGAAAATTGTTATGAAATGCTACCAAGGTGTTCTTTCTTGCATTACTTACGTCACGTATAAATCAATCCATATACTGAACAAGTTGCAACAAAATGTGCTAATGCAAATCTTTGAAAGAGAAATTACGCGACACCAAAGTTCCAAAAATAAACTCGTCCCTTTTGCTCGCCTTACGACATAAAATAATATTTCTCAACAAAACCCGAGTGGGACAAAATGCCCAACATGACTCATAAATTCCCACATAATTAATGGAGTATGCACATTATGAAATTGCACTCACGCGACACAAAACGTCGTAAGACCAAAACTCCATGAAACTCAATGGGGCTCAATGACCTCAAGTCAACAAAATGGCACCAAACCTTTCGCTCCCCAAAAATCGAATTGCAATAAGCAAAATCATGACTAAAACGTCAAAATCCCGAAAATCCCCCTTTTGTTGTAATACCATATAAACAACATTGTTTAACAAACTCTCATTAAACAAATTCTCCAAAATAGCTTTACATAGACATAGTGGAAGATAACTTTTCGTCCAAACCTTAACATATGTGGAGGAGATCCAATGTTAAAGTCATAAGCCGTAGTTACTTGCCCAACACCTTAAACATCATTAAAATATGGATATCACTGTATCCGAAAGTAACGCTGGACAATAATAAAATAAAGCAAGTCCCGACGGAGTTTGCAACTCCCGCAATAAAATAATTTCAAGCATGTTCAAAACCATAATTTAAAATCTTGTGTGTGCTAAACGTTTTTCCGAGATTTTGTAACAAATTCCACATAAGGATTTGAAACACAAGAAATAACTGATACAAATTTTTTTCTAATAAATTTTTGTGCATGAACTTAGTCGGCACTCAACGTCTCAAATCATACTCCTCCAAATCCCTTCGGTCCACTATGGTCATCCGGATGCTCAAACACATCTTAAGGCAAAATGGGAATTCACATCGATTATCCTAACAATTACTTTCCGAATTAAAATCGATTCGGTAAGCCTATGGTTCTAATCCAACCATTAACTTCGACCCGAAATGGTTCACTTAAAGCGATTATCATGCTTATCGTCACTCCACGTGACCAATGCTAAAATCGTCAATTTCTTTCAACGCCTACTTGCTTAGAAACTATTGACTACCCCAACGGTCATCACATTGAAGTAGTTCAAGCATGCACATGTAACTAGCAGGTTCACCATAACACTGGCCAGGTGTCATTATGAACACACCACACATGCTTATCCTTGCTACTCTCGACATGATTCTCATTTCTAGCAACTCCATCGACCTCAAAACATCCTATCTTAAAGTGCCCAATGGTGAATTTCACTCTCATTTACTTAAAAGAACGTTAGTTTGAGTCTAGGTATCCAAAATCAATACCTAATTCTCTCAAACTTATGCTCTGATACCAACTTGTAACACCCTCGAATTGGGAAAGAGCAACTAAATAAAATTTTCGATAATACAACTAAAATAATAGGATTTCTCCCTATAATTCAAAACGGGAAATACCTAAATCAATACATATAACTCAAATCTTAAATACAAAGGCTAAGTTCACATCAGATGTTACTTAACTCAAGTACAATTGATATTCCCAAAACTCAATGCGGAAGACTTCACTTAAGCTATTCACCTCTCGAGCACGTTACTAGCACACGACCTTACACACGTGTCACTAGAACTACTCCCAACCTGAGACCTGTTGCACATACCGACAAATAAAAAGGTTAGGCTAACGCCTAGTGAGTTCAAGAGTTTATAAAATGATTTATATAATTTGTAGAATGACAGTTGGCGACATAAATCATGATTTTCAAAAGAGTTTATGAAAGAATGTAAACGACTCATTTTCCAACGCACACAAAATCCATGAGAAAAGTTCCCAAAATGTATAAAGCGTTTTCTAAAATGAATCCCAATCCCAACTTACTCAAACATGTTTTGAAATTAAACATCCCAATAAATGTAAGTGTGGACAAAACCCCAATATTTAAAACACCCAAATAGGATGAGGCATAGAACTCTGCCAATAAACCATGAAGACCTTTCATATAAATAAAGAACGTCACTGAAAATATGGATAAAAGTACTACCCAAAAACAACACCTTTCGGTGACGGGGGAGACCCGATTCCATCGAAAGTGACGGACACATAAAGTTAGGCCACTTATGATGTTACTGGATTACACCTCAAGTCCTGGTCTTAGTTCCCATGCCATAAAGACATCACAACCTCAAACCTTTCCCATGCCTTTATTGCATACCCCATTGAGTTACACCTCAAGGACTTATGGGACCATATTGCCTATCCAGTCTAGACGAGTTACACCTCAAGGACTTCAATGTCCCACATTGCATACTCGGTAGTGACCCACAAGGCCTAACACATATAACCATGCGTCCCCATAGTCCACTCCTCGTGCACAAAGAGATAGACCATCAAATAAAGACTGACCTACATGCCTATGGATCCAATGCAACACAGTCTACAAAACATGCTCAACCCGGAATGACTAAAACACCCAAGCATGTAAATATCAATAATGAGCAATAAAAGCAAACCATAAATAAGACCCCATATTGAGCCATCAAAACCAGACAAAATATCCCCAAGGCTTCCTTAAAGTCAAAACCGAGCAAAATGCTCAAAACTCAATAGACCCATAAATAATGGTCATCATAGCATAAAAATGCATTTAAACGTCGTTTAGGTAAACATGTACCTCAAATCATCATTAACCCAAAACTCGACACGGTTTAACACAAAGGATTTCCCCTAAATGGACTCACACCCTTTATAATCCTTAAAATGACCCATGAAACTAAAATGTGTCTTTTTCTCAAATGATTTATAAAATCAATTACCCAACATGACTAAACCATAGAATGAGCTCTATTTGAGCAATAAATATTTTGAAGACATATTTATGATTTCCACACATCAAAATATCCCAAAATCCCAAATATAGGTGTTTTACAATCTTTATGAAGTTAAACACTTAAGAGAGTCAAATTTACCAAATAACTCAACAGTTGATAACTATAAGTAAAACACACAAATACTTGGAAAATAACATTTTTGGCATGT
Organism: Saussurea involucrata; assembly: GCA_033807775.1. Classification (NCBI taxonomy): domain Eukaryota; kingdom Viridiplantae; phylum Streptophyta; class Magnoliopsida; order Asterales; family Asteraceae; genus Saussurea; species Saussurea involucrata. Next base: position 112,554,301 of record CM066324.1, read on the forward strand.
ACAACGTTTTTGCAAATCAACTTGAACTCACCTTGCTAGATTTAGGCTAAATCTAGATTTTCCCCAACTTGAGCTCCTTTGAAGAAACTTGGATCTTCAAGCCAAAACTTCCAAAAACCTAGATCCATAAGTTTCCAACCATAAATAACCATCCTCAAACACTTATATACGTTTCTCACAACATAAAACATCCAAAATCACCAAAATACCAAAACCCTAACTCCTTAAATGGAGAAAAGTGAGAAGCTTACCTCAACCACCACCAAATACTATTGGATCATCCAACATATTTCAAAACTCTTTCTAGATCCTTGAAGAGCTCCCAAAAACGAAACCATAGCAACTTGAATCATCAAAATCGGAGTTGGGATGCAAAAGTTATGAAGGTTTGAAGAATGAGGATGAAAATTCGCGACTTATGCGGACTCCAGAGTATTACGCGGCTTGGGCCGCGGCCTAAGGTCGCGCACCAGGCCGCGCGGCCCACGGCTCCCTTTTGGGTCAGATACTGTTTCGGTCGTAACTTCTTCGTTATAGCTCCGTTTTCGCTCCGAAAAGAACCGTTGGACTCGTATTCGAATTCCCCATCCAACAAGACCATAAAATCTAAGATTTAAACCAAAATCCTATTTTTCATATTTTTCTTAAAAGATCGATTTTACACTGATTCGAAATTATACTTATCCGAAAATTACGGGTGTTACAGCAAACCAACATGTATATTTTTTTATCCAAATGCTTACCTGGTAAGCACTATTTTTTATCTTACCATTTTAGATTCTAGTCAATTGGAATGGCATCATATGCAATAATATATCTAGTAGGTGCTAAGCGGGTAAGACTTGTTCCCTGTCATTGTTCTTACCAGGTAAGATTCTAGGTCCTTACGAAGAGCATATGAACATTACTAAAAACGATGTCATATAGCAATACACGGTTCTTAATCTATTATTATTATCTAGATATGGAATTCTAAATTCATCGACTGAAAAACCAAGGTTTACTTATGTTTCCATGATATGAAACAAAGGGAATTGTAGTTTTTTTAATTATGTTTCCATGATATGACACAAGGTTTACTTACTTTAACCTTGTAAGATCTTGAGCGCTGCCGAGCAGTACTTCAAGCACTGCTCTACTACGAGGATGAATGAGAGTGAGTGAAAGTATGTAACGTCCCAATTTCAAAATCAAGCAATACCATAGATTAAGCATTCGAATTACATAAATAACTTGTTCATAAACCTTCTTTTCACTAAGCTAAGCAAAATTGACAACAGAAGTCTCTATTCCACAGCCGAGAGCTCTATCTAAACATCAGCCAAAAGACTTGGAGTCGCTCTAAGTTCCAAATCCTTCCTGCCATCTCACAGTTCTTGCTAGAAGAACCCGTAACACGCTTACCTGAAAATGGTTTAGTTTTGAAAAGCGAGGGTTAGACCAAAAGGTCTAGTGAATTCCCTCCATAAAACATTTATCAAAGTATAAAATCATTTCATTGAAAATACATTCACATCTTTCTCATAAACATCATCCAAGGTTCAACACAGGGTTCAGGGATCGCATAAGCTACTCCGATCGGGGCCTAACGGACACCCTCTCGTCTACACCGGAATCCAAGTGGACCCCTGTTCCTTCATGTAGGAGGAAACGAATTCCAGCCTACAAGCTAACCTCCATATGCCCAAGGGATTAGAAATTCCCAGGTACCCTGACCCCACTGTGCAACCGACTCCACATAGCATACACATACATTTGAAATCATATTCATGAAAACCTTAAATATCATTTCATTTGCAAATAAACATGCAAAACATGGAAACATGCATAACTTTTATAAATCAGTTCATGCTCGAAAAGGGAACCATATTCAGTAAAACATAGTACGTCATAAAAAGGTTGAGAGAACTCACCTTGATGTCACTGAAAGCACACTTGCTCTACTCTCGGATTAACCAGACTTGACACCTAAAAGATCAGGTAATTCTTTAATCAGCAAAACTTACCCTGAACTATCCGGATACCATCTACTTTCCGGACGCAACAACTTTCCGGACACCAATCCGGACACTCTACTTCCCGGACAAGGCAATCCGGACAACACCACCCGGACACTAAACTTATCCGGAAACCTCAGCCACCCGGATACCATGAAATACCCGAAAACCCTTACGGGACACTTACCCGGACACTTTCAACCCATCCGGACACCACTGAACATCGGTGTCCGGAAACCACAGCTGTTCGAGCTTAAAAATCTAAAAGTGATAAAATCTAAAAGTGATAAAATCTAAAAGTGATCATTAACTCATTTTTTTGCCATTAGTTCGATTAGATAAGCATAGGGGTTCATCCACTAGTGATAAACACCCATTAGTTTCATTTTTAAACCATTAAATCGGCACATTATAAACAAAACCCAAGATGTTCAACATAAGGGTTAAATGGGTGAAGAACCCACTAAACCCTACTGATTCCAGCCCCAATTACTAGACACAAGAGAGTAAGGAACTAAGATTCACAGCAGAAAACATAAAGGAAGATTACCTTGCTAGTCCCTTTCTTGATTAAGAGTTCTTCCTAAATTTTGCTCCTTCTTCGTTTCCCTTCTTAGCCGCCAACCACACAAGACCCAACAAAATACTGATTTCTAAAACCAGCCCTAGGGAATTGTAGCTATATATAACTCTTCATAATTTACAAAAGGTCCCTCAAGTCTAACTTTCAAAGATTAGAATTTGGCCACCAAACATTCACCTTTTCTATAAAAAGAAACCGGTTGTTACAACATTCCCCCCTTAAAAGAATTCCGTCCCCAGAATTCCTTATTGAAAACGACGCGGGTATCATGCCCATACCTCAACCGATACTTCCCCGAAGTAAAGCCACATTCTGACTCAGTCAACAACCTCACTAAATTCGAAACCTGGAATAATGGGTGTATTCCCTTCAGTTCTTACGGTTCTCTAACTCGCAGGCTACTGCCCTTATTGATCGATCTCGACAATAGAAGATTATATAAGGCTTCTCATGCATCTTTACTTCCTTTAGGGAGGAACTGGGCGGGATCCTCTGCTATAACACAAGATTCTTTCACCAAGAAACAATCATTCACCTGATAGCTTGGCACAAGGCCAACCCTGTACATCCCGATAATTACTAACCCGAAGTTCCTTCATCGCATTACACGCAATTCTAGATCACTTCTCCCAACCAACCATCGTCTATGCGGCTAACATTTCCCTTTTCTCAGACCACCCCGACCACAGTTCGCCAACCATCTCTCATATCCTCACCACTTCATCACTCCATACTTGTACGTAACCCAGGGTAGGAACCTTCAAACCTAACGTTGAAGTGTTCACCTACTCGAATTAAACTTATCCTAAAACACATCAAATCCTCGCTGATTACCACGTTCGTTCGGTCATAAAACATAACTCCGGTTACCCTCACCCAACTGGGAGGAATAACCATGGTCACACCATACTATTCTCACTAGCTTAAACCCTGCACGACCAAATCGTTTAAACATTTCTCACAAAGTCACTAACTTAACTCATTTAGTCGTCTCATCTGCTTCTTCCCTGCACAAAAACATACACAATTTCCTTCCTCAATATTCTTTCCAACGGTTCGCACACTTATCAATGACAATCTACACAATACTGTACCTTTCGGCAATACTGTCAAGTTTACTTCTTCCAATTTACTCACTTGTTCCGACATACTATCTACACCTTCCCCACGTTAGCGTGGAGCACTGCTTACCAAACATTACTTGCCCTTCTCTCCTGACCTTTCCACATGTTGATACCGCTTTCTCATTACTTACATAACCAAACAGTTGCACCAAGATCTTATCTTAAGGCATTTAACCAAGCCGTCTTGAAACAAGACCAGTGTTCGACGTCACTACACATTCTTTAATCTCCAACTTTTACCTTCTCAGACATTTCTTTCACACATAAGCAACAATTCACATTCTTTAAGGATTTCACATCTATCCCACCACATTTTGACTAACACAATCCTCATCCTCTTTAAACTTCCAATGACCCCAAAGTGTGTTTCTTAGTAACGTCCCCTATTCACTCTAATAATCCACCCCCTTGGATTCCCTATTACAAACGGATCTATTAATTCAGGAACACCCCGAAACTCGGGTTCCACAATTCTTTCGATTAACCACCATGATCATAAAATCAGATAGATATATATATATATACAATCATCCCGGCTTTCTTACTTAGATTTACCTTAAATAATTCTTTAACAATCAGTGTGTTAATCTCAATAACACTTCCCTAAGAATTCTCGGTAGAATTGTAACACATCCAGTAATAACAAAAGAATGTCATTACTTAACAAATCTATAAAATTTTAATCAACCAACCAAAGGCTTATACCTCTATCATGACATTTCAAATCAACTAATGATCATACTACCACTCCGACCCACAATCATCATCATGTCATTCTTTAAACATAACCAAAATTTCCAACTATTTCCTTCTAGGATCATTCCCTCACGCATAAGAAACAATTTTCATTCTTTAATGATTTTCTCATCTACTATACTACAGCTTGACTAACCTATTCATCATCTTCTTTAAACTTACTCTGCCTTCAAGAATATACTTACTTAACAACATACATAACCACAAAGCTTGGTCTCACAGCTGGGCAATCACCCATTTCTGCCCCGACATTCCATCCCGGTAACAGTCAAAATAAACACCAACTTACAAACCACGTACTTCAACAACTGGGATTGCAAAACGTACACTCTATCCGAAATCCCAAAAGGACTTCCTTCTAATCCTTTATCTTTCTAACATCGCCTTACTACATCACCGGCTGACACATATATCTTGGCAATTGAAGCTACTATTCATTCGTACATTCACCACTCCTATCATCACACTACCGACCAAGTCTCTCATGGTCATTCGTACACAATTCACACTTTCCTTCATATTCTCCCGTATACTACACTCGAGTCTGTCTCGCTACTTAGTTCTCTCCCAACTTGTTGAACTACGACTCACGAGTTCACACTTAGCTCAAACACAACATCCTAGCTAGCTCTTTATGATCCGAGTCCTTTCCTAGACACGTCACATTTTCTTACTGACTGGTATAGTCTACACTCACTCCGCTTGTGTTACACACTTTGTCCTTCTACGGACCCTCCTCACCTCGCAAATAGAACGCCTATTCAACAACAACAGTCTCTTACTAATTTAACATCTCTACAAGATATTCTATCAACTTACACTCATCTGGTTTGAGTCTTCGGCCTCAGCCAACATACACCGTTGCCGACTTCAACAACAAAAGACAACTCTTAACTACTTCCTTAACCTATCCTTTAACATGAGTTCCTTACGAGACCTATTCCTCCCTACACATCATAGTTAACTTTATAATCCGTCGCCCCTATTTCGAAACTTACTCATGTAACATCAATATTACAAGCTCCCTTCGAAACTTATGGCCCACACCGTGGACCTTTCATTCCTGCCTCACAACACTACTCATAAAGAGTAGCTAAAACCAATACCTTGATGACTCCTAGTCCTTCCTCCGGACACCATCGCCCCTCGGCAACTGTGTTCTCAGTCACCGAGCAAAGGTACAGACCCTCATACACCTGACACTAAAATCCATTCCCGACTCTTCCAAGGTCCAACTCTCCTTTTAAACACATATACCAAAACTACATACGTTCTCCCCTGACTTGACCAATGCCTCTCCGCTCTCGGAGTTCTTCCTTAGCTTAAGACGTAATACTCTACGACCTAGTGGGTTCATAGCCTTCATGCATGACAATACAGTAAATAAATCCTTTTACACATTATATCATTTTAAATAAACAACATTTAGAAACAACTTGGGTACCCGTGACCCCATCACTCTTATAACTTCAAAACCCTGCACAACGATTCGAGAATCGTTGGCATGCATCTTCCCGTGAACCTCAATCTTGCTCAATCCGAACAATTTTATTACGAGAGTAATATATTGCATGAAAATCTTTTCGTATGAGACAATTCTGAAAGAATTACCGATACAAAGTAAACCAGTCGGTCCTCACACTCATTTGTATGATATCAAAAGGTCAATAAGCATCTTGGTTATAAGTGAATTGCAGGTAACCATTTTCTTGACCATTTTTGTAACAATTTAACTTATCATTAAAAGTGTGGAATACTTTGCAAATCGTTCAGCTCAAAATTTCAATGTGCGACGTAACTGAAATCGCTTTTTCTTTAAACGTGCACTCGTACAAGCTGACTCATTTTGTTCAAAGTTGAAATTTACGTTTTTATTTTAAATCGTGAAAATTTCATGTTACATAAAAGAACGCCATGCATGAGACTCTATTTGCAATAGAAGGCTACTCACTCAACAAGGTCAACCGCTTTACTCACGCAGCTTATCCTTGATACTCCACTTACGACCAAGGGTCGCCCTCTCGGTCAAGCACTAACTTGATGTACACGTGTTCCACATCTTACTTACTCAACCATTTCACACTATTTTCGCTTTGATCGACTATCTCACTTTCTACTTCTACATGCTTTCAATTCACTATAAGTATCTTATTCCATTTATCCTGCCAATGAAAAGCTCGACTAAAAAGTCAGGGCTCCATTGATACTTTCAAGGTCTTGACAC